>OZ020195.1:71276831-72476831 GCA_963971165.1 Philopedon plagiatum | reverse complement strand
AAATATTATTTTAGTTGGGGAAAATGGCATAGTTCTTTTTTAAACCACCATAAATTTTCTGGAATCATTTTTGTAGGAAGGATAAAAGTGGCATTGTACATTGATATTATTACTTTTAGCATATTATATGGTAAATATTTAATTTTCCATTATTTCAAACTTATTTTTAAAAGAGTAACAAAAACCATTTTATTCCCTCTAGTATGGATAAAATACCTTCTATATACAACCTTCTAAATAAAATATGTGGTGAAGGGAAATATTAATTTATATTATGTGTATTTTACTTTAAACGACATGGAGCAAAGTTGTGTATATTATTACAAAGCAACCACTCTTTAAAAAAGTAAATACAACACAAGGAGAAACATATTTCGTAAATAAGGGCAAAACGGCTGTTGTTTACTAGCTTTTCACTAACATTTTCCAACCATATCCGGAATCAAATTAACAAAACCACGTTCGTTATAAAATTTCATATTGTCGGTATATAACATGATGGGTATGCTGTTTTACCTCAGTTGCTTTTTGTACAATAAAAGAACAATTTTAGTAATTGAAAGACTTAGACTTAGATTTTTTTTGGCGAAACTAATTTTAATGTCAAAAAAGGAGCCCAGAACAAATGTTGCCCTAGGGTCCACTTGTCTATATTGATTTATTTTCTTTTTTGACAAATTTTAACTTGTACAGGAATTGGCAATCGTACAATCTTAAAATCACTTAACACTATCTAACATTACTGCATATCATGTAAAAAACTTTCCCCGAAAACAAACATTTATCCACTAAAATATATTTTAATCTAGTTTTAAAAATTTTCAAAATAGAAGAATTTGTGACATACTCCGGCAATTTATTAGGAAATTGTCCTAAAGAACCAGGATACTTACATCCTATTTTATACCTATGCACTATGGGACAGGTGACTCCAAAATTGAACTTAATTTAAAAAATCTAAAATATAAGCGTACTATTGTTCTAAATGGTTTTAAAGAGATAAGAACTAAATAAAAAGATATACATTTTTTTTACAGTTTTATTATAAAGCGGAAATTACAATAGTTAGGAACTTTAATTAGAAATCCATATCCGTTTCACTAATTTCTTCATCGTCACTGGAGCTTGACATTTCCGGAGAACTTAATTCTGGCACTTGGGGACATTCTATCAAAGAAAATGCATTTGAGAAAAACGTCATGTACTTTTTCCTTGGCGGGGGAGGATTCTCAACCTAACTTTAGAATTTAAAATATGATATTTACTTAAAGCTAATTACTTTATTATTGTAACGCATATATTAAAAAGTTTTTATCTAAAACCAAAAACATAATATTAAATTATGTTATTTAAATAGCAAGGACAATTTATTAATATTAATAATCATAAAATTTTTCCTTGATATTTAAATAAAAGAATTTAATATTCTTTTTTTGGCTTTAAATAAAAGCTTTTGGATATAGGCATCCGTTACAATAATAAAGTAATTAGCTTTAAGTAAACATTTATATTTAAAAATATGAAGTTGGATTAAGAATCCGTGCAACAGCCACAGAGTCTGGGGTTCCTTAAAACAAAAGAAGTTTAATTAAATTAAAACCGATTTGAATGAATTTTTAAAATATTACGCATATATGATTCATTTCGTCCTAGTTGAATATCTGCCTAAGCTGAATAATAAAAAAAACAAATAGAGGGGTTACTTTTCAAGTTTCTTCTATTTTTTTCAGACAGGATGCTGACTTTAAATCTGGACATACGTTATGTAAATTGTAATTTCAGCTAACTTTTCTTTATACTATTTTGCCCTGTTTTTTAAATAATGGTACTTTACTCTTGAATGACATTCATATTTTTTGTCCTACCCTGTATGCTGTATGAGTTTAAGCGACTCCAAGTGCAGCAAATATGTTTTTTAGGCATGCACTAACTTTCGGTGGTATTTATATTTAGGTAGTGTCACTAATAAAAGCAAAATCCCATTTGCGGACCACACTGTATATAAAGTTTTCTTAAAAACGATTCTTTTTCATCAGCCTTATTTTCGGGAATATCAAGGATACTTCCAATAAGTTGTTTCAGTTGCCTTTATATCGTTGGCATGTCACACCTTCTATGCAGATGTGAGGAAACTAGTTCGTCTGCCAGGGTTTCTATAAACCTGAATCTGGTCCAATAATTTGTGGGTACAGAAGTAAATGTAATGTAGGAATTAACGCCACAAATGTCTACTATTTTGTAAAAAATAGCCATGGACAATCTACGTGTTTTGCGGCTACAGGAATATTTTACACACTTTTCATCCACCGCGTCCACTAAAAAACATATAAAACATTGCTCCAATAATAAAACAACATTTACATAACATGTTCTAGAGTACTCTATTACAGAGCATAGGAACAATGAAAACGCATCAAAGCGGAACAGCCAGACTGCAATTATTGGTCCGCAAATATAAGGCGCGTTCACAAACAGGCGACAGGTGGACTTCACGACATTCCTTGAAAATCAATGCAACGAGAAATTAGCCCGTTATAATGTAAAGGGCCTGATTTAATTCTGGTAAAACGAGGTTTGTGCTTCAGACACCCTGAGTGTAAGCCTGTCTAATGAAGGGTAAGGGCCCAAAATCGCGATAGGAAGACAGCATCTGGACCAGGATAAAAGTTATCCCTTTCTGTTCAGTTTATTCATGGCGGTCTTTTATTACACCAGCGCAGAATTTGTATCTTTACATTTTTACTATATTACTTTTTTTCTGGGTATTTGTTTTTTGTAAATAAAGTTTATCATTATGCTCGCTTCTCTACAAACTACAATGGCATCGCCACTTTGTTGTTATAAATTTGTTATGAAACATAAACACTCTTTTTATCTATACAATTTATAAATTATTATCTAATACCCATATAAGTACCTATGTGGTTTTCTATTAAAATAAAATAAAATTCATTTTCGTGATTTTGTTACATTAGTTTCATAAAATATCCTTTATGGGTTTCGATCCCCGATAGTTCAAGGAAAAGTAATCATCCGCAAAACTAGTTTCCCGTTAAGTTTCTAAATTGAAAAAGAAAATAAATGTGGGACGTTATAGAGCACATTTTATTAAATTGAAAACTACATTGTGTGTAAAAACAATAATGAAAATCGATTTTGTCTTTGCTTCCTACATAGCCGTTGTAAGCCTTTGCGCCATGTAGGGGAAAGGAGGGTAAGAGTACGCACTTAGTAAAAATATGCTTATAAAACTTATATTAAGTAACGCAGAAACATGAATATTTTATTGAAGATTATTTAAAAGGTTGTTTATAGGTAGGCTTAACATAAAACGGAAAATTCTCAAAAGCACAAAATTAAATAATAGAAACAAAAAAAGTGCATATGCGCACTCTAAACCACACGGCAAGCAAAGAGTTCGCACTGCGTTGGGTAAGAGTGCGCATATCTTTAAAATCTTATATTACTGGGAATTTTCATCACACATTTCACAGATGAATGTTCCTAATCTCGGGTAGGCAGTGCAGTCTTCATGGAACCATTTAAAACACTGGCTGCATTGTATCCTGTCAGACTCGGGATGTTCTTTGTACAATTCCTTACATCCAGGGCATGCAATTTCTACGGACTTCGATTTTTTAGGCATTGTATCTGTAAGTATCTTTTTTTGGTAATTTGCATTTTTGTTTCTTTTGGTTTTCGTAATGTGTTCTGCATTTCTAACTCACATCTCTATGGAGAGTCTGTTAAGATCTCGGACTTCTTCCCTTTTCTTTTAGTGGTTGATCTTATCGCTTTGGGTAGCGGTTTAATTAACTCAGGAGACACCATTGTCTTTGCAGCTGAGGAAACCTGTACGCTAGGTGTTAATGCTTGTAATTGTCCAACAACTACGTCAGTGGACAAATCTTCATGGGAAGTAGAAGGTTTGGAAGAGTCGGAAATTAAAATTGGAGCTGTTTGCTGTTTCAGATAAGATAATGGAATGTTGTCTTCATCGGAATCAGAAGCCAAGTCACTTAAAACTATTTTTGGAATTTCTGTGCATTCCGACATGGGAGTTATTGATCTCTCAGTCACCAAAGCTGGAGCAAAGTCTTCTGGGTTGAAGATGTCAGGATTGAACGGCCATATCCCACAAGATTTAAAATGAAATAATTCACCAATTTGGTACTGGGTAATGGCACGACCAGGATGACATACATGCCATTTTTCGCATTCGCAAATAGATATATCATACAAACTTAGAATAAAACAATAATCAAAAATCAATTCAATCACGCCTGTGGGGCAAGAGTACGCATGGCGGGTAAGAGTTCGCATGCGAACTCTTTGTCTGTGCACTCTTTGCCGATATGGACTTTTGGAAAATATTAGTCAACCAAAAATACACGCAATACTTTGTAGCAACGCTGTTGCTGACATAACCTTACCAAACCCTGTTTATATTATATAAATTGTGAATATCCTGCTTTTTTTTTATACAATTTAAAGTTACTAACTATTTTAGAATGTGTAAAAATTAGATCAATTTAACAGAAATTTAAATTTCTTACCTTGCTAAGGAAAAAACACTTAAAACATAACAAACTTTTGTATCCCGGTGCCTAGAGCATCAAGCGACTAACTGACACAGGCAGTGTTGCCACATGAATAATAAGGGTGGAAATAAATCAACTGCGAACTCTTGGCCGATGCGAACTCTTACCCTCCTTTCCCCTAAGCTTTTTACTTAACTACGAATTTGTAAAGGGGGAGAAGGGCAGAGGGAAAATGGTGTCCTGTCGTATAACGATTTTGTTTATTTGTAAAATGTGCAAAATAAATGTTGGCACAATTTTCTTATGGGATCTGTACTGTCATCTTGGATGACTAGTATGTACTTGACATTCTAGACTACAAGGACAAATGGACGTTTTAAAAAAAATTCTTTATAATAATGTTTGCTTTCCAAAAAATAATATTTATGTGGAGAAAATTTTTTTTATAAATACTCCAAAATAACAATTATCTTTGAAAATCAATCGTCTTTAAAGCACATTTTTAAATAAAAAAATGTTTTAAATTTAAGTAGCTACAATTAACAGCAGGATTCACTAAAAAGCTTTATATTTAGTACTGTTTTAAATTAAGATCTATAGCTGATCAGTTAGGTTTTGATAAGTTTTCGTCCCTTCACTGTCAATAAGTAGTCATTGAAACCTTATGATTTTTTCCATAGCCTTCTCGTTGTGCTTCGCTGGAGAAAGACTAATTACTACTTACTGAAATGACAGGTGGTGGCGCTACTTACCGGGGATCATTTTTTCAAACCATAAATTACAGTCGACCTTAAAAAGTCGAAATCAGCGATTTCTATTTTTGTTATTCTGTGATTGTCATTGTCAAAGTTCATGTTTTCAAAATCAGTTCAGTATTTTAAAAATCTGAACTTTAAAGAATTGGAGGGCTGAGGGCAAAGGAAATAGTTCTTTGAGGCTAAGAAATAGATAAGACATAGTAAAAATACCCTGGGAGCTGCGGCCACACAGCAAGAAGAGCAGAACGAACGAAAAATTAACATAACCTCTTATTTTGGTTTATTTCATTTCCCGTGAGTACCAGTAGAAAGTTTTAAAATCATTTAAATTTACAGCATTTTGAGTGCAGTTAGCACGTATATTGACATAAAAAAGAGCTAAGTATGAATTTAATCCCAACTGGATATCGCCCTATAAACAGGTAACATAAGTTTCGGTAATGTGTTGAATTCATTCACGGATATTCTCTCACCAACTTACTTCATTTTAGCTCAAAAAAGACATGAAACTAAAATCATGTATTACTACAGAAAACGCAGATTAAGCTGTAATTAAAAGCTCCTTTGTCAAGGTATTTTTGTAGTACCTATTTAGAAAATTATTTCTGCAAAAGGTATGTAAATATAGTTAGCGTAATGTTATTTTGAAATTATTTTTAATCCCTTTAAAAGAATCTTGTCTACTATGGCCTAGCCATGCTAATAAAAGACAAATATTTGTTACTTACCTACCCGATGCTTCTTGGAAGATATTTTTCAATTTTACTAATAAGGTTGAGTTTTTCCAACTACTTACTTAGGCACTAAGCATTTTGTGTGTGAAAAATATAGAATTTATTGTCTGTGTGTTCACATCCCTTTTTAAGTAGAAACATAGCTGCCAGAAGAAAAGGGATTAAAATACTGAATTTTAGCACAGTAACTAATTGATTTATTTTTGATATATTCATATCCAGTTAGGTTGTTTGGAAGGATTAATCGGTCTGACAATACGCACAATACATATTCATGTATGTGAACGTGTTTCAAATTTATTTAAGGATATTCTCTCATTGCCTTATTTGTTTTCCAATCAATAATGTTATGAAAATTAGATCATTTATTATTACAGAAATCCCGTTCTAGCTTAGATAAATTTTGCAGCTCTAATTTATAAGTACCTTTGTCGAGGTATTTTTGTAGTGCTCGTTTCACAAACGTATAGAATAAAATCGGTAACTATTAACATCCAATCTCTACTCTTACAAGAAGTAGTTATTATTATTGTCAAATAGGTAAAAATAACAGAAATAGAAAAATCGAAATATTGCAAAATTTTTTTTATTTAACTCTTAAAGAAAACTCTTGTTTTTGCATTTCTCAGGCACCTAACACGAACTGTTTTTCTTCATCAAGTAATTTTTTTTATAAAATGTTTCTTTTTGGTTTTCATTAAATAAAAATCAAAAACAAAAAGTTTCTTATGGGACACAATCATGGTCAATAAAATCTAATTTACACTGTATCGTTTCCTAGTGAACACTGACACTAAGACTGTGAATTAGATATACAAGTTTATTTGGCTACAACTGTGCCTTTTTAATACGCCCCTATTTGGCCACAAATTTTGTCCTATGTATTGAAAACCACAGGCAAAATTTCTCTAAAAACTGTAATACCAATGAAAAAGCAGCTTTGTGTGTATATGCATATACGTATAGTTTAATTTTATTCAATACCGGAATACCCAAATCAGCGCTATTTAAACAATAAATTTACCATAACCAACAACACAAATTCTATTCAAACTATTACAAATTTCTATACGGTCCAAATTTAAATTAAAACCTATAACTAGTTCCGACCCTTTATATTTTCTATTCATTGTTATAGGAATGCGTTCGATTAATATTTCGAGAGGCCTGTGTAAAAGTTTATTTGTATTAAAACTTGTGTAAAAACCCATTATTTAGTCTATTAGTTAAACAGCCGTTTTACATTTTTAGTTTATCATAGATTTAAAGTATTTTTCACCAAAACAAACTTTAAGGTGGCTTGAGGAGTTTGGTCCTCTTGAGTTTTCTGATCAGATTCCTGTTATCAAGGAGCTAGATGGCTTCGATATTGACGTGGTGAAGAAGTCGCTATTCATGACTCTTGGCGAATTTGCTAAAGGCCTGGGTAACATTGTCCATTTCCAAGTTCCTGTGGAGGTTACTGTTTCTGAAATATCAAGGAGCGTTGACAATGCTCTTTAGTACTTTGTTTTGGAATCGCTGGAGTTATTGCTAAGTTATTCTTTTTTTCACAACCCCACAACTGGCAGCCCTATGCCCATACGGGCTTGTGAATTTGTTTGTACAGAAGTAATTTGTTATAGTTTGCTCGGGTGAAATTTCGTTCAAGTAGCCAATGCGTTTCTCTAAATTTAATAATCAGTTCTTTTTCCTTTTTGACAGGAGCTCTCCAGCGCAGCTTAGCGTCCAATGGCATACCCAAATATTTTGCTATGTTATGGTATTTGGATATTATTTCTATTTACAGGGACATGTTGATTTCTTTTATTCGTGAAATTGACGGGCAGATTTAGTCTCGTTCAATTTAATTCGCCATTGTTTTGTCCAGTTGTCAATTTTGTTAACAGTGGTTTTGCAAATTTATTGCCGCTTCTTCGTGATTTTTGCCTGCAGCCATTATGGGGTGTCGTCAGCAAAGGTGGCTATCATGTCATATTTTAGTTTAGAAATATCACAATGTATAATAGGTAGAGGACTGGCGCTAGTATACTGCCTTGCGGTACTTCTGCCCTAATTTAATTTAGTTCAGAGTAAGCATCTTCTTGGTTAATTCTAAAGGCTCTTCTATTTGAAATATAAGATTGCAGTAATTGTGAAAACTGTTTGGACTAATGCTTACTTAATTTATAATAAGTTCCTCGTGCCACATCTTATCAAAGGCCAGTATGCTGGTGGAACAAAATTTTCTATCTTCCAAAGACTTTTCAATTCTATCTATGATCCTATGGATTTGATCTCTAGTTGCGTGACTCTCTCTAAAGCCTAACTGGTGCTCTGGAGTTTTGTTTTTGTCTTCAATAATTGGTTCCAACCTTTTAGGAAGTTTTTTTTTTATCTTTAAAACCTGAAATATTTTTGGCAAATTCTATTTATTGACATGAATGCAAAAACTAAAATAAAAAACTATATACGGTCCCTCTTCATCTACTGGAATTTTCGTCGTTTTTTCTGAAAGCTACTTTTTACTGAAACCCTACCGTTGATTGGGGAAATCACGTTTTAACATCCAGGAGTAACCTGCGATCATTGTCACACTCCATCATTCTTGATAACGCCGCTCCATTTCCTTTACATCTGGGGGGAAGCGTTCATGTCGCTCCTCGCAAACTGCATATTTTCCAGGGGATAGTTTCAGTGTGAAAAAAGAAAATGCACCATTAAAGCCGAAAATTTTTCAGCACTTTGAGAAAAATTTAAAAGTGATGGAGCAATACAGACGTTATTTTCGTTATCAGAGGGGTGAAATTGCTTAGAATTAGCTGTTGTTTTTTTAGACATCAAAATTGTTGTAGATCTGTGAATTGTTGCAAGAAGTTAGTCCCTATTAAAAATGACAGGAAATAGGTCTCCTTACTGTGTGTAACAAGTCGTCTATTATTCTTAAAGAGAATTGTTTAAATAAGTTTAAAACAGACGCAAAGTCTAGGCCTCAGTAATTATATTATAAAAAAGTGTTACACGTATTCCGTCCTTATGGGCATTATCAAACCTAAAATATTATGTGAAACTAAGTAAACCGAAAAACAAAAGATTTACTTAACTCTTTTCAACTTTTTTATCTTATGAGGTAAAACATTTTAATTTTCTGTTAGTTGGTTCATTGGATTTGCACAATATTTTAAGTTTGAAAATGCTCGAACGGGCGAAATACGTGTTGGCCTTTTTTTAATACAGCGTGAAAAATTTTTACTGAAAGGAAAAAAATTAGTTTAGTGTAGAAAAGTTATTCATATTAATTAACTAGGACTACCAATGGAAGAAATCTAGAAATACCCATAGTATACAGGGTAGCGACAAAAACGTAAAATATACCCAAGGATTATTTAGCAAGATACAAAGAAAAGTTATTTTAAAGAATTATTTCAAATCATTTTTACTACCTAAATACAAAATCACAGTTACTTACGAAAAAACTGTTTTGACGGTTTTTACTGCACGTTACGAAATCAGTGTTTAGTATAAGTTAACAAAAAGTGGCTATCTTTCACACAGGTAAATAAGCTCAGAATGACTTTGATATAGACATTCTTTGCAGTATAGTTCTATTAATTCAGTTTATTATCATTTTCCTTAATTATGGCCCCAAAACTAACCACGGAACAAAAATTTTAAATTGTTTTAATTGTTGGCGACAACTACAGAAGTTATAGGGAAGCCGCTGAGATTTTCCATGACAGGCATCCCGAAATATCTGTATCCCATCAAACCGTTGGACATATTTTGATTAAGATTTAAAAGTAGTGGAAGTGTGGAAAACCGCTTCAATAAAAAAATTAAGTTGAGGCCGAAAATGATGAGGATATTCACCTACAAATTATTTAAGCCGTTGTTAAAAATCTCAAGACTTCGTTGAGAAATTTGGAAAAAGTACTTCCTGAAATCGATAGATGCTCTGTTTGTAATTCCCTTGCTCGAAGAGTTTTGAAAGCAAATCATTTTCATCCATACACCTACTTTTGTCCACACGTTGAAACCTGGAGACTTTAATATTCCATTTTATTTTTCGGCTTGGTATCAAGGTTTGCATAAAGATGACCCATCTTTTTGCAAAAAAATCAAATTTTCTGGAAACCCAACCGTTCGTTTAATTTCTATATTTCTATTTTTATTTCCAAATAAATATTAGTAACCAAGCAGGTATAAAATCCCTTTTAAATAATAAAACTCAAACTCGTATCTCTTGTTTATTTAACTTGCATTAAAATACGCAGTTATCGGTTAAACACCAAGCCCATTTCGGATAAAATATCTAAAGGAATTCTTAATTTAGTTACTATAAAACGGCACCTTTGTTGGCGAAACTTCAAAGGCCTAGTTTCCTTAGCAAATCTCTTATCTTTTAGTTTTATTGCTTTAGCGTTCAAAAATAAATGACCAAAAAGCCAGAAAACATGGCTACAGATTTCAACCCCCCTATCTCTTCACCTCGTCGTACCGAAGTTTGGGGAGCCAACCCTTTTTATTTCAAACCAATAGGATAATATCTGCTTAAAGATGATTCGTAAGCGTCATTGCAAAATAACATCTAATTGGTTTTTGCGGATTTCGCAAGACGGAGTAATACGTTTGTTTTATATATGAAAACTCTTACAGCCAGATTCTCCAACGCTAGTCCGGTCTAATTTGACAACAAAAAGTTTTAAACTGACACGTGTAAGAATGAGACAAATAAGTTTTATACTATGAATTTATTTCTGAGCTTTTTCGGAAATTTATAAAGATAAGGTCAATTTTAGTACGTACTTTCGACATTAATAGAACCAAATTCATTATAGCAACCCATTCCAAGACGAAAATCATTTGGAAATCAAGCAAATCGCTGAAATATCAATAAGTCATAAGTTTTTAATGACGAGTTATTAACACTGACAGGACAAAAACCTGTCAAACATAACTGTTCAACTATAAGATCTTAATTTAAACCAGTACTAAATCTTAAACCTTCTTAGTGAATCTGGACGTTAATTTTTTGCATAGGTGGCTATTATGTCGTATTTAGACATAAAAAATGTTTTCACATAATTACGAGTATTTAAAATAACTTTCTTTGTATCTTGCTAAATAAGGGTACTTTATTCTTGGGTATATTTTACATTTTTGCTGCCACCCTGTATACTATGGGTCTTTCTGGATTTTTTTCATAGGGATTCTTAGTTTAATAATATGCAGAACTTTTCTACACTAAAGGTTTTTTTTAACTTTCAGTAAAAAATTTCCCATATGGCCAGAACTCCGCGGGACACGCTGTATATTGACTAAGGCCGAGACTTTTCCGTAAAACTCCTTTTAATCAAAAACTTTAGCTGGAATAAAATTCGTCTATCGAATGAACTGTGTCCGATACCAATTTTGTTACAAAAGAACTCATTATCTCCAGATTCATTATTTCCAGCATCTAATAAATTCCGAACGAATAACCGGCACAAAAAATCGGAAGAAAATAGAATCCATTAAAACAAAACATCCCTTTCACAAAGTTATAAATCAAAAAGGAGTGTTCTCTTTGACAGCAACGCAATATAAAAAATGTTAAGAGTGCTTAGTTAAAAATTAATTACTAATAAATAAGGAAATCCAGGTAATTTGTTTGCTTCATCAACTTTTTGATAACTTAGGGCGAATAAAAAATACAATGTTAATTCTCGATTTTTTTAGTATACCATTAAAAATTACTCATTAACTAATACAAAAAAAAATTATTTCTATCAGTTTTCAAAGAGTTAGCTAATAAAGAGATATAACTCGCTTTTTAAATAATTATATTATTTTCTAATAAAAATGCATGCAGAACATAATTTTAGAAGAAACTATCGCAGGGTAATTAGTAAAGCGGTATAACGTGTTCGCCGCATGTGCCCAGTCCGCACCCTAGCCGGTGGTTATGTGTTACAGGAACCGTTATACAGCTGTAATAATTAGTATTTAATATGTTAATTAAATCGCCAATCACACTGGTCCACAAAATATTAACTTTTGTTTATCCATGAAGCGATTCATACAATTTTTGAAAGAGTATATCGATGGTGTAGTGCACACATGTTGTAAATACAATTTAGGGTACAGTTGAGTTAAGTATGCAGCACCATAGTTTTGTACTAAAGCTGAACATACACATGTGGTATCTGTTTAATAAAATTTGAAACCCCTGGCGCCATCTTCCGTTTGTTGTAAGTAGCATTAGTTCCGATTGTCATTGCACAATTGTTGTCAGATCACTAACCACACACAACCATCTTTAAGCTCTCTAGTCAGTATGTAACCTGGAAGTTCCATGTCATACGTGAATTGTCTATATTTAGAGATGCTAAAATTCTGCTTTATTATGTTGGCATCGGTATTAATCTCTTTGGCAGTTTTTTTCTAAATTCCGGCCACTATGACTCCTCATTGCATTATTAAACAGTTACCTGCAGTCCGGACCTGTCTTCCTTGCTGGTTTCCTTACGGTTTTTCTCAACGAATAGGTACCAATTAATTGCAACACCAAAAATACCATATAACAATTACTGGACAATACGCACAATACATAAACGTCTTAACAAGTATCAATCATTTTATCACAGTGCACGTGGTTAAAATAGTGGGGTTGGAATCACAGTATTTCGAGGTTAGCTTACTCACAGCGTTGCCACGATTTAAATTTCGACTGTGGTGCAGGGTACCTCCAACAGTGGTATACTGTGGTGCTTGACAGACTTGAAATAGTGGTATATTTATATCAAAACAGTGGTGCACTTTAATCGCTTTATTCGACAGAAAACAATAACAATCAAATAAAATATTAGTAAGAAAAACTGAAACAAAAATTCTCCTAAGCAATAAAAACAAATATTTGAATAATATCACAGTATAGAGACATACAGTAGTGTAGCTCGAATTTTTCTACATAGAAATAGAGACATATTGTATGTCTTACATAACATAACAGTCCCCGAGTTATCGGGATTTTATTCTTGCAGTATTTTTATATTTTTCACAATTTCTAACACCTTTCTTTTTCTTTGCTCTGGTTCGCCACTTTCACTACTTGAGCTCGACATATTACTATTTTTAAACACTTTAAAAAAAATATTCATTGCAGTACTACACAGGACTACACCACACTGCAAAATGAAACCTAATATAAATAATACGACTACCTTCGCCATCACATTGAGTGTATAAAGGGAATATGTGTTGGACTTGTTTACATTATACACTCAACGAGAATTTCCAACGCTTGGTATTTAAATAGGATAAGCGTCAGATGTTTCCTTTATGCATTCATCGATCCACTGATTGTTTAGTGACAAATCGTATATACCATCTTTATTTTGATAAAATGTGGACTTGTTTCCTTTATACAATAACCGATTCAATTACTTATGCAAAAATATATTGAATGTTCAGAGGTTCTTTATTAGTTTGTTATTAATTAATTTTCAGTAGGAAAGTGTATTGAAAAAACACTTCGATATTATTAGGAACTATGTGTTTTTTATGGCTATGTTAGCCAAGTTACGCACTTTTACATATTGAGCTTACGTACAGCAATATAGTTTGTAAATGGGAGTGTTCACCAACCCAATGGATTTTATTTTGCTAAAACTGAATCGATTTAATTTTTGTTTGTTTTATTTATGATTTAGTGCAATTTCTAAGTATTTACAACCTTATATGTTTAAGCTATTATAATTTTATGTACATATATTTATTTACAAATTATTAAAATAATAAATTTGTATATCGTGTAAATTGTAAAAATGTAAATATATAAGGTAAGTTCAGCGATAGATAAAAATTAGCAAGAATTTTTTACTTGCATTCCAGACTCCAGAACAAAATTATTATTCTATGCAGTGAATAACACTGATATTTTATGAGAACATTTATTTATTATTTTTTAAGAAACATCGTTAGATTTAAATGCCATTGCAAGTATCTAATACCTTAGGCTAATTCCAAATAATATGCTTTTACAGTTTTGGTTAGATTTTTTGTTTTTAGACACTGACATCGTCAAAAATGCTGGAAAATCTCAACATACTCCTAAAACTCCTCCTGGCTCCCCAGATCTGGGTTTACACAGTTTGCTTGCTCTTTTCTAAATGTATCTCTCAAGTACTTCCGCTTGCTTTTTACTGTATCCTCTGAAATAAAAAATGGCAAAATGATCATATATAGGTGTTATAGTATAATTATCTTTTCCAGATATTTAGCAACGGTTACATCTTTTAGAAGCTTAGCATTCTCATTTAGAATGGGATTTTCTGCTGTTGTCTCAATAGTAAGAAGTACCGTGGAAGTTTTATGGCGCGTGACCTATACATGTGACAATAGCAACAGAAGTCAGTTTTGTAAACACATCAGCTGAAAAGTTTTACAAAACATGGAATTTTCCAAATTGCATCGGGGCTATCGACGGGAAACATAATAAATTGTCCTAGCCACTCAGGGACTATGTATTACAATTATAATTTTTTTTCTTTTTTACTACGTAGTTGTTTTTACGCCGTAGTTGATGCGAATTATAAATTTTCTATGATCGATGTCGGAGGCTTTGGAAAGCAAAGGGATGGAGTACGTTTCGATCTTCGGCCTTATTTAGTGTAATGGAGTCAAAGCAACTTAATATTCCAACTGATAATTGTCTGCCAAATATTGACATTAAAATGCTATATGTTTTTATTGCCGACGAAGCGTTGCCATTATTAAATCATTTACTGAAACCTTTCGGTTAAAATGACTTCAATCTGGAGTCTGAATACTTTAATAAAAGGTCATCACGCGCTAGAAAGACAGTGGAATGTGCATTTGGGATAATTTATTCTAAATGGCGCATTATATCAAAAGCTATTGAAACGAGTGAAAACACAGCGAATAAAATTGTAAAAGCTGTTTGTATTTTACATAGCACCATAATTGACGTAGAAGGTATTCACCATAATTTACAAGAAATTGAGAAAGTTGCAGCAGCCGCCAATCTACATCATCAAACTGGGCGCCCAGCAAATACTTCGAAATTAATTCGAGATACGTTTAAATTATATGTATGTGGTAATCAAATCCAGGTGGTTTACAAAAAAGGTGCACATCTTTTTATTAACATCTTAATTTTAATGCTACATTTATTAATATTATAACTCATTGTTTAGTCTTTAAACACGTTTGTTTTAAGTGATTGTCAGAATATTTCCACATAATCACCGAGATGTTTGCAAGCAAGGGAACATGTTCAATTAAAAAAGTACCTATTAATTTTTTTTTTCATTAAACAATATGATAAGCCTACATTGACAGTATAATAACTGAAAAAATTGATGGTTATTAAAGTACAAACTAAAAAGACATAAGATTAGATGATAATTTATGAGGTAATCTGCAACATAAGAATGATTTTCAGTTCCTCTTTCCCAAGAAAAACTCCCCACTGCCCTGTATATTAAGTGATACCATGCTTCCGGGCTTGTTGACATCGAGATCCTCCATTGAGCACCATTCAACAGTTCCCATATCCATTCTCTTGCCCTCTCTTTCCAAGTCGTCAATTAATTCAGAATGAAATTCAGTCAAAGCACTTATCAGACTTCTAAGGTCCTTCGCACTAGATTTGGTACCTCTTGTCTTTCTTGCTTGCTCAAAATATTCGTCAGTAAAGTTCTGGGTTCTGAAACCACTAAAGACAGGGACACTGGCAGTTTGATAGTAAGTTCCCGCAAGAATCTTTGTCTGGGAAGCCGACGCGAGTTTGCTGTAGTATCTCTGATGTATTAACTCAAATGACACTTGTTTTTCAGTAGTGCCCATCTCCTTAAATGACTTACCAAGGTCTTCCCTTGTGACCATGCCGCCTTACTTTATTTACAACTACAAAAATGACCGAATATCCCAATATTCGGTCAATTTATTTTTATGTATGTATATTGTACATATATTCATACATATGTATGTATATGGTTCATATATACATACATATGTATGTATGTACATACATATGTTTACATTTCTGTTATTGTAGGAACAACATTTAACTTTTTATTTATAAAATAATTTAACTTACTGCTTAATTCTACAACAGAAGACACCTCCCCCTATTTATTTTCTAATACAAACCTATTATGGTGATCTGGATGTGCCTGATTCCATAAACATTCACGGTTTCATTCATTTCTGTAATTAATTTTTCCACATCCATTTCAGGTTAGGTAACGATGTTATTACATATCAGCGCGCAGAAGAATTGTCAGCTCTATTCTCCATATAGCAAGCGAGTACATAAAACTTCGTAGTGCACGCTTGTATTTAAATATACGACATATTTCTATAAGCGTTGTTAAAAGCAATCTATCACCTCTTCTATAATCTAGTATCACAGCTCCGTAATGCACGTACCCTTACTCATCTTTGAACTCCCAACTAAGCTCAGAGGACGAAGAACGTTTTGATAGACACATTGAAAATAAAAGGAAGAGGAGGGCTGATAAATCTTCTTGGAGGAGAGCAGTAGTAAAAAAAAGACTAAGTGGAATGAAATATATAAATAGGAGTGAAAAAGAAGTTCTAGAAAAAAAGCCCTTACCTTCAAATTGCACTAAATGTAGATACAAGTGTCGTGAAAATTTCCCTGATGAAACAAGGCAGATTTTCTGTCAAGAATATTGGAGCTTGGGTGACCATGATAAACAGAAAAAGTTCTTTAATTGTTAATATATCAGTAAAAAGAAGATTAGCAGAAGGACAAGAATTTATACGTAAAATGTCAAGGGTGTTTTATCTAAGAGATTTAAATGGTTTAAGAAAGAGGGTGTGCTTCATTTTTTTTTGTAAAACCTTTGCTATATCTCACCGTGTCGTAGAAACATGCATGCAAAATGTTAGTATCAGTGGCCTATATATCGGACACGATAAAAGGGAAGATACCAAGCCTCATAATGCCACAAGTACAATAGCTGTATCCTTTGTAAAGGAGTACATCGATAGTTTCCCGAGAGTAGAGTCTTATTATTGTACACGTGACACTACCAAAAATAATTATGCTCTGATTTAACCTTTCGGCGCTCGCGCCTATTTTTGAGATAAAACGCTCGCGCGCGGACTCACAGTCCGCGTTTGTAAACTGGCTTTTTTTAGGTTTTTATATAAAAAAAATTAAAAAAAAGAAAAAGTAAGTATATCTTAAGTTTAAATAACATTTTTATTTATAAAAAATAATAGTTTTACAACATTAACATTCTTAAAAAAATAATCGAGATAATTTAGGCTTAAGCTACACAAAATAACCATATAAGAAACTTTTATTCTTAGTGACATTCATGACATATAATTATGGAATGCTCCAAACACAGAAATTCATGGCATTGAGCACAAGAATATCGAGTAGGTCTATTTTTTTTCGATCGCAATACGAACAACGTCCCCGCTAACCCGTCGGTACTGGCTCTGGCATAGGTGCTTCTAGTCCAAAAATTTCTCTTATTCTTAATTGCATAACCCTGGAAATAGATTGAGTGACACGTCGGCGAATATGTCCTTCTACTAACTGAAAAGATAAAGCTCGTAAAAAGACTCTTCTTCGTTGATCAGTAGAGTTATTTATAGAAAAGGTCACGAATGAATTTATACCAGCCACATTTAGTAACGAGTAAAAGATGACCATGGGCCACCTCCTCGTGTTGCAAGCACAATCATACGCCGCACATAATTTGTCTACGCAGTCTACTCCACCCTTGGTTGCATTATAGTCGATTATCATCTCTGGTTTATTTGTATCATTATCTATTTTGTCATCAAAATGCATACTTGATATAATCAATAGATTTTTGTTTCTTTTTGGTATATAAGATACGAGCGTACAATTTTTCCGAAAGGCAAACATACTTGATGAAATTGGAAGGCCTACTGGAGCAGAAAACTGAGAAGGCAATTCTTTTTTATTTTTTCTCACTGTACCCAAAAGAGTTAGCTTAAAATCTGTGTAAAGAGAATTTAGTAAGTCCATACTGGTAAACCAGTTGTCAACTGTTACGTTACGGCTGGTCCCTTTTATTGGTTGACATAATCTTTGTACTACAGAGGTTGGTGAATTACTGCATTCAAATGGCCCGTTAGGTTGTTTTCCTACATAGACCTCCATATTACTAGTATAGAAGGTCTTAGAATCGGCCATAGCAAATATTTTTATCCCATACTTGTTTGGTTTACTAGGAATATACTGCCTAAAACTACAACGCCCTCGGAAAGCTTCCAGCTTTTCGTCAATTGTTACAAATTCGAATGGAATGTAGACAGTTTTAAAATTATTGATCACAGTCTCAAATACTTCCCTAATGGCAGCCAGCTTGTCCGTTTGCTTCCTTTCATCTCTGGTTGTCAAATCGTCGCATCGCAAATGTTCCAAAAGGAATCGAAATCTACACTGAGACATGGTCAGTCTAAATAGTTCTACCCCTGTACCATTTTGGTTCCATAACTCATCAACATTTAAACGACTCGACTTCAACACCCCGGCTAAATATAACAGTCCAATAAGTGCTTGAATTTCCAATACGTCGGTATCCTTTGCATCTCTTTCACGCTGGTAGTTTGCCCTAGTTGATTGAATATGTTTATTTGTATAGAAAACAATCAAGTTTAGTAATTCATCTGAAAAAAAAAACACTTCCAAATTTCAATTTCTGTTTTTAAATTTTTTGCAGCTCCTTTTACTCCTGGAAGATGTTTTATTAAATTTTCTGGCCTTGTTTTTACATTTCTGTTTGGAACATGCTTCTCCCATTCTGTTGTGCCATCTTTTCCAACAAACGTTGGCTGTCTTCCTATATCAACTTCTTCTGAGTCGGATATTTCTTGCTCTGTATGACTATTTAAATCTTGTCTTTCTACGTTGTCCTCTTCCCCAGGCTCTTCATGGTCATCATACTTAATAACTGGTTCCATATTATCTTCTGCCAAACACTGGATCATAAGCTGGTTCAAACGGACCTGTTCTTGTTCCCAAGAGCACGGCATCTGTAAAGAATTGTAAAATGAATTTTAAATGTTTATTAATGTAAATTTAAGTAAATAAAATTGAAAAAATAAAAATGAAACTTACCTTTGTTTTTTATGAATGTAGAAAATTGCATACAAATATTATAACGCAAACGCTCGCACGCGGACTCACAGACCGCATATGCAAAAATAGCTTAAACAAACGCACTAATCAACAGTCAACTATATACTACTTATCCAGGACGCTGCGACTGAAAGATACTTAGAGGCACTTGAAGGTACAGGGGCGGACTTTAAAATAAATGGTAAAAAAATTCACCTGCGGAGCGAGAGTCCGCGCGCGAGCGCCGAAAGGTTAAATATATCTGTGTTACACAGACTTTACACAGAGGATTTTTGTATTGCTAAGAATATAATGCATGTTTCTAAGTTCGTGTATCAGAAAATTTTTCATCAATACGGCCCAGTTCTTGATTTTTTTATGCCGAAAATGGACCAATGGTTCAGATAAAATGCATACAATACAGCAAAAGATAAATAACTATTACAAGAAAGTTCGACAAGAGAGAGAGAGAGAGAGAGAGAGAGAGAGATAGGAAGGAAAGACGTGTTTTTAAAAATTTAACCCCTAGCTGTTATACATACATAGATCTTATCATTAGCGGTTTTTATAAAACTAGAGAAAGAAAAACAATTTAGAGAAATGTATATGTGAATTGAGTTATATGGCACTGGTTTAAACCAAGTGGCCAGATTTTCTTCAAAAAAGGAATTATGGCAAAATAAAAACCCTTCTTGGCTGCTAACTGACGTAAGTCGAAAACGAAATGTATATCACATTTTAATTTGTGATGAATAACTATTACAAAGAGCAAAGCGTATACTAGGAAAGTGTGAGGAAATCTCGGACGAAAACTAGTACCGTATAAATTTGATAAAATGGAAAACGTCTAAACCAGTTAAGGCATCAAAAATATTACAATTTAATTGGATTTCATTGCGTTCAAGGAAGTGAATTAAAAAACAAGGATGAAATAGGTTGGAATCATTTAAAAGTTATATTTTGAAAACTTTGTCAAGAAAATGTAGATAAGCAGAAATAGTCAATATTACTTTGCTTAATAGAAACGCATACATGTTTTTTAAACTTTTGTTTGTGTATTAGTACAATTTGACAACTGTTAAGTACACAGGAGATTAGCAGGATAGTTTTCAATTTAAGTAATAAGCTATTTATTATATTTTTCATTTCATGGTATAGTGATAGGAATAAGTGACCTGGCGGCCTAAACTTAAGAGCTGTTATACATACAACCAGAGAAAAAAACAATTTAGAGAAATGTGAATGTGAATTGAGTTATATGACACTGGTTTAAACCAAGTGGCCAGCTTTTCTTCAAAAAAAGAATTATGGCAAAATAAATACCCTTCTTGTCTGCTAACTGACGTAAGTCGAAAAATGAAATGTATATCACATTTTAATTTGTGAAGAAGAACTATTACAAAGAGCAAAGCGTACACTAGGAAATTGTGAGGAACCACTTTTCGATAAAATTAAAAAATAATTATTTTTTAGTGGTCAGCTTTACTTTAACAAAGAATTGTGGAGAAATAATTTAAAAATAAATAAAAAAAACAAATAAATGACAAACACTATCAAATCAGTGAATAAATATTACAAGTTTACAAGTGTATAATAGGCATAATACTGCATGGAGGTGTGCCATTGCATTCCGCGAGGCGAGAAGCAAATAAATAAAAGTTGGACGCCGGTACTAGTATACGAGCCACAGACATTTCGCCCGGTAGCCTCACATATTAACCACTGCTCTACAGTCGACGCACTTACACCTGTCCTTAACCAGTTTTATTTATACATTTTACAGAATATTCTAAATGCTTTTTACGACTCACTGCTTCTTTTGGCCTATAACGCTAAATTAAAACGAAAACATATTTGCTACAGAACTAATTCGACGAACGTATTGGTGTTGGTTATTTGTGGTTTGCAGCTGGTTACTCATATATTGCTTCTCGATTGTATAATATATCTTCGGAAAACCCATTATTCGACGAAATTTTCCAATAACAGCTTAACCTTGTCAAAGGAGCATAAGGTATCGCTAAACATGCTTTGCTAAACTATTTTTATATATGAAATTTTATAGAGTTTAAAATTTGACACTTTTGTTTAAATTTTAAATCAAAATTTAATTCAAGACTAAAAAATTTTTTATATAAGCTTCTCCAACTCTTCCTTCGGTGTATTCCAGTGTCTGTCTATATTCTTTATATTCTCAGGTAATATCTAATGATAATATATCAATTTAAGGTACTTACTACTCGGTAAAATGTCCATAGCTCAGTTTGTTGATTCGGTTCGCGGTAACTGTACAATCACACAATGTTTTAGCACTAAATTTGGCAGACGACTAATGAGTACATAATAATTGGTTGGAGAGTTGGTGGACGTGTTTAAACCGCTTTTCCTACTACGACGTTGTTAGAGATGTGAGAATGCTTCTTAAAAGTTGCGTTATGTTTCTAATAAATTAGTATATCTTTTGTAAGTTTATTTTATTTTGAAGTTTCACCATAATATATTAAAATTCGTCAGTACTCATTGCCACACCCTTTACTTCCTACCAGAGATTTATATTTTTTTAGGAATTTATACATGGCTATTCGATTTGGCAGTTGTTGACGGCGTACCACCAAACTTTGCTTTAAAAGCCACAATGGGTATGTTTGCTGGAATCTGTGGTGCGTTTGTTGGTACTCCAGCCGATGTAGCCCTAATAAGAATGACATCAGATGGCAGGTTACCTCCTGAGAACAGAAGAAATTACAAAAATGTCATTGACGCGCTGATTCGTATTTGGAAAGAAGAGGGGATAACTACATGGTGGAAAGGAGCTGTACCTACTATGGGAAGAGCAATGGTGAGTTTAGTTATTTACCATCAGATTGTCTATTTGAAACCACTGTAGTTTGATTGCTATTATTATAGTAAAATACTTGTGCGGGTACCTACGGTTCCCAAAAACTTTTCCGCATAATGTAGATGGTCTGACAATGGTAATTATCTATTAGTGGAGATTTATTTGACAGTACCTGTTTAACCAAAACGAAAAACTACAACTTAAGAAGTTTTCTTTTATTAATAGTTTAATTTCAACTAGGGTAGACCGGAGATAATTGAAACATTTTTGCTTCTTGATTTTTTCTCCGCAGCTATCGCAAAGTTCTAAGTTATGAAGTGAGTTATATACAGTGTGTTATGGAAATGGTTACATATATTGGAATGGATGACTCCTAGAGTAGTCAACAGACATCACCAATACTTTTTTTTCTTTAGTTGAACATTTTAAAAATTTTCACTAGTAATACCACTGGAGGTCAAATTATTTCCGGAAATTTTTTCTCGCTCATGAATATTTTGAAAATTTCCCGAGTCGCAGACGAGGGAAATTTTGTAAAAATATTCATGAGCGAGAAAAAATTTTCCGGATTTTAATTTGACCTCGAGTGGTATTCGGTAAGAAAATTCCACACCGAATTGTGGTTGAAAATCAAATATTTTTAAAATTTATTTTTCGATTCTTAACAATGCAGATTATTTTCTTCATCAAGTCACCAGCGAAACATACATACCTATAGGAACAGATTACATAATAATATTCAGTTTGTCTTCACACCAATGGACTTTTAGCCTATAAACTGCTGATTTATACTGATTGTAGTAGCTCAAAAGTGCCATTTAGGACCAAAAAAAATAATATTCTTTCATTTTATAGTTACTTGAGCTTACTACAAGTGGTAGAAAATTATAATTTTAGAGGTTTTTCGGGAAGCTGCATGAACAGATTCACAAGCGCGTTATAGCTTTGGCAGCAATTATATAGGCCTTCAAATTGGTAACTTTTTCTTATTGTAGTTGAATGGGAATACTATTTCAAGATAGAAAATAGTATATTCTTCAATTTTACATAAGTTTTGAGTAACTACAAGTGGTAGAAAATTGTTTTTTTTTGCGTTTTTATTAACGTGCGTTATGCGCGCTTTAATGGTATAGAATTCATAATCAGTGTCAGCAAGCATCAATCATAGGAGGCTGTGATCATTGTATTTTGACATGTCAAAACATTAAAAAAATTCGCGTTTTGTTGCAATAAAGAATATTGCACAGCCAGTAAAACCAACAAAATTCATTGTTTAAAAAATGAATAGATTTGAAAATTATAGTATATGCAAAATATGCGTGAGATTGTCTGATGTAATGATCAGTCATCGTACCATGACTTATTTACTTGCATTAATAGAGGATTGTGGCTCCAATTTCAAGAAAGAAATTTGTTCCGAATTGTTCACGAATATTTGCATCTAAACTACGCAAAATTCAAAGCGTTGAATGGGAAAAAGGTGAATAAATTAGTTTCTAAATATTATATATATTTTATTAGACATAGACACTTAATTGAAAATATTCAAAGTTCTTCATTTTCGCCATTAAGAAGAGAGGAGGTGTCCGAAGAATATAGAAAACATCTTAGCTTTGTAATTAAAATGTATCAAAACTAAATATTATGTGAAAAAATAAAAACCAGTTTGTCAAAAATGGTAGGTTATTGTAAACGTCAAAAAATTTCCAGTATAATTCGCTGTTGGGTACCCCAGGAAAAAAAAAATTTCACTAAAATACCTCCGTTGCTATGGTGATCTGTCAAAATAACGTATTTTCATTGGTTTAAAATTATAGATGTGGAAATTTCAAAAATACCCTAAAACGTACTCTTGGATAATAGTCACAATTTAACCTGTCCCTACTAAAAGAGATATACTAAACGAACTAGTAAAAATGGTGGAAGCTTGATACTTTAAATTAATTCTTTCGTCAGACTATTTTAAACAATGAAAAATTTTACTACAAGGGTAGACCGGGGTCGAAAGTATCACTTTGCCTTTGAAATTCGACTGTAAAAACGTTATTACTTTTACAGCAAAAAGCTTGATACGGCAGTGTAAAGTGTCTATTTAGTAACCTTAAAATTATAAAACGTGGACTTAATTATTAAAGACTATTGAAATATAAATAATTAATAGTAACGATGAATATTGTTACAACCGCCCCGTGTCGGGTGCGGTTGTAACACTATACGGGGTCGGTAGTAACACCAGTTTTATATCCAGAACTTTTATTAGAAAACCCTTTTTGCCCTAGATAAACTTAAAGATATACATTTTTTAACAAAAATAAACTCAAAATAAAGTGTTGTTCTTAAATATTTTAAGATTTGTAAAGTTAGGGACCTTAATTTTGCCAAAAAAAATATCTTATAATCACTTTTTATTATATTTTAAATAACATCTTATAAACTAGAATAAAAACAGTGTGTTTCGAAGACAGAACTAAAGAAAAAAAACAGGTTAATCTGAGTCACAATTATGACAAATGTAAAAGTCATTTTGCTCAGTGCACTCTTCATGCGACCAGCTCTTGCACTCTACGCATTGCACCCACTTTTCACCTGGTCTGCTTGAGCTATATAGTTCCAAGCAGACTAGACAAAAGCAGTCATCTGCCTCTTCATCGCTGTCGCATTTATTCTGTTTCTTCTTAAATTTACCTTTTTTAAGAAATTGGAATTTGTTGGTGGATCAGAAAAGCTTTTTTTAACCTTCTTTTTTTCTTTTTCTTTATACTCGGCTCTAATTTGTTCTTTCTCAGGGATATCAGTATATACAGCGGATTTCCTTTTCTTTTTGCCCTTATTTGATTCTTTTCTGGGCGGGGCTTTAGGTAAAGGCCTAACAACCTCTGGTGTAAACTGCAGCTCTGAAACTTCTTGCTTGGTCTTTGGTACTCCTTGTGATGGATCGTTAACTTCACATGAGGTAAAGTTAGACGTTGAAGGTAAAGGTTCATTATTTGCGTCATTTGCTTTTGTCGGATTGGTGTTTTCACTGGGAAGTTCCGGTTCCGGTCTATCTGTTAGGTAGGATGGGGCAAAATCGAGGGCAGTGAATATATTTCGGTTAAATGGGAATATGCCCGTACACTTAAATCCTGCCTGAATATTAATAGGAGTCAAGGCCATCGGAAGAGCCGTTGCTACTATGGAGGGAATATTATAGATGGTCATTGATTTCCCTGCATTGCTACGCATCCAGGCGTCGCAACTGGAATTGACGGCTTTTTTAAGTGGTCCATATACGGAACGGTCTAGTGGCTGGAGTTTGTGGGAGCAATGAGGCGGGAACGAAAGAACTACTATGCCATTTTCTGAACAGTAATCAAGGGCATGGATTGTTATGTGCGAGGAATGATTATCCAATAATAAAAGAATTTTGTTTTCTACCGTGGCAGACGTAAATTTTTGAAGATGCTTTAAAAATATGAGAAATTCACTTTCTTGCATCCAACCGCTTGCATTTCCCGCTCCAATGCTTCCCGTAGGGGCGTCTCTGATGAAATGCTCATGATAACGAATCCTGGGGAATATAAACATTGGAGGCACACAATTACCAATAGCATTTACAGCACACGTTACTGTCACTAAGCTTCCTCTTTCGGCAGATGTTAATGCGCCAACTTGCCTAGTTCCCTTTTTTGCGACAATTCTGTCTGGTTTTTGGACAGTTGTTATGCCCGTTTATCCAACATTATAGATGTCCTTTGCCTCGAACTTGTATTTATCAAAAACATTTTGTAGATTGTCAAAAAACACATTTACATTAGTTTCATTAAAACTAGTTGCCCGAGACAAACTGGTAGGTTGTGCACATCTCAGAGAGAGCTGTGGCTGTCTCTTCATGAAGCTCGTGAACCAATCTGCAGTGGCCATTTGGTTCTCTTGCCAATGAGGTGGCATTGGCAGATTAAATTTTTCAGCCAAGTCATATGCAAATCGTCTAATTTCTTTAGGACAGAAACCGAAATATATGTCGGCTGCCCTAATTATATAGTCTGCCATAATTTTTTCCTTATCATCTGTAAAAACTTTATTCCATGGCCTATATCCCATTGCTACCGGAATATCATCACCATCTCTCAAAGCGCTTTCTTTTTTCTTTATATATCTGGATAAGGATACGTGACACAAGTCAAATTTTTTGGCTGCTGCTCGAATTTTACATACTTCGTTTTTTACGTCATCGTACGCCTGTTCATACAGTCTGATATCCTTGGTACCCCTATCGGTTTTTCTTATTCTTGTACGAGGCATTCTGTAAAAAACATTAATTATAATCACAAATATTAATAATCTAGTCAGCCGGGGTCGGTTGTAACGTTACGTTCGACCCCGGGCAACGTGTTACAATCGTCCCCGACCGACATATTGAATTATATTTGAATATTTTTAATTTAAAAAGTCAAAATTAGTTTTACAGTAGCCTTTTTAACGGACAAAAATAATTAAGCTTTACATTATATTCAAGAAAAATTACTTACTTGCAATAAATGTGCCAATTATTACAATATTAATACACAACGTAAAAGTTACTTCACGTCACCGAAAATAAACTATAACCACTAGCGATGACAGTTCGTTGTCGAGTTTACGGGTGTAGTAAACCGTGTTTAGCCACTATTTCAGTGCATCGTTTAACAGACAGTCAGATCCGTATCTAAGAGGATTTTTGAAATATAAGGGTTGTTACTTTCGACCCCGGTCTACCCTACCTTGAAATTACTTTATCGGGAACGCGCACATCTGCTTGGAACTACCGTCAGTGGCCTACTGATGGCTACGTGTGGCATCTACAAGCGCTTCGTTTGGTACAAGCGTAGCGATTTAAAACGCGAAATCCTTCCAATATGGCGGTTGTTTCTATTGTCCCCTGTTTCAATTGTCCCCGGTCTACCCTACATGTAATTCAGACTAGAAAAAATGATATATTTATTTTTCAACAATAACAAAGTCAAATAAGTACTTGCCTGTTGCATTCGGTTTAACTTGATTTACAATATAATATTTTCAAACTGCGGTTTTAAGTTCTTCACTAACTATAATGCTTTAAAATTGTCAATTTTCTGCGCAAACTTTTTAAAATTTCTATAAGATGAACACTCAACTCCTGTCCCTACTATCTTAACTTTTTTAACATTGTTGTTGCTGTTATTTGCTATAATAAACCAATGACTTTCTATTGTATGCTAATGATACAACGATTACAATTACTATAAATCGTAATCAGCGATTTTATCGGTGTTTTTGTAATTACTCGTAATCGGTATGTTTATTACGATTAATCGTATACAGACCTACATTCGTTTCCCATGTCTTGTAGCCAACACCTCGCAGGAACATTGTGACATTTAAATTTTCCGAATGAACCTCGTCCGACGGACCCATTTATTTTTTGAAAGAAACAATCCATTATCTACGCCTTAAGAAACTGTTTGCAAAGATTTATCGTGCAAAACATTCAGTGTTGATTTAGAAGTACTCCTTATCTACTACTGTATAAATCAGAGAACTTTGTTGCCCTAGTAACACGAATGATAACGAAAGTAAACCTTCATGTTACTTGGTTGCTATGCGTTACTAGCTACGAAATTAGTACTTTCGGGGCCAGCACAAAAAAGTAAGTAAGTAAAAGTTTTGAAAAAAACAAAATACATATAAAATATTTTAATTTATTTTTAATGAACAAGTAGTTTATAACAATAATATAATTTTGAATAACTATTTGTTGATATTAATAGTAACTGTGCAATTGGAAAAATTAGAAAAAGAAATTGGTGGAACATTATTTAAATTATTAGCTTCTCTACTTTTCATTGAAGTATCGTTATTACGTTGGACCACTTTATCATTCATATTTGTCACCATTACTTCATTAGAGAAAATATTAGTAGAAATTTCAAGTAAAACATTTTTAGAAATTTCAGATTTATTGCTATACGAACCAGCAATATATCCCTCTGCAACGGAGGAACACTTCCAACCGCCATGTCTCTTTAAATCCAAAATGTCGACACCTAACGCATTAGCAAGAAACGTAGCCGATGTCCTTCTAAACGAATAACCAATGGTTTTATTTATGTCTCCAACTTTTAAAAATTTTGCGATTTCTTTCCATTCATTTGAAATAGTGTGTTTTCCAATTACTTGATTTACACATCTACTCCTTTCATAACGATAAAGTAAGCGTTCATCTTGAGCGTTCTTTGGTCTAAGTTTAATATAATCCTATTCTAATCTCACTTAAGAAACCAAACCTCCATCATCGTTAGTGATCACAAAACTTGTTTTAACGCTGTTTTTGGTTCAAGTATTTTTACTATAGCTACATCATTTTTGATTTCGACGTCTTTTAACTTCATTCTATGTATCTCGTCTAGTCGACATGCCCCAGCTACTCCCATTATAGCTAATACGTTCATAGTCAAGTAACTTTGACCAGAAGCATCAAGTAAAAACTTTGCAGTTTCTTAATTTTTAAAAATTTTTGATTTTTTAGCTTCATAACCATCGTTTTCCCTTCAATAAATGCAATAAGTTTTTTAAACTCCGAAATGGTTTGATTTTTGTTTACGGAAATTGTCAATTTCAGCATAGATAGATCAGCAAGCCATTTGAAAAAGATGTATGATTGATTGTACCTTTCTTTGAATTTATCCAGTAAATGAGGCACATCATGCAACGTCAGCTGCCTTTGGATATCATTTTTATCTTCATTTATTATTCTAAAACGGCAGAATGCAAGATTTCACTAAATTATTAAATTCGAAATCTATGACAAACGCTGATGACAGATAGCGTTGTAAGTAAATCATTGCTATGAATTATTTTTTAACAGGTAAATATCCTTCTCATTATTTTTATTTAAATAAATAATATTAAATTAAAATAATATAGAACAGTAGTAGACAAAATTTACATCACACGATGCGAATCGAAAGCCCTTTCAGGTGTTTGGAGGTCTTGAATGGCCTCGGCTTTGCCTCAGCTATTCAAATACCACTCACACCAAAAAGTAAACTTCCGCATCTAGTAATGTAAATAACTATTTCTACAGTAGAAATTTCAGTAGAAACTCTACTGCAGGATTGATACACTCGGAACAAGGTAATCGCTTAAATAGCGACAACTTAATTTTTGAGTGTTAGGTTATGCCTTATCCTAGAAGCTATTATAATACTGCTTTTTCTGTTCATATTATTTTTGTCCAACCACTGGCATAGTTGAAAGATGTTCTATAATACCACTGGCGTTTAAAACGACAGGTGCACAATAACATTTTAATTTCTCTGGTGATTTTTATGTGTCTACACTGCAAATTCATTAGTTTTTATTGAAAATAACAGCAACAAAAGTATTAAAAAAACAAAATAGTAGGGATGGGAGTGATTAATTCTGTTAAGAGCAGGAAAGTACAGGAACCATATTGTAAACTACGAAACTTCGGCGGAGACTATGGGAATTGGGAATAACTGAATATATGAGACCGAATGAAAATGGGATTTACCGATTAATTTACATAACGCATTTTTCCCAGAGAGTCCGAATTACAGAGCTCTCTCCATCTAAGAGATACTTCTTTTCTCAAAGGTTCCAAAATTTCTGTCCGCGTCCGTTCAAAGGAACGTCCGTACAATAGATAATTTTACTAGGAAAACATATTGTAAATCAATGGTTTCTCAAAATTTGTCTATCTAGCAGAAATGTTCCGATAAGGAAGATTTTACTATATTTCAAAATATACTGCCTACCATAAAAATTGCAACACCCTCTATAAAGCAAAATATCTTTAGAAATATATTTTAGTTCAAAAGGGCTCGAAGACGTGCGAGTTATAGACATTGGAATGAGTTTGAGCCGGGTAGAATTGTAGGTCGTCGAGAGGCAGGATTATCCTTAAGAGAAATTGCGCAAAGGGTTAATCGGTATGCATCTACTGGTATGCGATGTTGAGATCTGTGGTCCCAGGAACATATTTATGGACGTCGTGAGGGCAGCGGTAGAGAGAGGAGAAACGGACCGCGAAGAATGGCTCTTAAAAATTAGCGCCTTTAGGAACCGTTTTAATATTACCAGACGTAGAGAGCAGTCGATGACAATATCGGGAAGAGTGATGTCAATGAGATCCGTTTATCGGAGCGTTAACGCCTACGGTATTTTGTCGTACCATCCGTGTCTCATTCTACGCCCTAGAAATCGGCACAGACGGATCTGTGTTGCATGGTGCCAGGAAAGGGCAAACTAGAACCAAGAATCGGGAGGGTCGACTTGTGTTAAGTGACGAGTCTACGACACCCTTCGTGCGTCGTAGACGTAGAAAAGGGTATCAAATTTAATTTTGTGTGGAACGGAAGACTGCCCTTATCAGAGGTATCATGGTTGGGTGTTCCTAAACTCCGCCGGACTAATTGACCAGCCATATTTACTATACATAAACTCCGCCGGCAGCTTCAAGAATCTCATACATAAACTCCGCCGCATCATAATTATGCATAATATTGTAAATAAAACCATAAAACTTCATTTCAACTTTTTTATTAAACCCTGTCTAAAACTATACACTTGATATTAATATGAAACTATCTTAATAACATAAAGCTTATAATTTAAACATTATTTCTTTAAATAATAGGAAACTGATTTTACAAACTCAAATTTCGTTATCGTTTTGGAATTGTACAAGGTTATTTTGTCTTTAAAAAATAATTTCTTCCTTAAATATAATTTATTTTTTATTTCGTGGGGTGTTTTAACACTATTCATTTTTACGTATGTATCTATCTGAATATTTTTTAAAACATCAATAAAAAGAAAAATGTTTGGATGGGCATTATAAAAATATGAGTTGAATTTACTATGAAAGGACTCACAAGCATTTGTAGTGCGTTCAGTGTCTGTAGCACTTGCCCAGATAGATGGAGGAAATAAACTATACTCATCAATATAATTGTCCGTCAAATTGTCCTGAACAGCCGGAAAACCCAATATTCCAACAAGATAATGCCAGACCCCATACAGCTGTCATTACTAGAGAATATCTAGCGGAAGCTAACGTTAATGTCCTTTGGCCCCCAAGGTCACCTGACCTATCACTCACTGAACATGTTGGGACATAATAAGCAGAAGACTAAGTCGATGCGCCATGAGGTTAGGTTAGCATGGGAAGGCATATCACAAGACGACAAAGATCACCTCATTCGAAGGCTAGAAGAATACAGGAATGTTTAAATCAGTGGGGATACTCATTATTAATTTTTTGTAACTTGGCCTCAATAATCAGTTTAAAAATTTGATCAATTATTAGTTTCATTGTTGCCTTCACGTGCACACTGACTACGTAAGCACCTTCGACATATCACCAACGGCCGTTTCTGAATCTGTCTCTTGTCTATATAACACATGTAATTTAAATACAACCCTCCGGGTAAATGTATGTCTTCGAAATACTGCCAATAGTCCGATGTTTCACCCCTTTCCTTCTTACATAGAAAGTCGGCTAAATTATCGTTGTACACATAGGTTAATTCTCTATGTCCACAGTAATTCATTCCACAGGTGTCATACATAAACTTCTCGTACCTGAATTTACCTTCACATACACAACACACATAAAACATCTTGACACACACTTTACAAGTTTCTTACTAACATACATTTTCCTCATTTTGACCGTCTCTTATCTCGATTGACCTTTGACCTCATTAATTTTAATTGCTACCGATAAGAAATTCCGAGTAATTAGCGATATTTGCATGAATGAATGGTTACCATTCCCCAAAAAAGTATTTAAAAATATACTTATTTACTAGATGTTGCAATTTTTATTTCAGGCAGTATAATAATATAGAGTTAATTTTGTTAAAAATTTTAGACCATTAAAAACTTAGTGGTACTGGCGACTTTAGTTCAAATGCCTTGTACTTTACATACTACTGTGCCTAACTACTGTTTATTGTAGGTATCTGTTGTTTTAGGTGGTGAATGCTGCTCAGTTAGCTACCTATTCACAAGCCAAACAATACCTTTTAACAACGGGGCATTTTTCTGAAGGCATTTTCCTTCACTTTTTGGCATCTATGATATCAGGTAATAAACACTAACGTTCAGATTAACTAAAAAGGTTTAAGATTAAGTGCTGGTTTCAGTTAAGATCTTCTAGTTGATTTTGACAAGTTGGGTTGGTCCGGCATCAATCTTTCTTAATTTTATCGGCCCAGATTTTTTTTGGGCTTCTTTAAAATCAATAAAGTCGGCATGCTTTATTGACACTACCTCATAGAAATGCGGATTCACCCTAATCGAAGTATGGTGAGCCATTCACGAGGCGCCTTTACCTACATATCTTTAATGTAAGTCTCGAAAGCACCATAAACACTGTCCACCTGCATGAACGTATGTCCTGGTATCAAAAAAGTTATTGCAATAGACCTTATATTTTTTGCAAATTTTAAAACGTAAGCGGACAGCACCATTACTGCTGCGGACGACCTCCAGGTTTTACAGGATTTAGTACTCTGTCTAATTAGATAGTTGCAAATATCTTTTTTGAATTGAAGCTAAGTAGCATTGTTGCCTGATTTTTGTACAGTAATCAACAGTTTTGAATTGTAGCATTAATCAGCCGTGTAAATGGGCATCACCACCATTTTTTTCCTCGTAATGCTATGCGGAATCTGAATATTATTCTCGTCCATGGTCGGTCCCTCCCATAGACGAATTATATTTTTCAATAGCAAAATGCCTGTTTAAATAAATAATTATTTTTTTATGAGCTTGACAGAAACGCTTTACTTGGTTTATAGGTGCAAGTCCACTTGAAGTAGAAGCAACGGTGACAATATTATTCTCTCCATCTTACTAGTAAGATACCGCTATTTCTATAAACTACTGAGTTAAATTCACCCCTTTTTCTTTTCTTCATATTAACTCTAGAAGACAACGGACAACTCTTTGGAATACGGTTGTCCCTAGTTGTGCCAGTAGCAGAATATCCCTCTTGATTTAAATAATACAGGAGATGAAAACTTGTAAATATATTATCAAAATACAAGAAGTAGCGTAGTTTCCTCTTCTCATCTGATAATTCGTATAGCATTGAAACAAATGGAGAAGCTGCATTTCCAAAAATGGATTGATAATTAGTCTTAATAAGCTTTTCAGCTCCTTGACTGTAAAAGTTATGAGGTTTTTGTGTTCAGACTCCAGATTTTGTATCGAAATCTGATGGGTTTACTCCGTATAAATTGTTTACAGGAGTATTGTCCATAATAGTTTACCGTGGATTCATCATAGCTAAGGTCATTTTTTGGCACAAAATAGAACATAAAGTTCTGGCGTAGTTTCTCTATTAAAGATCATAGTTAAATGTATCTGAAGGCTCTAAGTCATCAGAATTAGCACAGTACACATTTCGAAAAATTGCCAGAAATCTATCACGTGCGTCGCGTCCTTTACCTTATTATTACCCATATCAGTACCTAAGTCCTAATAGAACTTTTTACCCTGGAAAAGGATTATATCCTCATAAAATTAGTATAGCAAGAAAAACTCTCATTTCTTCACTTGTTATCTTCTGCGTCATTCTCCTGATCGCCATGAGAAGTGATAACTGCATTATTCTAAACTGATTTTTTTTAAAGATTGTCAACAAGACCTCCGCCGTCCTCTTCACTAGAGACTTCGTCGGTGAGTTCACCTTCTGGGGCTTCGATATATATTTTATCTATCGGAAGATGATCATTGTAAGCAATTTGTTGCGACGAGATTTGAAAAAAGCGGTCATAGAAAGTCCAAGCGTTGCCATATGGCAACATACGATTTTTACGTTATAAAACAAAAATATATCATAGAATTTCTAAAATATTTATGCGCAGACAAAAATACGTACTTTTAGCAAATGTATTTTATATTTCAAACTAACAAAATATAATTTAAAAATATTCTTATTACTTGCACAAATCTAACATCCACTTTTTTTATAAGAAATTCACACACGGCAAAATAAAATATTCAGCACGATTCAAACAATCAGCTGTAATGATATAAATTGACTAGCGTATTAAATGACATACGTTTAAGAAGCAATGGTCAGTGCCATCTTTTATCTTATGCGTTAACTTGTGGGATCAGAACGCGTACCGTAAACTAGTTTTGGCATTGCCATATGGCAATTACTGTAGCTTTAAGCCCCTTAATTATCAAACCAAATAAGTTTTTATAACCTTTTTAAGAATCTGGCAACTGTCAAATAATATTGATCTTCATCTAAATCCTACTTGTTTTGTTTAATTTCATAAATGTAATTTTATTTTATTGTTAACTAGGTCTAGTTACGACTGCAGCAAGTTTACCAGTTGATATCGCTAAAACCCGAATCCAAAATCAGAAAACAGTGGAAGGTCAGAAACAAGCCGGTCCTGCACAAGTTGTTGTCAGTATAGTCAGGAATGAAGGAGTACATGCCCTATGGAAAGGTTTTATGCCTTACTACTTAAGATTGGGACCGCATACTGTGTTGACATTTGTATTTTTGGAACAGTTCAATGCCGCTTATCGGAGATTCCACGTAAATGATTAAAAAAAAGAAAAATAAGAAGAAAGCAACAAAGTAATTGTGAACTTATGAAACTATAAGATTTTGTGTCATTACGTTAATAGTAAAAGTACTTTCCGAAATATAGATCTTTTTTTAGACCCGTTTTCGGGAGGTCAGAACATATATGTATGGGATATTTGCTTGCTTATAATTTGCTGCTAAATTGAAGAGTGGAAGTTACAAAGGTGGTAACTGCCAAAAACGAGTTTTCGAGTTATTTAAGAAAAAGATAAAAAGTGCTGAATTTGTTCTTTTACTTTTTATTTATATTAAAGTTAGGTTAACATCAAAACGGAAAATTAGTTTTTATATTAGAAAAGGTAATATAAACCCTAAAACAAAAAATAAACATACTTTTTCTAAAAAAAAAATAGAATGGTGATAAGTGCCAATATGGATTTCATTACAAATAAAGATGGATATAATGCTACTCCATCTGATTAGTGCTCCCTTCGCCAGTTTTTGCTACTTCGTGCACTCCTATCCTAGCAAGTTTTTGAAAAATTCCAGGTGTAATGGATCACTCAGATAGGGCAACATAGAAAGCAGACTTTTCTTCTTGTTTTCAGAAATTTTTATTTTCTGGCGTTAGTTTAAATAGCTCAGTTTTTGTTAAATCACAAACAGTTTTATCTTTTTTATATACATTTGTGTCTTTCTATTCTGCCACGTCCGAAAATGTGGTTTTGGTTTTAATATTTGTGGGATTAGTTTTCTCAATCCGTATTGTAACTGCTTTACTTGTCTGAAGGTTGAGGGTATTTAGAAACAAATCGGCAGGGTCTTTAACATTTCAGAAACCAAAGTGTGTCATGTCAGTCACCTCAAATGGAGAGTTGTGTCTTGCAGATTCGATAACGTTTATAAGATGTTCCGGTATGAATGCTTTCATAGTTATTTTGCGTTCAACGCAAAATCCCTATCACACGGCATAAAACTGTGATCGCTCACTAGAAATCTTTGCTCTATTGAATCATACAAGCTAATTAATGGCAACTAAAAAGATCAACACAAATAAAAGGTATTTATTTTTGTTTTGGCCTCCGCAGTTGTCACATCATATAATCACCGATCTTTTATTAACGGAGTCACTGTCTAAAAATCGAAATAAACAAGAGGCTACCTCGTTTGCACCTCGTCCTGAAAAGCCTTCGAGCCACAAAAACATAGAGGCATTATTTGTATCTGCTACGTGAATACCGAAGTTGAAACAGAAAAGTTGTGATAGATAAAACATATCAGAATGCACCAAGGTTGGAACAAACATCACCTGTTCAAGGTCCATTGACAAACAACATACATCACTTCCTGGTTGCTGAGAATGGGTTGTGTGTTCTTCGTTTCATCTGAAGAATTTGTAATTGACTGCAGTTCCCTGATAACGTTTTACAAAAGCTTTAAATAACCTATTAACATTTAAGCCAGGACTTAGATTTTCCTTATCTCATTTTGCTCGTGTATAATGTCCAATATCCCTTGGTACTGAACTTGTATGGTCTCTTTTTATGACTTGTCCTTTTATCAGAATAAAAGGTGTTACCAGCTTTCTTTTTGGCGATAAGCACATCGAACTTTTTTCTTGAAAATTGAAAATGTGTTGATAAAAGCTTTCTTGCAGACTTGAGCAAAGCTTCTATTTCAGATGGGATGGTATAACTTATTGTTGTTTGTCTTTTACTTCCCTCTGGATTAGCTCCCATGTCGATGTATTTTAATCGGTAGCAGTTGCAAAAGGCCCATGAGATAGGTACTTTGGCTTTTTGCATTTTCATCATAATATTTCTGAAACAATATTTTATGTCATGGATTGCTAAGACTCTTGCATACGAATTGACATTTACAAACCACCTAAAAATAAAAAAAATGTTTTAGAAAAACTGTGGAGTTCAATTTTGGGTTGTATTAACCAATCTGCTGACATGGCAAGACTTTTTCCGCAATATTCTTACGTTTTGTTGTTTTATATGCCTTACCAGCTTCTTTTAGAAGCTTCTGTTCAGCTCCAAAACATCCACTGCCCTTACTTCTACAATTACTAATACTAACTTCGCTCATTTGATTAAAGACATTTCCCAAAACTGCGAGTATTAGCGTATAACAATGAAGCACGTGTTAACTAGAATAATTTCAGCAGACTGGCACTTCTCACCTTTGTAACGAAATACATGCGGCGCATACCAGGGGCTACATCTTAAAATTAACTTACTAAGCTTTGTGTTGAACATGGCATATACCACCTTTGCCAGGACATTAGGCATATTACTTAACACCCTTCTACGGCAATGTCCAAATAAGAAATTTTGGCACTTACCACCTTTGTAACTACCACTCTTCAATTACTGAACTAATTTTGATAAATCAGTGTAATAGCCCAGGCTGTCTGTTCCAGGTTGAAGAAATATTTGGCTGTTCTAGGTTGTAGGGGGGCATGTCTGCTATCCCAGTAACAGATAAAATTGCTGCTATGATGTTTCATTATTTTTTGAATATTATGCTGTCTAGTCCGTAGCTGATTTCCTTTTGCACTGTTGGTAAAACTGGTCAACAGGAAAGTTCTATGGCCATAATGGTTTTTGTGCAATAATCTCGGTAACTATTTAACGGATTTGGACGATCAAAGACTTAAATAAAAGGTTTCGTCAATACCTACAACTTTCCTGGTGGGTTTGCTTGGGTGGGCCACTTTTACCTACGGTGCAAGAGAAATGTGCTACGGACGAAGAACTAGTTTTAGCATATTCAAAAAGTAATTAAAAATCATATGAGCAATTTCAGCTGTTACTGGGATAGCAAATATCGTCAAACATGCCCCCCTTATAACTGGAACAGTTAAAATGCTTCTAAAATTTTGTTGGCGATTTTAGACAGCGGGACTAGGCTATAAGTTGATTTGTATGAGTTACGCGAGTAACAGCGGAAAGAAATTTGTGTGGGTTGCATACATATACTTCTAAGCGTCTTTTCAGACACAGAACCTATGAACCAAGTAGGTGACAGCGACATCTGAAGTTTGCTCGAAAAAATAGTTAATATCAGTAAAACCCAGCTTATACTAAGCAGTAACTAGCCCACTGGAATCCACAACATTTCTTTTTTAGCTGGCTTCGCTATCTATTCTCGGTTTAATTAATATTTAAACATAACCTCGCCGGTCAAATAGGTATATGTTGGTACGTATATAATACTTAATGTAAAGTTTAACACCCAGATTTATTACTGCAGGTAATTTGTAAGTATTCCCTATACAAAACAAATATCCTGTCAAATTTAAGTATAAAATATTGAGTAGCTCAAAAATTGCAGCAGCAAATTTTGTACATAAATCATTTTCAAATTATAGTTTATCCTATAAAATCAATCAGATTTACGGCAAGAGCGAAGAAGGTGAGATATGAGGCTATAAATAATAACATGGTAGATATAAAATTGTATTTGTTAATGTTGAGGGAGCAAAGTAACACGGAGTTCAAGGCAAACCTTATGTTCTACAGTATGGGCGAGTTGTAACATTATTGATGGAAAACATCAATTAATTTATTTGCATTTGGTCAATGACGTCATCAGTTAAGTAAAGGAATTTCGGATGAGCATAATTTTATGATAGTCCGACAATATTTTATGGTAGTCCGACGTTTGACAAAATATTGTTTTCTAAAACTAGGTCATTTATACTTTCATTTATCTGTTAATCGGATATATTTTTTCGAATATGTTATAAACTAGCTTTCTCCCGCGGCTTCGTCTGCGTGGTATAGGTGATAATAGTGTAATTTTGATGTCATGATTATGAATACATAAAACATGAGCTAGGTTAGGTAAGTTATATCTGGCATTGAACTCCATAACAAACTGGAAGGGTAACGAAACGAGCGACAGCTGAGGCAAATTTTTCAGTAGAAAGAGACGGAACATAAAAGGGGTTGTTGTCTCTTTCTTACGCGTTAATTTAAACGCTGAATAGATTTGTAATTGTGTTAAAACTTTGTTTATTATTAACTTGGGGGTATTTATTAATAAATTTCGTTGTTTTAGCTTATTACAAACAATTTAAACTATAAATAACTTTATACAAACGTATATTTTTAAATCTTTTTCTGGAAAAATGGAAAAAATAAAGATAGCGTACTGTATTAGGTGAAAGTATTGTTTTAAAAATTATATATTGTATGATTTTTAATGAAAACAATTACTTTTTTGTTTATCACTGATTTTATTACAGAAGTGCCTAATTTGTAAGTTACATTTTTTGAATAAAAAATAAAACAAGTTAACGACTAAAAACATTATTTATTCACTTACAGTAAATTAACAATTGTTAAATAAAATTAACTTTGTGAATTTTTGCCTTATACTGGCCGATGTTCCTAGTATTTTAAAATTTGTTAGTTTAGAATAATGATGCATTCTACACTTTATAAAAAGTTCAATAATTTTTCTAACTAACTGAATTTCATGGGACTCCTCTGATAAAAACTCCTGAGTTACTGAATGCAGAGGTAAAAATTGATTTTTTTTTGGGAAAAATATTTAATGGCTGTATTAGTAAGTTTCCTTTTTAAATTAAAATTTCCACATAAAACCTTTTGATCTTGGACAAAATATTGAAACTGTTTCTCAGTAAAGGTAATAATGTCATATACTATTTTTGAAGCATATAATAATCCACCCCGTGCTACACTGCTAGTAAATTTCTTAAAATCTTCTTGAGGACTACTATATTCATGATCATTCATGTTCTCTGCTCTATATAGTAAAATATTAACACATTTATTACATAAGCTTTGACTAATTAAAGATCTAACTACATATCCTGCTATAGTATAAAACATTTTCTTGAAAATCTGACAAAGTTTTCTGGCCTAAATACTCCATCATTTTTGTAATATTTTCAGTTTCATCAATTTCATTTGAATAAAGCCTTTGACTCCTTTTATCTGATTGAAAATGAAATGCTGGAGTGCAATAACTTCCAAGATCAGAACAATTGGCATTAAGACTTGGTTGGACAGAGTTTCGTAATAATAACTGTCTTAATGACCATTTTAATTGTTCCGAATTAGGGTTATTATTCCAGCCTCCTCTTGCTCTTATACAGGAAAAAAATAACTCTAAGTGATCCTGTGATGTTTTATAAGTGAAGAAATATTTAAGAGGTTCATCTTGTAGACTGAAAAGGTCCTTTGCCAAATTTAATGTACTCTGCATAGTTATAATGAGCCCCAAAGCAAAAGTTTTTCTGTTATGACACAGATAATTTCACTCGAAAATCAAAATTGAAGCACTCCAACAACTAAAATTATACCTAAAGAACTTCCCTAGTGTCTTTTAGAAAATGTTTTAGTAAAATAACAGCAAAACAGCCACAAATTTCCACTAATCACGTAATTATACGAATTAGTTCTTAAAAACTGCCATTAACGTATACCTGCGCGACAGAGATGGCATCCCCTTTTGTTAGCCATCTCACTCTACTGCGAAATGTGCCTCAAAAATCCATATTTGCGACACGGCCGAGCCCATTCCAGTTCGTATAGAGTTCAATGATATCTGGAGACCTGATTTCAAAATTACATGGCGCAAAAATCGGGGTCGGACACAGGTAACTGTAGGTAGGTCAATAAAATGAAATTAATATTAGATTTTGCAGGTTGTATGTATGAATTATTGCCACTAAGAAGTATTTCTTTTTTTTTCAAAAAAATTAACCAACTTCACAAAAGGAAAAGCACTGAGAAGTATGAAATAATATTGTTATGTATTTATTCCTGCGATTAACGGTCAATTTAATTTTGTTCATTTTTATAAAACGCTTTTTTTTTCTTTTTAGTGCAGCTTCTCCCCTCCCGTCATTTCATCACTTTCTTTTTAAATTTGTAATAGCCATCTTATATTTGATTTTCTGACCTCAATAACCCCAAAAATTACATACTAGTTAACATTGTTCAAGAAATTCCACCACCCCCCCCCCCCCCGTAGATAATTTTTATAAAATCCGTTACACAAAATTTGCGTTTCTAACCTCAATAACCCCGAAAATGTCACGTTGGTTAACATTGTTACATTGTTAGACAAATTGCCAATCGCCCCTCCCCCTTTAATTTTCGTACTATCTATTTCACACAATTATATCTTTTGTCCCAAGCAAACCCAAAAATGACAACATTTCTGGAAAAATTCAAAATCGCTCCTCTCCCACCCCCCCCCCCTCCTGGTATAGCGTTTGCATAATTTATAAATAAAGTATATTTATTGCTTTCATTAACAAGTAAATATATTACTTCATCATCTAAAAGTAATTCAAATAAATCAGTAGCATTTACATCACGATAAACTGAATAGTTTCGTTCGGGGAATAAGGTGTCTGTTTCGTCTAAATCCTTTTTTTTTTTGACAGAACATAAGTTTGGTTTTACTTGTTGTTTCTCTGCGAAATAACTCAGGGTTAGGTTATCTTCTTCATCTGAACCATCTTTCTCCAAACTCTGCGTCTCCACCATTTCTACTGCTTCCTTCCCTAGCTCTATCGTTTCCATCTCAGATTGAACTCTTCTTCCGCTGCTGGTTTCCGCTTGCAACTGTTTACCAGACAAATTATCCAGTAAGCCGCCTGTGTCCTTGTCACCTGAGTCCTCATCGAAAAAATAATTTTTACCTCCAGGGGTGTAATAAAGATCCTTTCCACTGGATCATCGTCCCAAACCTCACTTAATTCCAAAATATCAGTCAGTTGCTGAACAGTCAATTTAAAATAAAAACAGACCCTATTAGTCTAGGGTTCCTTATATGGCACGGTAAACAAAAATCAAAAAACACGGTACATATTCGGAAAAAATACTTACATTTTATGATCATTTTCATTCCCTTGGCGTCCCGATGCGATTGTGTGTGCGATCCTTAGAGTAATCCACAAAACTGTGGAGACCTGGGGTGATGCTCAAAAATCGATTCCGATACCGGGTGTCATGCTCCCGTAGTGTTTTTCTACTAGCTACCTACATTTCAGAAGCAGCTTTACTCGAGTGAGATCTGTTCTTGCATTGAAGTGGTTTCCTATAGATGGCGCTCTCGTGTGTTCGGTACCGTCGTTATTCAAAATGATATCCTTGAATAGGCGGAGTGGCTGTAGGGGAAGCTGCAAAAAGGCTACGTCAGTCTGATGATCCCCAATAAGGGTGAAAGCTGTATGCTGGCCCGGGGTTGTCCATTAGATCTTGCACTCCCCGTACTTTGATGCAAAAACATAACTTACTGTCTTTCAGTCCGCATAGCCACTAATATATATATATATATATATATATATATATATATATATATATATATATATATATATATATATATATATATATATATAGGTATATTAAATAATTCGATACAAATACGTCGACAATTATTAGTCTCAGCTTTAAAAGAGAAATAAAAACATAACCTTTAAATATATTTAGATTTGCTTGAAATTACATGAAATAATTATTTATTTGTCAAACGGTACTGTGTTAATGCAAATTATTTATTCCTCTTTACTTTCTATGATTTTCTATGAAAGAAAAAGTTTTACCAATTGAGCCCTAAGTAGTTATTTTCGAAATAGAGGTCAACAATGCAGATTTAAATAAAACAACAATTTATTTTCTATTGCACATTGATTTATATGGTTGAGTCGGCAACAAGAAACGCCCGAAAATATTCGGATCGCTCTAACAAAAGAATATAAAATTTTTACGCCTACGTTAAATGCCTCTATTTCCAAAATAACAAAGCCAGAGAAATGTAACTAATTTTATACTGTGGTCAAGTCGTCAAGTTTATTATTTGTTTCGGTCTTGTTGTTCTAGCATTCATAACCTTCGTCGTAATAGTCTATAATGGTCTGTTAAATTGTAGACTCAACGGAGCCGAATTGTGACATAAAATAAAAATCTATTTAAACGAAATATTGAATAGCCGTAAAAATTCCCTTACAATTTTCAATTTATGGCTATTTCGATAAATTTGCAATTCCAATATTCTATTTCCATAAAGTTAGTAATCCTTGCCGTGCCCGAGATGAAATATGTGTTAATATGCTATCTTTTCAAACTGTAAAGGGACAAGTGCACATACCTCAGAGTGGCGTTTTTTATTATCATTATTATTCACGAAATTGATAAGGTGGTTGTGGAAAAATAAGCATTTCAGTTTTTCTTATTAATTGGCAATCATTAGGCTTTTTGCCGCAATATAAACTGTATGTAGGTTAAGTTGGTTTAACCATTACTGCTAATTGCTTCGAGAAGAATTATCAGAGGGAAAATAATCATGACGCAACCAATGACGTCACTATTTTTGATATTTAATATAAATTACCATAGCTCGTTTTGAAACAGATTATCCAGGTTATCCTCCGTCCGCTGTCGTTATGTTTGTGGTTATTTTGTGTTTCTATGTTGAAACTTTCTCTCTAACTTTCATTTTTCCTTTAATTAGTAAATGAGCATACAAAAAATGGAAACGTTTATAGGTATAGCAAAGTATTATTTACAATTCTCATCACAGTAGATGGTACTACATAAAATCTATCGGCTATTGCATTTAAAGTATCCTATTTAGACATGTGCCACAAAAAAAATCATTACTGATTTTTCTAGTAAAACTAGATGGTTCCTCCCTCTATATTTCTTTGTTATTAGGTGGTATGTATCAGTTGGGGAAATAATTTCCACTAATTTTACAAGGATATTGTTTTTCATACGATAAAGCTGATAAAAAACCACTGTATAGTATGAGTCTAAATGATAAGGCTGATGAAAACTGTCCAGCAAAACTAACTTCCGAACAATTTCTTTTCTATACAAGATATAATTTCAGTGCATAAACTCCGATTCTGATAATTCATAGAACAACTTACAAATAGAAACAAGTTTTATCGTCCATGTGTCCATTTAAAAATAAACTATTTTGGTCTATCCAAATTAATTGTCCTACAAATCAATTCTGCCAAAAATAAAAACAGAACCATCACAAAGAAAAAATTAGTAGGATAAACTAAAATACTCATAATAAAGGAAATACAGAATGCTGGATTTGTTTACTTAACCTTAAATCCCAATTTCCATTATCTGGAAGGTGGTAGAGGAATTCTTCCTCGAACGAGGTCGTACCACCCCACACATCCTCTTAAAGGGCTGGTGAAATCCCTACGGATGTTTCCACCACTGGATGTGTGAGTTGATTCCCCAGTACACCCACGGTACATAGTACTTAGGCTTCGGTCTTCGTGGGCTGTCAGAAGATAAAAAAAATCTAGTGCGTTTCCGCGACTTAATCCGATATAACCAAAACTTAGGTGGGAATCGATATGTCGTCTAAAAATCCGTCATAAACCGATTTATTATGTTCGGTCGTCAATGATTTATAAGTGGTCACGCTTATTTAAACAAGGCCGAGAATATTTAGAAGACGATGAACGCCCTAGAAGACCAAGTGATGTGACAACACATCAAATGGTGATGAAAGTTAAACTTGCCAGGAAAATGGTGGACTAAAACTGAAGATCTTAAAAATGTTCAACATTTCCAAGACAAGTGCCTTAAAAATTCTTCATGATTACCTCGGGATGTCAAAGGTTGGTGCGCGATTCTTGCATGATTATGAAAAATTGCTGCATTTCTGCGTTTAGTGTCGAGATTGTTGGGAAAACTTGTGGCGCTTATTGCTGTTGGTCTAATTTGGGCAGAGCTAGTTTGAAGTTTTCTTGTGCCCCCCATTTGAACGGTTGGGCCTGGCTGCGTTTCCGTCACGGTTGGCGCGTTTTGCTGGCTCTTTGGATTTTTTGCATGTGTATGTGGGCTGGTCCTGTGTCCACTTGGCAGATTTTGTAGGTATCATGCATTTAATTGATTAATGGTCATAGAGCTGGCAATTGTGGCACTGTGTGTTTCTTCATTTTGATCTTTTTGTCTCTATTCTAATTCTCATGGCGAAGAGACCTGTCAGGTTAAATATGTTTTTTCTTCTTTATGGAGTAGAATTAAAACTAGCTGCAGAGGTGTTCCATGTTTTCTAGACCAGCGGTTTTCTGCTTGGGGGGGGGTATATTATGTAACCCTTTATTTTACTAATGTGTCTTAAGGAATTATATATCATACGGATTTGAGATGATATGTTGCAACCATTGTATAAATTAAAAATGTTTTGCTTGGTTTTTGCGGCTCTAACTAGCTGCCACTGTTTTGAATAAAACTCTACTAGTAAATAATTACTTTACATTGTAGGTGCCATTTCTATAAAATCGTAATTAGGTTCATTTAGTTTATGTTCATACTAATTTATATATTGCAGATTTTTAAATAATTAGTTGGAACTGACTAATTAATGTAGTTTTAATGTGTTCTAATTACAACACATTTTGCTGGAAATTTCAGCAAATTTCAGTGATATATGAGCATAATAAAATCATATACATATTCTAATGGTACTCTTCTGCAGCAGATTCGCTCACATAAATTATTTGCCATTTGGAAGTTGATCTCGTTCTAATTGCTCCATTTATGAAAAAAATTACTATAAGGAACTGAGGAACAAGATTATTCAAATGTCAATAATGGATCAAAATTTTTCATACCATCAGTTTTTTAACCGTTTGAGGCCGAATTTATTTTGCGAACTAAATAAAAAAGAAAATGGTTAAATATATGTTTATTAGAGTACAAATGGGCCACCAAAATAAGAATAACCAGGTTTGGGGGTCAAAATACCCTAAAAATTGTGGTTACTAACACTAACCACTAGGAACTTAGGTAAACAAAATTTAACAAACAAATTAATAAAAAGCAATAATGAGGATGACATTGTGAAAAACATGTTTAACAATAATTATTTTTTATGATACTCGGCAAAACAATTTCTGTCCTTGTTTTGACATAAACCAACTTGACAAATTGAGCACTTCCATATTGTTCTATGTGCATCGCTTCGAGTTCTGCAATTGGCACATCTAAGTGAAGTGGACTTTTCTGTCATATGCGATATGTTACAATAACGTACTTCGTACGGAATAAATCTTTTCAATTTATTTGGCTGTTGTTCAATAGAAGGTCTTAATCTTTTCCGTTCAGCTACCCCTACAAGACCCAGTGCTATTGAGACTCTAAACATTTTTAGTGGAAGAATCCTGATTCTTCTTCTTTCTTTGAATAACATGAAAGAATTGACCGCAGCTGCGTCAATAAAATGAAACAGTATTCTGTGCCACCATTTATGCGATCATTAACCATTTTAGGGCATAGTATTTCTTCCGCAGTACCATTCTTCTTTCTTCTAGATACTGTTTCCAAATTGGAGGGTTCATGGTAATTTCCCAGAAACAAAACCCTGTGCGAATCCGCTTGAGTGCTGCTAACCCTTCTTTGGACACTTTCCAGTCTGATTCCCCTCGCCGCATGTTCTTGTCAAGTTTTAGTTCGGGTTTGATTTGTAGCATAGTGGGTTCTTCTGCAACAAAATCTATATCGAAATGAGATTCATAAGTATCATTTATATTTTCCATTTCATCATTTATTATATTTTCTAAATCTTCAACAACTACCTCATTATCGCTGGGAATTTCTTCGATATCAGCATCAACTTCTGTTTGACTTATTTGTTCCAACTGAGCAAAACTCCACTTTGATTTTTTAGCTAAAATAAGAAATATATACATATATATATATATATATATATATATATATATATATATATATATATATATATATATATATATGTATAATTTTTTCTACGAAATGTTCCTAGTAGTTAGTGCTAACAACCACACATCAAAAACACAAAATAAAAATAAATTTCTTTACGTTTTAACATATATTTTTTAAATAAATGGTAAACTAATACACCTAAAGTACTTACCAGACAGTTTTGTAACACAATCTGCACAATTTTACCAAAAAACACACAAACTACACTTTATGACCTAATTACTTTCGATCGATGACAAAGCGTTGTTTTCAAATACCCACAATAAGGCAAAACTAACATCAAATCATTTTGTCAAGCTTGCATGACATGGCATGTACATTAGGCAACACATTTAACACTGTGGTTAGGGGAGAAGACCAGTAGGCAAGTAGTAAATTAATATTTGAAAGGTGGTTCTTGCTACTAACCAGTAGTCCTCAAAGGGTTGAAACGTTTGGTTTCTTAAAGTTAGAGATGCTTTAAAATCTTGTTGAACACGGTACTAAATAAGGGTGTGTAGAATAAAAATTAGGGCAGAATTTTTTTCATTGTAAAACTTTATTAAAAAAACTTAAGAAAAATATAGTAAAATAAGTTCCCTTGACTTGAAAGTATAGACTCTGGCCATTAGACATTCAAAATATTCATTATAAAGTGGCGAATTTTTAACTGAATTCTTTTCTGCAAATCTGTTAAATCTTTTATTTGCCAACCACCCGAATATACTTACATTTTTCAAGTGATCTCCATTGAGAAATACTAGGAACATTTTCTGACTTTGGAATATAGGGTATATTAATTTTATTCATACGCGGTAACTGTAGTAGCACCATAATGTGACGCCAGATCAGGCCAAAATACAAAATTAACATCTGCATGATATTTTCGCATAAAGGGTACCTACAAGTCTCTTCCAAATACACTACCTTGTATATATTTCTTAAGTTATTGCCGGCCCTAATGGTACGAATTACGCTGGTGAGCTGATGATTTACCTTTGGCGCTTATGGCAACCCAGACCAAAACTTTTTTAGGAAATTTGGCATGCCTCTTAAATTTTACTCCATTGTCTACATCAACACCTTCTTTATAAAAATAAGTGTTATTTCCAGCAGATTCATCATCCATAACAACATACCGTTGGTTCTTAGGTTTCAAGTAGTTTATTTCCCTCAGTTTTCTTTACAGGGGCTTTTGCGTGGTTATTGGCTATTCTGTATATTTAGGCGCTGATTTTATTTTTCTTATAGCTACTCCCTCACGTTTAATGATTCGGGAATCTCTCCACATCCGAAATTTGTGTATTTAAAGTTTATATATATATAAAATATAATCTGAACATTGTATACAGATATTATAACTAAAATTATAACTAAAAGGAAATAAATAAATAAAGCTAAACATGATTAAAAATTAAAGAAAAAAATAAAAAAGATCATTAAGGCCTTCTTCTACTGGTATAGTCCCGATCACTGATGCCGCATTACCTCTTTGAATTGCAAGGCTAATTTTCTGTGTAATAAAACATTTGGCCCTTTTGTCTGAAATTTTATAACATATGTCAGTTATAAATTTTTTTGCCATATCATCCCAGGGGCCAAATGTTTCCACACTGAAAGGTATAAAATTAAAGCGGTCCTCAAGCTCTACATATTTTCTTGCCTTCTGTTTAGCTCCGCTACGTGCAGCTTCCCCTGCTCTTTTTGAAGTTTTATCTAAGTATGTGTTAGCAAGAGTATCCCTGCACGTAGCGTCCCATAAAACTGCCTTGCCCGCCTTCCAAGGTATTAGAGACATCCCATCCACCCGCTTCCCATCGCTACGACATATTCCAGCTGGTTCTAAAACTGCTGGGATATTTGCTGAAATTAAAGCTCTTTTTATAATGTCATTTATAGAACTGTGACGAGACAAACGACCTGCACTCTTAATACAGCTTAGCCCATGTAGGCCATAAATATCAACTGGTTTGCTGCAAGTGCAGGTGTGTTGTTCGCACACAGGTTGCCCAAGTCGTAAAGCGATGGAAATACGAAAAGATGTGTCATCCAAAAGATTTCCCAGAGAAGGGACAGGTAGTGCATGTAACCATGCATTGCTCTCTGGTTCCTGAAGAGCTAGAAGACGCGCCCTACTTTTTAAATCCTGGCTATTGCAAAGAAGGTTGTCAAGGAAGACCTGGCACATTCTCAAATCAAAATTCTTCTGGCTCTTTTTCATATCTGATGGTATTTCAGTGATTTTGCATAGAGATAACCATGAATTTATAGCCTCAGAATAACTTTCGTCAGTATAAGCCGAGAAATTTTTTTGGAACAATTATTCGGAGTACAGAAGAAACATCGTTAATAGAACCAAGAAAGGCAGAAAAACAATGTGAAGAGGTATCTCGTATTCCAAGGCCACCTAATTTTATAGGCAAATTACATAAAGTCCAAGCATCATCAGGAATAGTACAGTTTGTAATATTTTCTAAAGTAGATTTAAGAAGCGAGTCAAAAATTTTAAGGTATTCAGACGATCTCCAACAAGGGGCACAACGAAGTAAATAAGATATTCTGGGGATGGCAAAGGAATGCCTAAGAAGAAAATAAGCCATGTGAGGATTAAGTGAACAAATATTTTTTGTTAAAAATTTAAAAGAATCTATTTTTGATTTTAAGGTTTCGTTTATTTCTTTGTCAGATAAAGGACATCCTAGTAAACTAATAGAATTAGGATCAACTTTTGATATTTTTGTAGTTATTTGATCCCATTTTGATAGAGCCAAAGTAGTATCTGAGTTGTTAAATAAAAATGAAAATTCACATTTTTTGTGGTTAATACTTAGTCCAATATCTTCACAAGAGTCGATAATCTGTTGAAAATCTAGAAAAACTGTATCGGGGTCACCTATAATAGTACCGTCGTCTAAATACCACAGATTAATATCAGATTTTAAAGACATAACTATTGGATGAATTGCTAAACAAAATAAAAGAGGTCCTAACGGATCCCCTTGCTGTACTCCTCTTTGTGAAAGAATTAAATCTTCTCCAAAAGACAAAAATGAGATATTTTTGTAACATTGTTCTATAAAATTATAAAATTTAGGACTATATTCTTTTACTCTAGATAGTATTATACTTCTATTTACCATATTAAAGGCGTTATAGAAGTCAATTTTAAGAAGAACTTTTTTAGAAGAGTGTGGAAAAGATATATATTGGCGAACTGCATGTGCGGCAGCTTCAGCTCCACATTTCGTACCAAAACCCAACTGTTTAGGACAGAAAAGTTTACCAAAATGATCATAATTACTAGAACAAACAATTTTAGCTGCTAACCTCCGTAAGCATAAACCTACGGCTATCGGACGTATGCCACCATCTTTTTTATTTATGGCACACAAAGATGCTCCGTAAAAAATAGGCAATACACTTTTTGGAACTTTACCATTTAAAATTAAAGTTATTATAGAAGAGAGAGCCGAAAGAAGATTCAAAGAGAAAATACCAAGTTCCCCACTTACCAGATCCTTTAAATGTTGCGGCCTCAGTGAATCGATTCGACCAGCAGACCCAGGTCTAAATGAAAGAATAGCCTTTTTAATTTCTGTAGTAATAATTTCATCAACTTCCTCATTCTTCTGGTAAATTTGAAATTCTAGATCTTTTTCACTGCTTGGATGTTTCTCTTGAAGCCTATTTAAGGTCTCTTGATTTTTTGGAGCCATAGTGTCTTCTGAACTTAAAATTCTAATTGCTCCCTTAATGTCACCATCAGAGATTTTCTTTTCAACTTTTCTTGCTAAGTAAACGTGGTTAAAATTGCTTTTGTCTTGCTTTCTTGATGCCTTTCTTACAGTTTTCGAGGAATAAAATTCCATAAAACATTTAATATCGAAATTTTTATTCTTTTTCCAAATTTCTATATTTTCTTTAATTATTGAGGTTAAAGATTTATTTTTATTCTTCTTTGACTTTTCAGGAACTTTTAGAATACCATAGGGAAACATTAAAAGACGTAGCCATGATTGTGGTTTGTTATCAGTAACACATTTATTCAAAGTTGAGGTAAGTTCTTCAGCTGTGCAGCAGCGGGCGCATTTAGGAATTCTTCTAATAACTGGAATATTTTCTTTTAAAGAACAAAGAAAAGTATTTACTAAATTTGAATCTAAGTAGTCATCAGAGATATTTACATTTTTATTATATATTGAATCACTCTGATTACCTTTTCGGTAGGGGTTGGTATATAAATTTTCATTTTGCGATTTACGAGCGGAATGCACTTTTGAATTATGTATTTTAAGTCCACTATTAGTCTTAAAAAACTTATTGCATATAGAACAAAATAATTCTCCATTTTCGTGATTTTCCTTTTCAATGAGATAATCAAAATGACCGGCATCAGGATTACCCGAAAATAATAAACAAATGGAATCTTTATGTTCTTGTCTAGTGATAATAATTGGTCTTTCATTTAAAACTAAAGAATTTCCAATATTGCTTTCATGGTTATAGATATATATCTTAAAATTTATCTTATATATATCCGAGAGTGCAAGACATTCAAAGGAAGTTGCATAAAATCCATCTTTGATCATATTTAAACAATAGGCATCTTTAGTGACATCTGAATTTTCAAGAAAAGGAGAAAGGTTGTCCCAGTTATGTTTTATAGATTTTACAGCATCCTTCCTAAGTTGATTATGATTCCTTTGATGTTTAAAAAGGTGGTAGCTAAAAGCTCTGAACAAGCAATTTCCATCACCTCTAATGTCTGTTTTTCTGAAGGTTGGCATATCTTGTCAATGTCAAGTCAATGATTTTCGTCAAAAATTTGATTTTAAATTAAACATTTTTTCTTGCTTTTTCTTCAATTTCAGAAGTAAACTTTATCTTCTTTGGATAATAATAAATTTTTTTTAACTTTTTCAGTTGTTCCGGGTATTCAAAAATTCTCAGAGTACCTGTAAAAATGATGTAAAAATAGAGTACAATTCAAAGAAGTTGCATATACAGGGAATTATATTGCCTGTATATGCAATATGTATATTTGATAGCCCCAGTATCTAAATCTATAGTAGCCTCATTGTCTTGTAAATCAAAGGAGACTGTTGCCATCACAACAACATTGCTCCATGACCCTAAGTGATCTGAGTATGATGAAGATGTACATGTACCATAAGTAGATATTTTACCTGAGATGACAAGTGATCTAGATGTTGTAGAATTTGCTTGTAAATTAGTTATTAAATTATTGCCAAATAGATTGATGCTCCTTGATGTGTGGATATCATTACACTGAGTCTCTGTAATAGGCATTATATACTGCGCTATCCCATTAGCTACTAATGAAATATGAGAGTGCATTCCACAATGATATATATGTCTTAAAATATTAATTTTGCAAGAGTAGGTATGTATTTTCTGCCATCTCTTTAGTTGAATTAACTGAATAGTAGAATTATGAACCTTAACTTGACTTACTAGGGATGGACAATGATATCCATCTAATAAACTTAAATGGGTTATATTAACAGTAGGTGACGCACAATCATATGCTATAAAAGCCAAGCATGAAGGGACAAGCATAATAGATAATGCCAAGAAACTCAGGGATAACATCGTGAAGCACTAATCCTTAATATAGTGTGCAAGTACGATATTCCAACAATTTTACCAATTAATTCCTTCGACAATCCCGTAGTGTTAAGACTGTCTGTATTGAACCACGGTCTAGTGTGTCTAAACAAAGAATTGTTTATATCTTAGTGACAAAGAATACTAGTAAACGTGGTTCCTTACAAAGCATAACACGACACAACAGGAAAATGAACGGAAAAGAAAAATATAAGAAGATTTGAGGAGAGATTATTATTGTTGTATCTCACGTTTCAATTTTGTTTATCATACTCATGTGTTATTTTAAATTTTCTTCCAAGCTTCCTATATGATTGTCCAACTTTTTCAACTGCTGTCTGTACAAGCTGTTCTTTTATTAGCCGTCATTTTTCTGGCTCCTCGACAACTTCCTGAGACTTTTTAATGTCACATTAATGTCTACTCTTTGAATATCGTATACAGTAGATCTTGCAACTCCCATGTTTTGAAAGTGTGTCACTGTTAAAGATTTCCCATGGTTTTTGTGGTTTTTATAAAACTCGCCGATAATTATTCAACGTTGTTCTTCATTTATCCCCTTCATCTTCTTACGAACTACGTAAATATTTATAACTAACTAAATAACACGTAGGCAGAAGTCTGTAACATATCCTAACTAAACACCTGTTTTTAAGGCTTCCTTAGGTTAAGAGCTGACTTATCCGCAAATCCTTGACCGGATTTTTAGTTGACGTATTATTAATAGCCTCGTTCGCAGAAGTATCACTAATTAGTCAGAGCCAATGAAATTGCTGGAAACCAGTAAAGTGACTTAAACTTGATTGGCGCTGATTGGTGGATGATTCTTTATTTGTGAATGAAACAAATATTTGTATTAAGTGCAATGTTTTTTTATTAATTTATTAGCAGAGCGCTTTCGACCCTATAGGTCACCATCAGTGATACCTGAAAGTAAGGAATAAACAAGTTTAGATTAAGGTTAAAAGTTTAATCTAGAGGTAAGTAATTTTGAAATTTAAACGTGAGAATGTCTTCTTTTATTTAAATTTATTTTTTCTACAAACGTGTTAAAAATGCATTTTATATCACCCCGCAGAGGCCTTAAAAATGTTACTTTATGGCACTAGTGTTAAAAGTACTTTATAGCACTAGTGTTAAAAGTATTTCCATAACAACTACGACGCCAACAATGGTTGTTAGGTTTTTTGACAAATGTCCACTTAATAATTTTATATTATATCTACGATGCTACTTAAAACTATGTGTTTCCAATATATTAAACTTTCTAAAAATTGTAATTGTCTTATTGTTTTTTATTGACGTTTGTAGAAAACATTTTGTATGATATTTGTGTTAAAAGTACTTTTAAGGCACTCATTTGAATTGCAGAATTCGCTTCGCTCATTCTGCAAACTATCAAATTCGTGCCGTAAAATTGTACTTTTAACACTTATATCATAAATAACTATTATAGGTTATATTTGGTTATTACTCACTTGTCAGGATGTCAGTCAGAAGGGTTGTCAAGAATTTTAATAAATGACCTAATTACTGCTGAGATGGTGAGTGAATATTAAGGAATTTTGAAGTTTAAAAAATTCAAAAAACCTCAAACAATTTTCCTTTATTTTTCATTTTTAATTGTTTTTTTTATTAATTATAAAAGACAAGTCGGACCCGCAACAGTAGGTGAATGAAGGTACTAGTGTTATCATCATAGGAAGATTAAATAAAGAAATTTAGTGAAACAAAGTTAGAAGAGCATCAATCATGAAATAAGGCGTCTGTGTAGGGGTAGAAAATTTCTATTTAAATTTACTTGAGTATTGAGACAAGAGTCGTTAGTTTTTAATTCTGTGTTGATAGCTATGTCTTCGAGAAAATCCAAGTGGCTAAAAGTTTTGGAGCTGATATTATTTAGAATTTTTGAGTTCGAGGAAGGAGAAAAATTAAGCTTAAAAGACATAATATGGTTCCCCAAGGCAGACGAGGGTTTGATAAGGTGCTCAGTTATTCTAGTTTTAAGGGTCTACAAGTGCGATTAGTATAGGTGCTGTTGCATGAGTTGCAAGATAATTTATAGATACCACTTTTAGAAAGTGCATCTATCTTAACTTTAGTATTTACTAAGTGAGTTCCCAAGTTTCTTTGAGTTTTATGTGCTATTTTAAGATTATTGACCTATGAGAAGAGTCAGATATTTCTTTAGAGAGAGAAACGTCCAAAAAAGAGATCGATATATATTTACTTTCTATTTTAGTCTTAGGAAAAAGTTCGTCTTTAAATTTTTAAACTTTATCCTCGGAAATCAATTTTTCTATAATAAGTGGGTCATAAGAATTATTATAGGTATGCAATCTATTTAAGAATGCTAATTCGTTATCGAAATTTTCTTTAGAAAGGGATATGTTTAATAAACGGTTAATGCAACAATAGAAACCTGCCATTTTGTGTTGATACGGGTTGCTGGAATTTTCAGAAATTACATGATCCGTTTGTGTAGGTTTTCAATAAATGGAGAAATGACGTTTTTGGAGGTTTTTTCATTGAAAAGGTCTAAAAAATTGATTTTATGGTTATTTTCCAATTCAAGTGTTAAAGAAATATTAGGATGTAAAAGGTTAAGTTTATTGAGAAGTCTTTCAGCTGCTGTTGTATAACAATCTAGAAAACACAAGCAATCGTCTACGTACCTGAACCAGTGTAGAATCTCTTGATTATTGTTAACTATTATCAATGTACCCTCCAAGTGATCCATAAAGACATATACTAAAAAGGGGGATAGACAGCTGCTCATAGCTAAGCCATCAGGCTGTTGATATATATTATTGTTGAATGAGAAGAAATTCTGACAGACAAAGATTAAGTAAAGCTAGAATGTTAGTAATGTCATTATTAGCAATGCCCTTCTTTCTTAAAAGATCGCCCACCAGATCTACTGTTTCAGTTTTTGGATCCGTGGTGAAAAGTTTAGTGACGTCGAAAGAAACAAGTAAATAATTTTGAGGAAGTTGTAAATTATTAAGCTTTGATACTAGGTGTGTTGAATTTTGAATTCAAAATCTAGGGGTAAAATTATTGAGGATTTTAATTAGTCTGTATATGAAATTAGATAAAGTAGAAACTGGAGTGTTAGTGAAGCTGACTGCAGGTCTAATAGGAATGTTGACTTTGTGTATTTTAGGAAAACCATATAAACGAGGCATGGTGGAGTTACTTGAAGCAAGAGTTTTTTGTGCGTTATTATCTTCAAAAATTGACTAAAATGTTTAACTAACCTCTTGGTCTTCCTAGTAAAAGCATTGAAAAGGTTATTTATCAAAGTTGAGAATTTGTTGTCTTAAAAAGCTTTTAACTTTAGAAACTTATTGATCTTTGTCAAGGAAAACTAAGTAATTTCCCTTGTCAGCCCTTGAAATTCTAAGATTATTCTCTTTAATTTTGGCTTTTAATTCTTTTAAAGTTTTAATTGTAGAATTTGAAGAAATAAAGTTATATTTATTGCTATTTTTCTTAAACTTGTGTAAAACGCTATGTAAGTCATCCCTAATGTCCTTTTTGATGTGGTAAACATTAAAAATTTGCTCGAATAAGACATCTAATTCCACCGCATATGCGAGAATATCAATCTCAGGCAGAGGGGTGTTTCAGACCCAACCTGAGTATGTCTTACGCGATATCACTAAAGATTGTATTAGAAAGATTTTATACGGTCATTAAATTGAAAATTTGCAAATTTATTGGAGTTCCCCAACCTATTTCTATTAAAAGTTACATTTTGTGTTATGACTGTACTAAGTTTTGATTCTACCCTCTCAAACTTAAGCCTTCTAGCGTCACTGACCTGATCAGAGACATAATTAAGAGAGTTATTCAAATTCTCAGCATCAAAGACGTTTAACAATTTATCATAGATTTTTTTAAGTTTACAAATCAGTAGATCGATCCTAGCATATTGTTTGCAGATTGTATATTTAACAAGCTTTAGTTTCAGTTCTTCAAGATTTTATACGGTCATGAAATTGAAAATTTGAAAATTTATTGGAGTTCCCCAACCTATTTCTATTAAAAATTACATTTTGTGTTATGAGTGTATTAAGATTTGATCCTACCCTCTCAAACTTAAGCCTTCTAGCTTCACTGACCTGATCAGAGACATCATTAAGAGAGTTATTCAAATTCTCACCATCGAAGACGTTTAACAATTCATCATAGATTTTTTAAGTTTACCGATCAGTAGATCGCTCCTAGCATATTGCTTGCAGATTTCATATTTAACAAGCTTTAGTTCCAGTTCTTCCTTGTGCTTGTGAGGTACATTTTTTGAGATTTTGACTCTAGCGAAGAAGTTACGCTTTCTTTAAGACAGTTATGCAGGAACCAAATATCTATTCCTAAAAAGTTGCGAACCCAAAAGATGACCTTGTGGTGCTTGGAGTTGCAGAGTCATCAGGCAGTTGATCTTCTGCATCTGAGTCACGGTTAATATCAGAGTTTTTTTGCTTGGTATTCTGTAATTTCTGCAACTGCTCTACCGGTATCAGTTTTAGTTTAGCACATTCCTGCCTCAGGCTGGTATAACTAATACCAGAAAGCGTTAAAGGATTAAGTGCAATTTTTTTATTAATTTATTAGTAGAGCGCTTTCGACCCTATAGGTCATCATCAGCGCTTCCTGAAAGTAAGGAATAAACAAGTTTAGATGAAGATTAACAGTTTAATTTAGAGGTAAGTAATTTTGAAATTTAAAGGTGAAAATGTTTTTTTTTATTTAAATTTATTTTATAGGTTATATTTGGTTTATTACTCACTTGACAGGATGCCAGTCAGAAATCCATTATAAACGAACAACAGCAGAACATATTAAAATATTTTTACATCACAATTAAAATCAAACAATTATTTTACAAAACCATTTCAAAATTCAGCTTATTCTTTATTTAACAGAGGGAATACTTCCTGGGTTGTGACATCCATGACAAGGTTAAATAGCCACCGGCTCAACAGGCGAAGATATTTCAGTTTTGTTTGATTATGAGTGATCACTTCAGCCTCTTAAGGGGTTATATACAGTCAGGAGGCCTAAAAAAAGCGATTTTTCAAGAATTTTTCCTGAGAAGACTTTTAAATTTATTAATGTGAAAATTTGTACACGTATTATGGTAACTTTTAACTGTTTAAGATTTTTGTATTTGTAAAAATAATAATTTTGGAAGCCGCTATAGCTGATCTCCAGGAGTTCCTCTCAAAAAAGGCATCTTGCGGTGACAACGATATCTCTGGACTGGATCATCGAAAATGAAAAAACCAAACGGATTTCGTTAAGGTAATGTATATTCTTCTAATTAATCGAAGGAATAAGCAAAATAATGTTTTTTGACAAAATGGCGGCTTCTCAAAAAAAAATCGATTTTTGACCAAAATTTTGGCCTTAAATTGTTTATATAAAATATATATTTATCGGTGAGAAAAAACCTTCCATTAATTAGTAAAAAATATACTTAAGAAGCTTGTGTTAAAATTTGAGACTGATCGGTTCAGCCGGTTCCGAGAAATCTTCGTCACCGAATTTAAAAACACAGTTTTGAGAAAAACGCGTTTAAAGTTTCAAAAGCACTTTACATAGCGTACAATCGCTCTGACACGTCTTTACAAATATGCGTGTAACTTCGCCGGATTGCCTTTAAATTTTCTGTGTGTGTACTGGAATATATGTACCTATACATTACGAAAATGAAATTAAAAAAAAAATCGATTTTTTGAAAATTCTAACTGTATATGACCCCTTAATATATAAATTAATAAATTTTCAAAATCATAAAAAAGCGCGCTTGACTTCTGATTGTTTGGTCCTTTCTATTGTAACAGTTTTCCATGAAAAGATATATATTTTTTCAAATTTTGTTAAAACTGGCAACACTTAATAATTTTTATCGGGAACGGAATTTTATGCAAATTCATCATAGCATGCCATATGTTGCAAACTGTTTGCAATGTGTAGTTAATAAGCTTTCATATTGGCCTGCTAACTACAGCGCTTTATCACGTCATGCAAAATAACTCCCCATGTTTTTGTTTTCATTCTGTTACAAAATGGCAAATGTTTGAACGTAACAATGCCAACAATCAGGAGTAGCCTATGAAAAATTTTTAACTTAGTTTTTTATCCCGATATTCTCAAAATGTTATAAAATGAATCCAATTGTGTGAAAATGGAATTATATTGTTAAAGATAATTAATAAAGAGCAGTTAATAAACTCTCTTTTGATTTTAAAGACTTGCTATAAATAGGTATTTTATCTTAATTGTAACAATGCCGAGTTAATGAACTAAATTATTACATCCATTATTACCGACTAAGAAACAAACTTTGTAATTGTCAGCAAAGCTTATATTTAATTCAAAACAGTAAATGGAACGTTCTGTATGGTCCAGTTTTTCGCATTTCACATTATGGTTAAATGATTTTTAATTCTTTTTCAAGCCCTTGTTTGAATAATCAACAAACTTTTAACATTTTTATGACGTAAACTTTTTAAGATTTCTAATAATATGATTTATGTGGATATCGTTTCACATTTTCCGTGGTAATTTCCGAAATAAGACCTGACCTAGAATGCTGTTCCTACATCTGGGGAGCGACATCACGTTCGACATTTAAAATCCTTGATTCCATTCAAAAGAGGGCCATTCGACTCATTATTGACCCAGTCCTCACAAGAAAACGTATCTTGCTCATCGCCACGCTGGTTGGGGATCTGTTCCTTTTGTACGGATATTTCCACGCAGTTTGCTAGAAAGAACTGGCCGCGATCATTCGCCCCTTGACTGTTCCTAACAGAACAACAAGAGGCGTGTTACGTATGCATCCCTTTACTGTCCAGCTACAAAAATCTGGAACATCTCACTTTTCTCGCTTATTCATACTTAGGATCTCCAGGTTATGGAACAAATTGCCTGCAGATGTTTTCCCGTGCCCTTCCAATCTCCAATCCTTTAAATCCCGTGTCAATAGATTACATTTCCGTTCTCTTTAGATGCCCACGGTACGTTAGTACTTGGGTTTGAAGTCTACGTGGGCTGTCCTAGTTAAAAAAAAAATAGATCACCTATCTGTAGATTATAATCCTGCCATTCGTACATGCAAGATGCAGGTACGAATTGGATAAATACAATATACATGATTTAATCATTCAGTTAATTCATTGCGTTTATGGTTACTAAATAATTAAATTTGTTTTTTGATCAAAATAAAAAGTTACTTGAATTAAAATTGTCAGCAAACATTTGCCAAGTGTAAAAGGTGCAGTTTCCTCGAAGCGGCCAAAATAAGCGATCGTCCCTGAGCGATCGTCGTCAGCGCTCGTCGCTAAGTGTCCATTTTCCTCCGAGCGGCTTCAGGCGCTATTTTTCTTTCGCCCTAGAAGCATTCACGTATTTATTTTTCGAAGAAATAGAAGACGATGAAATACGACAAGAAGCATAATTCGAAAAACACCTATTTCTTTCCAAGCATTATCTTTTATAAGTTGGTTTTTGTATGCCGGCGAGTTTAAATCAAGTAAAGAAGGGTATTTGGCCACCATTTCTATTAGCTTTTCATCCTGTTCGTCTGCAAAAGTTATTATTCTGTTAAATTCAACACAAACTTGGAAATATACACAAATAAAACAGTCTTGCCCATCCAGCGATTGCGATTATACTGCTCTCAGAGCAGGCGACTCGCGACGATCGCTAAAGACACGTGCAGTCGCTCAACATAGCCCCCTGGAGGGAGACGGTTACATTGATTTGCCATTGAGCAGTGGTTCACGATCATCACCTAGCGACGATCGCCTATCATGATCGCCCCAAGGAAACCGCACCTTTAAGCGAGTTTAAGGGTTGGTCCGTTTACAAAATCGGGCTATATTTCCACCATGATGGTTTTAGAGGAATTTGTTACTAAGGCAAAAACATAGCTTCCCACACCTTTCAACTGGCCAAATGCAAACGAATGAATCAGTTCCTTAGCGGTGGTTTCTGGTCTGTCTTTACAAAAAGAGAATGTTTATAACTATATGACGAAGCTTTACAATGCACACTGTTCAAGAAACGGAGGTAGGGGTGTTTGTATGACCATTGTTACAGGTAGGAATTAATATCAATATCAAGCATTCAAGAAAGTAATGGTTTTTATAAGCAATTGCCTTTCTTCGTAAATCCACAATGAAAGGATGGGGGTCTATTAGGCTGGTTTTTCGAACCAAAAAATTCGAATAGGTTCCAATAAAGTAATTATTACCATTGTTTTATTTTAGGACGTATGTATGTACAATAAGGTTTGTTGCTGTTTGTTGTCAACATTTGTCAGGATTTATATCTCCGCTAAAGGTGCAAAGTGAGCAATATTTAAAATTTTTACAAAAAAGTCTTATTTTGGGCAGTTCCCCGTCATTTTTTCATATGAGCGAAATAATGCAACACTTTTTTTTCTTATAATCTCTATATATAAAAGAAGAAACTGGCTGACTGACTGACTGCCTGACTGACTGACTTATCAAAGCCCACAATTTATGGACATTCTGTATATAAAATGAATAAATAATGTCTATATCATTGTGCCTGATTCATATTGAATAGATTTATTATTGGGTGTTCCACCACTCTACTGTTAAGGAAAATTAATATTTTAAAAAAATAATAAAAGTTCTAAAATACAAAAAAAACAAATCCTGAAAAGAAATGTTCTGTACACTGTACACTGTCAGTGACTTTTAATTATAAGAAAAACTATCAGATTCGGTTTTAGACAAAATATATACTACACTAGAGAGAGGTTAGGGTCAGGGATACTTTTTATAATTAAAAGTCACTGACAGTGTACAGAACATTTCTTTTTAGTATTTGTTTTTTTTATTTTAAAAATCAATGATTTTCATTATTTTTTTAAAATATTAATTTTCCTTACCAGTAGAGTGGCGTAATACCCAAATAATAAATCTTTTAAAATGAATAAAAATGTGGCCAGAGAACCAATTTCTTCCTGTCACGCAGCCCTCCCAGAAGGCTATGATTTCACTGTCAGTCTTGGCACGCATTAAAAAGGCATTAATTGAATGGTTTGCTCAGGTTTCTATTCCTAGAGGTTTAATAATGTGAAACTGTTAGAAAAATTAGAATGCTAAAAGTTTTTCTTTTCTTATTCTTAAATTATACTTTTATGGGAATTTTAAATTTATAGCATGCACGAACAACATAAAACTTCCTATGAGGCTTTTTAAGTCCCTAAGATTACCGAATATGTTTGTTTAGCAGTCCCGCTATTTCAGTTGCAAAAACTTAGTAAAGCGTAAAATCTTAGATTTATGTCGGTATAAAAGAAACCTGAGAGAAATTCCGAAAACCAAATCCGTGAGCTAAAAATGGATATATGTAAAAGATTCGTTTCGTGCAAAACGGGAAATTATTACTGAATTTTATTTTGGCTTTTGTGGATGAGATTCAGTTTAGAGATTTAGTGATATCGGCTGGATTCGGCAATTAACTAAGATTTTTTTGCATGATTAAGTCTTCTTTCTCTAGTGGAGCCAAAATTTTTGCAAATTCTTTAATGATTTTAATTGAAAAAGTTGATTTTGTTGTTTAAATTTTAAAGTAAATTTTGGATAACGCGTAAGTTTAAACATTGCAAAACAATGATTCCAATAATATTCTTCCTGTCTTAGCAACTACTGACGTTGAAAATTTATAACATATCTATTTACGAATTTGACAATTACCGAAAAAAAAACATTACAACGGTGTTTATCGCTAGCGAAGAGGTTCACTGACGTGCACTGAAAAAATTGCTATGCATTTTTTTCCTACAAAATTGTAGTAGAGACTTTGTAGTATTGCTAACAACAATTTTTATGCATTTTAATATACATTGTAGCAATATTTCCCAGCCCTTTGTAGTAAAAAAATTGTAAAAGTTGTTACTACAAAAAAAGTAATACACTGAATTTGCAATGTGTGCTCTATTAATGTATTACTGTTTAACATAACGAAGTGGAAAATTTACTACAATTTGTGTTACAACCAGTTTTCCGCCAAATTATTGTACAATTTGTAGTAAAATTTACTACAAATTTTGTAGTAAACGTTCTGTCGCCAAGTTTTCCTACAAATTGTAGAAAATTTTGCCATCACCTTGTAGTGAGCTCGCAAACCGATTTCGGCAGCATTGCCAAATGTGAATAATTATACCTACTCAATTTCACAATCAGAAAAAATAACATTTTTTGAAATTATTGAACAAGTACAACATACCTATAGATAATGTTCACTTTTATTAAACTCATAACGTAGACACCGTATGCCTTATTATACTTATTAGTACCTACCTATGTTATAAAAACAGGTACCAAATAAACACTGATTGAACCAATTCTGGCGTTAAATTGAAGTCACAAAATGACAATTCGTCCATTTTAATTGCCTTTTTTTTTAAAAGGATGTTTATAAAAATTTTAACAGACCAACGAAAAGTTACAAACTTTTGTCTTGACGCATCGGGCAACACTGTACATTCGTTGTAATTCGTTGCCACTCGTACGATCACGCCACCCCACGCAATGCCGTCGTCAGACGCCTGCTCGCGTTTGTTCTTTGTCGGATGTGTGATTGACGTGCAAAAGAAAAGGTAAGTTTTTCCACACAACAAACCCATACAAAACGCTTTGTTAGATTGTTGCAGTATTATAGTTAGTTAACTTTGTGCCATTATGATTTTACCTAATCGTAATCATGTAAGATATACCAATAGGGCCAGTAGAATGTGTATTTTACTACCTACCTACCCTTTGGTGTTAACAATTATTGCAACGGTCCAGTGGGTAACCATTTTGGTTTTCTGTTAAATTATTATTTTAAGGCTGTTTATATTTTTTTACACACCGTTTATTCATTATGCTATTAATTTGACAATTATTATTAGTATTAGGTTAAGAGCCGTTTTACAAACGACTGATTGTTAATCCAAATCGTAAAAAAATTGAACTGATTCAGTCAATTATCTTGCATTCTTAGGTTATCAGAACGGAGAGATATGAGTGTAAATGTGTTAGGGCCCATAAAAGGTGCATTTATTACTCTATATACTCAAATTAAAGGAACGACCCAAACAAAATTTTCAAATATTTTCAGATGTCCTTCTTTCGATGAATTGCATAACGAACAGCCTGAGTAAACCATAATTAATTACGAAAATTGGATTTTGCCCCATGAAGAACACTTAAAATTAAATTACATGAAACCTCAAAATTAAAAAGCATAAAAACAAGAACGCCTTAATTTTTTTTTTATAGGATATAGGTAGTTACTAAAATGGTCTCATTAATTGGTCTCATTAATATTTTTCCTATTTTTTTAAATTTAATTTATTAGAGGCTGGCTGAGACATAAAATAACCTAATTTATTTCAAAGTTACACATTATATGAAAAAAAAACTACATAGGAGTTTTTGCTTCTCCATATTTTCATTTTCTTTAGTTTCTTGGCTTTAAAAGTTTTGTTTGGATTCGGACAATTTTTATTTGGCTAAAGCATATTTATTTTTAGTGCATGTTAATGTTAAATTCGCCTGGATCAAAATAAGTTTCTTTCCGTTTAACAATAAAAAAATTTCTTGAGAAATCAGTAATGAAAAAATCCCATATTTTACCAGGCACTGTGTATATACAAAGGGTAGACAAACAAATTGTACATTTAATTTTATAGTATAATAAAAGCTTAAGAAGGTCTCTTAAAACTGACTGTGAATTAGATGTACTATTTTTCTATCACAACTCTAGCACACTTAGGTATGTCATGTTTAAAAATTTGCCATAACTTTTTGTTTGTTAGAGTATTGATTCAGCTCCATACAATATCGCCATTCAGTCTGATGATACTGAGAAATCATCAGAGAATTAAAGTTTAGTAGAAGCACATGGTTTTAAAGAGGCCTTTGTCTACTCCCAAAAGGCAAATTTAGGTGTACCATATACCATTCCGTACTACAGTACCAATTCAGTAAGTAGGTTTTCAGTTAGCTTTTGAATTTTGACAACAAACACAGAAGTAATAGGTGTATACATTTGGGTTTGAAACAAAGGTATAAATAAACACTATCTTTTTTTTTAGAATCTTCACAAAATTCTTCAACAAACTGATGATGGCAGGCTAGTATTGGCAAGCTATGGTGAAAAGAAAAAAATTTTAAGATCCAAACTTTGTGAAATTATAAGTAAAGAAGAGTTAAAAAACAATCTGCATTTGGCATTTTTACTACAATTATTGTAGAAAAAAATGTACAAAATTTGTAGCATTTTTACTACAAAATTTGTAGTATTTTTTACTACAATTATTGCAGAAAAAATACTACAAATTTGGTAGTATTTTTTACTACAAAATTTGTAGTATTTTTACTACAATTATTACAGAAAAATGCTAGAAATATTGTAGTATTTTCTACTACAAAATTTGTATCATTTATACTACAAAATTTGTATCATTTATACTACAAAATTTGTAGCATTTGTTACTACAAAATTTGTAGCCTTTTTTACTACAAAATTTGTAGCATTTTTTACTACAAAATTTGTACCATTTTTTACTACAATTATTGTATAACAAACTTCTATAAAGTTTGTATAACAAATTCCTACAATTTTTGCAATTTGCACAACAATCCTTTAACTACAATATGATGTGAAATTTTGCTACAAATTGGTCTTGGACGGTTTTTGGGAACAAATTGTAGGAAAAAGTTACACAATTGTAGTAAAATGTTCTACAATTTTTTTTCAGTGTGAGAAAGTAGTGAGAACCTTAGCTTTCTCTAATGGCTTGAGGCTACACCAGCAAAGCCTCTACTTAGTCGATTTTTAGTCAATTTGCCTCAACTAAATCATCATTGTTAATTACACTATAAAGGGAAGAGTTTAGTGTCCGTAATAAATATACAGGGTGTCCGAAAAGTCTTATTATGGGCAAATATCTTTGCTATTAGTAAAGATAGACACCAAATTTTGGGTGTATCTTATTGGTTAATAAATCTACTTTTTTATGTAATTTAACTTTTTCAACCCCCTTAAGGGATGACGCTAGGAGGTTAAAATCAAAAATTTTATATGCAACCACATGTGTTACCTTATTTTAAAGATCTTCAAAAATAAAACGTTTTACCGCACACCCGAGGTTCGTAACTTAATTCGTTTTTAATGGCAAGCCTATAAAAATTAAAAATCGCGAAAAAAAATTAAAAATTTAGGTACCTTTATTTCTCTTGTTACTTTAAAAGTTGTTTAAAATGACCACCATGACCTTCTTGGCAGCAATAAAGTCGATTTTGGAAGTCACTTCTCACATTTTCGAGAATGGCAGGTGTTACTTCTTAGCAGAGTTACAAAATCGACTTTCTTACTACCAAGAAGTTGATGATGGTCACTTTGAACAACATTTTAAGTTATAAGAGAAGTAAAGGTACTTAAATTTTTATTTTTTTTCCACGATTTTTAATATTTATAAGCTTACCATTTAAAAACGGCTTAAGATACGGACCTCGGGGTTGCGATAAAATGTTTCTTTGTGAAGACCTCTAAAATGAGGTACAACACGGCTAGGGGTTCATTAAAAATTTTTGACCTCACCTCCCTAGCGTCACCCCGCAAGGGGGATGAAAAAGTTAAATTAGTTTAAAAAAGTAGATTTAACCTTCAAGACGGTATTTGTCTAGCAATATATTAGGAACTTTTTGACACTTTTTGTGGTTAAAACATGTTAATACAAGATATTTTGCTCAAAATATATACATCTATATTAAGGCGTGGAGGGGGGGGTGGTTCAAATATGCACCACCAGTCTTTTTACTTGGTACATTATATGTGAACCAACAGTCCCCTAGATATTGCAATGTTGTCAAAAAAAATTGAAATTATTTTAAGCCAAAGTCATTATAAGGAATACAATAAATGCAAATTTATTCACAAAATAATTCTACAGGGTATTTTATGAATGATAATTAGCGAAACAATTTTTGCACAAAGGTATATCACATTTCTGGCAAACTGTTTTTGTTCTGGTTTGTTTCCTGCGCTCGGAACATCTTTTGCACCGTCTTCTTGTAGCGCCTTCTATGGGAAGGTTCATAGAGACGTTACCATACATTTTTCTTTTCTTTGAAATTCTACCTTTCTTCGCTGATCGTCGGACTATTGCAGTTTTACCTCCTTCTGACATTAACTCCTCTGCCAAAGGAACTAGAAAATCCAAGAAGTGTTTTTTCTTCTTATTTACTTCATTGGACAAAATCCATGCGTTCACCGCCGCCATCATCATAAGCCTGTAGAAAACTTTTTTCCACCACTTCGATGATTTCCTATCTAAGTCGTACAGTCCAGCCATCTGGTCGGCAAGGTCCACACCTCCCATTTTTTCTCTGTAGAAAGCTATCATTTCTGGGCATGGAACTTGTAGCTTGGAACCATCTTTCAAGGTCTTAGTTACAGTTGTAATGTTGTCATTATGGCAGTTACTCAACATTAGTACCTCTTTTGTATCCTGCCATTTAGAAAACATCAAACCGTCGGACGTGCACCTAAATATAGATTCTCCTCGTTTCAGTTTGTCCTGGATTTTTGGCAGATTTTTTCTGTTAGCCATACATGTTCCCAGAGCTGGATATTTGATTGACTGCAGTAAGTGAACCGTTGTGAAAAATCTATCAAAACAGAGTGTAACATCGTCGGATCTGATAGTTGAAGCTAGGTTATTCACAACCCGTTCTCCCAAAGTTCCTTCAGTGAACTCTCCTTCTTTGCCAGTATATATATATTAAAATCATAGGTGTAACCACTGTTTGAATCGCATCTAAGCCACATTTTAATTCCTCTTTTGACTGGCTTTAGAGGCATATATTGTTTTAGTGACGATCGGCCCTTGCACTTGGTCATAGATTCGTCTATGCTTTGAAAACTACTATCTTGGCGACACTTTTTGAAAGTACCTTTCAAACAATCAACTATATCGTCAATATAGTAGGTTTTAGAACAGTTTTCTGGTTTCTCAGGGGGCGCAAAATACATTTTGGATGATATAAGCTTGAACCTGTCCTGCGCTACTGAATTTTTTATTGCCTCATTGCCCAGTGAAGGATGAGTTGACCAATAGTTACTTATAGATGGCACGTGATTATAGGACATGACAAACATACAACCAAGTATCATTTGAATTTCTCCTTTATCTGTTTCTTTTATTCGAAGTCGTTTACTTTTAGATTGTTGATAGATTTGAAGACGTTCATTAGTACATTGGGCAATGTACATGTAAAGAGAAGGTGGAAAAACTTTATTGAAATACTGAAGCGGCGTTAAATTTTTGTCTATATTAGCAGGAAAAGTGCATGGGCGCTGAGCTGGGATTTGTTTTTTTGGAGTAAAATTAGGATTGGGTTTTGACCAAATAACAGGTCCAGGGACAGTACTATCAACGCCGAGTGCTTTATCTGAGTCTTTTTCTGTTGGATTTATGACGATTTCTATCGCAATATCTGGTTCGTCATCATCTACTCGTTTTTCAGTTGTTCCATGTTCACTATTTGTACCTATGGACTCTGGCTCACTTTCATCTGACGAGGAAGCACTAGAAGGTTCATAGAGATCATCGCTGCCATTAGACTCCGAAAACGACTCTTCTTCAGAGCCTGTAATGAAAGTAGCATATTAGAATATGCCTATCCTGTATAATAAGTCGCGAAAATAATAACCCGAGGTAAGAGACTACATGGTACTTATTACCTGATCTGTTTCCAGTGGTTTTATCATTGTCACTTTCTTCGGACTCTAAAAATAATTCCTCAGCACATTTCTCTAGCTCAAAAGGTTTCAATGGCCTATTATCATCATACCGTTTTTTACTCATAGCTAAAATAAACACACGCGCCTTAGTAAACTGCATTTCGCAACAACATACGTATAAATAAAAAAAAAATCAGGCAGTTTTCATTGAAGCCAAAATACTGTAGGTGCATATACGTACCACCTGTAGAGACTACTGGTACATATATGAACCACGTAATAACCTAGCTACAAATCACTGCACAAACCTGAATATGAACGTAAAACTACACTTACCTAAATAATAAAACTAACTGTCCAAGTATTTTTATACATTTTGTAGAAGAAATTTACTGAAAAACACTAAAAACCCCTTTAGAAATGCGTAACCTTGCTACCGGCAGCAAACAGAACAAAAAGTTAGGTTAACTGATAGGTGGCGGCACTGAAAAATCAACAAGAAACTAGCCGGTACAAATATGAACCGTTTTGTATGCTTATTTTCGTTGTCAGTCCTGGTGTAACTTCTAGTGGTACATATATGTACCTGGAGTCCCGAAAGGGTTAAGTACAGATTTGATGATATCGGTATAAGCAGTAGATATTCTTCTGTTGTAATATGTTTTCAAAAATATTCAAACATTTATTTCAAAACTAAAATCCGCAAATTAATGAAACACCATAAAACATTATTTATATTTAATTCTATTTTTGTATATGTGTGCCCTTTTCGCAAAAAGCAATTTTTACCTAAATTTTCTGCCATGATATTATGAAACTTTGTGCATTATTCTTCTGGAATAAATTCCCATCAAATTTATGACAAGTAAACTTAAAGCCTCTAGGTGTTTGCACTTATTTTTTCTTTCGGTCCCATTTACGAGATAAAATATACATGTAACAAACTCCAGCCTCCGCATTTTAATTGTCACGCTAATGAGGGGTATTCTTGTTAAAAAGTAAGAATGAGCGCTACTAAAAGTGTTATTTTTTTACTTCGACTTCCTGTTACTTCAGCAGACCGCTACTATAAACTTAAGATTTCCAAAATTCCTCGTTTTATTAAGGACTATTAGAAACTACAATATAGTAGTAAAGACTTGTATTATTCTAAAATTTCGCCTCAGTTATCTTTACACTGAGAAAATTAAAATGATTGGATCAACAGTTGCGTGAATGTTCCAAACTCCAAATTTGTTAATTCAACTAAAAAACTATTGAAACAAAATATAATACGATTTTAAAGCAACAATTTTAATTTCTTGATTTCCATTTGTTCGTTTAACAGTTAAAATATTGATATAATATTAACTTGTGGCTTAAATTTCAATTCTGAAAATGTTTGGATTAAAGACCTTTGGTATTGGTTAGTTGCATCACTACGGTTTTCGTGTTTATTACTGCTAATTCTAAGATTAAAAAGTTGTCAAGTGATGAATCTAGTTCATTGATTTAAATAAATTGTTTGTTATCTTAACATTCTGGCCATTTATTTCGACAGTCTGATGCATGTTGATTGTTAATGTCGGAAATATGCGACGGAGGGCGCTTCGATAGCACGCACACGTTTGTGACCCCAGAATTATTACTACTTGCTTGGCCCAAACCGCATTGCTTTGTTTTGTTAAATGGTCTCGCGGCCTCTTGTTACCATATATTCAAAAAATACCTTAGTTTATTTTAACCAATGAACTATATTCTTTGTCTCAATATTTTTAGAATATTAATTTAACATTTTTAAAATGTTAGATGGCACATCTTTATAACTACCTTTATTTTGTTTAATAGGCAGTTTTTGGTTGTCAAATCAATCAGTATAATTTAACATTTTCTGGTTTTTCATTCAACTCTCAAAAATCATTGCTTGTATTTAAAGTGCAAAAACTGTCGAATAAAACATTTATTGTTTGACTCAACAGTATCTTTTTCTTGGTGAATAATCGAATTATAATTCAAATCATATTACGTATACCGCGAGCCACTTATAATTATTCATTTTAGGCGAGAATGCGATTACCAGTGTTTTCTGGTCACCCATTATTCAAATTGGTGTGTGTCGTTCGTAGTTTAAATTTCCACTGCTGCGAAGAATCGATCTTGTTGTTGTTTATTCTTACACCTTTAAGTTTTTACTTTAATAAGTTTATTGCTTTTAAACACTGCCCTCATAAGCAGAAGTGCTGCATCTAGCACTTGAACAGTTTTGAGATATTGACGACTTATTTTCCTATAAGATTTGACAATTAAGATACGCCATATAAACTACCTATTATATTAAATTTATGATTTTGGTCAATATTAGTAAAAACTCAACAAAATTTCTAGTAAAAACCTTCAAACAAAAAAAGTATAGAAAAAACTACATGCCACACTCTTGTTAAAAACTACATATGTAATGTGATTTTTGCTAGAATAATATTTACAAGTGAAAAGTGCGACATTTAAGAAAGGAAAATCATAAATAATAAAAGTACGATATTACTTTTTTATTAAATGGGTAAACTAAATATTTAAATAACTGATATTTCCAAAACAATTGAGGAGCGCTCATTCAAAAAGGGACAAGTCCACATTTTTTCAAAACACGTTTTATATCAATTTTCATTTTCATTTTCATTTTTGTCATCTCTATAAATCTCTTTAAATCGCTTCCAAATAGTACACGTTCCTGTAAAATTCCCATATGAAAGTAAGACATTTGAACAAAACGAGACATGTCCAATACTACTAACTTTGATGTTTTACTTCTGGGTCGATATTTAACTCCTGTCGATTTAATAAAACCTAACTTAAATCAACAAACGTAGTGTTAACCTTCAAGCAGAATGAGTTTTTCAAGAAAATTTTAAAAGATAATGTACCAGAAGAAGCTGGAACATAACAGGATGTAGAAACGTGCGATTCCTTAGAAAGTGATAATGAACTACACATTTAAAACATACATTAAGCTTACTTATTTGTTGTACTTCTCTTTAATAAAAATTTAATACGTAAACATTGACTGAACACTATTTACCCTAAAGACAAACAACAAAATGGATTAAAAGTTCAGGAAAAATGAGACATAAAGATATAGTTCAAGCAAAAGGGGACATGACCAACTTTTTTTTCGATTTTTCTCTTAAACAATAAACTATAGTCAAAAAAATTATTTGGAAATATAGTTTTAATCAGAAAACAAATCATGTTTTATCCTGTTTAGAATTATAGTTTTAACGGTCTCAACGTCAAACGTTTTTTACGTTTATCTCAAAATCATTTTAAGTGGACATGTCCCTTTTTGAATGAACGCTCCTCAATTATTTTACATAAATTTATTTTAAGACATCGATTTTCTCTTCCTTTTTTTTCGTACTGCCCTTTACTTGTTTTCGGCAGGTTCGTCCTGATTGTTTACGGTTCTCGAAAAGAATATTTTTTTTAATTTCGCAATATATTTTGCTTTTTTGCCTTGGGGAATCCATTGGGCTTATCTTTCCTTGTATTTCCTTCTTGGTTCTAAATCTACTTTCTAAACCTTCCCACATATTGTTTTGGCTAAGGGAGCCGGGATAATATCCAATTAATAAAAAGAATTAATAAAAGAAGTGTCTAGCCATTGAATTTAATTGACAAATAAAATAAAACTTTTCTAGACGTACCTGATTGAAACTTTAACTCTGCTTAAATAATTACCAACAAGGCCAAAAAGTTCGCGAAACAAATAAAACTTTTGACAGTAATTAAGTTCTTGAGAAAATTTGTTCTTGTTAAAATTTTCTTCATGGCTTAAAATCAAAAGTGCCTGTAAGTGAAAGAAGATATTTTAGAAAGAGTAAAGAAATAGTATAGTCAGTGAAAGTAACATTTCTAAATAAATATTTCTCATCTACCAAATGAAACCGCAGGAATGAAGTAGAGAGTGAGTGACCAGGAAACATTGATTATCCCAAACAATATGTACATGTCATTATCCTGATTTTGTCATATTGTGCCTGTATGTGAAAGAAGATATTTTAGAAAGAGTAAAGAAATAATATAGCCAGTGAAAGTAATATTTCTAAATAAATTTTTGTAATCTACCAAATTAAACCGCAGAAATGAAGTAGAGAGTGAGTGACCAGGAAACATTGATCATCCCAAACAATATGTACATGTCATTATCCTGATTTCGTCATATTGTGCCTGTATGTGAAAGAAGATATTTTAGAAAGAGTAAAGAAATAATATAGCCAGTGAAAGTAATATTTCTAAATAAATTTTTGTCATCTACCAAATTAAACCGCAGGAATGAAGTAGAGAGTGAGTGACCAGGAAACATTGATCATCCCAAACAATATGTACATGTCATTATCCTGATTTTGTCATATTATCAAGGAATATGAAAATCCCTTTTTTTAACTATATCAATTAGTTATTTGGAAACGTGCACAAATGCCCAAAAGGAATTTTACACTGGAAATAAAAAACTATTTAGATCAAAAATTTAGATGCACACAGTAATAGGGATTTTCTGAATATTAGTTGATAAACCAAATTTATTCCAACTTTGTCTTCACACTTTGGGAGGATATGGGAAGCAGGAGTAAAATTTTACCAAGCTCATTTAAAAAGGTTGTTAGCAAATGCGTGTTTAACTTTAAAGATTTATATGCCATCCTTACTGAAATAGAATCAATCTTAAACTCGAGACCACTAGCCCCTTTGTCATCTGATCCGAACGACTTCACACCTCTTACTCCGGTGCACTTTCTCAGGAAGACCTTTGACTTTACTACCAAAGAAAGATTTGCGACAAGAAAAAGAATCCAGATCGTCGTATTCCGGACGACTAAAGCAGTTAAATCAGCATTTTTGAACAAGATGGACTTTGAAGTATCTTTCGGAGCTACAAGTTAGACAAAAGTGGTGTACTTCAAGCAAAGAAGTATTAAAACAAGGAGTGCTGGTTGTAATAAAGGATAACAACACTCCTCGCTTACAGTTGGTATTAGGAAGAATTGAAGCTGTGCTCCAGGCCCAGATGGTATCGCCCCCCCTGTGAAAACAGCTCATGGAAGCGTTAAACGGTCCTTTACTAAAATTTGTATTCTGCCAGTGGACTTAGTGTAATTAGAAACAAAAAACTGACAAACTGTAATTAGTTATCTTGTTTTGTAGTTAAGCGTACGTTAATAATGTATCCTAATGTTTTTCTGTTGAAAGCCTAGCTTTTTCAAGATAAGGGGCATGTTGATTCCTGTATATTGTATTAAAAATCCAGATATTGTGATTTCTATAGAAACGAAAGGTTAATAAAAAATAAGAGAAAGGGTGAACAAGAAACAGCAGAATTAAAAATACAAACAAAAGTAATTTAAGCTAAAACACATACATACATACATTTATAGATACATACTTTCAGCTTTAAATAAATAATTTTATCTACAAATATCAAGGTTCATATTTAACTGAAGTCAAGCCGAGTGAAAAGGTAAAATACGGCTGTACATTTTATCTCCGGTTTTGTTAAAACTAACTTTTATCTGTCTATATGTTTTAGAGAACGAAAATGTATTCTACGATTTCATGCTCTATAAAAATTCTAAAGTATGTCGGCCCACTAGACACCTGGGACACAAACCCATTATTAGCTAAGCATACTCTAGAATGGGAAAGTCAAAACGGAAAATGCACAGATAAGAGAAATCTGGGACACAAAGATAAAGAGTATCCATCTTATCCGATGCGTATTTGTTTTTTGTGATAGATTTGACAACATAACAGTAATAAAATTGGTTAAACGACATTATGTTATTTAATTAGATTTTAAACTTATGAATTTCGACTTTTTGGTTGTTGCTTGTTTGTTTGTTTTGTTATTGTCAATAAATATATTTCTTGTTTAAATATAAGTTCTTCGTTTCTATGTACAGGTTGTCCAGTTTTTGACACTTTTGCAGGGTATTTCGGTTATCTTAAATTTAAAGAGCTGCGGTTTACGCAATACTATGTTACTTTTTCGTAAAACGTATGATGCTACAAACAGAATTTTCATAGCCTCCTTCATTTCGGAGATACAGGGCGATATTGAAAATGTGTCATTTTCAAAAATCCCTCGTATCTCAATTGACTTTCAACTTATCGGCAAGGTAAAAACTGATTATTATATAGCTTTTTTCGTAGAATCCAGTGGCGTAATCAATGTTTTTCTAGAAGGAAGGAATTTGAAGATAAAAATCAAAATTGCATTTTTTAAATGAATGGAGGTATATTTTGTTTTAATTCGATTCGATAAAGGTAGTTCTTCTTCATCAGACATTTGTAAAGCTTCATTCATTAATTTTTGTAGCCACTCTTGGTCTTTCTCATACGTAGCCATTCTGAAAATAATATAAAATATTTACTGTTTTTGAAATAATGGCATAAAAATTATTCTCTTTTGAAACACCCCGTATATCAGTCTCAAGTAACTCAAAAAATCCTGAATGGGTGCTGGAAGTGAAAACGTCCGTATCATACGAATAAAATTCGCTGGTCGTTGACGTTTTGTATGCTCATAACAATCTTGCATGCGCTTGAGAATTATGGTTCTTGACATTCTCAAAAATTGTTCGACAGTTATGTCGAAATCACGCTGCGTTAGTGATTGCATGACATGGTACGTAGCATTAATGACACGTTCGATTACTCCTATTGACACGGTTACATCGTGTCTTGCGTAATCTGACTCGAGTATTCCATACTCTATTTTCGCCATGGGCGTGTTCAAGTAAGGGATCGAGTTTCGGATCATTATTGACTGGGTCGGCATAGACCTCGTCGGCTGGGACATTGGCGACTGGGCCGCTGTTGCAGGCTCTTCGGTCGCAGGATGGGCCGGGGGTTGATGTGACGTCATCTTGATGGAATGATAGGTCAGGGATCCTTGGCTTTCCTAAATGCGTTCGAATAATATTCAAAGCTGAAGTTGATACTTTAGCTCTTTCAGGAACCTTCTTTGAGTCCTTATTTTCTTCAGACATGAACTCTTTTCAGAGATCAGGAAGAATGATTTCAAATGGAAAAAGTTTTAAATCACTCTATACGAATCCCACTGATTGTATTATAAAAGGGTGGTGCGCACTTGCGACTTAAGGGAAAATATAAAATGCTCGTTAACACAAAATTTTTGGATTTGATACGTCACTGGTCGCTGCGGATTCTCAGTCCGCAATCCCAAATTATTGATCAAAGCGCGAAACCTATCCACTTGCTCACTCGGTCGTACACTAACACATGCTCTTACCGGAAGGTACTGAGAGTCCTGACACTTGGAGTGGGACCCAATTGAAATTAACGCCGAATAAAAGTCGGTGCGGAGCGATAGTCCGCCTGCGACCACTGGAAGGTTAATTGTAAAATTCGGAAGTTATTCCTAAAGAAATATACCAACAAGTATATATGTATTTTCAAAAAGCTAACGAAAAAATCAATCGAATGAGAGCAAAATATACAGGGTGTCCCATTTAGAAAAATGCAACTTTGGTTATTGTCTTCAAATTCGTTCCTTCCAGAAACAAATTGACTACGCCACTGGATTTTACGCAAAAAACTATATAATAGTTAGTTTTTACCTTACCGATAAGTTAAAAATCAACTGAGATACGACGGGAGCTTGAAAATGACACATTTTCAAAATCGCCCTGTATCTGCGAAGCGAAGGGGGCTATAAAAATTCTGTTTGTAGCATCATACGTTTCACGAAAAAGTAGCACTGTATTTCGAAAACCGCAGCTCTCTATCTTTAAAGATAACCGATATACCCGGAAAAAGTGCCGAAAACTGGACACCCTGTACAGTCATATTGGTAAAAAGCGAGCAAGTTTGAAACGAGAAGCGAGCTTTATTATATGTAATGGAGCATGAGTTTAAATTGAGGAACATCATGGCTATCGATCTTCGTGAATAAAATTAAACTAAATAATAAAACAGTAAATCCGACTTTTCGGTTACACAAAATAAATTTATACGCCTACGCACCATGTTTCATATGGTAATGCCGCAAGCTTTTACTGTAATGTAATGGAACATTTTTACGTATTACGTGATACATAACCGACAAGAGTAAAAATTTAATGGATTATGCGAATATTGCCCCTAACTTTTTTATGTTATTTAGACCTACAAAATATTTAAAAGACTTAAAGCGCATAGGGCTTCCTAAGGATCTGGAAAATAGGACAGACTATTTTAGTCGTGATACGCAATAAAGGGTGTCCTAATGTCCTGATAGGTATCGTAAGATAAAAAAAAGTCTTGAAAGTATGCTGTGGAATCAATCTCTCATGTCTTGAATTATTACTCTTGAAAGGTAACATAGTTAAAGGGTATAGGTGAATGAAAAATAGAACTGTTAAGTTCTGAAGTTTTTATTGTTAAGAACATTAAATATAGTAATCACGGCAGAGCAAAAGCTTTTATGATCGAAAGTTACTTTAGAAATGATAGAAGGGTTGGTGGCCAGTGGGATATTCAACACGGGACGCCATTCAGGATTTAAACAGAATCTCCACACATACACGGAAAAAAGAAAATACTCATTTCAAGTCTATTAATCTCAGTTTAAGACTAAGTTAGCTTTGTATATACTCAAGAAGATATCGTTTTAAAAATAGAATATGAAAATCTTGAAAGGCAGAGCGACATTTTGTCACTCTGAACGTATCTTATACAAAAATTGAGTATTTATATTATCTGTTCATTCATAAAAACTCTTCAGGTTGAGTAGATATTATTTTTAAAATACTCAGTTTATAGTTTTAAACTGTAAATATCTACCCTTCAAAATAAACATAAAATATATTCATTTTAAACATTCTGGAATATTCAATTTGATGCTTAAATCATAAATTCGAAGGAAGCCTGTAATGGAGAAATTGTGGTTCTTGGAATTGGGCCGTGTCAGGCTGTTACATTACTTTTCGACGTTTCACCAACGATTCCACGTGGCATCTTCAGGGATCTTATAAGGAATTAGAACACTGAATGAATTAGCTGAGTGAACATTAAATTAATTCAGTCAGTTATCTAATCTGCTATATATGTATATAGGGTTAAAGTCCATAAATACGCTATCTTATAGAGGGCTAATCAGACTTTAAAATAAATACAGAATGAGCCATCCAGGAGCTTATTTAAGGGGTAAAAACGTTTTTTTTTTCATTTTTTCCAACTAATCCTATTTTTAGCCGACATAATTCTATACGATTTTTCCTATTTGTTGATTCTTTTTGGGTTTATTTTATCCGTTAATTATCTAAGAATACCTCCCACTAATTTAAATCGCTAGTTTTTTCGTTTAACTTATAAATAAATAGGTTTATTTGCATCGGGGACATGCAACATTCGAAACATAAATTTTCGAACTTTCGACCATTCCCATGAAAACAAAGCCTTGCAGTTTATTTACGTTGACATTATTAAAATATGATGTGTCAAAATTTCGCAAAAATGCCAGTTTTTCTTGCAAGATTGAAAAGTTCCTGGATCGATTTCAGCTTGAAATATACATGAATAAGATTTAACGAACCTTCTACTTCCACGTCTACATCACCTGTAAGTGCAGGGATATTTTAATTAATGAGTTGCGCATTAAATGCCATTTTTAGTGATTCTTCGATGACCATACGATACTGGAATGCACCATGTACTTATTATAACACTTTTAACGTCACAGCCATGATCATGTTTTACAAGTTTCGAAATTCGCGTGAAGATTTACAGTATAAAATCCTTTTTTTTTTGTTAAAAAATACCAAAATAAATTGATAAAAACAATTACCACAAATATTTAATTCATGTATGTAGAGCATGGAAAAAAAATATATTTCAGATTTATTTGGGTTATATTCATATCCCCTATTGTGCCAAAACGTTATTGACAATTTTATTTATTACTTTTTATTTTGCGACAATACTTACGTAATTTAATAAACAGTTTTTTATTAACTTTCTTAGCTTCTCTGCGAGTTTGCGTGACAGTTTCTGACATCTTGCAAAAGATAAACTTTATAGAGCATATTATTGGTTTTGGTTGGTTTCGGAAGTCCTCTAAAGTCCTGGAGTTTCTCGTTTATTATCATTGTCGTAGAGTCATAACTTAATTAACTAAACGCCGAGTTTTTAATGTAGCATAATGGTTTAAAATTTGATTGTTCCTGAATTAGTAGAATACTAGGAATTTCATTACTTTTGTATCCTGATTTCTTGGAATTTATACATAAAAAAATTTTAAAATTATTTCACATTAGTAGGACTAAAACTGGGCTTACTGCAACTTGCCACCATAAGGAAAGATAGCATACATATATTGCTTAATAGTTATTTATGATATAAGTGTTAAAAGTATAATTTTACGGCACGAATTTGAAAGTTTGCAGAATGAGCAAAGCGAATTCTGCAATTCAAATGAGTGCCTTAAAAGTACTTTTAACACAAATATCATACAAAATTTTTTCTACAAACGACAATAAAAAACAAAAATACAATTACAATTTTTAGAAAGTTTAACATATTCGAAACACATAGTTTTAAGTAGCATCGTAGATATAATATAAAATTATGAAGTTGACATTTGTCAAAAAATCTAACAACCATTGTTGGCGTCGTAGTTGCCATAGTAGTACTTTTAACACTAGTGCTATAAAGTACTTTTAACACTAGTGCCATAAAGTAACATTTTTAAGGCGTCTGCGGCGTGTTAAAAAATGTATTTTTAACACGTTTGTAGAAAAAATGTATTTATTTTCTGTATTTAGATATTTGGGCTTGTAAGAAAGTTAAATAGGCAGAAAATAAAAATTTCAAACCGCAGTAGACTCTATAATTCACATGACACGTTTAAAATCAACTAATACCTATACTATACATTGACCAACATAGATAAAAATAGGATGTGTATACGAACATTGTATTATTTGGCTAAGAAATGCTTTAAAATGAATAAAATAAAAAAAACAGATAATGTAAATAAAAGAAATGATAACTGTACTGATGATCCACAAATCATCTATAAAAAAGAGACTACAGAAGATATTCTTAAGAAGTAACTGTTGATCTGTAAATAGAGAAATCCATTTTACTAAGCAAAGAAATTATGCGAGTAATTGTTACGCAATTAAAGATAGTCACCAGTCTTCTCGTTTTTTGCAAAATGATAGTAAGACTAGTAATGTTAATCAGCTGGTATAAAAACTCCAAATAGGTATATAAATTTCCCAAGGTCAACGGTTCATATTATTTTTTTCTGATTTTTTGGTTTTAAGCCTGTTTTGTCATTCATTTCTGTGTGGTATTTAGGACTTTGACTGTTGCATTGATTTTATCGTAACACATTATTACAATACCCGTTTAGCTTTAACGTTACAGTACTTTGTAATTTTGGATTATTTTTTATTAGTTATTTATTTAATCCCTTGCTGCTGCATCTGACATTTCCAGTTTTAGTTTGAAAGGAAGGCCCCTACAGATGTAATCAAAGTAGAAAGTGTGTTGTCAACAGGTGTAATGAAGTCACCTACATCTGATAGGAAGCTACCCGAGTTTATCTATTCCCCTCAATTTGAAGCTGCTGCGATTGGTATTAATTGGAGTTCTGCAGAACAGCCCATGCTTTTGTCCTGGCCCTGAGAGAAAAAGCTATGGAAGTGCTGCTAAACATCCTGCAGAAAAACAGAATGACTTTGAAGTTTTTTTTTGTCTGGAGACGCAATATGGTGAGGCACACCTTCAAGAAGTTTATAAAGCACAAATACAAGTAAGGAGACAAACATGCAATTAGAGTCTTCATATGAAGCAGAAAAAAATGTACATGCAAATAAATGTGTAACAAAAATATGGAAACCTCGAAATCGTTATTTTATTATGTTTTACCTTAAAATACCTGTACACGAAAGTCTACTTGAAATGTCTAAGATTTTCAGTTTCGTTTATTTACAAAAAATGGATCATTTAACAGAAATCCAAAGAATTGTAATTTTAATAATGCTGGGTTATTGGGACGGAATGCGAATGCAACAAGGAGTTTGTAATATTTTTAGTGATAAATATCCTGACAGAAATCCATTAACTAAATTTACTGTTAGTAAAGTTTAAAAAAAATCGTCAAACTGGAAACATAAAAAAACGCTATATGCTCTGGCCGATCTAAAAGTGCAACATATGGTGATAAGGCTCTGAACGTTTTACTTAGTTTAGAGGAAAATCCCTATCTTGCTACCAACACTGGGAAAAGAAAACAACGTTTCACACATGTCCGTAGACCGCCTTCTGAAAACCGAAAAGTTTCATCTGTACAAAATAAGACTTGTCCAAGAGCTCACAAAATTTTATTACGACAGCCGCTTGGAATTTTGCGAAACCATGATGCAACGTTGTAATGCCAGTCCAGAGTTTGTCCACCGAATAATTGTCTCCGACGAATCAACCTTTTTTTAACTGGAAAACTTAATATGCATAAGTGTCGATATTGCGCCAGGTAAAATCCCCACTGGATATGCGAAAATCATACCCAGTTCCCCGAAAAGGTAAATGTTTGGGCTGGTATAATGGGTCGGAGAATATCCATAGTCATCGAGCACATTGTTAGAACCAAAAAAAAATGAGCGCCATCTAAATGTTAAAGCCTTGCAATACTTCTCAAGTCCATATCAGTAGGAGAAATGGTTTCTAGCGGCGCGAGAGTGCCATCGGAAAGATTGTTATAAAAAAATTAAATGCAGTTTAATATGAAACAGTGAAATCGTCAATCAAAAATTTTAATAACAATTTGAGGAAAATTAATAAACTATGCCACCGTGAAAGTCCCATTTAATTACATGCCATATTTTGTAACGTTCTAATAAAAATTTCACGTTACCATCCAGCCCCATAAACGTAATGATATATTGCAGATGTCAGCCCGGACACAAGGCTATATAACTTTAAAGTCCCTATTAAAATGATTTCAGTTTTTTTTATGTGAAAACAGAGTGTAATCTAAAAAAACAGTTTTGGTGTCGATAGGGTTGCATAAGGCCTTTCAGTTACCCTAAAAAATTATTCTTTAATCGTCAGAATAATCATAATCTTAGTTGTGTTGCTTACAGACCTGTCACTTAAACTGTAGATAAGGATTTTTACAGCATTTCTGTTCACGAGTACAGAAATAACTTTGGATGGTTTGTCATTTTTAATATACATAAGCTCTGAGTAAAACAGGCTACTAAACAAAAAAAAATGATTTTTTTGTATCATTATTATTAATAGAAATTGGGAAATAAACTATTCTATTAATTATTATTAGCATGTGTTTTACATCAAAATAATGTTGTTTTTTTTTATAAACAGAAAACCGCTTTGGCAACTCACTTCAGTCTATTTTTACATGCAAGTAGTCTAATTATACGCCAACCTAATATTTTTATATAGGTGTACCCAAATTTTCTAAATTTAGATTTACTATAATAAAATTTAAAAATTGGAGCCTAAGTGTGCAAAAGTTTAAATCGGTGCAAAGGACTTTAATAGCAATTTACAATTCATTTCATATACAGTCAGCCAATGTAAAATTAGTACTAGTATTTTAAATTATTTCACAGAAAAAATTGCTATGCTATTTTCAATAATAGTACTGTTTTTGACCACTGTCACTTTAGTAATATTAAAGTTAATATTTTTTCAACGAAACATCTTTCAAAATAACAAAAAAAATATTGCTTCAAATATAGACTTATTTATGTAGTTCAAAAGTATTCCTACGTCTTGGAAAACTATATTACCATTATTTCATTGACCAAAATATTATTGGAATCCAATAAATTTCTATTGTTCCTTGGAGTGTAGAATTGTTAGAGCCAAAAAATTAAACTATTTGATTGGAATGCTTAAATATAATTGGGCGAAAAATAAGCATAAACTATCACACCATCATTTTGGTTAAAACCTGCATTATTATGAAAAAATACGATAGTTGGAAATTTCAATATTTTTACATTCGTTTTTCCAGGTTTCACTTAAGATAATTAAATCATATGTGATTTTACTTTGTTCTAATAGCAAGTGTAATTCGTCAAAATTTTTTTGGACACTTCGAATGTTCATATGAAGCATACTAAAGTTAGTACAGATATTGTATATTTTATTTACTAAATCTAAATATTTTGACTGCACGTCATCAATTTAATTAATTACACAGCCCCACAAAAAAAAATTGGTACTCCTATCGAGACAACTATATCCATATGTAATTTTCGACGCTGAATCCGAATCCGAGGTCAAAAAAAATCGTACACCCCCAAAATCAACCCCTAGCGCTAAAAACACCTCAGCATGGTAAAAATGACTTAACGCTCCACGAATAGTCTTAAATCTCAATAAATCGAAGTAAATATAAAAATTCAAGCATATAACGCATAAATACAGAGTTGACACTACTTTTCATTGAAAATCACCCCCATGAGTGGGTGAAAACTACCCCTCATACAACAGGAAACTTAAAAAAATGCAGTAATTCAAAAAGAGGTTACGATGCCCATTTTTTTTGCAGGGAGTGAGTAACTGCATTAGTTCCGATGCGATGCTCAAAATCTACCCCCACAGAGAGGCGGAAACCACCCCTAGATTAAAATTGCAAGGAAAATCGGGCAAAAAATTTTGTCATCTTGATTTCTATTTTAATCGATGCTAAAATTGGCTAAAGATATGCAGCACTGCAGTTTGGAAGTTGGGTTGGGTAGGGTTGGTTTCCGACACTTTATGGGGGTAGTTTTTGAGCATCGCATCGAGACTAATTCAGTTACTGTTTCTAAAATAACTGAGCATCGTAACCTTTTTTTGCAATCACTGCAGTTTTTTTAAATTTCCCGTTGAGGGGTAGTTTTCACTCACTCATGGGGGTGATTTTCAATGAAAAGTGGTGTTAACTCTGTTTATATTGAATTCGATTTATTGAGATTTAAGACTATTCGTGGAGCGTTAAGTCATTTTTACCCTGTTTAGGGAGTGTTTTTTAGCGCTAGGGGTTGATTTTGGGGGTGTACGATTTTTTTTGATCTTGGATTCGGATTCAGCGTCGAAAATTACATAGGGATACAGTTGTCTCGATAGCAGTTCCAAAGAAAAATTTTTTTTAGGGCTGTGTAATTATATGAGGAGTAATTTTCACCCTCTCATGGGGATGTCACTGAATGACTTTGGTGCAATGTGTAAGTATTCACCTCCAAACTGAAGTGCTGCATATCTTTAGCCAATTTTAGCATCGATTAAAATATAAATCACGATGACAAAATTTGTTGCCCGATTTTCCTGGCAGTTTTAATCTAGGGGTGGTTTCCGCCCCTCTGTGGGGGTAGATTTTGAGCATTGCATCGGAACTAATGCAGTTACTCACTCCTTGCAAAAAAACTGGGCATCGTAAGCTTTTTTGCAATCACGGCATTTTTTTAAGTTTCCTGTTGTATGAGGGGTAGTTTTCACCCACTCATGGGGGTGATTTTCAATGGAAAGTAGTGTTAACTCTGTATTTATGCGTTATATACTTGAATGTTTATATTTACTTCGATTTATTGAGATTTAAGTCTATTTGTGGAGCGTTAAGTCATTTTTACCCTGCGGAGGTGTTTTTTAGCGCTAGGGGTTGATTTTGGGGGTGTACGATTTTTTTGACCTCGGATTCGGATTCAGCGTCGAAAATTACATAGGGATATAGTTGTCTCGATAGGAGTACCAATTTTTTTTTTTGTGGTTGTGTTATTAAGTCTCTTTCCTCGCAGACGAAGAGGGCCCCTAACCCGGTGCTAACCCTGTTCCGACCTTAGGGCGCCCTCCGATTCGCTTTGCCCCAATTTACCTAAGTCCGGAAAATGGAAATGACGCATTGTGTGTTTCTATTATAAGGGAGCTTCCAAGACCAACTGTAACGACATTTCTCATATAGCTCATTTTTAGCTAAACGGAAGTTGATCCCAAACACTTATAAATAAAGGTGACTAAAATAGTAGATATTGTGATCATCGAATAGGCTTCGAATGATGCATTTCCGCAGAATTTTTTTTGCCATATACCGGAATTTTTTTTTCTTATATAAGTGATTTCAGCTAAACGAAATTTTACCCATTACCTTTTTAGGCAAATATTATTTCAGTTCTCAAAGAAGTATGAAACCAATGCCTGCAAAATAAAACATTACTCCCCCCCCCCCCTCCTTCCGTGTTGTATACAACCAAAGAATGGGAAAAAAACAGAAAAGGAAAACAATCACATTCCTACATTTTACATAACTATTTTACAAAACTACATCACTATAAAATATATACCTTCCATAATTAAAAAGCAAAGTGACTGTCCAAACCAACAGAAAATTATATAAGGCCATTAATGTCGTCGATATTGTTGATAACATGTTTTTTGCCCTGGGCAAAAACAAACACTCTTCCTCCCTGTGTCCAAACCTTTTTAGTTTCAAATTGCTCAATTGCCATTTTTATTAGATCCAGTCTTGCCTTAGTCACATCTTCTCTTGTAGTTATACCAGTACCTTTTAGTTGTTTTTTCTTGTAGAATACCTCATTTTTGGCACTGTCCTTCATAAATTTTACTAAAATTGGTCTATCCTGGTTCTCCCTGCCTTTTCCAATTCTATATACCTCCCTTATATCTTCCCTTTTAATTTGTGCCCCTAACTGTTGGATGAAGAAGGAATAAATTTCTTCTATATTTTCGTTACGTTTTTCCTTTAATCCAAAAATTCTTAGATCATTTTTCTGCTAAATTGTTCTAGCTTCTCATTATTTATTTTTAATTGATCTATATCAGATTTAAGGTTACTCACTTCCTTCTCCAGTCTTGCCATTTGTTTTTCTTGTTTATCAAACTTCTTCTTAAAACTACTTTCCACTTTTTCACATATTTTCGTTGTTAAGTTTTCCATCCATCTGTCATTAAACTTTTCCATTGTTTTCTCCTGAACAAAACTTTCCATTGATTCTCCTTGTTGTTTATTTAAGCGGGTTGGCATTTTTGCAGTATACAATCTTTCTTCCTTTCTTTCTTCTGTGCCCAAAAAAATTTTTGTTTACTAGAATTTGCTAGCAACCTGTGTCAAAATACTTTGTCGTTGGAGTAAAACAGACTTATACGCTACGCGACGTGTTAAAAAAATGTTAAACAATATAAAGAAAATAGCAAGAACGAAAAATGTCTTTCTATTTTTGACAGTTCGAGTTTATAATCGACAATTACGGATTAAGCCGAACTATCTTATATAGTACGAAATTTGTTTAAAGAGGAAAATAGAAAAGGCATTTTTTTGCCATCACTTACATAGTTCTGCTGCAGGATTTAATTTTTTGTTCTTTGTGTTTTAGATCAATATTATGGTAGAGTTAGAGGTATTTTAATTTCAAATCTTGTAGCACTTCGTTTAAGATTTTGCCTTAAAATGTCAAAATATATGTTTTGATCCGTTATGTGGTCAGCACAATGTAGATTTTCCGAACCTTTGGCAAACCTGCACCTCCAAACCATAAACCTTCGTGTTTCACCTGTTGCTGTTAAATTTTTATTAAGGTTTCATTGGATTTCTCCACACACATTGTTGTCCATCCGATCTAAAAGCGTTGAATTTCATTTCATCCGTGAAAATGTCCTCTTTTTAAAACGAAAAATTTTTGTTCAACAAAAGTAAGGTGTTTAATTTTGTTAGCCTTACCAATCTTAGGATTTTTTCGAGCTATTCCAGCGGCTTTTAGAACAGTTTCAACAATGTGGGCAGTAACAGTCTTGAAAATATATTTTTCAACCTCCTTATTCAGTTTTGGCATGGAACTTTTTTAAGTTTTGTTATACTTCACGTCAAGTTTTGGTAAAAGTTTTGCTAATAGGCGATAGGACCTTCGATTTTAAAAGTGGTAGATAATCGGTTTCCTTTCAGTCACGCTTGTTAGGCCCCTTTTGGCGACCCATAGTTCAATAAAAAAACTTTAGAGCAAAAAAGGTAATCCACACAAGTTCAAGCTTCGTCTTTAGACTAATATTTGTTAGAGTTCTACCAAAGAATATATTATAATAAGTTAAACTCAATGTAAAAGTTTCATTTCGACCAGAAAAATAAAGTTATCCTCGCATTTTCGTTGTAGGCAATTTTTCGTCAAATCTTTTTGGTCGAAAATATGTAATTAGGATATAAAAAAAAATGTTTACTTGTATAACGGAATATATATTATTATTTAAGTGTAGGAGTTTCACTTTGGCTAACTATATAAGATATTCCTAAATACATATATTATGGGGAAAAATAATTTAAAATAAAACTCCTGTTAAAATACCCTTGGAAAGAAAATGTTCTTAGGCCGCCTACCTTACATGTATGTATATGTATATGAAGAAGAAAGTCTAAAGAAATTATCTGAGTAAATTTTTAGTCGTGGATGTTTGTCATAAAATTTGAATAAAACATATATTTTTAATTGTATTGAGTTGACAGAGATTTAATTGGTTTTATTTTTTATACAAGGCGATTTAGAAATTGCTTTATTTTTGTCGCAGAAAATGATTACAAATCAAAATTGACTTATTTCGCAAAGGCCTTCCCAACAAGACTCCCTTTTGTCAAATTTCAATTTATTGTAATTGTATTACAAATTTAGTTGCAGCATAGTATCCCCTTTTACTAACTCACTGGTTGACATATACTCCGCTTCTGCTGTTGAAACTGTTACTTGTTTACTTTCTAGATACCCAAACAATAACTCCCCCTGCATAAGTAATGACTTAACAACTGGTGGACTTTCTTCCATCTTTGTCTCCTGCGAAATCAGCATCACCATATGCTCTAAATTCGTCATATCCACAGAACTTTATTCCAAGTTTGATAGTGCCTTTCAATATCGAGAAATTCGTTTAACCCCTTTCCAGTGACAAACTTTGGGTTTCTTCATATATCTGCTAAAAAAATTTCTCCATTTAAGTTTTACTACAGCGCCTAGAAAAAAAATTGTTGATAAACTATGTTTTTATTAATAATATAATTAGTAAAAATAATTAATAATTTATTTTTATTTTCGGTTTTTAGTTTTTATCAACAGGAATGTCTGTTAGATCCCTGGCATTCTCATTCAGAATGTCCCATTCAACTATGAGAAACATTGTTTACGAAGTATGTCAAGCGATATGGGAAGAACTGAACACACAACATATGCCATTTCCAACATCAGAGACGCATGAAGCTATTGCTAAAGTCTTTTTTACAAAATGGAATTTTCCACAATGCATAGGTTGCATTGATGGAAAACACATGAGACTCCAGTGTACACCGAATTCTGGTTCTATGTACTGGAACTATAAAAAGTATTATTCTATTGTTCTGCAAGCTGTGGCTGATGCGCGTTGTAGATTTCTTTATATAGATGTCGGCTCATATGGCAAACAGAGTGATGGAGGAATATTCGCTAACAGCACTTTAAAAGAAAATTTAGAAAATATCACTTTTTGCGTACCTTGGGAATGAACAGTACCAAATACAAATATCACAGATCCATATTTATTACTAGGCGATGAAGCATATCCCTTGAAAACCTACTTAATGAGACCATATTCTGGCAGAGATTTGACCCAAGAACAAGAAATTTTTAACTATCGACTCTCTCGAACAAGGAGGATTGTCGAATGTGCTTTCGGATGAGGCGTACGGTTTTCCACACAAAGGAATGTTGACAGCTCATGTCATCATGAAACCGACCAAGTCATCCTAAGTGTCTGCGCTTTGTGAACGGTCAATGTTGATACCCGACCGTTAGGGGGTAGAGCAAAAATGAAAATTGCCCCACCATTGATCTCGACACCTATGGCGGTTGGATCTAATCTCGCATAAGAACTGTTTATTTTCTTTTCTCGTAACAGTCCTTAAGTCGACTAACTTGGGAAAGTACTAGCCACGGACCAGACGTTCCGGGAGTATCCAAACATGTCTACCAAAAGGCACAGCAGGCCGAAACAACTACTCCCCGGGCTATAAGCCCCGTCGGTTATTGTACTACACATTCTGCTGTGCCCCCCTCATCGACATACTTGGCGGGATGAAATTCTGCTTTAAACAATTCGCCGTCACTCCCGGAGGGCCCCGAAGCGAATGCGTATGTGGTTACGCGCTACTCCGAGACTCGCCCCCGGGCGGACAGTTAGCACCACAAAAAACTCCCGCCAGAAGTGCTAGAGGCAAATGGTGTTAAAATAGTATTGTGGGCTGGGGATGGTGCGGAAGCAAATCTCCACCACCTATTTATATTTGTTTGGCCATTGAGCCAACCCACCAGACAGACGCCAAGAATGGGCTCGGCGTGAGAGAGGGGATTGGTTACCTGGAGGTTACCCATCCAGGCATCCAACTCTACGTGCATCGCCTAGCTAAACGCAGCTAAACTCCCCGCTGCAATTATAGGCTCAGGCAGCAGGAGAGAATCACCGAGCCGCCAGAGACGCGGACGTTCCCCTCGCCTTAACCTGCATCTCGTCGACACCCGCGGTGCCGGCCAGTTGCAGGTTAAGAGAGTTTGAAATGGAGAATTTTGAGAAAAGAAATAGAGTGGCAACCAGACAAAACTGATATAATAATCAAATGTGTATGCCTTCTTCACAATATTGTTATTGATAAGGAAAATTGTTTTGAACATAATTTCAAGATTAAACCTGAGGAACAAGTTCCCCTTCCACAACGAGATCGTGGAATTAATTTACGAGCAAATAACCGCTCCACTACAGCTGCCTATAGTGTACGAGATACATTTAAAAATTATTTTAATAGTCTTATAGGCTCTGTTCCATTTCACGTAAGAAAATAAAATATTTATCTGTTACGTGGGATATATAATATTATTGTTTGTTGTGAGCAGTGTATTTTTCCTACCCTCCGTAGCTAGCCACTAATATTCAAAACATTTATGCTAACCAATAAAAATTTAAAACATTAATTTCAACTACAGTCCTATTTTATTTCACATCACAGGTAAACTTTAAAATTTTTACTTACTGCTCTCTACCATTTATTTGGCCACTTCTTCCCATAACTTTCTCACAATTATTCTGTTATGGTAATCCTTGGATTGTTGATCACACAGTAGTTTCTTGACCTGAATACATGAAACTAACTTTTCCACGTTCATTTTATAAACACAAATTACCTAAAAACGAACCTAAATATCGTCCGACAACTGATGAAAAAACAAACCTGTTTTGTTTTCATCCGACTGTCGTAAACGCGCGTACGATCACTCCAGACTAAAACGCATCCACTGTAACCGCGAGCATTTAAAATACGTATTTGTTTTTATTTGCGATGTCGTCCCGACCCACACATCCAGAGCAGGAAACATCCATTTCACCAGCTCTTAAAGAGGATGTGTGGGGCCGAGGAAGAATTCCTCTTCCACCTTCCATAATGAATGAATGAAAAATAAAATACTGTCGCAATATTTATTGTAAATAATGTTACATTTAATAAAGGATTTATGTTTTATCAAAAATAAACACAGGCAAGTTTTTTTGTTACAAAAGTAACTAATTTAAATTGGAAATTATTTTAAAAATTGCTGAATATGCTGAACATTCACCCCAATGCACTTTTGCAGTTCCCTGTTCCATTCAATTACTAAATTATTTATTATCGCTTGGTCAGTCCGTGTATTGCCAACAATGAGAGAGAGTATTCAGGTTTCCATTTTTTAATTTTTATAGATTCAATTCGCAATAAAATCCTATATAATAATTACCAGTTGACATTGAATGTCCAGACTATGGCTAAAAATATCTCAAACATCTATTTAAAACAGTATTAGGATTCAAAGTATCCTTCAAAACCGCAGCTTTTAAAGTGGGTTCTATAGGTGCGACTAACGTAGTAAGAACGTGAAACTGCGAATCCGTCTGAACTGACTCCACAACATTACAGAACCACCTCTTCATCTCTTCTTGTTTTTTTTTGTAGAGCTTTCTTATTAAGCGGATCACTCTAGGAAGTTGTTAGATATTTATGTCTTCAGCCTCTGCAGTGTTGGAATCAATTTGAATGTCTAAATTGTCATTCTCGTCTAAATAAAACAAAAAATATATGTACTAAATACAATTTATAATTAGTCCCTGGGAATTGGATGCCAAACTCGTTTTATGGAACCCTATTTAGGACTCGTTCATAATTCAAAATATTAGTGTTGCATTTTTTGTAGTTTATTGTTAATTTATTTGAAAGGACCTGCATGTACATACGTATGGACGTGGTACTAGTGCCATTTACAACCGTTAAAAAATCTTAAAGTATAACAAAAATACAAAAATAGTTTTTAGATCTAGTTGTGAATAAGGGGTTCAAAAAAACCAGTTTGGCATTCAATTTCCGGAGATTAATTATTTTATCACCAAACTGTCCAACAATAAACAGTTTAAGATTTTTGAGTTACCAAAAACAAGCAAACAATAGATATAGTCAACAACAGACACCGATTAAAAACCACTATCCCACAACCCACCAAAATCCAAACAAACCTTTGCATAGGTGCGGTTGTAGTAGCCTGAAAATTGGACTTAGAATAATTTTCACGTAATATTTTGATTATCTCTATTGGAAAATATTAATATTAATAACTGGTATTTACCTATTTGAGTCTGATTTGCTGGATCTTCGTGTGCAGCGGCGGTAGTTTTACTAGCTACTTGGTTCTGCATTTTACGCCCTAAGAGGTGAATATGCTTGCACATATTCCAGTGAATAGATGAGTCCAGGCAGCTGCAAGAATACTTGTGGATGCACACCTTACAATCAGAGCAAACTAAAATACTTGCCATCCATCATTAACTGACATACCTGCGGGTTTATATTCTGCTTTAGACAATTCGCCGTTATTCCCAGAAGGCCCTTGGGCGCGCATAAAGGTCAAGCGCGCGCGCAGACTCAGTCTGGGCGGACAGTTAGCACCACAGAATCCCCCGCCAGCAGTGCTAGAGACAACTGGTCTTAACGAGTTGCGGGCTGGGGACGCCGGGAAAGCAAGCTTCTCCGACGCCTATTTATATTTATCTGGCCAATGTTCCAGCCCACATAGACGACGCCGAGCGATTTCGGCTGGAGAAGGGGGTTTAGCTACTCGGAGGTTACCCATCCGAGCACCCGACTCTACGTGCATCACCCGTCTATGCCCAGCTAACTCCCCGCTGCAATTTTCCTCAAGTCTTTTAATTTATACTGCAGATCTTCCCTTTATAAAAAGTAATTATTCGGTCAAAAAGCTTGTCTTTAACAAACCTCATGATGCAAGATATGGGCTTATCTAATCGTTTAATATGTTTCCCCTCCAAGTAGATATATTTTATAGTTTTGTGTACTCTTTCCAGATGCATATTTGTATTTAAGCCACCATGCAATCTGTAACAGTATGTCCAAGATTTTACATTTTTGTCATAGTTTTCTTTAAAATAAGTGGATAATCTTGAAGTATCTGGATCGTCTGTGGATTTCCTTAAGAATTCGTCAAGCATCGCCAAAAAAGCTGTTTGGTCAGTCTCCTGCAGCAATGTTCGGAGGCATTTATAAATTTCCACCTACAATGTTCACACAATTTAGGCAAAATTTTATAATTTACAAGAAAATACCCACCTGTTTGTCTTTTGACTTGATTAAATTAAGATTCTTTCGCCACGCCCGCGCCCGGTCGACATGCCATGCGCAGAAGAGGTTGTTTTAAAAAAAGTAATATAGCAAATCAGAAAACAGGTTATATAATACAAACATACCGAAACTCTACTTGGTTCATAACTCTTACCCACGCATTATAATATGCTTCAGCTATATCAGACATGAACAATTGAACACCTTAGGGCCTATTGCAAATCCAATTGTCTCTTTAATACATGAAAAAAACAAAGTCATTACTTTACATACCTCCCACATACAACACATAAAGTGTCTCTACTATTACATTCAGACATTACTGTTAAGTTATACTTACACAACAATTACAAAAAAGAGGACAACAATGTCCACTATAGAAATTCAACGAAACTTAACTTAATAGAATGAAGACAAATGGAATTAAACTTTTTATAAAATTATATTAAATTTCTGACGTTCTGAGAACTGCAACAGAAAATCACTAAAGAGAAACTTACCAAGAATAGTAACAGTTACTATACTTCAAGTTTAGAAGATTTCATTCTTCAATTGAAATACTCTTAAAGAATTGAAAATTCTGAGAAATCTGTTATTCATAAGTATGCAAGCGTTTATGCTTAATTAGATGATAAAGTATTGTGATAAGTTCGTCTAATGTACATTAGTTAAACCAGGATCAACGCTAGCTACCTAAACACATACTTATGTTTCTTGTGGTCCAGCAAAACAAAATGTATTCAGTGTTCTAAGGTATGACGTACAAGTGTATTGATCTAAGATATGTCGATTTAATGTATAATTCTGTACGAATGTAAACAATTTCAGATCCGCTTTCGGGTGTGTGAAGTTAAAGATCAAGGGTTCGGTATGCATGTTGTAAAATTCAGGTGTTTTGGCTTGGGAATTATAAGAGAAGGGATTTGGGGATTAGTTTTGTAGAATTGTGACGTTTATTTGGTCTAAAGTTATTTTTAGGCTTTCGGTATGTGTGAAATTTCGGGTTTATAGGCTTTGGGTGCGTGGAACTGGGGTTGTGAGCTTGAGGTTATTGGTTTTTGGGTGTGTGAGGTTCGTGTTGATGGTTTTAGTCATGTAGACCTGAGGTTTACTGACTTAAAACCTGTTGATAGGGTTCAAAGTTCATAAATATAGACATTTTTTGCTTAGGGTGTGTGGAATGAGGAGTTTATGGGGTTTGGGTATGTGGGGTTTAGGTTTGTGGGCTTGAGGTTGTTGGTTTGGGGTTGTGATTTGTTGTTTGGGGTTACTTGGCGTAGAATTTATCATCATCCTAGTGTCAGCGCTATGTGTACGGTTAATGTTGTTACCCAACCGTTAGGGGAAAGGCAAAAGCCCAACCAGTGGTCTCTACACCGTTGGCAGTAGGATCTAATCTTATCATAAGAGCCGTCGTTTTTCTTTTGATGTAGACGGCTCTTAAGAAGACTATTCAGGAAAGAAATAGCCACGGACCTGTTCTTCCGGGATTACCAGACATGTCTAACTCAATAGGACACAGCAGGCAGAAACAACTACTTCCCGGGCACCATGCCACTTCGACGGATATTGGATTATACTTTCTCCCATGCCCCTCTCATTGACATACCTGCGGGTTTATATTCTGCTTTAGACAATTCGCCGTTATTTCCAGAAGGCCCTTGGGCGCGCATAAAGGTCAAGCGCGCGCGCAGACTCAGTCTGGGCGGACAGTTAGCACCACAGAATCACCCGCCAGCAGTGCTAGAGACAACTGGTCTTAACGAGTTGCGGGCTGGGGACGCCGGGAAAGCAAGCTTCTCCGACGCCTATTTATATTTATCTGGCCAATGTTCCAGCCCACATAGACGACGCCGAGCGATTTCGGCGGGAGAAGGGGGTTTAGCTACTCGGAGGTTACCCATCCGAGCACCCGACTCTACGTGCATCACCCGTCTATGCCCAGCTAACTCCCCGCTGCAATTTTCCTCAAGTCTTTTAATTTATACTGCAGATCTTCCCTTTATCCAAAGTAATTATTCGGTCAAAAAGCTTGTCTTTAACAAACCTCATGATGCAAGATATGGGCTTATCTAATCGTTTAATATGTTTCCCCTCCAAGTAGATATATTTTATAGTTTTGTGTACTCTTTCCAGATGCATATTTGTATTTAAGCCACCATGCAATCTGTAACAGTATGTCCAAGATTTTACATTTTTGTCATAGTTTTCTTTAAAATAAGTGGATAATCTTGAAGTATCTGGATCGTCTGTGGATTTCCTTAAGAATTCGTCAAGCATCGCCAAAAAAGCTGTTTGGTCAGTCTCCTGCAGCAATGTTCGGAGGCATTTATAAATTTCCACCTACAATGTTCACACAATTTAGGCAAAATTTTATAAGTTACAAGAAAATACCCACCTGTTTGTCTTTTGACTTGATTAAATTAAGATTCTTTCGCCACGCCCGCGCCCGGTCGACATGCCATGCGCAGAAGAGGTTGTTTTAAAAAAAGTAATATAGCAAATCAGAAAACAGGTTATATAATACAAACATACCAAAACTCTACTTGGTTCATAACTCTTACCCACGCATTATAATATGCTTCAGCTATATCAGACATGAACAATTGAACACCTTAGGGCCTATTGCAAATCCAATTGTCTCTTTAATACATGAAAAAAACAAAGTCATTACTTCCTGATCAGAGCGATTTGAAATAATAAATGCTGTCGGAAAGCTTTGTCGCAGATCATCTAATACGAGCAGTGTATGGAGTTCGAAATCGTAAGCATTCAATCCATGTGTATTCATACATAATAATCAGCAGAAATTTTTTTCAAAATTTGGGACTGTCCTTCGTTCATTATTATCAGTACAAAATCTTCACTTTTTAGCTGAGGGTGTTCATTAATAGGTACACTTGGGGTTTATAGGACAATACACATTGACTATGCTGCATATGATTTACCCATGCTTCGATACTAATAGCATCGTTAGGATGCCTCACTGACTCGGATTGTAGATTAAATTCTGCTGTTATGTTATTATTCTTAGTAAATGAATTCTTTGCATTGAATCTTCAGTGATTTTATCACGTACTTCATCCAAAATATGAGAAAATTGGATTTTCATAGTAATTTTTGCAGTAATTTCTTCTCTTTCCGCAGTAGTTAAATTTAAATATCCCAAATCGGTTGTATGTCCAACATGTGTTTTACTGAAAGTCACATGATATTGACCATTTGAATTTACCAACACTTTTATCGCTGATGGACAGAATCCTCCAATTTTTCTGCTTCCCTGGGTTTATATATGTCTCTTATTATGACCTTCTGGTATGTAAAATCCGGATCTGTGGCACATATAACTAAAAGTTTTGTGTGACTTGTACACAATATCTCCTCGTTCTTTAATATAACGTGATTTGGTGCTTTGCTGAATTTGATTTTCCTTAAACACATTTTGAGTATGGCTTTTTTAGGCATTTGTAAACTTCGTGCTCGTTTTCTTCAAGACGTAATAGGATTTTGATCAGCAAATAGCACAATAATAATTAATACGGTAGAAGCATCGTTTTCGTCGTATCTTTTCTTGGTTTTCTTTAAATCACTAAGGGATCCAGGTTTTTAAAATTTGATTACTTATGTACTGAACTTCTGCATAATTGTACATCTGGAAAATTTTCTTGAAACTTCTCAATAACGTAGCGATAACAATTCTCGCCATTTCTGTAGTTCTGAATCATAGATATTTTCTGCTCTAAAGATAATATCTTTATTATTTTGACAAATACGTCACAGCTATCAAAGGTGTCACAGTTATCAAAAGTCAGGGTAAGGTGCAGCAATTCTTCCCAAAGTGATAGTGGTTCTGCTTTGGCTACTGGAGGGCATGGCTCTTATGTGATACTTAGCCACTAACTCATTGATTATTTTCTTTCCATCCTCATTAACCGATCTTTTGTTATATTGGTCCCTCTCTGAATGTAGATTGAGATCAGTACAGGAATATCTGTTTTTAGAGTCTTAGACTTCCCTAGCTCTTTCCTAATAATTGTAAGATTAAAGCCTTCATAGGAGAAATTTGCTATGAAAGTGTCTGCTGACTCTGAGGTGATAGAATCAACAATGGCGTCAGTCCCCATATTGCCATCTGCCATTTTCCGTGAATAAGTTATGATTCTTGAGAAAAAAGGTGACAATGTGAGAGAAAAATTTGGATCTTAAAAGCGTAATTTATAAATTTCAAATTTTTATTTGAAAATCTGGAATAACAAATCTTTTAAAATTTAAAACAACTTTTTTATTGAACGTTTTGCATTAAAAATAAAAACGGGCAATTTAACTTTTTTGTATTTTTTGCATAACCTGTTAAAAAAAAAATCTGGCATCGTCGATGCGTGGATCTTATTTTTAAAGCAAGCAAAACTTTTATAAAGCATGACCCTTTTTCGTATACTTTACTTTTCGATCCATTTGCCTTTTTCGCCTATCGGTTAAAAATTTTGATATTTCTGACAATATTCCTTGTAGAAGTTAATATTATAATACATCTTGTCGTTGCTTGGCAACGAATAATAACTTAGGAAATATTTATTTTTGTACTGTAAGGAAATACTACTTCCTTACGAGCCGTGGAAAATTTCGTCTTTAAACACAGCTCTGGAAAGGATGCCATTGCAACGTTTTTCGAGAAAGAACTGAAGAAGATTATTATTGTTCTTGCGATACTCCATAAAATGATTGCCCTCATATTGATATTTTTGTCTTGATTTGTTTCAAAGTAAATATAATGTGGAAAAATTTACTGCTCTCCAAAGTTCTGGAGGAGCCCCAAAAATGAAGAATTCCTTGTCACTCATTATTTTGCACTTTTTTGCTAAATGCCAAATATATAACAGCTTAAATTTTTTTAAAAACCCAACAAATTAAATTTACGCTCGTCAAGTTTTGCAATACAAAATGGACACGATTCCAACTGATCAGAAACTAGTAATTATAATAATGAACAGTCAGAAAATATCACGTACCTATTTGTACTTTTTAACTAATTTTTAAAGTGTTACAATTAAATCAATTCATGATTTTTTCCTAATTTCAAATTGATCGATGTATTTCGTTTTCAACTGTGGGCTCTGAATCTTGAAAACTGTAACAATACAAAAAAGTTCCTCCACTGCCTACTGTATATTTTTCCGTGGTTAGGTTCTAAATGAAGTAAAAATTTAATAAAACCTCTTCACGTTTTCTCCCTTATTTGTCTTGACCCAATTAAGGCACAAAAACTTTAGCACAAAAGTTCGCTTTTTGAATAAACCATTTCGCGTTTCAAAAAACAAGACTTGTTAACATAAGTGATAAGTGTGACTTATTTCTGGCTGGGTATTTTAACACAGCAGTTGTTTGAGAAATGTATTTATTTAGTTTTTAAAATTTTTGGTATAAAAATAGGTTTTCTATTTAGATATAGATTTATTTACCAATTGTATCAAGTATCAATTATATTAAATCTAAAAATATAAATTTTCTCGAGTAATGTTCTTTCCTTTAACGTAAAATAACCTTTCTATTTATGAATATTTATTTTAAAATATGCAGCTTTTCGAATAACTGGAAATATAGGTATGTATTTCATTTGAGTAACTGTACTTGAATGTGAACTGGAGGTAACTTTTTGCAGAATTAAATAAACGTTGTGTATATTCGTGAATATTTTGCAAGTAAATTGATTCAACTGAAAGTAATTGGATTAGCTACCCACGTAGTTGCATTATTAACTATAAAAATCTACAACATAAGATAAAAGAAGTTGCTTCGTTCACTTGAAGAAAACTTGTGTTATTACAATACGTTTAGCATATTTTTGATTTCTATCAAAATAACAAGAAATTATAATGTCCAAATGTGTGCATAAAATGAAAACATACAACCAGGAAGCTTCTTAACCTCATCAAAGGAACAAAGTTGCTGTAAACAAGATCAAGGGAAGCAAAATAAGCCAATAGGCTAAAGTGTAACTTCCAGGACTTTAACATGCTCGATCTTGTTGGCATTGCTTTCGAACATGATGACAGCTAATACAAGCACATTACTTCAATAGCCACATCAGCAGCTAAACAGCTTGGTTTTCTCTGAGCAAGAAAATACCTCTCCCTTTCCAACTTACACATTCTGAATCTTTCCCAAATAAGACCTAGTTTAGAATACTCTTCCCACATTTGGTGGGAATTCTATCCAAAAGAGACTCATCAATGACTCCCTCTCTCGCTCATCGCCGCACTTGGGGATCTGTCTCTTTTCTACTAATATCTCCACGGATTTTGCTCAGAAGAACTAGCCACTATCATTCCCGCTTTGACTGTTCCTAACACAACGACAAACAGCTCATTACGTATGCATTTTACTGTCTAGCTACAAAAACGTAGAATATCCCACTTCTCTCGTTTATTCATACCTAGGGTCTCCAGATGATGGAACAAGTTGCTTGCAGATGTTTTCCCTTCCCCTACCAACCTCCAATCCTTTAAATCCCGTGTCAATAGATTACATTTCCCTTCTCTTCAGACGCTCACGGTACGTTAGAACTAAGGCTTGAAGTCTACGTGGGCTGTTTCAGATAAAAGAACAATATGGGAAATTTTTTATTAAGAAGTTAATAAAAAAATTTTTAACTACTGCTACCACATATAGGTTAAGACCTAAATCTTGAATTTAGGTGTAAGTACGCATATTATGCGCTCGGTCTTTTAGTACTAGGCTTAAAGACTACTTAAGCTGTTCCAGAAAAAAAAACCTGACCCCACCCTAAATCAACCAACAAAGAAATATGAATAATAAATGCCTTTATTTGGCAATTACCAAAGAGGGGAAGTTCACACCAGATTGTGTGCTCTACCACTTAACCCTATATTATCACTTTGTACAAAATGTGTGTACGCGCCTCACTCTTCCTAAGTAGAGTAGTGGCACCAGTGATTGCCAACTTAAGAAATCAGTGTCATATAATTCCCTAAATTCTTAATAAAAATTATAGGCGACGCGACGTTTAACTTTGGTGGTCGAGCCACTGCGTTCGATCACCGAAGTTAAGCTACGCTCGGCACGGATATTACTTGGATGGGTGACCGCCAGGGAATGCCGTGTCTCGCACTAAACAAGGAAGGTGGTAGAGGAATTCTTCCTCGACCGAGGTGGTACCACCCCACACATCCTCTTAAAGGGCTGGTGAAATCCCTACGGATGTTTCCAGCTCTGGATGTGTGAGTCGATCCCCCAGTACACCCACGGTACATAGTACTTAGACTTCGGTCTTCGTGGGCTGTCAGATGATAAAAACAAAAACAAAAAAACCTCCTCCAACTTTTTAAAGGTATTATCACTACAAAACATTACAAATAAAAACTTATTTTTATGTGGTTTCATTTTTATTAATTTATTTTTTCGTCTTTGCAAAAATCGGCAATAGTTGGCATTTTTTGGTCAATATCCAATAATTGCCAGATAAAAAAATATATATTTTTTTCTATTTCGGTATTTATTGATCAACGGTAAATAAGAAACTGTTTTTTTTTTGAAAATCCCTTATTTATTAATAATTATTACTTTGAGGTAGGTATTAAATCTATTTTATATAATCAAACGTATCTGTTTTTTATACAAACCAACTATAAAACATACAAAGACCTATCCAAATTAACAATTTTTAAGTTGCGATTTAAACTGCCGGTAGGAACTTTTCACTTTTCGATCGATAATGTTATCAATAGAAAATGGTTCATTTCCATTTAGCAAAATGGAACCATAAAAAATGTAGTTTGGCATTACTGTGTCAACATCATCTTTCTGCGGCCAAACAAAATTGTTTTCCGTCTTTCATGAACTTTATTTTTAAAAGGTTTCCAATTTTAACAACTCTTCCAATAAAGTAGTGTTCGTCGTTGAATACTGCATAATAATTCTCTACTTTAATATTAACCCGCTTACACTTATCCTCGCTCCTATCAAATGTTTCATTATTGTCACTTTTATCCATTGCAAATTCGTCGTCAAGACCGCCTGAAGAATCTTGATAAACCAAGCTCTCTCACGAGTTTGAATCGGAATCATTTTCTGCTTCCTTTTCACGGTAAATTTTCTTGCCCTTTTCTCCTTTTTTTCATCGTTTGGAGCTTCTTCTCTTCGCGAATTTTCTTTCTATTTTCTTTTTCGTCCTCTTTGTCCTTTTTTTCTTTATCTTTTTGTTTAAGATATCTCATCCATTCCTTTGATGTTACCACGGCATAATGATCCAATGACGTTTTGTTTCAAAGCCATCTCTGTTAAGCTATAATGTGCTGAAACTTATCTATACCATGTGTATAAAAAATGAAAATATATTAAAAAAACAACGTTCCACCTATTTTAGTGAACAAAATGCATTTCATAACGCACAAATAGAGTTGTCTTAAAGAATTTTTAGTAATTTCTTTAAACTAAAAAGGGTAGAAAGGAAATTTATCTATTATACGTATAATAGGTATTACGGTTCACCCAAACTGTTGTAACATATGAAAATATAAGGAGAACAGGATTCCACCCATTTTACTAAAGAAAACATAATATAAAACATTACAGAAGGTAGGTATTAACCCCTTATAAGTAGTTTTTTGCAATTCAAATTGGTGGACCTTTTTTTTTAACATTGCATACTAGATATCCTGCAACTATATAGGTATGGCGTGTGAATTTTTTTCCGACTTTTCTCGTACATGAATTTTAAGAAAATTACCCTCATGATAATTTTTTAAAAAATCATGTACTCGAAAAATTTTCGGCAATAAATCAAGCGCTTTGCTTTGATTATAAGTGATAATTTTTTTACAGAAAGTAGATTTATATAATATTTACAAAAACTACCATTTGCTGCTATACAGGGGGGTTTCAAAAATATGTGCCAAATATACGCTTAAAGAGAAATTAAGGCAAAAATTTCATATGAACGGTTCGCAGATGCTTTTTTTAAAGATACAGGATATTACATTTTTAAAATGCTGTTTACTTGTTAAAACCATGTACAATGTACAATTATCGTATTTGGAACACTAAACCAATAATAAAAATGCATTTATCTCCTAAACGAAGTGACAATTGAAAAATATTTGAAGAGGTTAATTTTGTTAAGACTTTTACATACTATTTGATTGAGATACGAAAATGTGAAAAAATTAGTGGCATACATATTTTTATTAAAAAAATTGGTACCGTCTTTTCATATGCACGTCCCTGGTTAACCTGTCCAAGTCTTTTCATAGTCAGAATTATACTTAATTTAACTACTTTACATAACTTAAATTTCATAAAAATTTCTGAAGCTATTTTGAAAAAACGTTAAAAAAATAAAAATTTAACGCCCCGAATCTTTAAAACAAAGCACCTGCGTATCCATATGAACCTTTTCCCTTAACTTATTTTAAATAATAAATAAACAATTATAACAGTATAATTAAAAGAATAATAATATTTGGAATACAGGGCACACTAATATGTCATTTTAGGCAGATATTTTATTTATTTTGATTCACGAACTCAAAAAAAATACTTGTACATTGGTATGCTTTTATTTCACTGCTGTGTTATGTCATTTTCCGCTATGCCTATCACAAAAATAGCAACGTTGTCACGGTGATACTTGAGTAACTTTATCATAAAATTAAAAAAAAATCATTGGAGATTTTCTCAATATAAAGTCAGACATATCAAAATAGACAGCTATACAAGATAATTTCTGCTCTTTAATTTATTTCATGGTATTAACCTAGAATAATTAATTACAATAGCTATTATTTCCCGCAATCATCCACTGGATCTAAAATTTATCGAAGTTACATTTTGTAGCGCAAATTAGGTACCTATTTCAAACTGTCACTGGTTTATTCATAGGGTTTTAAACAAAGCTTTCTGGTATGCTTTTCCGATAACTTCAGCCATTTGATGTAAAGTTATAGGTTTAGCAGGGTTTTGTAAATGCCAAGCATTAAGATACTGATTGTAGAAAGCCTTGTATGGTCCAAAAACTGTCCGATCTAATGGCTGAAGCTTGTGTGATGTGTGTGGGGGGAATGTAAGTAAGACAATCCCATTCTTCTTTGCCATATCAATTAAAAGTAACGATATGTGGCTTTCGTGGTTATCTAAAATTACCACCACAAGCTTTTTATTTATATAAATCTGCAAAGTTTTAAGCTAGATGCATAAATGTTTATGATAAGTAGTATAAGAGGTATCAAGACGTCAACTTTTATGAAAAATACTTTTTTTATCGACTACGTAATAAGCTTACCTTTTTATTTTAGGCGAATTACGACTAAGAAATAACTTACCAGAATACTTAAACACATCTTAAGCAGATGCATGTGCTTGTAAAAAAATATTAACCCAGCACTTTAGCCGAGTACTTTTTTCATCTGCAATAATCTTCACGGTGTGCCTCGACTAAGTTTAACCCAAAGATCTTCCCATTTTTGTTTAGATTTTGTTACAGTTGTGTGTCCTACGTGATTTAAGCCCAAAATGAAAATCCTAGATCAATAGTTTGCAATGAAAATTTGATTTTACTATTTCTTTAGGTTAAGCGGCTTTATTTCATGAAAAGGAGTAGTATCATGAATTTTTAAGACGTATGGTCTTCTTTTAAGTCATGAAAACGATATCTGCTTAGTGGAAATATTTAATATTTTTAAATAGCTGTGATAATCCTTAAAAAAGACGGAAAAATAAGTCTTCCGTCAGTTGCTGGTACCTATCTCTTAAATGGTACGTAAATACGGTAGTTTATAAATCTATTTTAAAGACAATGCAATTATCTACAAATCAGAAAAAAAAATTGACCCTCTATCTACATCTGTTCAAAAGATATGATGTGATATATATCTCAATAATTATAAGTTATGTTTATCATTTTCAAAATGTTGACTCAATTTTAAGCAGAATAAAACAAAATTAATCTTTTATTTGGAATAAAACCAAAGATATGATCGTCGGAAACTGTACGTCTGCGCCGCGACGCGACGGTGTTGAGAGTGCCAACCGCATATAGCGTTATGATGAAATGCATTTAATAGCTGTATTATTAAGTTTTTTTCGAGTTTAACTTACTTAGTAAAAATATAAAATTGATTCCTTTTAATTTAATTTCTTTTGAATGAAATATTTTCCATGTAGGTATCATTCTATATAAAAGAACACAATGATACATTCATAATTCATTAAAGAAAATTAAATTAAAGAAATCAATTTTATATTTTCACTAAGTAAGTAAAGTAAAACTAAAAAAAAACTTAATAATACAGCTATTAAATGTATTTCGTCATAGCGCTCTACGCGGTTGGCACTGTCAACACCGTCGCATCGGCGCGGACATACAGTTTCCGACGATCCTATCTTTGGTTTTACTCCAAATAAAAGATGGATTTTTTTATTTCGTTTAAAATTAAGTCAACTTTTTAAAAATGATGAACAACTTTAGCAATAAATTATAATAATTATTGATATATATATATATATATATATATATATATATATATATATATATATATATATATATATATATATATATATATATATATATATATATATATATATATATCACCACATTCTAATCTCGTATTTTTTTTTATTCGAATTTTTCAACATTCTATTACCTATCTAAATCTTTTGAACAGATGTACGCAGATAGAGAGGCATTTTTTTTTATTTATAGGTAATTGCATTGCCTTTAAAATGAATTCATAAACCATCCTATTTAAACATAGGTACCATTTAAGAGACAGGTACCAAAAACTGATGAAAAACTCATTTTTTCATCTTTTTTCAGGATTATCAAAGCTATTTAAATATATTAAATATTTCCACTAAGAAGATATCATTTTCAGGACTTGAAAGATTATACTGTAGAAAATTCTAATACTATTCTTTTTCATAAAATAAAGCCGCTTAAGCTAAAAAAATATTGGTCATACTTTTTCTCTGAAATGATTGGTTCTGCAGTTATAATAGAATAAACAATTAAATTGTTTATAACAAGAATTATAGCTAGAATTTTTCAATCCTAATAATTTTTGTTCAATCTACACCTAATTCTCAATGTTCATGATTTTTTGCAGATTGTTCTGTGCGATCCTTTTGCGGATAAGGGTGGGGGCAGCAATTTTTAAGCGTTTTTCCCGAAACATGTTTAAAAAAATACATCGTACATATTGTTCAATGCGTGCTTTAATAAGCTTTTATTTGACACCCTACACGATGCCATTGAATTTTTTTTTAATTCCCCACTTTACCCCCTGAAATTAACCCCCAGAATTAAAATTCAACTTTTTATACTTCACGTCTATAATTGGACCAACACACTCTATCTCTGTACTAAATTTCAAAATTTTTACGTTTAATAGTTTCCGAGAAAATCGCAGGTGACAGGCGGACAGACGGACGGACGGACATCGAAGTGATATCATAAGTGTCCACTTCGCGGAACACTAAAAATTAGTAAAATTAAGTTTTCTGTTCAAACTATTGACCTAGAATTTTCATTTTGGGCTTAAATTACTTCGGCCACACCACTTTAACAAAATCTGAAAAAAAAGGATGTGGGAAGAGCTTTGAGATAACCTTAGTCGAGACACACCGTGTCTTGTTCCTATAAGATTAGAACTTACCTTTTATTTAAAGAACGTTCTTGTAACAAATTTTACATAAAAGTCTTCAGAGATTGTTTATAACATATTGTATTTTCTACAGCTAATTAGAATTTGCCTTGTACAGCAGATATTTTTAAAGCAGTACTCAAGAATTATTAAAAACACGAATTAGTAATATATTTATTTACATAAACCAGAAAAGTTTATAATGTTCAAAATTAAGTCAACGACAGGAACGCATGCTTTATTATTCACAAAGTTTTTTACGAATGTAAATTAAAAGAACGCTCAAATTTACCTCGTATTCAGAGCCCGGATTGCCAAGAACTTTCCGAAACACCAGAAAACAGAGGCATGATCAGACTGCGCGTATATTGCCGGCAGGATTCAAGTTCAGTAGTTTACCAAAACGGCAGGATGAGTTTTAGCTGTCGGAGGTCATGCGCCCACTAGGTCTGGAATGTAATGTTTCCAGAGAGGAGAATGCACCCGTACGTAGTGATTTTCGGATGTTAGGTTTCCGGGAAATGTATTTTTAAAAAGTTATTTTAAAAAATATATTTTCAAAGAAGCTGTTTTTCGAAAAAATCCACTTAATTAACATCAAAAAAAGATATTTGTTGAAAAAAGAAACAGCTAAAAGAGTTGGTCATCTTAGCTTACACGCGACAGGACAAATTGTTTGATTAATATGGAAGTGTAAATATTGTAGCATTTTTTTTTTATTTATACCTTCTTCTCATTTTGGGGGATATACGCGTACAATTTGTCTGAAACCATTTGTTAAAGCACTTTTCAAAACGATATTTTATCAGGGAACATCTTTTTCGAATTTAAATCTTTTCGGATAGCATTAATTCTTTCAAGCAAATGCTTTTTGAAAAAGTAATTTAGTAGTAAGTAAGTAAGTAGGAAAGAAAAGAACGAAGTAACGTAGAAAGTATCGTACCAAACCTAAGGAAACCTGATCAAACCCAAAAAAGATTCGCTTGGGTTTGTTCAGGACCTTTTTTGGTGTTTCATTAACATTTTTCAAGCTACTAGAATTCATAATTTAATTTTCTAAATATTGTTTTCAAAAAAATATATTTTCGAAAAATGTACCTGTTTTAAAAATTATTTGTTTGAAGACATTTTTGAAAAAATGTACTTTCGAAATACGGGTTTTTGGAGAAAATATTTCATAAATCCGTTTTCTAAAAAGCATCCTTAAAAAAGCTGTCAGGACATATTTGAAAAAATCTAGGTTCGAAAATGTTTTCGAAAAAATATTTTTGAAAACTTTTTTTTACTCCATTTTCAAAAAAGCTGTTTTTAAAAAAAAATACTTTCCAAAGAGATGTTTGGATTTGGACATTGAAGTAGACTTTTTGGGTAGTACTTTAATAAAATGGTGGTGGAAAAATACGATAAAATAAAAACATTGTTAAGAGATTTACAAATAACAAAGGATTTTATTTAAGAAAAGTCATTATCTAGTAAGCCTATATAGCTTATCCAAAAATAAAATAAATTAACAAATTAAGAAAATATTAAAATATTCTCATCTTAAGAGAATGCCAGTATAACGATGTTAAGTATTCAATACAAAATACATTTCATTACTAGATAATCTTACGTGTGATGTTATAAAATGGTGAAATATGACAAACTACTATCTTAAAACTACATTACCGAAAAAAAGCAATACATAATATGGAAATAAACGAAAGTCTTTCTCTCATAAGTGGTTTTATCAGGCGAGAAAGGCATGTATAACCTCATTCTTCTTCTAAAGTCGGCTTCTAAATTATATGCTCTAACCATTTTTCTTATTCGAGGGGTGGAAAATGAAGTATGAAATAAAAAAGCACGCATTTTTCACATTTTATAAGGTTATATCGTCCCAGTTGTTTATGGCAGAGAATTTCGGGTGGCAAAGTTTTGTTTGTGAAAATCAGGGGCGGATCTCCAGCTTTAGAGACTCGATGTCAATTTTCATGGGGCCGTTTGGTCCTACTCCTACATCAAAAATGCAATCATATCATAAATTGTTATAGAATCACAGCACGGACCAAATGCTTTATAATTAAATAGTATACGGTCATGCACAAAGAATATTGTTATGGTAAGAAGCACCAAAACAGTGCACAGTAGTGCCGGCAATAGGTCATAATTCAAACTATTTATGGTCAGATATCTGTCAGGTAGGCATCGCTTTGGGTTCAAGGAGAACCAAATTTACTTAAATCAATAAAATTTCGACACTTACAGGCTAATTTAAGTCGATTTGTGTGCTTACATTTCTTAATGCCTAAAAGTGAATAGAAATTTTATTTTGTAAAATATCGTCACAGGAATTTAACCTCTACTAAAGGACCTATGCTGGGTTATTTTGTGGCATGCGGTTCGAAATTGTTTCAGAAACCTAAACAAATATTTGGAGGCTACAGGACAAACAAAATAAAAATAAATTTAAGTGTGTAAATCCTTATCTTATCTATGAACAATAAAATTAAAACGTACATACTAACATTTAAAAGTTATACCTAAATCTATAAACAATGAAAAGTCGACAAAACATATGTACATACTAACATCTAAAAGTATTACCTAAATCTATGAATAATAAAAACTAAACAAAAGCTACATACTAACATTTAAAAGTATAAACTAAAAACTATCCTACCCTATCTCATTAGTTATATGGAATTACTCTGAATCTTCGGCTTCATACTCTTCCGGTACCTCCCATATTTTCACTTTGATTTTTGCTTTTGTTTTGCGGCTTTTCTGCCTTTTAAGTGTCTTCACAATTGATTTTGCGAAGACCTCATCCTCATCTTCACTGGTGCTGTCACTTTTTTGTAGCAGTTTTTTCACCCTCTCAAAGGATTTGTCAATAAGCGTGATAAAGTGTCTTGTTTTTTTTTTCTTTCCCCTTTTTACTGGTACACCAGACAAACCACTCTTTGGGGTTATTTCTTCAATATAACAATCGTTTTCTCCAGCATCTTTTGCAGTGGATGGGCCGGCTTTTTGGGAATCATGTATTTTATGTGTTCCTGTCTTTTTTGCAGTAGACGGACCAGCTTTTTGGGAATCATGGATATTACTTCCTGTATTTTTTTAATATCAATGTTACCAACATTTTGATCATTTTCTCTTTCAAGTATAGAACTCCAGGAATCCTAAGCTTCTGAAGGTGATTCTACTGCAGCCATCAAGCCATCGATTTTGGGTGTCCAGGTTGGCAAACAAGTATTCGTTTTTTTCAGAAATATGAATGTCTTACAGTAAGCAAAACATTAATAAGTTTTTGCAAATGTGCTGAAAACAATATTGGAACTGGTTTACTGCCCTTGCCTAAAGTTAAAACTCGCTTCAAACTTTTTGTTAATTTTTTTTCACTTTCAGTAAGACCTTCAATAAATTCTTCTTGCTGGGTTTGTGCTGTAATTGTATTATACGTATTTACGGTCAAATGTTGGAGCACACCTGTCTGTACAACAAGTTTGCATAATTACATTTTTTCGGTCATTTTTACAGCTCAATCGAAAACGGCTCAACTGATTTAAACTAATTTTTGCTTTTTAAAGACCTAATTTATTGAAACGTAGCTACGAGGATCGTTTCAACCTAACTAGAACCACATTTTGTTACACAAAATAATAGTTAAATTAATATGACTTTTAAGCGTTTGACTTTTTAACAGCCTTTTCTGTTTGTTTGGGTTTGCTTGGGTAGGCATAGGTCATAGAATACAAGCAGATTTAAAATAGAAAAAAAAATTCAAAATGTTAGGGGTTGTTTGAGTGACAACTTTGTTTTACTTTCAACTTCAGTATCTGGTGTATCAAATAAAAGCCCACAAAATGGAGAATACGAACATAATATATGTAATTTGCTTATTTAATATAATCCTTGTTAAGTAAAATATGAAAGAGAGGTATAAAAACTGTTGTCTCTTTCCTACACTTTGTAAAATTAGAGTAGAACAAATCGAATAAAAATCAAGGCTTTGTCTAATGATGTACAGGGTCATTCTTTATATTTGCGTGGCCTTTTACATAGGTTTAGGTAACTGCTAGAAAAAAACTTCAAATACAAAAGTTGTATAATTTTTTGCTTATTATCTTTTGGACTATGTCAGAAATGTCAAATGTCATTACTTATGTCAAATTTTGACAGCAACTTTCTTAACTCAAATAAAACACCGTGTATATTTTCCGCTAAAACGAAAGACCAAATTTCCCTGATTTCAAAAATATATACAGTTGTTATATTTGGATAAGCCGTTTTGGAGTTATTTTAGTTCAAAAATGTAATAAAATGAACTAATAATGATGATCAAGTTGGCTGGGCTTTCGACATAATCGTTAATTTGACATTGACATAGCATGACAAAGGGTTTTTTTTATTGACAGAAAAAATGACTTTTGTATATTATCAATTATATTAATATTATTATTAAATAGAAAATATAAGAATTTATTTTTGTTTCAGTTACCTAATAATTAATGATAATTAAAACAAAACAAAACTGATTTAGAGACTAATATTAACTACCTATATTTAAATAACTAGAAATACCAACAGTTACATATTCTCTATATATCCACCATTATTTTGGACACATTTTCTAATGTTTTCCGTCATCTTATGAAATATTGCATTATAAATAAATTCTCGATGATCTCTATTCAGTATAAAAATTTCGTTTTCAATTTTTGGTCTTAAAACATTTATATTGTGAGGTCCGTCATAATTAATACGGTTTTTTAAAAACCCCCACAGGAAAATATCCAAGGGATTTAGATCCGGGCTATTCGCCGGCCATTGAATAGTGCCATGTCTGCCTATCCAATGCCGATATCTGTCATTAAGGTATTCAGTGACTTGAAGAATATTATGGGGTGGTGCACCATCTTGATGCCAAACAAGGTTGTTATATTGTTCGAGTGGAAGGCCTTCCAAATAGTTTTCTATTTGATCCTGAAGTAAATCTAAGTATCGATGGCCTGTAAGGTACCCATCAAAAATAATGGGTCCAATGACGCGGTTACCTAGCATTCCACACCACACATGGACGGATCTTCGTCCCTGTATTTTAATAGATTGAATCTTATGTGGATTTTGAGTTGCCCAATGGTGTTTATTTTTCCGATTGAACATCCCTGCCGTCGAGAAGCTTGCTTCGTCAGTGAAAACAATTTTTTCGAAAAACGCCGGATCTTCTTCCAAATGTCCCAACATTTGTTGGCAGTATTCTAGCCTTTGAAGTTTGTTTGCCTCCGATAAATGTTGTACTGGCATAAATGAATAGGGGTGATATTTGTAATGTTTTAAGGTGGACTGAATTTTGTGCGTCGATTTTCCAAATTGTCGGGAAACGTGTGAAATGGAAATTTCGGGATTTTCTAAAAGAGTTTAATAAGAAGGTTTTATTTTAACGCAAAAGAAAATAGTTACCTTCAAAGGACAGTAAAATATTTAGGTCCTCCGTTTCATTCCTACTGACTGTTCTTTTTTTCCGACAAAGATTTTTGTTCTCGTTAAATTTTCGTATAATACGCTTAATTGTGTCGATGGATGGTGCGCGTCGTCCAGGATTATTTAACCGATATTGATGTCGAACTGCCACAAAACTATTGTTATTTGAATAAAAAAGTCGAACCACTTCAAGCTTTTCATCTTCCGAATACCCCATTTTTGTAATAAAGAATGTTTGTCATTTTGTCAATGTCATATTAACAACAATTATGTCAAATGCCTGGCCCACTTCATTATTATCATTGGTTAATTTTTTTAAATTTTGAACTAAAATAACTCCAAAACGGCTTATCCAAATATAACAACTGTATATATTTTTGAAATCAGGGAAATTTGGTCTTTCGTTTTAGCGGAAAATATACAGGGTGTTTTATTTGAGTTAAGAAAGTTGCTGTCAAAATTTGACATAAGTAATGACATTTGACATTTCTGACATAGTCCAAAAGATAATAAGCAAAAAATTATACAACTTTTGTATTTGAAGTTTTTTTCTAGCAGTTACCTAAACCTATGTAAAAGGCCACGCAAATATAAAGAATGACCCTGTACATAGGAGAAAAAAATTATAATAATAAAAAATGTATTATGAAACACTTATCACGCTAGCTGGACTTACACTACGCCATTTTTTTGTATGGTTTGTTTACAATGACCCTTTTTAAGTACAAAAATGCATTTTCAATTATTAATTTTCCAAAAATATTAATTGCAATAATTATGACCGCACTTTCTATTATGGTGCGAAACTTCTGTCTGTAGTTGCAAAATTGTCAATTATCTCTTTGTAACCGACAACAAATTCGAACAAACCTGAGAAAATGTCAATTTACTACTGTTTTATTAAAAAGTCTAAAATTTGCATATTGTATTTTATATTTTTAATAATGAAATAGCTGGTTCAGTCATTTCAGCAAAATAGATTATTTTCAACGAAAATCAAAAAGGTATAGCGGCGAAAGAATCCCTTACATAATGGTATTACCAGTGTCCTCAAATTGGGGGCTTCTGCAAGGCCTTGCTATGGGATCAACATCAGCGGTTCACTAATTAACACGAAAATTGCGGGACACACCAACTAACTACAAGTCTCGTTCACGTGTGTGTTAAATTTTGGTAGTTCCGTCCTGCGGTGCTATCATCGTTCTTCGCGCACACCTGCGTGTCACAATCGTCCAATTACTGAGGGGATTTGACGCGAGCAATAGCGCTAAGATTTAATTAAAGACAAATTAAACCAAATTAAAGAAAATAGTGGGAAAACTGAACACATATTATTTAAATTTAAGAAATCTTGACCTGTTAAAATGTAGGTTTATAGTATATTTTGACATAATCATTTGGTAATTGTTTTCATAGACTTACTTTGGTGTTTCAAAAACTTTTTTAAAGTTACTGTCTGATTAGTTTAAGGAACAGTGAATAATAAAAATGCTTTATTGTGAGTGGTCACAGATTTTCAATAATGAACCATACATTACCTGTAAAAAGTGACTAATATTATTTTTCAAAAATTGCATGAAAACGATGGTTTTTATTAAATAGTCGTAAAAATAATGTTATTTAAAAACAACAAATTTTTAAATTAACGTTTGTTAATTTATATTTATTGTCACGCAGTATCAGTGTTATCAACGTTGGAAATACTAACTTACCGAAAACTTAGGAAAAAGTAAACCAATAAAGACCATGTATTGTATTGTATTGTATTAAATGGGGTCGTTCGGCTCTGGTAGCCCTACATCACTTCGACCGAATTGGATCTTTTGTGAATACCCTACATTATTTACCCATCAATTTCCAAACTTTTCGCGAAGCTTAGGATGTTTCTCGGGGCGCACTTTAATATATCTTCGGGCATGAGAAGATATTGCAGCCTTTGACGAGTTATTACTCTGCATTCACAGAGCAAGTGTTCGGCCGTTTCATCTGCTTCGTTACAGAATCTACAGTGTTCTTCATCAGTCTTTCCCATCATTTTGAGGTGATACCTCCAAGGGCCATGTCCAGTAAGAAGGCAAGTAACCAGTCTAAGTTCATTCTTTTGAAGCTCGAAGAGCTTTTTTGTGTAGTCAGGCCGATAACTAATCATTCTCTTTGCCTGTCTTTGTCCTGGAGCGTTCCTTCAGTGGGCTGTTTTCTGTGCTTTTTCCCATTCCCTGAGGCTTTCCGTACGGTGACCTCTAGTGATGCCGCAGAAGGGTTCAGGTCCATAACAAGGTGCCTGTCCTCCTTCTTTAGCAAGTTCGTCAGCAATTTCATTGCCTTCCACACCTTTGTGGCCCGGCACCCACACTATAGTTTTATATAATAAAGATCATGGAACCCCTACAAAAAAGTTTTGGTGATATTCAAGCGAGCAACCTTTTTTGTGTAATAGAAACAAAAATGTAACCAGTATACATTTTAGATCTGATATCGTTATTTAATTATTTTGTTGAAGACTAGGAATATAATATTATAAGGTATAAAATAAAAAATATGACTCTTCGGCATCACAAACATCGTAGTAGATCCACCTCTGGTAAAAAATATAAAATAAAGTAATTTTAAATCCTTTCCTAGCTTTATTGATACTGTGCAAAACAGCAAAAACGTTCCTTGGAAAATGTTTACATGTTTTGCTGCGAAAAAAGTTTGAAAATATGAACGCACAAATAAACATTTAAAGCAAACGGCAACTATTTGTAAATAATGTTAATAATAATGGTAAATAACAAAACAAAAAAATGTCAATGACTTCCAAGACTATAAAATGCCGACGGGTTCTCCTCTTGCATTAATGGTAGTCCAGAAATATGTAATTCAACAGTTTCGGTTTGGGTAGACAATAACAGATGAATTGCGTACTTATTAGAAATGGTTAAAACAGCCGTAATTCTATTACGGCAAGGTTTTATCTGACCAGTTATTTAAAAAAAAGCTATGACGATGTACCATGTACTTAAAACAATTTAAAGATAAACGTAGACTAAGAAATAAATATTATTAAAACAACGTTAAACAGTCCACAAATTATCTTTTATGTAACTGTGAAGAACTACCACTGCCTTTACAAAGGCTTTGCAATTTTCTACATCAACAATAATTGTTCTGCTTAGAATTTTCCACCTTTGAGTAAGCCCTTTTTTTTATTGTCCTTCTGGATCTAGACAGCCTATAATTAAATATTTTTTCTGTTTCTGAAAGACTGACTTCTGGATACGGCCTCATTATATTTTTGTGCAGAGGAAAAGCTACATCCGCAACTAAAAAGTGCTCCCTAACAATATTGCTTTTGCTTCCGGAATTTCAAGGCTGCCATTAAAAAGTTTATTTCCAAAACCACTCTCTCTAAATACATATCCATCATGGTTTTCCTTGCTCCACAATCTATCATCAAGTTATATTTTTAATCACAAACATCCATTAGCGCAATACTAAAAAAATATACTTTAATGTTATAAAACAAAAAAAAAATAAACAATGAATTTTGTAGTTTTCTGTTATATTTACCTAAACTGTTTTTTATAATAAAAAAATCACTCCCAGACTTTTTGGGGCTCGTATATTTGCCATCAAAGGCACCAATACAATTTGGCATGTACCATTCTTGTGACAACCTTCTTCTACTTTTGTCCAGTCCTCTCGAGTAAGTAGATTTAAATAAGTACCGTTAAGAATTTTGCTTGTCTCTGTGACTATTTTGTGGACAGTTGTTTTGCCCATAAAATGATCCCAAGCCAACTGCTGCTGGAAGCATCCTTCTGATGAGTAACTAATGATCTAACACCATATTACTGACTGTTCTACATTTAAAAAATACAATTTACGCCTATTCTCATGTAAACTTTAATTGAAACTTACTGTAAAGCAAGGGCCAGCCTTTCTTCTGGTAAAATATGCTGATGTGGCGTTTGTCGGTACACTTTTTAATCGATGTTCTATTAAGGACATGAGCTTTCGAAACTGCAGAATGCTCAGTCTGATATACTTAAAAAATTGTTCTTCGTCATTGTTTTGCATAAATTTAAATAACGTTTTATAATGACTATATTCTGGTCTGCCTCTGTTTAAAGTCTTAATGCCATAACGACGATTATGTTACCTACCTTTTACAACACAAAATCCGCAATAGTAAAATAACACTAGATACAGTATAGTAGTCAACTGACGTCTATAACTATTACTTATTCGGATAAATCATGAGTAACAGCTAACTTTACGTGCTCATTAAATAGTATACTATTATTAACGATAAAAAAGTAGTACTAAAATTACGTCTCCCTCAAAATATTTTTGGAAATACAAGTTATATTTAAATTTAATCTTCGGTATATTAAAGTCTATTTTAAAATATTTAAAGTATTTTTATCCAGAGCACTTTTAAATAATACTCATTTTCAAACTATTTGTTAACTAAATCTTCACAGTTTACGTTATGTTATAACAGAATTAAGATGTAAAAAAGTTTATTACAACCGCGTTTATTTATACTTTAAAAATTACAACCTCTACCTAATAAAAATTTATTTTTATAGACATCGTTTTAGTAATATAATTTTTCAAACGTTTCGTTCATGGTCAAATAAATACTACAAACACTTGACTTGTCAATAATCAATTAAAGTGTCAGTATTTTTAAAACAAAAAAGTTAGACAGGCAAAAAAGTTACTTAGGGTATGTTCCGAAATCACCCAACAGTAACCGACACTTACCAGTATGGTTGACAGAAGAAATCTGAAATTTTCGGTTACCTACCTGAACAAAACCTGAACACCGACATCTAAATCATACCCTACTTTTCGGAAATGCTTGTACATAAAGACTATTTAGGGCTTTTCAGTATATTTTTTAATTTATCTATAAGTAAAGTACCAGAGAGGCTTTCTTGTATTTTTATTGTATTGCGCAGATGGTTATTATAATTTTTTTATCACCCACGGTCATACGGAGTGCCATAAAATAGCCTATAACTTTTTTCCTGGACAATGCATCAAACCAAAATTTAAGCCAGTCAAATGAGAAACCATTTGTGGCACCCAGCATTATATTTACGATCATAGAAAAAGCTGGCTGCAGTCGTATACCACCAAATTTTATTAATGAGTTCTGATAACTCTTCTGATGATTTTTTTTTTTTTTTTCTCCTTGGGCTCCGTCCGAGACCGGAAGCACTGCGGCCACTAGAGGCCTATTGTGCCTACCCAATAACTTTTGTTACACCCACTCTGTTATCCCAGTTTCCTGCACAAGCCTGTACAGGTCCACAAGGGAGCGTGTGATCAATTCCTCCGGTTCTAACTTTGGTTGCCCGAACAGTTGGTGGCGCTTGCGATCTAGTGACTCGCAATTATATATAATGTGCTGAACTGTTTCCCTGTCCCTACCGCATAGTCTGCAGCTAAGGTCACCCTGGTACAGTTTCATTTTGTTGAGAAGGTCCTTTACAGCCATGTGTCCTGTTAGTACCCCTACGATTGTCCTCAACTGGATCCTGCTCAGGTTTAGCAGTTGCCTGGTGAGTCTAGGATTGGGATTTCCTATAGCGGCCTTGCTGTGGTTCAGTCCCTGTACTCCGTTCCAGTGGACTTTGTGTTGTTGTTTGATCCATCTGTTTACCGCCTCTCGTGCCGTGCACTTTGGCACCCCGAGAGATGGTTCTGGGCCAATGTATGGTGTAGCCGATCCCTGTCTAGCAAGTTCGTCGGCTTTTTCGTTACCAGTGATGCCCTTGTGTCCCGGTACCCACATGAGCTTCACTGAGTTTCTGGCAGCTAGCGCGCCAAGATCGTTTATGCACTCCCATACCAGTCCCGAAGTGACTCTGTGGCATGAGAGTGCCCTCAAAGCGGCCTGACTGTCTGAACAGATATAGATCCGCTTATTTGAATAAGCCCTCCTATTGTTTTCCAGCGCACATTGTAAGATGGCGTAGGTTTCTGCTTGGAATACCGTGGGGTACTTCCCCAAGGAAAAGGACATGTCCCTCCTTGGTCCGACCCCATGTACTCCTGCTCCGGTTCCCGCTTCGGTTTTTGATCCGTCGGTGTACCATATGATTGCCCCCGGAGGAAACTCTGGGTTTGTCGAAGTCCATTCCCTGCGATCCGCTATTACTACCTCGTAGGGGATGTTGTATTGGAATTTTGGAGTCATGTAGTCCGATCTCATTTCTAAATCGGGCCCTCCAATCTTCTCTCTTATGAGTTCATGTCCCGCCCTTTTCCGTAATGAAGAGGGCAGAGTGTTATGCAGTCGATAGAGACCCATCCTCGCCTCTCCCTGGATGACCAGGTGCAAGGGAGGAAGGTCTAGGAGATTCTCCATCGCTGAGGTAGGGGTCGATCTCATTGCCCCTGTAATGCCCAGACAGGCTAGTCTTTGCAGACTGCTGAGCCTGAGCATTATTGTTTTCTGCGTTGCCTTGGTCCCCCAGACCAAGGCTGCATAAGTTATTGCGGGTTTCACCACTCTGGTGTACAGCCAGTGCACCATCTTTGGTGAGAGACCCCATGTTTTCCCATACGTTCGTCTGACCACCGCAAGGGTGATTTCCGCTTTTCGTATGGTTTTATCCACATGCTTGTTCCAGGTAAGTTTTGAGTCCAGTGTTACCCCCAAATACTTTACCTCTTCCTGCAGTGGAATTGTGACTCCTCGCAGGGTTAGAGGACCGAGCCCCTCCTTTTTCCTGCGGTTAGTGAACGGGACGATGACAGCCTTGTTTGGGCTTACATTAAGTCCTTCCTGTCCTACCCATTTTTCCACTACGGCGAGGGCGCTCCTCATGCAGTCCCTCACGGTTGTGTTGAATTTTCCTTGAGTCGTTATGACCAGGTCGTCTGCGTAGCCCAGGATCGAATAACCCCTTTGGCTTAGTTCTTCTGATGATGCGTCTGAATACGTTAGAGGTCCTCAAGGTAGGTAATTTATATTGTACGTTTTCCTGTCTTAGGGCCAGTTGTATAGGTTTAATTTAACATCAAGGTCGTAGTTAAACCAAAGATTTCGGATAATAGTCGTTGTATAGGTTTCAGTTAACCTCAAACTTAAGTTTAACTATTACTGGTGGATAGAGTACCAGTTAAACCGCAATCCAAGGATTGGGACAGGCGCAAAACAAAGATTTTGTTATTTTCCAACCTCATTTTATGTATAAGATTTGATTATTTAAGTATTGGCTGTGTTTTGTGATTTAAAATGGATGAAATATTCGATATTTTTGAAGAAGTGCTAGATGACATTAATGAACTTGAGGATATAATCAATATTGTGGAACCACAAAGGGACCCCCGTGTTTTCCACATTAGGATTACCATGGATAATTTTACAGATGACCAGTTCTTTGAAAGATGTAGAATATCCAAACAGTCGGCTCAACTTATCCTAGATCATGTGCATCATTTGCTTGAAAGAAATACTGATCAGTAAGTTTTGGTAATGATAAATTAGGTAATGCAAAATTGCATTGTATTTATTTCCTTTACAGAAACCGTGCACTAACTCCTGAAACACAATTGCTGCTTGCATTAAGATTTTATGCCTCGGGAAGTATGGATATTATAGCAGCTGACTTTAGTGGCGTATATACACAAATCAACTGCCAGTGCCACAATTAAACAGGTCTCTGAAGTAGTGATGTAAGGATACGTATCCAAAAATCCGTTGGATCCGAATATTAAAAGAATCCGGATTATCCGTAACCGGCCGAGAACTTGATTCGGAATCAAAATAAATTCGCATCGGCTGGTTACTAATGCAAAGTTCAAAGAGAAAACGGAATCGACTGTAAGCGAACAACACGGTCTGCGATGTGGCATATTTGATCTTATGCTTTCTCTTTCTAACGACCTTTCCTAAAAAAAGATAGCATAGTTATCGGGGTAACGGGTATCATATGGGATGAGACCCATTGGTTAAACTAGTCCCGTCTCACCCGAACCGAATTCAAACGACAACGGCGCGACGACGGTGCCTTCCTATCCCTAACCTTCGACTTCGAATGATATTATGATTCCGCACCGACCTACCTAACCGTGTATCCGGATAGAAAATGTTTTAGTGTTGCATGCATATGCATACGTATACATGATCTGTAGCCGCTTTCGCGCGGGTCCAGAAATGGATACGTATTCGGATAATGGATACGGATATTAGCTGATTCCGATTCCGTATGATTCGGATATCTAAAGAATACGGATATTTACAACACTGCTCTGAAGCAATAGCCAGTTTAACGCCAGAAATCACTAAGTTGCCACAGAATCAACAAGAGTTGGATAAAACAAAGGCTGAATTTTACAGTGTGGCTAGATTTCCAAATGTTATGGGAGCCGTGGATTGTACACACGTTCGCATTCAATCACCAGGTAACAACAATAAATTATACCTACTTTACCATTATTTACAAATTAAATATTTTAGGGGGTGACAATGCTGAAAACTATAGAAATAGAAAAGGGTATTTTTCTCTTAACATACAAACACTCTCAGATGCTAGTCTTAAAATAACAAATATTGTAGCTCGATGGCCAGGTGCTACGAATGATAGACTTATTTTTAATAATTCAAGGTTGAAAGCAGCACTAGACCAAGGGATTTTTGGTAATAGCTTTATATTGGGAGATTCTGGCTACACTTTAAGTGAGCATGTGCTCATTCCAGTACAAGAACCCAGAACAAGAGGGGAAATCTTATACAATGAGGCACATATTCGTACACGTAACATAGTTGAACGTCAGTATGGACTATGGAAACGAAGGTTTCAAGTACTTAGACTTGAAATAAGATTAAAATTAGAGACAACCTTAACTGTCATTGTAGCCACAGCTGTTCTGCATAACATAGCAGTAATAATGATCCAGAGCCTCCAAATGATGGTGATGAAATGGTAGATGATGAACATAATCCAGAAATACCTGAAGGTCATGGGCTTGCTATCAGAGAGCACCTTATCAACAATTATTTTGCTAATTTAGAATAATTTATTTTAAAGTAAAATTAAATTTATTTAAAGTAACAAAAAATTAAGTTATTTTATTACTATAATTTCATCTAAAACATAACCCAAACACTATCCAACATTAACAGCAATTTCATTGGTTTACCTGCCTACTGCTGGTAATAATAATGTAATAAAAGACACCTAAATTTTCTATCAAAAACACTTTAATGATTTTAAACTTTGAAAAGCTATAAATTGTCTTGGCGTTTTATACAAACATTATACTTTTTTAACTACTAAAATAAATTTAGAGTAGTCAAAATACCGTGAGTCCCCAGATCGACGCATGCATAGGTGAAAGTGTAAAAAAATTTGAGTTGAAATTTGATCTTCTGGGGTTCAGCCCTGCTTGTATAGAAACTAATTTGTACAATAATTTTAGCTGCAAAAACTGAAGTAGGTATGTGTTGGAAATTTACAAAAGAAAATTCTCACCAGTAAAGTGCTTTTTTCTCCAGGAAACAGGACAAAAGGTTATTAAAAAAAAGTTGAGCAGGCAAAAAGTCAGAATACAAAATTTAAAGCCCAATGTCTATTTTGATATTTTGTATTATTTCCATTCCACCTTCCATATTGAAATTTGAAAAAAAAAATGTAATCTAAAAGTATGGCACAAATTCTTTTCTATCCAAATAGGGTAATTTGTGTCATAATTTTTTAGTTTCGAATTTTTTTTTTAATTTCTTCAACAAGGCAGGTGGAATGGAAATAATACAAAATACCAAAGTAGGCATAGTACTTTAAAATTTTGTCTTACCAAATTTCTCTTCCCGAACAACTTTTTTTTAATAACATTTTGTAGAATCTCCTAGAGAAAAACACTTTACTGGTGAGAATTTTTTTTGTATATTTCCAAAACATTTTGAAGCAAAAATTATTATACAATTAGTTTCTATCCAAGCATGGCTGAATCTCAGAAGATAATTTTTCAAGTCAAAATTTTTTAGACTTTTTCACCTATTCATGAGTCGATCCAGGGACACACTGTATACTCAATGCTCTCTAGAATATTATTTACATAAATGTATGTACATATTAATAATAATTACAGTAATTGTAGTTTTTTTCGCTTTCTTCCAGTGCATGAATTTCTTTTTGTTGTTCTATTCGTAGGTTATATTCTTCCTCCTTTCTAATGTTTTCTTCCCTGATTGTTTGCATCTGAAGTTGACAAAGTTCTATTCTTAGGCCACACAACGCGGTAATTCGGTTTTTGCAGTTCTTTTTCCTTTACATATAGGATCTTTATTAAAATCCTCTGAAAGCCAGGCCTCTTCTTTTTGCCTCCAAGTAGCTGAATCACTTTGTTTACATTCAATTACATGCTGATATTGCTTTACAAGACTTATCAGGAGTTCTATTTCTTGGCTGGAGAAATTAGATGTCCTATGGACCTTATTAGCAACATCCATAATTAAATCACAATTACTGAGAAAAATTTGGACGAAAACGAAACTTTAAAAAAAAACCAATACAAACAATGATAATTGACAATTATGACAAGGGACGTTCCAAAGGGGAAATAAGTATTGACAAATAAATATGTAGTGAAGTTAGCTCCGGTTATGTTAACCAGAAGGTATACAATAGGCAAGGCTGCAACTTTTCGTTTAAACTTTGGTTTAAACCTGGGTTTAAACTTAAGTTTAAACTTTAGTTTTAACGAAACCTATACAACTGGCCCTTAATAAATAAAATCTGCACTGGCAAGACCCCGAATAAGAAATTTTGAAAGTGAAGTAGTGGATGCTTATACAGACGTAGAATTTCGCGAAAATTTTAGGATGTATCGGTCTTACTTTGACCATACTTTCACTCGTTGAAAATAAAATTATCCCGATGATGCAAGGAAGATACCCTGTGCCGTCTAAAGATCAACTTTATGGTACTTTTCTACACCTGACTGTTATAGGTAAGATATGATATTACCTACGGTTGTTTAACTCGCTAGCCATAGACGAAGGTTTAATACTGTCATTCTTTCTTTTGACATTCTTTCCTTTCATAAAATTAAATGTAAAAGAAAACTGTTATCGTACTCTCAGACAGTATATTTTTAGCGTTCTTTCCTCTCATGCTATCCTGAAAGTCAGTCATTTCATCTTGCACGTGAAAAATAATTTCGTTTAAACCCACTAACGGAAAATGCGCATTCGTAAGTCTTTTTTTTAAACTGATTCCTGAGGAAAAAACTGACGGTTAGTAGACAAAGTGATTTTTATCAATTTACTGCACAAGATTGCTGTCACATCAGTAGGTTATAGTTTCTTAAGTAGATAAGTCAACTACGCATTATGGAAAATAAACGTCAAATTGTTGTGGCCTGTGTTGGCATAGCAAGTGAAGTTTTGTTTAAAAGAAAGAAAAGAAATTCATGGACACGACAAATATACAGCGACATAAATCGTCTAAGAGAGTTAGAAACAAATGAGCCAAGTGATTTTAAAAACTCTAAGAATGGGCTTAACAACGTGAAACACATTCCATGAGTAGTTAATATTAGTTCGTCATTATATCCAAAAGCAAAACTCTATAATGAGGGCTGCATAACACCACAAAAAATGGCTTTGTAACTTTGCGGATTCTAGCTACTGGGAGGAGCTATGAATGCCTAAAATTTAGTTCAGCTACACTTTTTCCAAACTTTTATAAGTTCATTTTACGAGTACCCTTTGGTTTTCAAATTTCTGTTATTATAAAGATCTTCGTTTTTATCTGCCACAAAGCAGGATGAGCCCGGTATGTAAACTCCCTAAGAATTCCCTTTGGGGCATTTCTTAAATCGCCTGTTTCAGTTTTTTCGTCATCACTTAGATGTTTGCGACTTCGATTCGTCATCCATAATTAATTTTGTTGTAATAATTTTTACAAAAAACAGGATAAAACGGCGAATTGCAAAATCCTTTCGCGAAACCTATTAGTACACTAACGCTGCGAAAAAATATTGTTCATTCCTGTCGTACCGGAGCGTCTTATTTCTTGACGAGAAAATGCAAATCAAGCCATTGCCCTGACCCGCATTCATTTCGCCGGAATTGATATTTCTCGCAGGAAAGAATTCCCGTGTATGCTTAGCTATTGTCAGAAATATCACAATTTTTTAGGTCTGTATGCAACCGATTTAATATTGGAAAGGCAACTGTTTTGAGAGTTGTTAGAAAAGTAACTAACGCGATAATTAGTGTTGCACCAACATTTATCAGATGGCCTGTTGGGGAGTATACAGAGGATGTGAATTCATTGCAATGGGATCTCCAAATACAGTATGATCCCTTGATAGATATTATTTTCCAATTCCCATGCCCAACGAGAATGGATTACCTTATGTATGCAGAAAAAATGTTCCTGCGCTGATACTCCAGGCAAGTAAAAATTATATCTTTGCAGGCATGTAACCAAAAAAATTTTGTCTGTTAGTGTAGCTGAACTAATAAACTATTTATTTGCTGCAAAAATTTTAATTTGTTTAGGCTATTCGTGGTCACAAAAAGCTTTTCACGCATTACTATGTGGATGAAGTTGGTTCCACACATGGCTACATCCCTTAGAAGAAGCGATTTTTTCAGTTACCTGACCACACTGAGATTTGAAAAATTTGAAAAGGATAGTCATCTTGTTTGAGAAATTAAACTGCTAAGAAACGTTCTTCCACTTTTTTTCTTATTATTGTTATGACCACATCTTTTCTTCACTTGTTGTTCTCTTTAGATACGTCTTGTATAATGCTGTTGTCTACTATCCTGTAGCCAATATAATCGTCTCCTAAAACTCTATGCTTCTTAGGGCTTTCTCTATTTTTACGAAGTTTTCTTTTTTTAACAACGCCCTTTCTTCCATCGTCTGTTTTACCATTATTACTGTCTTCTGAATCTGGATTATTTTTGTAATTTCCTCAGTTAATTCTGTCTCAGAATCCGCACTGTTGATAATTTCCTGAGTGAGTTCTGCCTCAGAAGAAACTTCTAAATTACATTCATCGTAATTGTTATACAGTGAAACCTTCTATAAGCGGACACTCACGGTTTCGCCGATTTTATCCGCATATTGGAGGTGTCCGCTTAAGAGAGAAAACGGCGAAATTTTAAAACATATTTATTAATAAACGTACATGGTTGTATTACTTATAATAAAACAGGACAACACAAACGGAAAACTAAACTCAAAATAGAAAATCGTTAAAAAATCAAGTAAACTTAAGAAGATTCTTAGCACATAATAACAAAGCTAGTTATCTACTTATTTATAAACTCTAAAATGCTTTGTTGACGCATATTTTGTATTTTTTTCTTCAAAACAGTACATTGAAAATGATCTTCTAAATTTTTGAGATGTTGAAATGCAATGTAGTCGTCATTTGCAAAAATTTTTAAGTCGTTAATCATTTTCAAAGCCTCACTATACGTAGTTATTGTGTTGCTTCTTTCAACACTGTCATGCTCGAGATCACTGTCTTCTTCTGATGCAGAATCGAGTTCAATCACCTTTTGAATTTCATCGTCAATGTTCAGACTCATCTCATCCGTGGCTGTAGTATCGTCAATTCGAATATAATTTTCAAGATTTTCTTGTGTTATGTCTATTTCTTTGGCACACCTTCCCATTTGAGCTACACTAGATAAAGGAAGATAGTCTTCTGTATCCTACTGAATTGATGTAGAATCGCCAGTTTTTTTCTGAAAACCAGCTTTTTTGAAACAATTTTGTATTGTTGCTGACGAAACTTTATTCCAGGCGGTTTTAATGTAATAAAGAGCCTCCAAAACATATATGGTTTTAGTTAGCTCTGAAGTGGATCTTACTTCATCCATTTTTGATAAAATGTTCTTCAGTATCAACCCACGATAAGAGAATTTAAAGTTTTGAATGATTCCCTGGTCTAGAGGTTGAGACAGTGATGTCGTATTGGGGGGGGGGGGGGGGTAAAAATATAAGTTTTATGTTTTGTAGCTTTATCTCACGAGAATTGGATCCCGCATTGTCAAAAAGTAATAAAATTTTTCGATTTTGCTTCATCATTTTTCTATCAAATTCGAGCAACCATTCATTCATAATGTCTTGTGTCGTCCATGCTTTCTTGTTAAATTTCCACGTTGCCGGCACATCTTTTATCGCAACATTTTTGAATGCCCTAGGCCGGGCCGCCTTTCCAATCACTGGCAAATCTTCTTTTTGCCCTGCCACATTAGCACAAAATAAAATAGTAAGCTTTTCCTTGGAAAGCCTTCCACCGCTACATTTTTCTGACTTAAAGGCAAAGGTTTTGTCCGGTAGAGCTCGAAAGAAAAAGCCAGTTTCATCGGCGTTGTACACATCTTCTGGCCGATAACCAAGAAGTAGCGACGTGACGAAAAGTCGGCCAAGTGTATGACCAAAAACGTTCACACAAAGTCGGTGTGAAAAAGTAAGTGCGGGAAAAAGTTTCGTTTCTCTCGGGTCACAGAACCCTCCTATTTCTAAAGGCATAGTCCTGTTCTTTTCGGGTCAAAAGCACCTAATCTAGGAGGCAAATTCCTGTTCTCTTCTCGGGTCACCGTCTCAATACTTCTGCATGCCGTCAGTGCCGGAAGGCTATATTAGATATTTTAAGCCTTCTTCGTGCCAGCGCTCAAATAATATTTCGGCTAAGTGCCAAAATAAAGAGTAAAATCTCGAAACGTGAAAATGAACATTTGTATTACAACGGTCAGACTCAATAGTTGTGATATGTAAATAACTGTAAATATAGATCATGTTTAGTGAAATTGATGTCTTTTAATGTCTACAAGTCGCAGCTGCCAGAGATTACGCACCCAGATGAAAATGAACCAACAACCTACGGAAATAGTTTACAATAAGGTGGAGGTAAGGTTTTGGTAAGAGCCCCTTATCCATTCAGATGGATTGTCCGATGTTGCATAAAATAATATTTTCTACAACCAGTTTATTTATACTTTCTTTTACCTGTTTAACTGATGAGTACGCAATTGTAATCTTTTTTCTGTTATACGTTAAATATTGTTGTATTTGAAACGAAAAAAAGATAAAAGTTGTTAATAACCTCACACTCTGACAGCTAACTTCTTCGACCACACATCCATTGGAAAAAACGGTCTTCAAGTGTGATGAATCCGATGAGCAATCTAATGTAAATACGGTGGATTTAAAAACGCTACAATTAATTTCATTCAACTTTTATCAGTAATTTGAGAACGGTTTGATGGAAATGTGATTAATGCTCTTTGGACATCGATGAATTTAAAACCTCGCCCCAAGTGCCACTCTATGCCAGCTCCACACGTTTGGCCACGTCTGGCAAACTTCGACCAACACTAACGTGTGGGCATTAAGTTTGCCTTGATTGGACAAAGTTTGCCTGAGTTCGCCTCTCTGTCGGTAAACGGTACACAAATCAAAGAAATTCAAGCGCGTTCGTAGCAATTTCCATGTCTGCCATCTTGTTAGCAATGCTGCGTGAGCCAGCGTATGAATGTCATATTTATAGACAAATGTTTTCGACTAATGATTCGGCATTTGTTTCGGTAAAAGTATGTCCCAACGTGTGAGTTGTAGAAACATTTTGGGAATAATACACTTTTTTAAGGACCCAAACTTTTTTACAACGTATTTTTTATTTTCTTAATATAATAATGCAAAAACGATAATTTTACTTTTTAACTTGTAAATCGTATTGACTTTCTTCAGTAAGACTTTATATTTTAGTCAAGCAGAAGACTGAATAAATATATTAACTAAAGTTTGACAATAATTAATAAAGCAAATTAGTCATCACGCTATCGGTAAAAACTCAGAAATTCAGGCAAAGAAACAAAATAAAATTCATATCACGATGGGGTGAGCAGATTTTCTACTGCTCCTGAATTTCTGGGTTTTTACCGCTGGTCGCCTGTTGACTAATTTCTTATATTAATTGTCGTACTGTAAATAAAACTGTACCTTATTTAGTATATTTATTTAATTATACTTATCTATTTAACAGTTACGAGTCTATACTAATAATACTAGTATTCATGTATAATTTTAGAAATTATTTTTAATAGCTTCTTCATATGCTTTGCCCAATGCATATATGAAAATTTTCCATCAATCTTCCGAGACATATACGGCTTGTCTTGTATTATTTATTGTTTTTGGAAAGTCAGCGATGATTTATTTTTTATGTAAATAGGCATTTAAACTGTTGACACCAAATTTATGTTTGATATATACATATTTACGAAATATTGGAGAAATTCATTTTTCAGAAAGACTGACAAAGGACGAATAGGGAGGGGCAGTGGCGTAGTAGGAGAACAAGTATTTATTTATGTTGGTTGTAGATAGCATCTAACTTTGTTAAAATATCTCGAGCTTTATCATTTTCTCCGGCAAAACCAAAAAACGGATCACTAAGGTATTCCACAATAGCACTTTTAGCAATTAGGTCCTTTTTAGTCCAGTGAGGTGTAACGGCGTAGGTACTGCCTCATCTATTACACTTAGCACTTCTAGTTCAGCGAGTAGTGCACGAACTCGAAACTTCCACACGCTATAATTTTCACCATTAAACGGCTGAATATTCCATTTGGATACCTTATTGTCCATGATTTATAGTTTATTTAAACACACCCGAAAACTCAACTATTATTTGCGTTGCCCTTCGCCCATAACCTATTAGCAGGTATGGTGGATCTAAGTGAAACACGGTGAATGTAATTTATATCATTTATTCTAGAGCCGTAATTTATATGTCTTTAGATCGACAATTCTTAGAGAACCAACTTATTTGTGTGTGTTGTACAATCATACAAAGAGCGTCACTTAAATTTACTTACTCAGCTTTACTAGAAAACTAAGCTTTAGACTAAACAAAAACATAAAGATAACGAATATAATTTTTTTGCATAACCAAATATTTATTTGTTTATTCAGAATACTACTTACAGAATTTACAAAAAAACCCAAATAGTACCCTAATGCTAAACATATTAAAAATTAATTCTTAACCATACGCCTAAAAGAAGAAAAACTGTCATTAAACATATCCAGATTTCCATAACGATCATCGTAGTTCTTAGCTAGTCTCGTAATAAAACTCTGTATGTCATAATTTGTTCTATGTGGTAGATACTAAAAAAGCTAGACCTGGTTGTTCGTAATGCTGTTCTAAATGATACTAGAGAATCTCTAGTAGAGATAGTAATTCAGAGCAGTCAATTTGACCATTTAATAATTTATACAGAAATAAAACTAAGGCCCCACACCTGCTTTCAACTGCTCACAACTTTCAAGGCTTTTAATTACTTCCAACTTAATGCTCGTTAGGTAAGGTATTTCCTTATAGGGAAATCTTAATTTGTACAATAAAAATTTCACAAACTTCTGAACTTGTTCTAAACGGTTCACCTGACAATTATGAAACGGGCTCCATATTACACTGTTGTACTCTAACACACTACAAACTAAACAATTGTACACAAAATTTAATTGCTCTTATATCACAGATTTATAAACAGGTTCTTTTTAAGAGAGAGTATTGATAATGAAATGGCACACTGTAAAGTTTGTGTAGAGAAAGAGTGCCCCCTACAGAAAGTATATTTCTTTTATAGTGAACAATTTCTTTAGTATTGTTTGATATCTTGGTGAACTGATAAAACAGTTGACTCAGGTTGTCTTAATATGGATGAAAGTGGACTTTAATTAAGCAACCATCCTAAAGATGTAGTTGCAGTCAAAGGAAGTGAAGACATGTGATAAAGGCACAGTAAAGGGAATAAACTATAAAAATAGTAGCGTGTTGCAACGCAGAAAGTAATTTTTCCCCTACTGCATTTTAAATGTACCACCTGCAGGAGTTATAAAAATGCGAAAGAAATCGGCTTACATTAGCACAGAATTGTTTTTGCATTGACCGGAAAATTATTTTATACCGAATAACTGGCCGAAAACGCCTTTTGCTGCTAGACGGTATAACAATAATAAAATTAAGAATTTTGTTTCGTTTTTCTTTATTTGTTTTGTTGTTCGTTATGTTTTCAGTTATTTTTGATTATTAATATATCCTTTTACCACGCCTCCTCAGTCACGTGTACTCACTTGAGAGCTAGGTCGCGGGATTTTTATTTTCAGAATTTTTTGGGCGCCATCCAACCAAAGGGGTTGGCAAAGAAAAAAGACACCATGAAGAAAGAAAACAATAATTCATTAATTTATCAAATTTTCCCTATCCTCTGAAAGAGAAAATAATTCAATAATGCACATAAATTTAAAAAAAATAGCTTTATTGTACTACATAAAGGCCAACCCTAATCATAATGTTTTCCTCTATCGAAATATCTATAAAGTTGTTACCGACAGTAATTTAAATTAATCTACAAAATATTAGTTAGTAAGACACGACAGTAAAATATAGCATCTGTATTACCAGTTCCAAGTAGACCAAGACACAATACCAAATTAATGACTTATGGATTAAGTAATAATCAAAATTCCAATTTCTTTACCTGAACTTAAAATTATTTACTAGACAAAATATCTCGTAAGATTTAGAAAAGGGTACTGACTTATTTTAACACATTAAGGCATACAATTTTGCAGGGTTCAAAGAGAGAGCTATAGTGTAGGTAATAACCTGTAGGTAACGGTGCTCTCTCGAGTCAGTGTTACTCTACTCAAAATGAACAAAAAGTTAAGCAGATAATGGAATAAACAAAAAGTTGAATGCTATCGTAAGCTAAACGAAAAATGTAACTGGAGTCAAGGGTTAACAAAAATCATTTCGCAGCACATCATGAACATATCTTGCAATTGTAAATTAAACCAACCAACTGATTGCTTTTTATTAGCAAAACGTTGCATCAGAACCAAAAAGGCACTTAACTCCTTGAAGAGTTAAATCAAGGCCAATCAATAATCGATAATTTTCGAGAGAGAGAGAGAGAGAGAGAGAGAGAGACCTCCTAACCAGTATAAATTTAGCGAAAGGAGGTAGTAGTTACTATATTTAAACAAAATACCGGACGATTACAGTTAACACAGTTAATCTATCAAATAATTAAATAAAATGTAAATATTGCCAGGACATAGCATAATACTTCAGAAGTGGGACAGGAGTTAATTAATTGATTTAAAATTTATATTTATACTTTGGTGTCCAATCGAACAGGTTCTCGGCTGCGCTGTGCATCCAGAGCTCTGAGCCACAGAAATATTAGGCAGGACTACGGCGATTCACCAGATGAATTCTTCATCCAAAGACGTCCCTCACCAACAAATGCCTTGATCGTCCACAGGCCCTGAGGCCTTGCTACTCCATATCCTCGCAGAATCAGAGGGGTGTCTATTATTTAAATCCGGATGCTCACAGATTGGATAGAATCGAGGATAGAATAGAAGAGATATTTCGATGAAGAATTGCTAATCCATATCTTCACTGAATTGAAGGGTTGTCTATTATTTAAATCCGGATGCTCACAGATTCAGATGAATAGAAGAGATATTTCGATGAAGACTGGTTAATCCATATCTTCTCAGAAACGAAGGCTTGTCTAGTATTTAAATCCGGACGCTCACAGATTGGGAAGAATATAAAACAAAAACATTTGGAATCTCCACTTCATTCCGCAAGCATATAAATTAATTGTCACAGTTTAATCTTTATTAATGCATATTCAGAATTATTAAAGCATAAAATTAGGGCTTGCAATCCCAGACGTATATTTGATTTTCGGGATCGAACAAACAAATTCCCGGGATTCTGGAACTGATCCCGAAAAATTATAACATTATTGTAATTTTAAAATAAAAACAAAACAAAGTTTATGCAGAGAACACATAAAAGTATAAGAAGTAAAAATAATTTGAATTTGCTTACATAAGTACTTAAATGAATCTTCCAGGGTTGCCATGTCACGCGTTTAACATTATTTTTAGGAAAAATTCTGCGATGATGCTTAAAGCTGTAATTTACTGAGGTTTTTTTAAAACATAATTTATAATTTATTTATTCCGGGATTTAAGTGCCCATTCTCGAGATTTTTTGGGACTGAATTTTTAATGGATCCCGGGATCTCGGGATTGTAAACCCTAGTTGAAATATTATAATAAGTAAGTAAGTATGAAATTGCCCTTTATGGTACTATAATAATTTTTTTATATGTTGATCAAATAAAACTCATATACCCAAATTGTAAAAAAATTAAACAAATATGTTTAGTGTAGTTTCATTATCTAGTAAATATAAACGTTTAAACTTGACTTAAAACAGTAATCTGCAGTAAACCCACCCCCTGAATTGATGCCAGATTTAAGGGTCTTTGGCTCTCTGTGCGTCGTCTATCCATGTTATCCCTACAAGATACAATATCAAGCTTTTACTTCAAAATTTAAGAAAATAATAAACTATACGCGTATATTTTACTTACAAGGGCGTTTTTTTTTAATCTAAGACATCCCACGTAGACTTCAAGCCTAAGTACTAACGTACCGTGGGTGTCTGAAGAGAAGGGAAATGTAGTCTATTGACACGGGATTTGAAGGATTGGAGCTTGGGACGGGAAGGGAAAACATCTGCAGGAAATTTGTTCCATAATCTGGAGACCCTAGGTATGAATGGGCGAGAGAAGTGGTCTGTCTGTATGTGGAATGAAACCTTCAATACCTGCTTGAATAATGTCTGTGATATGAGAGCAAATTTCGGAGGGATCGGGAGTGGAAAAACAAACAGGGTTCCAAGGGAAAGCAGAGAAGAAGTTTCGAGGACCATCCCAGTCGGCAGAATTGTAGTGCCAGATCGTGCGTTCTGGCATGATTTCAGCAAACTCGGGATGTATGGGACAAGAGACGGTAATGAGGCCATGATCTGAACGACCAAGGGGAGCGCATACAGATGTTAAGTAAGGCTCAGGATGGGTGGTAAGAAAAAGATCTAGTTAATTTGCATTATGGGTACAAACGCGGGGAAGGTATGTTGGTTCTCTGATCAAATTGGTGAGCGAGTTGCTGATTGCGAAGTTTTCTGCTACTCTGCCTTCTGGGTCAGTTTTTGTGGATCCTAACCATTCCTTGCTAGTGATGGGCAAATACCCGGTAAATATATTTTGGGTTAATACCCGGGTATTTACCCAGATATTTACCCGGACCCTTAATGGACATATAAATAGATTTAAGGTTTTTTATATATTTTATTGGAAATGTAAATTAGTAAATTCCTTTAAGTCGTATTTAAAATCAAATAAAACAACACATCAATAAAAAATAATAAAAACATAACATTAACATTACTAGGAAGCTAATATGAATATGAGTTAAACAAAATAAAAGAAAAACAGTGAAATTTTTTTAACATGTAAAAACATAATCTCGATTCTCTAGACTACGACTAGCAGAGATAATACTTATAGGATAGGAGTAGAACGAATAAATATATAAAAAATATTAAAATGAAAAAACAGTATAATAATATAATAATCTGCATAAATTATGTTGTTTCTGGCTCGGATATATCATCGTCTGTGTCCATGTATGGAATATTGTCGCTGTCATTGTCATCGTCAGTCTCAGTATCGCTGGTTTCCAGTTCTTCGTCTGTTTCATCAGTGTTAATCACTTTATTTTTATTAGCGTTTGAATTACTTGATTTCTTTATAATTTGTGATACGCTATCATCTAAATGAAGTGATTTTCTGCTTAAATTATTGCTCAGTCCAGAAGGACCTGGTTGTGGTGTCTGAGTTGAATGAGTTGATATTTCCGACTCTATGATCACTTCATTTTCAGTCTTATTCTTATTTCTAGTTTTTTGCTGCAGCTTCCAGTTATGTGCAAGGTATGTAATCTTTCCTGCTCTTAAGTTTGTGAGGTGATTGCGTCTTTTATTGTGAATCCAACTGAATGTGCTAAACGACCTTTCAGTGGCAGCAGAGCTAACTGGAGCTGATAATATACGCACCGACTGAAAGGCGACTACTTCTACATATTCCCTTCCACCATACCAAAGGCGACACTGAAGAAGAAGATAGCCATATGAACGGCTTAGCCCAAAAGCCATCCTTTGCACAGTAACTAGCTAGGTCATTTGACACTAACTCTTCAATATTTAAGTCTGCTGAGACTTTATGGATAAACTCCATGGCATCTACGTTTTCATCGGGACTTAGGTTGCAACCTTGAGAAACCGGATCTAGCAGCGCAGCAGCCAAGTGAATTGGGCTCAGTGCCATTTCTTTTCTTTCTTCCATTTTCTGTATTATTGTTTTTTCTTCTTTTTTTGTAAGGGGTGATTGTGGCAACAACTCAATAAGAGTACTTTGCAGTTCCTTTAAAGCATGATGCACCATATGTATGAGGCAATCGTTACTTTCAAACTTTTTTATCAAAGCAACGATTGGTTGTAAAATTTGTACGAGTTTCTCGACTCGTACCCAAAAAATGTTGTCATCTAGAATACGACTTTTTAGTTCTCTTGACAAAGCCTCGGCAGCTTGTTCATTTACAGCTAAGGTCTGTAATGTACTTTTACAAGTAAGTAAGCTCTGCAGAGTGTCTAGGTAACTGCCCCAACGTGTTTTAACTGGCATTTTCAAACTAATTTTTATATTTTTCTCTTCGTTTATCTTTGCGAATAGTGCATTTAGAACATGAACATTTTTTATAGTTTTGATTATCTGAGTACAGCAATTTAAAAATTCGATTGAGGAGTTACATGATAATATGTCTGTACACAACAATTGCAGAGTATGGCAAATGCATCCGAGGGGTACAATGTGGTTGTATTTCTCTTTTAATAATGCAAATGCTTTTTTCATATTAGCTGCGTTGTCGCCAATAACAGCAAAAAACTTCTGTGGGTTGTGTTTTTCAATAATTTCTGCCATTTTTTGACATAAATATTCTCCTGTGTGTTTGTTTGCCTCGGTAGCAAGAAATTCTACAAATAATGGTTCAGGCTTTGAGATAACAAAATTTATGATGCTTTGATTACGAATGTTGCTCCAACCGTCACACTGTAGATGTATATTTTTTGCATCTACTATTTGAGATGTAATATCAGCTTGCATCTCAGTGTATTGTAAATCTAGAAGGGTTGTTGATATATACTTGCGGCTAGGGAGCTGGTATGAAGGTCTCAGTTTTTTCATGCGCTCCATCCATAACGGATGCTCTACTAAAGATACTGGTGATCCACTGATAAAAATTGCTTTAGCCAAAGTATAGTCTATGGTCTATGGCAGCCTGAAATACAAAAAAAAACACATGTAATACGTACTTATAGAATTTTTGACTATAAAAATTTTTCTCGTAAATTTTAAGTGTGAAGATAAGATTTTTTTATAATTAAAGTATTTTTTCCTTCTGTCGATATTGTGACTTGTGACTGTCTCAGTTTTTTTTAATGCATTTCTTAAAAATAACACAACAAACATACACAATAAAAATTATACAGTATACAGTATACAGATAGTAAAATAATATTATTTATTTAAACTCCGTTAATTAAAAATAAAAAAAAAATTGTAAGTTACAAATATAAATAAATTGTTTAAATTATTTTTTAAATCTCTTATGATCTACAAATATAAACAGTTTTGTTATCGCCTCGGTAATCGCTAGGTATTTAGTTTTTTATCAAAACTATTACTTATCGCATTAAAAAAATGTTATGTAAAAAAATATTATGAGAGGCCTTTTACTTACGTTTTCTTTAGCGCTCATCATGTCCATAAAAGATTTTAATAAAACGTTTTTTTTAGTGGCATATTTCTGAGATCGTGTGCTTCTTGACTGGTACTGGAAATGGTGCTGGCGCTTGAAAAGCTTGCCATTTCCGTATCTCCTAATTGTAAGTTAAAATTAGTAGTATTGGCAGTTCTTGCAAGAGCGCCCACAGTACTAGCAGGGCTTGTATTCCATGTTCTGGTTCTGAGTACATTTTCGTTTGTATTTGCAGCGTCAGTATCTATGGTGTTTTTTAATTCCTTTGGGCACTTAATGCAATTCCTAATATGCTGAGTCATTTTATTTATATTTGGAAATTGGTACTGCTTTTGACAAAATTTGCAGGTAACCGATTTGGATTTGTCTTTATTAATTATCCACATTTTCCACATATTACTCTTCTTACGCGGCATATTTAATATATTTTTTCTGGTATTTTATTTTATCAAAAAGCACAACGGTAATAACTTGCATCCAAACTAAAAAAACTGTCGCCACACTACCTTACAAAAAGAATAAAAATGTTAATAGTCTCAAGCTGGCAAACAAGAAAAAACCTGTAGCAGCCAGCCGCACCAATAATGCGCAACGCGCCCCTGGGGATTCTCCGTCGCTTCCAGTGTTGCCACCTTTAAAATTTTATACATCATGATGGGATTTTTTTCATCAATAGCTGTTTATTATGTTTTTTATGAAGTCCTTATGTTATTTTAAGGAAAAAACCCAATCTTCCCACGGGTAAATATCTTTCGGGTAAATACCCGGTATTTACCGGGTATTTATGAATTTACCCATCGGGTAAATACCCACGGCCCATCACTATTCCTTGCTATGGACGTTGACGTCGCCCAGGACGATAACTTCAGCGGAGGGAAATTCGGAAATGAGATGGTCGATTTTTGCCGAGAGAAAGTCAAAGAACTCATTGTAGGATTTGTCTGATGGGGAGCGATAGCTGCAACAGATAAATTTAGTAGAAGATTTAAGGGCGAGTTTTAGCCAGATAATATCGGGCTGGCCTGATTCCAGGTTCGGGAATCTGGTGAAAGAGAGACTGCTGCGAACGTAGGCACATACCCCACCATGAAGACGAAAAGATGACAGAAGTTCATATCCTGGAAACAGGAGATGATTGGTTGAGGATTTGGAGCTGATTTGGGTTTCGGTCAGAAAAAGAATGTGAGGTTTGCATGATTGGAGATAGTGGTGGACAGAGTCCAAATTGGAATTAAGCCCGAAAATGTTGGCAAAGGTTACTATACTCTTGGAATTCGAATGGTGGGCCCCCATGAGCACCCCTCGCCCGGAGATCCGAATGGAGGGGTAGTTTACCTCCGGAATTTTTTACCCCTGGGAGCGCCATCATCCTTTTTATTTTTTTTTTGAAGAGGTGGATAGTTAGAAGAGAGAAGGAACACAAAAGAGAAGAGAAAGAATGACAGTCTGAAGAGGAAAGGAAAAGAAAAAACCGACTCACGCACCCAGGGCTGGAAACATCCGCTAAGATTTCACCAGCTCTTTAAGTGGTTGCGCGGGTTGGTACCTCCTCGGCCAAGGAAACGGTCCTCTACCACCTTCGATGCACCTTTTGGAGCCGATTTGGGTTAGCTTTTATTTCTTATTCTTAATTTACAACTTTTTCAGGAAAATAAGTAAGCCTGGCAATACTGAACAGAAAAATAGGGTTGACAGGTGGAGAAATAATGGCGGCTAATAGCGAGTTAAAACGGGATTTTCGAAAGAAAAAGGCAATTTTCTTAACTATTTTGCCTAAATCTGGTGTTTCTTGCTACGAAAGAAAATTATAAGTTTACAGATGTGTATAAGTAAAAGTATCGAAATTCAAAAATATCCATAGAAAATGCCAACCTAAAAGTTAATAACCACATGAGACCGCCAAAAACTGATTTCAGACCCAAAATTAGTATAGGGTCTGTGCAAAATTCCATCAAAAAACTCGGCGCCTCCATTAATCCGAATAATAACCCTTTTTTTATCCCCCGTATATGTTGGGTTAAATTTTTTTTCCATCTTTTGATTTTGTTTCCCATCTATTAAGATGGTTTCTGGACACACTGTATAAAAAAAGTTCAGTAAACTAATTACATGTTAAGCGCATTTGACCATTTTTAAAAAGAATACTTATGCCGTCCTCCGCACTACGTCATTTAGGCTGACAACTGGCGAGATCATAGGTTTATTCCTTCATATCTTTGACGACATCACAATTTTAATAATAACAATAAAAAAACAACAATAAACTGAAGGAAAAACTTACCAAATTTCTTTAACCACTCTAGATCAAACTTTTTAGCAAAATTGGGATTTGTTAAAATAAGACACTTCTGGACCATCAACTTCAATAGACAAATACTTTATTTGAACGCAAGCATAACGCTTTTTCGCCTACAAATAGAATATAACATACAAAAATAAAAATGTCACGGTTTCTGGTAACTATTGATACACTGTAACTCTTATTAACACTAAAGACCTAAAGCCTGCACTATACATGCGGCTTTCGGCGAAAGGCGAAACGGGAATGGCGAGCGACGAACGCCGATTAGGTACACACATGCGGCCTTTCGCCGAAAGTCGCATGTGTGGCACGGGCTTAAGCTGTAACAAAAATCACATGAAAAACAAGCATTATAATATACCTAAGTAAAAAATGGTATATTGTTTTTAAACGTTGCTTATGTGGCTAATCAATTAAAATAAATCGAAAACAGAGTGCTTCTTAAGAAATCCAATAAATTTCAGGTGGTTCTAAAGCTAATTAGGCGTAAAAAAGTAAATAAACTGTTAATACTTTTTGGTACACTTACAGGTTTTTTACTTCGTTTTAGCAACGTCATTCCATAGACATGATATATTCCTTCTTCTAAGCTTTTTTCAATCTCAGGTTGGGTTGTGTTGGGCCAGGTTTTATTTTCTTTACGCGCTAGAAAGGAGTTGGTACAGCATAGCCTGCTGGATGTGTTCGATGTGCTGGGCGAGAGAGACGACGACGTAAGCAGCCGTCTCTCTGTCACGCAGTGCATCCATGGCTTGCTGAGGTAAAGATGAAAAAATTAACGGCAAGATGTATGTAAAAAAAAACTATGTTTAAATAATGGTTAATACCTAAAAACAGCTTTAGAATCATCTTTTAAAACTTTTAAAATAATTCAGGAAATAGTAGCACTAGCATGCTAAGAAAATACTATTTTTTCTATGTAACGAATTTCTGGCTAAAATTTTTATTTACAGGATAGCAGCTGATAAACTTGGCTTATTTTAGTAGGTAATTTACCGTTAAAACATTCCGTCAACCAAACTAAGAAACATATTTTAATTATGCATTAAATCAGTTTGCAGTTTCTGGATCCTTGAAAACTTCTAATTGCTATACGTAGCTGTTTCGTAAGGTCTGCGGACTACTAATTAATCCCAAGAGAGTAATGATAGTTATCCTATGTTAAAAGGTAATCACTGGTGGCCCAATGGGGTAAGACAAATAATGTCATTGGAAATCGTAGTTAATTGAGTCGCTCAGGGACAATTTGTTCCCGAATGGGTAATTTTGTATAAGTTAGGACAAATGCTTACTAGAATAGCAGACGTACCTACTTTACGTTGTGAGGTGTTATTTAGTTGTCGTCAAACAAAAACAGTCGCAAAATTTTCTTTTTACAATATTCTATAATAGAAAAAGGAGTCAAAGGCAAAGTCAAAAATGCTTTATTATGAAAATAACACTGGTTCTCATTTACAAAGCGTGAAATAAAAATAAAACAGAAATACTCTTCATATACAAAAACAAATATGTAAAAAAACTTAACCATTAATAATATAAATGTACTTAGCAATAAAAACACATAGTAAATATGAAAATAAATTAAAAGTCCATTCATCAACAGTACAAACTTTTTTCACGCATAACAATAAGTCCACAAATACACAATCTTCTCAAAAAAAATTCCTGATATCCATATAAAATGTCAGAATAAAACAAGAATTGACAAAATTTAACAGAAATATATTTAGAATATTTCATTATAGAACTCCTCAAGAGTGTAGCAAGCTTTACCCTGTAGAAAGTATTTAACTTTTGTAATAAAACGTTTGTTATTCTCAATGAAAGAATGTAATTTTTTACTTCCCTCGTTCCCCACAACAACATTGTCACTGCCTTTTTTGCCAACGGTTTCCGCGTATACATAAAACACACTTCCGGATGTTGAAAGTACATGTATATTGAAGAGGAACAACATAGAAAGCTGTCGCTTGTAATTGACGTCATTGGTATTTATATTAGGAATGGGTAAGTTTCTACCATAGTCCAGACAGATAGATTCCCTCGTCACGTCCTGGGAGCTTGCTATTTTGGATTTACGCTTTCTTGAATAAAATTCTGCAGGCTGTTTTCTACACTGAGGCGTTTTTCAGTCTCTGTGTTTTTTTCTCTTTCATCAGCTTTCTCCATGTCCTTTTCCAGACACCTCAACTTTGCTAAGAATGTGTTACAGATGCTACACGTGTCCGTCCTGGGATAGCCAAAAGATATATTGAAATTGGTCGTGAAAATGTTTCTATAAAATTCATAGGATACAGAACACCCTGGATGTTTCTCTTTAAACATCAAAAACATTTTTTTCAAATTCAGCTCTTCTGGTAAATAAGTCTTCGTTGTATCTTTTGTGCTATAATGGCTAGCACGTCCTTTGAATGAGGATGTGTGATCCATTATTTTATGAGTGTCACTTACAGGAACTTTTCTGGGACGATTTCTATGAGATCCTCGTTTATTTTTGGGGGCAACTCCAGCATTTCGGACAGATTTAACTGAATATTCGATTTTGCTTTTCGAAATACCATGCAATGCTATAAATTCTTGACGACACACGTCCTCCTCGACGATAACATTATTTTCATTGGAATATCTCACCTTGTAGGTTACAACACAATCTCTCAACGTTACTTCATTCTCATCTTTCCTGGGACGTCTCCTTTGCACAGGTACTTGTTCATTAACAGAGCTTAAATGATTAAATTCTCCTAAAATCTTTTGTTTTGAAGCCTGTGGAATTTTAGCAGAGCAATTCAATCGCTTGCAGGCACATTCCGTCCCCAACTCATGCCTCTGTAGACGCAGCTTTTTGTTTACATCTTGGATTCGGCCATATATAGGTATCTTTTTGCAATTTTGTACATGTGGTACACCATTATCCTCATTTTCATTGTCACTATCACGGACATCCAATTTTTCAATCGAATTTAGGTATTTGAAACTGACAAATTTTAAACATCACTAACATGCAAACGTGACCGAACTCAGAATGGTTCTGACTGTATTGTATGATTGACCTCGAAATACCGACACTGTGGACTTAGCTTGTTGTTTTCCTGTACCGCGCGGTCTTAGCTCACTGTTCCCGTGTATGGGCAAATATTTATAAGCCTTTTCTCGTGACTTATCTTATTATTGCCCTGTTTGTAAGCGTGAAAAGAAAGAATATAGAATTTCGCACAAGAGGGCGTAATAATTGGAATTTCGACAAAAATGGACTTAGCCGGTTTTTCCCGTGTACCCTTCATTTGCTCTCATAAAATTCATCATAATCAAAATCATAATCAGTTGGCAAAAATTCTTTCAACAATCTATCGGCAATGTCCTGCCATGGACGAAAATTCTCCCTATTAGCTCTAAACCAAGTAAGTGCTGGCCCTTCATATAAATCTATACCGCTCTGAAATAACTGGTCTTCCGATACAGATCTAGCTTTAGCAAGTTCTGTCATTCGCTCTAAAAAAGCTTTTACGCTAGTGTCCCCCGAAAATGTGATGGCCCGTTTATACACTGGTGCATTAGACACAACTGGCTCAACTACAGGTATGACATTAGGATTAGTATATTTAGCTCCAGACTTTAAACGAGGACATACTTTAAAAGGCAAAACTGTGTTTAACGTTAAACACTTACACTCCCACTCTTTTACTAAATCTTCGTACTCTTCGTGATCATCTACAGGTATCTCAAAACGTTTAATTCTATAATACACAGATATTAATCGTGCTCTTAGAGATCTACATTGTACATCTGACTCAGTACCAGAATAATCACGAATCATTGTTGTTAAAACAGTTAACGTATTGTTTATAAAATCAGCCTGCAGCTGTAGATTAAAATCATCATCTTTTAATATACTAAAATTTTTATTACGTGTTACGTAACCTGCTAGAATCGTGCGTTTGGCATTAAGATTTTTTGTGATCTAGTACCAAGTTTTATACCACGAATCCTAATCTCATAGTCCAGCCCAGGTTCTGTTAAAAGCCAGGGGTCTAATTCACCCTCTAAATCACACATTTTGAACTAAATTAAAAAAAAAATCACTCAGGAAATCAAAATTCAAAAAAATACAGCCTAAGTGTTTTTAAACTTAAAGGTCAAGGTCAAATCAAAACATCAATTTGAAAAATAAATTTTCAAATAAAACAAACTCAAGGTCAAATATAGTATCTAGTTAAATAACTTTAAAAGTGCAAAACATGCAAAACATCTTTGAGCATAGCAGTTATCAACAAAAATTGTAACACGTTTTCAATTATCAAAAAAGTAAAAAGCCTAATGCATTACAAAAACAAATCATCAAAAACCAAATCAGTCTAAAACAATTTGGACACCCTGTACATTGAAAGTCATTAGCCACGCAAAAATGAAGCAAAAAAAATTATGAGGTCCGTTGACTTACGCCCTTGTGTAAGACAAAAAAAACTTTCAAGGTCCCACACGTTGGGTGTCACTGTAACCTCTAGACCCATTCGGGAATATCAGAACTAAATAAATAATACTAAAACACTAAATAGTATCCAATAACTGAAAGTACTTCAACATTGGTAAGGAAGTCCCCAAGGATAACGACTGCAAAGAAAATTTATCACACGATATTAATTTTAATCTATGAAAATACTTTATTAAATCTGTAGCATCTACAAATTCATTACATCATCATCATCACAACATCATTACGTGACGTCCAATCCATTACAGTCGCATATGGTAACTCCCCCACACCATTATATAAAATATAAAACAATGCATTAAGAGAATCAAAATTTCGAACGACAAAAGTAAACTCCATCCTTTCATCGTAAGCCGTAAGCATACAATGCCCAACTCTTTTTATTTTAGACTTCATTAAATTTCTTATAATATCATAAGATTCCGTTCCAGACACTATAAATTCGTTATTAAATTTTGGATAGCAAACTACCTCATCACTTGCAACAAACCTTTCAAAACATTGGTCAATTGTCAATTCTGACAAAGAAAATCTTATTCCTTCACCAACTGAAAAATTTAAACCTGTTAACTGTGAAACTAATTGTGGTGTATCCAAATTTTCAATATACCGTTTCCGCCCCAATTTAACGGGCAGATTATCAAAACTATTCTCAATAATTTTCAATATCTCCCGTTCTTCAAACAAAATCCCTGACCTATATATAAAGGAATAATAAAAAACTTCCAAATATCTATTAACGAAAAATCTTTTCCAAGAATCAATCAAGATAATGAGATAATCCTCAGATAATAAAATTTTTATTACTCTAGTAAAATATTGAATTTCTAATATTTCAATATTATCATCAACGTATAAACTATAAATTATTCGATCCATTCTGCAGTATAATTCCAGCTATAACTTTCTATCTCAGGAGATAAGTACTGAATATATGTATTAACAGTTTTAAATACTTTAACAGATGAATTATCATAAATTAACGCTCTGTTATTCAAAACGCCAAAAAGATAAGAAAAGCAACAGTTATAATTAGTTAACACAGCAGCATCGAAACTTCTATCAGTAACAAATAAAAATACTTTAGAAAACCCACTTAACAACCTTCGAGCGTTGTTATAATTCTCAAATAGCGTCAACCTGGTTTAAACACAAATAAGGTCCTCCTAGTTATTTCACGAGTAGCCTTAACAGAAAACGTATTATATTTAACAGCATTTACAGTTGAATAAAAATGCATCAACTCAACCCATGAGTGCTTTTCAGCCAACATCACACTCAAATTATAATTATTATAAACCATTATACAACTATGTACAACTGTATACCTGAGTATTCAACAAAAATAGTTTCTTCTCAAGATCACAGCGATAACAAAATTTATAGTCCCCTTTCTTTAATTTAAAATTTTTTCCTTTTAAAAACTTTTTCTTCTTAATCAATATATACTCACAATCATCAAATTTTTTATATTTATCTGGCTGAACACTATATTGTAATAAACTTATATTTACTTCAAAACACAAATCAAAGTTCACAATATCAGAATCTTTAAATATACAATATTTTTTAAATAATTTATCTTAAACTTTTTCAGGACTATAAAATTTCACATCACTCATATACTCACGCTGAAATTCCTGATTCAAATGATACAAATACGACCTAAACTCATTAGCATCAAAAGAATATACCGCAATCTCGTTCATAGCATTTAGATGAGATATCAACCTACCCATGACAACAACCAACATACTCATGTTGTCTAATTTAAATTTTTAGCTTCCCAGTTAATCCAAACTATGCCTTTTGGATTTTTAAAAACCTGAACATTTTCATCAAAATAATATAACAAATGAAACTCTTCCTTATCATTAATACACTGGTAAATCAAAGTTAACATGTGCGAAACACACTCAATCCTACCCTGTGTATTATAACGCTCAACCATAGCTGCAGACAACTGTATATCAATCCTTCTATCCATATAACCTTTATTCAAATCACACAAAGATACTGGATACTCCTCCACATGATCACTATTCACCAAATCAGATCTACCCAACTTAGTCAAAATTTTTATAGGATCCGGTATAAAAAAAACCATCTATCATCTTCATAAAAAATAAATTTCGAACAAAAATAAGTAGTTCTAAATATAAAAAATTTTGACTCTAAATTAAACAAAATACCACAATCAGCATTACAATCCTCAAAATCATTAAACGAATACAACAATGAATCATCACCAGAAAACAATCCTATCAAAAGCACCGATATACAAATAGTTTTCGAGAAATTGCCAAATAGCAGCCAAATTTCTATAAAACTGAAACGGCTTGCAAGTGAACGCCACTGGATGCAAACTATAGTGCTAGAAGCCCTTAGCTTACCTCGTAAATGGGAAATGCCTTGCAAGAGAACGCCACTGGATGCAAACTATAGTGCTAATAGCCCTTGACTTACCTCGTAAATATAACTCTGTTTATATCTATAGTTTTGGAGAAATTGGAACAATTAAGTTAGCAGTCAAATTTGTAGAAAACTGAACGGCTTGCAAGTTCAAGCTGTTTGAAAAAAAAAAGAGAAATATTGTATATAGATTAAACTTTACCCTGGCTATACTTTAGGTGAGAGATGAGCACCTATTTAATTCCTGTTTTTGGATTCTTATTTAAAAACGACTTGTGTAAAAAAAGTTATATTTTGTGTGTGGATATCTTACAGCAGATAAGTTGTACCTATCTGTTTTTTCTCTAAATGAAGTACTATTTATCTGAGACAAATATTACTTTATCACTAGTGGATTTGCATTAGAAGGCTGTGATTACTTATAAAATCAGGTGCTCTTTCATACGGGGTGCAATTTTAAGTAGTATTTTTTTCACATTTATTTAAGAATACCACTAGCTTAATTGTTGGATGTACCTAAAGCTTTCAGTTTTTACTTTGGGTTTTTCTTACAATATAGGGTAAAAGAACTCTTTTTAGTTTTGTTATATCTTTAGGACACTGCCTTAAAAGAATTCATTCACTTCATTATACGTACAGGGTTTTTCCATATATTTTGGAGTACCCCTAAAGCTTTTATTTTAAGAGCTAGAAAAAAGTTTAAATTACGAAAGTTGATGGATTTTTCCTGAAGTGTCAAAATCTACCATCGAATAAAACAAATGAACATCATAAATTGGTTTAAAAACACCAAGATCGGTTTTTTTAAATGGAACGCCCTGTATATATTATTTTATTTAAATTCTCCTATTTTTTCCGATTCTAAAAATATACATATGTTATATGTTTACTTAAGTAGTTTTTGCAATATTTTACTTTAAAATATTGGATATTTGAAAATCTAGATTGCCGTGAGGAAAAAATACTTTTTTCTAATTTTGACATTTAAAGTGACACTTTGTAAAACTGATTGACGTTATGAAACGTCTTACTTTTTGTAACTAGTTACATAAAGTAAAATTTTATGCAATTGGTGACGAAAAATGTATTTCAAAATTAGTGACAAAAAGAATTATTCTATTTATTAAACTGTTATAATACACGATAACAACATAAATTATAAATTAATTAATTATTATTAATACACGATAACAACATAAATTATAAATTAATTAATTATTATAAATATTGATAACACAATTATTGCAATTATTTAAATTAATTCCCGACGACATACTAGACTTTTTTACAAAATGTCAAACTGACAACTAACATGAAGTAACAGCAACAAACTAGATTTATGTTTTAAAATTTTTATCAATTATATTAAACTTTATTTTTTTATTACTTTCTTCAAAATTAGAAAAAATCTTGTATGCAATACGTTACGAAATGAAATTTTGTGTAACTTGTGAGTTTTTGCGGAACTCACTTCGTTCGTTCCGCAAAAATCTCACGCGTTACACAAAATTAGGCATTTCGTAACTGATGGCATAAATAGCTGTTAGGTAAAATACTTTATTAGCCATGATTTAACGATCAAATGAACTTACCTGAAGTTCGATCGAAATTATATGAGGCATCCAGTCCAAAGATGTTAATTATTTCACCACGTAGTCCGCCCTTTTGTACTCCCACCACAAGATTTTAAAGACAAGCTCTCCCGCTCGGTATCGGTGCCCAAGCCTCTCCTCTCTACTTCGTCTCGTCATTAAGTTTAAATATTTCCTAATGCTGCAATTCATAACCTCTGAGGGAGGGCGAGGTTATGGGACTTAACATCTTTGGACTGGATGCCTCATATAATTTCGATCGAACTTCAGGTAAGTTCATTTGATCGTTAAATTATATTTCGGCATCCAGTCCAAAGATGTTAATTATTTCACCACGTAGGATGTTTAAAGATTTGAGGCTTATGAATTGAAGGTTAAAATTATGGATGTGAGTTTACGTTTATAATATTTTATTCGAAAAATACAATTTTTAACGCAAACATTACATAAGCTGTATTTTAATTTGTAAAAACGCTGAAAGCAAATTCATCACGATTCACTAATGGCCGATTGTAAAACCTAGCAAAGGTTGCAGAATTTTGGCTCCATCCTGCAGAGTCTCTAATTATATCCATTGAAACCCCTGCTCTATTAGCAGTAGAAGTCGAAGCATGTCGACTTGAATGGGGTTTAAAAATACTGGTATCGACTTTTGCCATTTGAAAAATTCCCTTAACCCATCTGCTTAGCGTTTGTTTTGATGCAACCCTGTATGGCTTCTGAAAGGTTATAAAAAGATGATCATTAGAACCTCGGATATTTTCTGTCTCTTGGATATATTTCTGTAGGCAAGAAAAGACACACAAATTAGGCGTTTCTTCAAATTTTGGAATAAACAAACAAGGCTGTCTTGTTTTAATAGAAGATGTTTTTATCCTATCCTCAATTAAAATTTGAACACCCTCACCGTGTGGTTTAATGTTTGATAGTTTTATGAAAGAAATTGTCTGCAGTCTTTGGCCGGTAGCCAAAGTTAAAAGTGTAACTAATTTCATTGACAATGCTTTTAAGGAATTTGCCGGATGCGTTTCGAAGTAATCAAAAATTTGTTTAGGGTCCCAAATGCAATTGTAACGAGGTTTTTGAGGCCTTAACCTTGAAACACCTTTCATAAATCTTTTTAGAAGTGCGTCCTCGCCCAGGTTTCCTGGTAAAATTAAGGACAATGCAGCTCTGTGAGAGTTAAATGATCCGTAAGCGCAGTTAGATGTGTTTAGTATGGACTGTAAAAAGATTAGGACCTCCTGTGTTTTAGCCCCAAAAGGATTAATTCTGTATTCCTTACAAAATTCCCACCAGAGCTTATAGGTAACGCCGTATTGCTTGATGGTAGCTTCGGAAAGTGAATGCATAGCTGTTTCGATTGCGCACTCCGGGATATGCTGCAGTATCAGTGATTTCCGGATAGTCTCGAGGCTACCAATGTAAGGTTGCCAGCTAGTGGGTGATGCTCGTGACTAAAAGGAGAAATCAGTAAATAGGGATTGGGACTGAAGAAAATAGGTTCACCTATACAGAGTTTCATAAAAAGAGGAAACCATGCTTGGGATGGCCAGTATGGCACTACTATAATACCCACTGCCTGGTCCTTAACTATTTTCTGTAATACTCTTAAAATCATAGCAAACGGTGGAAATGAATAAAAATGAATGTCCTTCCAGGACAGTGTGAAGGCATCACACGCGAACGCCTCCGGATCCTTCAGCCAAGAAACATATTTTTTACATTTACGATTATTTTTGGAAGCAAATAAGTCTACGTCGGGATAACCAAGTCTACTTGTAATTTCGGTAAAGGCGTAATCCGCCAAGGACCATTCTGTTTCTGGCTGCAAGGCTCGAGATTCCAAATCAGCCCTCCAATTATCCTTGGTGTTTATATAAGACGCGAAAATCCATAGGCCGCGTTTCTCGCACCATTGCCATAGTGCTTTAGCTAAACTATTAAGGTGTTTATGCTGGACACTGCCCATGCGATTTACGTAGGCAACAGCTGTTGTATTGTCGCTCCTTATAAGGACATTGCAGTTCTTTAAGTCTTTAGCGAAACATTTTAAGCCTAGAAATATAGCTTTCAGTTCTAAAAAATTAATATGGTTTTCCTTTTCTGCAGTTGTCCACCAGCCATGCGTTTTTTCCCCATTGCACCAAACGCCCCACCCAGACAATGAAGAGTCTGTAAAGATTTCCAACTCGAAAGAGTCCTGTTTGATATCATTATAAGCGGTAGTAATATTATCTAACCACCATGAAAAATCTGAAAGGGGCAAGATTGTCATTTTTGCGTTATAATTCATATCGTGTTTTTGAAGCGCAATTAGCTTTTCCCTTTCAAAGGCTTTGGTGTAAAGCCACCCATATTTAATTGCTGGGCATGCTGATATTAAGAAGCCCACAAACTGTGCAAATTCTCTTATTTTGAACGACTTTTTACTTTGGAAATGTCTAATCCATCGTATAATTTTTTCCCTTTTTTCGCAAGGAAGCTCTAATTTTAAGGAATCTGTGTGAAAAATGAACCCTAAAAACCTGCATGTTTTGGAGGGGTTTAAAACACTTTTTTCGAAATTAATTACAAATCCCAAGGATGTAAGGAGCTCTATGGCAAATGACACATTTTTCTTGCAAACTTGAAAGGATTCCCCAAAGATTAAAAAATCGTCCAAATAATTTACACAGATGATGCCTTTGGTCCTAAGTTCCTGTACTACAGGTTTGAGAATTTTTGTGAAAGCATGAGGTGCAGAGGCTAAGCCAAATGGAAGACACGTGAACTGGTAGAGTTGATTGTTGAATATAAATCTTAGGTATTTATGATGTTCCGGTGTAACACGTACTAAAAAATATGCGTCCTTTAAGTCTATAGACGCTAAGAAGCAGTCCTTTTCAATTAATCTTAGTACCGTCCGGGTGTCCTCCAGTTTAAAATGTGGGGTATGCACAAAGCTGTTAAAGTTTTTTAGGTTAAGAATAAATCTTTTATTGCCATTTGATTTATCCGCCAAAAATATGTTGGATAAGAATTGGTCGTGTAGTGGCTCGCACTTCACGACCGCACCCTGTACAAGCATTTTTGTGATCTCTGCTGCTATCAGTATAGACTCCTTTTGGGAAAAGGATATTGTATTTGGAGGTCTGATCTGGAAAGGCGTTGCCTGTAAAGGTATCCAGTAACCCTTAATCCATTTAAGAATTATTTTATTTGCAGTGATGGTCGCCCATCTTGTATAAAAATTAGATAGTCTACCTGCAATCAATAATGAACCTACCTTATTTACCTCCTCCTCTGGTACCTTTCCTTCATATTCGTTTCCTTCGAGGATCGCCCTCTCTGGGGGCCCGTCTCCCTCGACTGACGACCCAGGCGATACCTGTTTAAAGGGGCATGATAAGACTGCCCTCTTTCCTGCCCCCCCCTCTTTTTTCCCGACCTATAATTAGTTACAGGAGTGGCAGGTGTCCTGAAACCTGAGGATGTAATAGGCTTCAAATCCTTGCTTGCATTTTGTAATGTTTTTGCGGCCTTCACTTTTTCACCAAGGTCGGGTCCAAAAAGAAGATCACTCGGAGGGCATTTTTCGAGTAGTTCCTTAGTATTTTTATTCATGTAAGGGTATATAAAGCTTCTTCGAGCCATAGACAAGTCGAAAAACAAGCTGGTTAATAGACGGCCCGCGTCTGATAAACTGGGAAGTAACACTTCCTTGTACGTAGCTGGCAAGCTTTCGTTTTCGCTTAAGATTGTATCAACACCCTTGCCCAAGGCTGCTAATCCAAGGCCCAACTTAGCTTGAAATTTTACGTATGCGTCGTCCTTTCTTTGAATATTTAAAGGAATAACTGCTTTAGATTCGGGATTAATCACTGGAGGAGTTAATAAGGTACAGTTAGATGGAATTTCATATTTCTGGAAAATCGAATTGCATTCATTTTCCGGCAATCCATTGGAAATAATGTGAGTCCATCGTACCGACAATGCCGAATGCAGCTTGAACGAGTTAGTGCCTTTAACGAGGGGGTCCTCGCCCAAAATGTTTAGTACGTCGTCAGGCAGGTCGACGTCATTGTGAATAATTAGCTCCTCAGGAAACACTGATTCAGCCCTGGGTGAAGCCATGCCGCGCGGGCTATGGGAAACGTTACTTGGTGTGTCTGCCAGGTCGCACGGACCCTGGGCTACACTGGTAGAGACCGAACGTGAACGGCTACGTCGTCCCCGCAAAAACTTTTCGGGGGTATAGCGTTGTCTGCGCGAAAACTCCTTGGGAGTTCGAGATCGGGTAGCAGACAAAGCACGTGGCGCTGACATCTCTCTGCGATCCGCACGGGAACGCGAACGAGACCTTGAGCGGCCATTCTGTTTATGTTTCTTATAGAATTTCTCCAGTTTATTTAGCCGTTTGACTAATTCCCTGTTTGATATTTCTGAATGTTCAGACTCAGTACTTGAAGATCTGTATTTCCTTTTCTTAGATTTTCCCATAGTAAGGCTAAAATAAGATATTATTTGGTACTGTATTAATTTATACTTACGGGCTATTATGTACTTGTGGTTACGACCAAACACGCGGAGCACAAGACGACGAATGACGAGACGAAGTAGAGAGGAGAGGCTTGGGCACCGATACCGAGCGGGAGAGCTTGTCTTTAAAATCTTGTGGTGGGAGTACAAAAGGGCGGACTACGTGGTGAAATAATTAACATCTTTGGACTGGATGCCGAAATATAATTAATATAAATAAAATAACAATAATTGATAACACGGAATTATGGTTCTATATATCCACCACCATTGTCATAGCATTTCTGAATATTATCTCTCCATTTACGTAATGCGTTTGTTACAAAAAGCACATTCTCCCTTTTAAGTAATAAAACTTCCTGTTCTATTTTCTGGCGAAGAATATTTATATTTTCCGGTCTGTCATAATAAATTTTATTTTTTAAATATCCCCATAAAAACATATCTAGGGGTGTCAGGTCCGGGCTATTTGCGGGCCACCTAATGGGTCCATTTCGACCTATCCAGAGATTATAATGCGCATTTAAAAATGTAACCACAGATTGAACGTTATGGGGTGGTGCCCCGTCTTGCTGCCAAATTAGTTCTTCGCGATTTGGAATATTTTGCAATTCTTGCTCAATTTCATTTTCCAAAAAGTTTCTGTATCGATAACCATTAAGTGTTCCTTCAAATATAACTGGCCCCAAGACTCTGCCTCCCAATATTCCGCACCAAACATTTAATGACTGCCGACCTTGTATCCTAACAACTTGATACTGATGAGTATTTTCTGTTGACCAATACCGTTTGTTTTTTCGATTAAATATGCCAGATGTTGCAAAATTAGCCTCATCGGTGAATACGATTTTATTTGTGAAACCTTCATCTTCTCTCATAAGACGTAAAATTTCGCCACAAAATTGAAACCTTTGACGAATGTGGTCTTCCGTAAGGCCTTGGACTGGCGTAATTCTATATGGGAAATATTTATGTTTTACTAAGACACTGTGGATTTTTTTCCAAGATTTTTGAAAATATGTAGCTGCATTTGGAATAGAACTAAATGGATTTTCTAAAAGTAAAACAGGAATGCTTAGAAACACTGCAAAAAATAAAAATTTTGGAATAATTTACCTTCAAAATATAAGAGTATATTTAAGTCAGCTTCATCTTCAGATACAGTCCGTCTTTTTCTTTCAAGGGACTTGTTTTCACGAAATTGATTAACTATGTTCCTTATTGTATTAATGGAGGGCGTTTGTCTATTTGGAAAAGATCGTCTATATTCTTGGAAAGTCATTTTAAAATTGTTGCGATTGGCATAAAATATTCGTATTATATCAAATTTTTCCTCTTTAGAGTAACCCATTTTGGCCAAATAAGAACAATCAAACCAAAAAATAGTATTAATATCTGTTTGACGTAAGCGAATACTAACAAACAAATTGTTTCTCACGGCAATCTAGATTTTCAAATATCCAATATTTTAAAGTAAAATATTGCAAAAACTACTTAAGTAAACATATAACATATGTATATTTTTAGAATCGAAAAAAATAGGAGAATTTAAATAAAATAATATATACAGGGCGTTCCATTTAAAAAAAACCGATCTTGGTGTTTTTAAACCAATTTATGATGTTCATTTGTTTTATTCGATGGTAGATTTTGACACTTCAGGAAAAATCCATCAACTTTCGTAATTTAAACTTTTTTCTAGCTCTTAAAATAAAAGCTTTAGGGGTACTCCAAAATATATGGAAAAACCCTGTACATAAAGTTCTGGTGAATGCTATACTTACATTTAATTTACAACGTGCAAATTTTCACAATGTTATATTCCTTGTGACCTGAAACGCTGACTTTGATTTTCCTACTGGATTATGACCCGAAGCCCAGCAGCCATAACTTTTAGTTATATCCCCTTCGAAACCGTGTCATGAAACTGCAAATTGCTCCCGTAGCGGAAAACATGGCCTGGCTGCTACAGGGACCCACAAATTTCAGCCTTGTTAAATTTAAAGTGTACTTATTTGTATAGGTGAAAAGTTTAACGATAATTTTAGATTGATCTGAAGTTTTAATAATTTTTGAAATTTTAGAAAATGTGAATGTTTGCACGCAAAAACTATTACAAGTTCTATTTCTTTATTCCCAACCTACCATACAGTTTATTACAGGGAATAAACAAAACAAATACAATCAGCATAATATAAATCAAGATTATTCAAATAATAAGATTATAACAAATAAAAAGAAACAATAGTTAATGATTCAAAAAGAGTTTTTTTAAATTGGACATTAAATTTTTGGATGTTACTTACATCTTTTATATTTTCTGGAATACTGTTATATACAGGGTTTTATGAAATTCACTGCATATATTAAAACCGGTAAATCCTGATATGAATTCAGATTGAATACAATAAATTCATAAATGGCGCTTCACGATAAAACAAGCTAGATATTGGCCTCCAAAAAATTTTTTGTGGTCGCGGGGCACCACTGGGAGTAACTACATGGCCATTTAAAAAACATAGAACAACGTCAGTCACAGAACACAAAACTTTTGTTGTGATGTTATAAAATAGCTAGCCACTTTATAAAACGCGGCTACATTGTCAAATCATCGTTCATTTTGCATCATTTTGCAATCTGGCTAGTGCTTTTAGCAATTTTATAAACTGGCCGATCAAGTACGTGCCACATTCTCAAACAGAATAACATTATCTGCTGTTTTGCGTTACGGCGAATATCACTGTCAGCAACAATTTAAAATTTGATTGATGGTTAAGTAGAAAGAAAAATGCAAACACTTAAAACCAAACATGGGGTTTTATTTTTTTAGAAATGTTTCACCTACCGGGCAGAAGCAAATTTTTTATATTGTTCTTCTCTACCCTGAGAAGTCCATAACGAAGTTAAAACAACGGAAACTGCAATAAAAATATAGATATATTTTTTAGTTTTACTGCCTTTTCTTCAACTTTCACAGTAAATTACATTCCAATTAATTTTCATATGCTTTATGAAATAATTTTAATAATGCTCATAACGATGCCGAAAACTTTTGGAAGTAAAACATATATAGGGATATCCTGTGGTTTATATTCTACTGGCGCCAGCCATTAAAATAATTCAGCATTATCTTATGTCGTATATTCCTAAAATAAATTAACTTGTTTTTATACATTTTTACAAGCTGGTTCAAAGTGGTCTTCCCACGCCAAAAGTTTTCTATAATTCAACTACTTAAAGCAGCAATCATCAATTTTTGATGTCCGAGTTAACACACTTATGTAATTAACTAATTAAAGTGTCACACAACCCCTGACGAGGAGTTCTAATTGACCATTTCTGAAATTACACATGTGTTGCGGAACACAGATTATGTTTTTAAATTATTGGTGGTAATAAATTGTATTTTCTATAATAATACTTTTAATAAACATATATACTCATGGACAAAATTATCGAATATTTTAAAATTTTCAAAATTTCTTTTTGAAAAAATGAATTCTGATGAATCAAACCATTTAAACACTTTGTACTAGTAAGAACAATTTATTTTACAAATTTTAAGTGAACATTATTAAAATTTTATGAGTAGAAAATTGTGAAAAAAAAAATTAAAGGCTAAATGTTACAAAAATTTAGGATATTTAGAGTAACTTAACTGCTACTGTGATGGCAAAATCTTAGTGTTTTAATTAAAATAAGAACATAGTAACGAGGATTCCCTCCTCGAGCTCCAATGACTGCATGAATCCTCGGCATGCTACTAAGTAGAGTTTGAATGTATTCTTGAGGAATTGCGTTCCATTCATATTGTGCTGCAAACCGAAGTTCTTCTATTGTACTTGGAATGGGATTTCTTTTCCTTATGCGGCGTTTTAGCTCATCCCACATGTGCTCTATCGGATTTAAGTCTGGGCTATAGGGCGGCCAATCCAAAGTTTGAATATGGACTGAATCGAGGTAATTAGTCACTCTGCCAGCGGCATGTGGTCGGGCGTTATCGTGCATTAATACGAATCTTTCATAGCCAATATGGCCGACATATGGCAAAACATGGTCCTGAAGGATGTTCTCGATATAACTACGCGCAGTCATTCGCCCAATCACTTCCACAAGTTCGGTGCATCCCTCCCAACTAATACCTCCCCAAAGCATTATGCCGCCACCTCCAAAGCTGACGCTATGTATGAGATTGCAGTTGGCGTACCGTTCCCCAACTCTTCTATAGACGTGGTTTCGTCCATCAGTCTTCCATAATTAAATTCTAGTCTCATCCGTAAACAGAATATTTTTCCAGTGCTCGTGATTCCACGGAACATGCGTTCTGGCAAATTCCAATCGACGAGTTTTGTGGTTTTGGAGAAGACGAGGAACTTTAGCAGGGCGCCTTGGCTTTAAACCTACTTCTTTTAATCTTCTTCTGACCGTTTTCGAACTAACATTGCTTTGGATTACATTTAGTATCTCATTTTTGAGATGCGTGGACGCCAATGTGCGATTTCGAGTAGAACTAAGTATCAAGAAACGGTCAACAATTGCTGTTGTACACCTTTTGCGCCCTTGACCGGGTCTTCGTTTGAAATTTCCAGTCTCTTGATACCTTCTTAAAATATTCGATACTGTAGATTGACCTCTCCTAAGACGTCGCGCAATCTCTTTTTGTTTATATCCTTCGTTATGCAGTGTTACAATTGTGCCGGTTCAACTTCGCTGCAACGTCTAACTGGTGGCATACTGTTATTTTAAATAGAGGACTGGCAAATGCGAATTACTATAACTCACTTAATTTCACCACAAGTAACTTAAGTCACTATTATTCTTAAATAAGTATGCAATGTTTTTTAGCATAATATGCACGAAAGACTATAGACGCCATTAATATGAATTAAATGTCAAAGTATTTTAAAACCAGTGAACATATCCGCCTCCTAGATGAATACCATCAGCACATATATCAGTTTAATTGGATAATTTAAGATTCTTTTCGAGTAACAGTGATAACAAAAAATATTCGATAATTTTGTCCATGAGTGTATATGCATACAAAATTATATAAAAAAAGACGCGATTGCGACCATGTAGACCTGGACAAGGCAGCCATAAATGTCTCAGAGTGTTTAGGAGAGGGATTATACCCGTGCATTATTGGGTTTTTAAGGTAATTGGGATATTATGTGGAAGGATTTAATCGTTATATCCAGAGATAAGTTTCTGTATCTGGTTCCATTTGGATTTACTATCTGTAAGTTAATGTACACTTTTAAAAGTCTTGCACCCCCTAATTATTAGGAATATTATAAAATCTCTTAAAACGTTAAAACCACAGTATTAAACATTAAATAAAAGCTTACACAAGAATGAAATAAAATTAAAATATTAAATTCTAAAGAGAAACTAAAATAACCAGTACTACAACAAATTAATATTCAGTATTTAAGCCTCTACTTCATAGTAATGCATTAGCCCGGCTATGCATCCCAATAATTAAATTTATTGAAGGTTTCCTGGGGGATATTCCTTCATTCTTCAGTAGCTGCAACAATAAGTTCTTGGTTGGGCATTGCTTGGTGGATTGTTCCGGTTGAAAATGGCTTTGGATGCATAATCCCAAACATGTTCTATGGGATTCGTGTTGGGCTAGTTCGGCGGTCAGTCTAGTGATAATTTGGTTTTCCAGGGCTTCTCTAGTGCTATGTGGCCTGGCATTGTCATCGATAAAGATAAACTGCTCGCCTAATTCATTACTCGGTGGTACAGTTGTAGGATCAATGATGTGTTGAAGGTAATATTGGCCTGTCACTGTCCCCGGTATATGGATAAGTGGTGTTCTTCTGTTTAACATTTTACCCCCCCCCCCCCCCCCAAAAAAAACACTTGTCCCACCGCGATGAGGAACAATTTTATTTTTATGGCATTTTCAACTCTGTTTATGCGTCCTGGTATCCTCCAAACTCTTACTCGGTAATTATCACTCACTAGTCCAAAACGCAATGATGCATCTGTAAAAAGCACGTTCCTCCATTCTGGCAAAAGTAAGTTTTGATGTCCCAAACATTTTTTGTGTTGGAATTCTATCATGGTATTTAGTTGTAAACAAGTTGCTCTTCTTATCAATAAATATATTCGGGTACACATTATTTTAAAGTATATTCTTAATACGTATTTTACCATAAATTTCGAGTGACATAAATTTTAATTGTTTTAACGACTAGGTCCCTGTGGATACAGTCCTAGAGTAGTTTCGGACACAAGCGTTGCTGATAAATTAGGATTTTGTTTTTTAGGTTAAGTGTTAAACCGGCTTATTAGAGGAGAGAAGTGTTCGATCCCCAATTAAACCTTACTGACTATAATATCCTCTTTCCAGGTAAGTTTTGTGCTAAAGGTAGCATTTAGATATTTTTCCCTGACTCTGTCGAAGGCCTTTTGAATGTCCTACGCTACCAGGTCCGTGTACACCCTGCGTTACAGACTATTCGTCGTCCTCGACAACCCTGGCGAGCTGGAGTTCCGTGGAGTGGTCAGCTCTAAAGCCAAACTACTAATTGGGAAGTATATTACCATCCATTATAAGGTCCCATAATCTTTCTAGGAACGTTTTTCCAGGACTTTAGCCAGCGAAGAAATTAAGTTAATGGATTGCTAGTTTTGGGGAAATGTGGGGCTTTTGTCATCTCTGGAAATCATCAGTATTACAGGCGTTCTTTAGCTATCGGGATAGTGGTTAAGAGGGAAGTTCGCGTTTATAATTTCGGTTAGGTTGTGAATTGTGTTGTCAGATTGTAAGTCACTGTAAGATTGGGGACTCTATCCAGACTGGGGAGTTTTTCGAGTTTCCCCTGTTGTCGAAGCGTTCTTTATGTGTAATGTCATTTCCTGTCTCCACATTTAGACTGAACTACCCTTCTAACGAGCTGGCGAAAGCGTATATAATTAATTCATTTGCTTGTATCCTGTTTCTCCGTCAGTGAATTATGTTTTTAAAAACAAATTCATCTCAGCATTCTAAAAATTCCAGTTTTATCAACGAAATATTTTTAAGAAAATAAATAAATGTGATAACAAACAATAACTCAAATTCAATTTCGTATAACTGATATTGAAATTATTATTTGCTTTTGAAAAATTGCTTTCTCGAGACTGAGCAAAACAAATAAAAAACCAGGTAGGTAAAAGATGTATTCAAAAAAAGCTGCTTCGTATTTATATTTTTCATTAAAATTTGTTGTAGCAGTATGCTTATTCTGTTTTTTGTCCATCCATAATTTCATGGATGTTACTTCCCTAAATCTTATTTCACTTTAATACATCATAAAAATAAACCACCGAACATTCAGCAAAATACATTTATTCCGCACCGAAAGAGCTTAATTAGACTTTCGAAGTCCCGATCAATCGAAACCCACCAACAAAAACATTTTATCTTCTACCTTAGTATAAAAAAAGATTATAACGTATCGATCTATCGATATGCGTCTTTGTTTGTCAGCAGTTTCCTCCAGGTAATATTGAGATAATAGTCGGCCAATGCTACCAAAGTCTCGGCCCGAGCCTCACCCTGTGGGAGCTAGTCTCACTAAGAGAAATGTCACAATAAATATCATCTAAACTAAAGTTTCTATATTCGTTAGAATTAATATGAAGCACTCTTTTTCTTCAAAGACGTTCTTCGGAAAACATACTTGGCATCTAGCCATTACTTGTGAGTCCTTAAAGGTCAGATCAGAATCAGACATATTAAAGACGAGTAATACTCCACTCTCGGTTCACACCACGCAACTAGGAATCGAATATTCCGCCAATGGTACCATATGAGATTGAAAATCAACATGACCAATGTGATTTGGAGGAATTGTCACTTCCTTATTGACGCGCATCTTGGTTTTACTTGACGGAAGACTGTTCACTTCAGGTACATAACTGTAGCAAATCCGATTTAAAAAGTTGCAATTGTCCATCCTTTACAATTAATACTTCATCCGGGTGGTTCACAACAGTTTGTTTATTCATGACGGCTACACACTGTACATCATCAGCAACAACAAGGACAGGAACGTTAATTACGTTAATTAAGTCAACTTTAATATTAACTTTTGCAGTACCAAATGCAATTTCGGTACCACCCGGTAATAACGCGATGTGCTCTCGAAATTCCTTAAGCTGTTTTGAGAAAAGCTGTTTCAAAATTCTATAAGTAAACAATAAAATGCATCGAAAAGAAATGTGGCTATATTGAAGTTTAAATTTTGTAAATTTATTCTTTCTAAATAAGTAAAACATTTCTTTTATATTAAAACGTTTAATTGTTTTGGTAAGTGGCTGTCAATTCGTATTTAGACCGAAAAAAAAAAGATTCTCTAAATAATTCCTTAAAATATCTTTTCTTTGTATCTAAATAGAGATACTTTACTCTTGGGTATATTTTACGTTTTTCGCTCAATCCGAAAATGATAAAAAGAAAATTTGCTGACGTGTGGATTACCCCCCATACACCATCAATTCCCCCCAAAAATTCAAAAATCTAAACTGGCCATCCAACCCCCTATCTTTAGTAAAATTTTCCGCTGAATCCGAAAATGACAAAGAAAAAATTTTCTGACGTATGGATTACCCCCATACACCCTCAATTCCCCCCAAAAGTTGAAAAAATCCAAACTGGCCATCCAACACACCTATCTTTAGTACAATTTTTCGCTGAATCCGAAAATGATAACGAAAATTTTTTCTGACGTATGGATTCCCCCATACACACTGAATTCCCCCCAAAAATTCAAAAAACGAAACTGGCCATCCATCTTTAGTAAAATTTTCCGCTGAATCAGAAAATGATAAAACAAAGCCCATTTTGTTTTTTTTTTGGGTGCAATTTGGTGTGTGGGGGGAATCCATACGTCAGAATTTTTTTTTTTTTTTTCGGATTCAGCGAAAAATTTTACTAAAGATAGGTGGCTTGGTTGGCCAGTTTGTATTTTTTGAATTTTTGGGGGGAATTGAGGGTGTATGGGGAGAATCCATACGTCATAAAAAAATTTCTTAATCATTTTCGGATTCAGCGGAAAATTTTACTAAAGATAGGTGGGTTGGATGGCCAGTTTGGATTTTTTGAATTTTTGGGGGGAATTGAGGGTGTATGGGGGGTAATCCACACGTCAGAAAATTTTCTTTTTATCATTTTCGGATTGAGCGGAAAATTTTACTAAAGATAGGCTGGGTCACGTCTCTAAAATACAAAAAAAAAAATTTTGTCTGCCTGTGAATCAATACAATTAATTATAGATTAGAGCAATATCGTCACACCTAAATCTAATCTATTGTTTAAGGCCGATAGCCAAGGCACTTAAGTTTTAAAAATGTAAAGTCGCTCAGAGTTGTAGATATTAAACTGTGATGTTTAAAATCAAAATCGCGTCTTGATAGCAGCTATGTAGTTTGAGGGCCCCTTGAACTCTTTATAATCAACATCCAAAGAAAAAAGATCCAACTTCGCAAACGCGTTCTTAACTTCAATCGAATCTGAAAGAATTTTTACAACATATCCCAGTGTTAATAGGAATCGGCGAGATGCTTTAAAAATATATGGGGGGTAGTTACCCCAATCAACTCCCACCCATAGCATGTGGGATATGAAAATCCATAGAAAATTACGGACTTCCAAAAGATAAAACTTTTACAGATAAATTCTTTTTAATAAACACATTGTTAGTGAAAACATTTGGGTAAGAAATTAAATTATAATATTTCAGTTCTTATATCGATCCTAGGGGGTAAGTTACCCCAATCAACCCCTGCCTATAGCATGTGGGATATGAAAATACATAGAAAATTATGGACTTCAAAAAGATAAGACTTATACTGATAAATTATTTTTTTAATTAATAAACACATTCTCAGCGAAAACATGCGTGTAAGAAAGTAAATTATAACATTTCAGTTATTATATCAATCCCACGCTTTAGATAGGTTATTTATTTAATCTTGTTTAAAAAAGAGATAAGTTGAAATAAAAATGATTTATATTTCATTATTTTCGGGTTTGGCATAAGCAATTTTTACACCATTTAGTTTATAAAACTACCCACTAGGGTTTGTATATGTAAATTATATGTATTAAATAGTATATACCAGGGTCTCTAAAAATATAAAAAGATGAGCTTATATCAACAGTTCGTAATACTCGTTCTATAAGGAAATCACATACCCTCTGATCGGTTTAATAGAACTAATGTTAAAAACTACCCCCGGCAGGGGTTTTACGAACGGCATTTTCTACTAGTATATCTACCAAAGCGTATAACATTGACTGATGAAGCCGTTGACAGCTTAAATAATAAGCAGCTGGCCCTTGTATTTCGCGGTATGAAATACTTTGAAGATTATAAAAAGGAGTCGCCTATGGTAGAGCTCGTGGAGAATTGGGAGCAATGGTAAGGTTAAATAACATAGTATTCTACATATACATCCGATGATTCTTTCAAAATTTCTATTAAATAAAAAGCGCCAAATTCACCAAAGAAATACTAAATACGTGTTTTCTTTTCAGATTGAGGAGCTAGCATTATGCACTATTTTACTATTTTACCCTATTTTATGATGCTATATTTAATTATTTTGTCTAAAAAGGGGATTATATATAAAAACGTTGCACTTTAAAAAAAACTTATAAAATTTTTTAATAAAAATTTACATAAACGTAATTTCGAATTGGATCGACCCAAACTAACACGTTTTTATTAACTAACAATCCACTGTGTACAACAATAGCGGTCGGCGGCAACGTGTCCGGCTGCGGCCCGTCGTAGTAAAAATATATAAACTGAAAAGATTAAATGGGATTAGAATCGAAAAACGAATAAAAAGCATTAAAACTTACATCTTGATTGGGGAATCTCCCTTCAACCAATTGTTCGGCGAAAATCATCACGGAAAGTTCTTTATAAGAAAAAATTTTATTATAAAAAATATTATATTATGTTCAAAAACTCACCATCAGCCATTTTATAACACTACCAACACAAACCTTTAAAATATTTAACACTATATAAAACGGCTTTACATATCGCGCTCTGAAATTTATACCTCTTCCTACCTATTCTCCCAGATAATTTACAGAGTGTTAATAGCACTTTTTAAACGTTAACAGTTTGTCCAAATTACCGCACGGCCTGTGGCAAGGTAGTTGCATGTACCACTGTGTATAAATAATTGCGTTTTCCAGATTGATAAAGTTATATGCATAGCTGACATTATGCATTCATACGACTCATTATTAGCCGCTACCTTTTGCGAAATTGTTAAAGTTTGCCCCTGGTGTTATGGTGTTTTTTCAAAAAAGAATATTCTCAACATTATTTGCATCATTTATTTTGTACAAAGTGTTTTAAAATCTTTAAAAAGAGGAAAACAGTGACATTTTTAAAATTTGGTGTTTTTTTTCGCTTTGTTCGTTTTCGAAAGACTCTCGTAAGTAAAAACATTGTTTTACTTGTACTATATTTCTGTAATTTACATTTTTCCATAGTTTAAGTAATCCTTTTTAAATATTATGATTTTTATTTATCGATTATAATTAATTATTTGACAATGTTTTCTCAAAAAGAAACGTAGATCATAAAAAGTCATATGATTTGTTTCAAACTTTTATTTTTACTCATAAAAATATTATAAGATAGATAAGTATTTGTTCTTACTAATTACTTAAGTTTTTTTGGCGGTCCAGTTTTCTACCTTCCGTGGTCCGAATCCTGACCGCGGTCCCCCAGTTGCCGACTTCCACAAAGGATCTAATGCAGACTGATAAGTTCTGAATGCAAAACTCTGCTTACTGGCAATCGTCTGACAGTTTTATGGTGACGATATAGATGTTTTGCTTTCATATTTTGGTACTTGAGGCAGACATCATCACAATCAATCTCGATGTCACATTAAAAGTGTTAGAGTAGTCAAAAGTGTTTAATCTCATCTTGTACACTATGTATGTACCTTCAGGGCAAGGCATAGTTGTCTATTGCTGCTCGGGATTAGTTAGTTTTGCATCTTCAGACGTCTCTTCAAGGTAAATTCCTTATGCTCTTAGGAGTTCTTTGTGCAACTCTAGCAGGCGTAAATCTGGTTGTTTTTGTAGTAGGATTCCCGCCACTCCATGTTTAGATGCGTCGGTGTGTAGTTCGGTGTCATATTTTGGGTGGTAAATTGCAAGCACAGGTCTGGTACAAAGAACATCTCTTAAGCAGCTGAAGGCTTGCTGTTGTTGACTTTCTCAATTGAACACGACATTTTTTTCGTAAGTTGTGTAAGCGGTCTTGCATTTACTATCTACTATTTTACCCTATTTTATGATGCTATATTTAATTATTTTTTCTAAAAAGGGGATTATATATAAAAACGTTGCACTTTAAAAAAAACTTATAAAATTTTTTAATAAAACTTTACATAAACGTAATTTCGAATTGGATCGACCCAAACTAACACGTTTTTATTAACTAACAATCCACTGTGTACAACAATAGCGGTCGGCGGCAACGTGTCCGGCTGCGGCCCATCGTAGTAAAAATATATAAACTGAAAAGATTAAATGGGATTAGAATCGAAAAACGAATAAAAAACATTAAAACTTACATCTTGATTGGGGAATCTCCCTTCAACCAATTGTTCGGCGAAAATCATCACGGAAAGTTCTTCATAAGAAAAAATTTTATTATAAAAAATATTATATTATGTTCAAAAACTCACCATCAGCCATTTTATAACACTACCAACACAAACCTTTAAAATGTTTAACACTATATAAAACGGCTTTACATATCGCGCTCTGAAATTTATACCTCTTCCTACCTATTCTCCCAGATAATTTACAGAGTGTTAATAGCACTTTTTAAACGTTAACAGTTTGTCCAAATTACCGCACGGCCTGTGGCACGGTAGTTGCATGTACCACTGTGTATAAATAATTGCGTTTTCCAGATTGATAAAGTTATATGCATAGCTGACATTATGCATTCATACGACTCATTATTAGCCGCTACCTTTTGCGAAATTGTTAAAGTTTGCCCCTGGTGTTATGGTGTTTTTTCAAAAAAGAATATTCTCAACATTATTTGCATCATTTATTTTGTACAAAGTGTTTTAAAATCTTTAAAAAGAGGAAAACAGTGACATTTTTAAAATTTGGTGTTTTTTTCGCTTTGTTCGTTTTCGAAAGACTCTCGTAAGTAAAAACATTGTTTTACTTGTACTATATTTCTGTAATTTACATTTTTCCATAGTTTAAGTAATCCTTTTTAAATATTATGATTTTTATTTATCGATTATAATTAATTATTTGACAATGTTTTCTCAAAAAGAAACGTAGATTATAAAAAGTCATATGATTTGTTTCAAACTTTTATTTTTACTCATAAAAATATTATAAGATAGATAAGTATTTGTTCTTACTAATTACTTAAGTTTTTTTGGCGGTCCAGTTTTCTACCTTCCGTGGTCCGAATCCTGACCGCGGTCCCCCAGTTGCCGACTTCCACAAAGGATCTAATGCAGACTGATAAGTTCTGAATGCAAAACTCTGCTTACTGGCAATCGTCTGACAGTTTTATGGTGACGATATAGATGTTTTGCTTTCATATTTTGGTACTTGAGGCAGACATCATCACAATCAATCTCGATGTCACATTAAAAGTGTTAGAGTAGTCAAAAGTGTTTAATCTCATCTTGTACACTATGTATGTACCTTCAGGGCAAGGCATAGTTGTCTATTGCTGCTCGGGATTAGTTAGTTTTGCATCTTCAGACGTCTCTTCAAGGTAAATTCCTTATGCTCTTAGGAGTTCTTTGTGCAACTCTAGCAGGCGTAAATCTGGTTGTTTTTGTAGTAGGATTCCCGCCACTCCATGTTTAGATGCGTCGGTGTGTAGTTCGGTGTCATATTTTGGGTGGTAAATTGCAAGCACAGGTCTGGTACAAAGAACATCTCTTAAGCAGCTGAAGGCTTGCTGTTGTTGACTTTCTCAATTGAACACGACATTTTTTTCGTAAGTTGTGTAAGCGGTCTTGCATTTACTATCTACTATTTTACCCTATTTTATGATGCTATATTTAATTATTTTTTCTAAAAAGGGGATTATATATAAAAACGTTGCACTTTAAAAAAAATTTATAAAAAGTTTTAATAAAAATTTTTAATAAAAATTTACATAAACGTAATTTCGAATTGGATCGACCCAAACTAACCCGTTTTTATTAACTAACAATCCACTGTGTACAACAATAGCGGTCGGCGGCAACGTGTCCGGCTGCGGCCCATCGTAGTAAAAATATATAAACTGAAAAGATTAAATGGGATTAGAATCGAAAAACGAATAAAAAACATTAAAACTTACATCTTGATTGGGGAATCTCCCTTCAACCAATTGTTCGGCGAAAATCATCACGGAAAGTTCTTTATAAGAAAAAATTTTATTATAAAAAATATTATATTATGTTCAAAAACTCACCATCAGCCATTTTATAACACTACCAACACAAACCTTTAAAATGTTTAACACTATATAAAACGGCTTTACATATCGCGCTCTGAAATTTATACCTCTTCCTACCTATTCTCCGAGTTTATTTACAGAGTGTTAATAGCACTTTTTAAACGTTAACAGTTTGTCCAAATTACCGCACGGCCTGTGGCACGGTAGTTGCATGTACCACTGTGTATAAATAATTGCGTTTTCCAGATTGATAAAGTTATATGCATAGCTGACATTATGCATTCATACGACTCATTATTAGCCGCTACCTTTTGCGAAATTGTTAAAGTTTGCCCCTGGTGTTATGGTGTTTTTTCAAAAAAGAATATTCTCAACATTATTTGCATCATTTATTTTGTACAAAGTGTTTTAAAATCTTTAAAAAGGATTACTTAAACTATGGAAAAATGTAAATTACAGAAATATAGTACAAGTAAAACAATGTTTTTACTTACGAGAGTCTTTCGAAAACGAACAAAGCGAAAAAAACACCAAATTTTAAGGAGTTCTTTGTGCAACTCTAGCAGGCGTAAATCTGGTTGTTTTTGTAGTAGGATTCCCGCCACTCCATGTTTAGATGCGTCGGTGTGTAGTTCGGTGTCATATTTTGGGTGGTAAATTGCAAGCACAGGTCTGGTACAAAGAACATCTCTTAAGCAGCTGAAGGCTTGCTGTTGTTGACTTTCTCAATTGAACACGACATTTTTTTCGTAAGTTGTGTAAGCGGTCTTGCAGTAACGGCAAAATTTTTAACGTATTTTCGAAAGTAACTAGCTAATCCCAAGAATTGCTGGATTTTATGGACATTTTTCGGGACTGGAAAATCTTTTACGACATATTTTTACAGAAGTAGGGCGTCAGTCAGACGTCTCTTCAAAGTAAATTCCTTATGCTCTTAGGAGTTCTTTGTGCAACTCTGAGAGCATCAAACGTGTCGAGTGTTACGTCTGCTACTTTGGAATAGTTTGCTGCAAATGATTGTCTGGGTTCGATTTCTGTTACCGAAATATCAATACCGAATATCGCCTCTGATAGTATAGGCGCGTTTCTCTGCGGCGTCGGGTTTTGATTTGCCTGCAGAAGTGTTGGTGCTGGAACGATAGTGCTTCGCTTTTCCTTTGGAGTATTTTCGATTCTCTTGCTAGGTTTAAAACCAGGTTTGAAGTTTTCTGGTTTTCCCATGTAGCGAGGAGCAATCTTCCTGATTTCCTCCGCAGTATAGACTTTGTCTACAGCTTCCATTGTTAACACTTTTATGTTTTGTTTTCCTTACTAGGACCAGATCACAAAACTGCTCTGCAAAACTGCAAAAAGATATTTTACTAAACTAGCACTTTCTAAAGTTTTCTTTAACCGGCTACCCAGTTTAGGAATATTTTATTATACTTTCTCCCCTGGTCTCGAACTCGACTCGAGGAGTGACCAGTTGCAATTTTCTTCTTTGGTGGTCTTCCCCTCTTCTTCCAAAAATGCTTCTTCGGAGGAGCCATGCGGTATGGAGGTGAAGCTATAGGTGAATGGTTTCCAGTATTTATATAATGAACCACATTTGGAGTCGGTTCTCACCCCCACTTTAAAGATATCTTTTTGTTCTCCCAGAAATGCACACAATTTTAATCGTTCATCTTCTGGGAAAACAATAAACTTTGTTGGAATCACCTTGGTTCCAAAAGTAACATCCGCTAGAGTAGTAAGCACATCTGTTGTTTGACACTGTCCATCTGCAAGTTTAACTGTTATTCTTTCATTGTTAAATTCACAACCTTCCTCTTGTAAAACTTTATAAAGCATTTGGCTTTTGACCAACATGATCAAAAATTCTAACTTTTAGAGCGGGTCTATCGCTCTGACAAACCAATGTATCAAGACTAAAAAATTTATGTGATGCCGTCTCTGTCTTTTTACCATTTGGACAATTAATTAGACCGAATAAAACCTGGTTTGCCACAACCATAGCAGCTTACGCTTGTAGAAGCACTGGATGTCGGTTGCTTAGTATAACTCGTTCTCGGGTTTGCAGGAACACCACTTCATTTTTTGGGTATGACCATCTTGAGTCTTGCTGTCTACTGTAGGCGGTTTAATCAAAAACTTTCGACATTCGTCTTTTAATGCGGCCAACATTACTACAAAACTGACAACGTACACGTTTATCTTTATTATAGTTCGCACTGTCACTACGTTCAAATGTCTTTTAAATAAGTCTAGCTTGCTTTAGTAGTTCGTTAAAATAGTTTATTTTGTCGCGAGACAGTCCTCCCGTATCACACGATTGATTAGTCCATACACCATGTATAACTGTACTTGCTCGGAAAGTGTATTATTTGGAAGCTGCGCTAAAACAGAACGCCCTTTTGCAAACAAAAATGTCAGTAGGGGTATTCTCACTCCGTTCGTTCGAGAAAAACTCACGGTAAACTCGATAAGGTGGTTTTCGCGTACCAAATGTTGTACGTAAAAGAGTTATCGCATCAGTCTAAGCGTTTATTGTCGCTTTCACGGCTTGATACCACGTCGCGGCGAATCCGTCTAATAACATTGGAAGTCCTTTCAAAGCATTAGCATTAACATCATATCGTCGCTCCCGTTGCCAACAGGCGTATCTGAATTTTTGTAATTTTTCAGTAGAGCCGTTTAAAGGTTTTAGGACATATTCATATTTAGACTGACCGTTAATTATCCAAAAATTGTTGGTATTTTATATGTTTTGGTCTTTATGTAGAAATTCTGAAACAGTTTTAATTAAAATATATATATATAAAAAAAATAATTTACCGCCATTTTGTCCATTTTTTCCACTTACGCCTATTGGTGGTACATGAAAAATTTATTGTTTTAACTTAAGCCCTTTATTGTTTTACCGTTAAATTTAAAAAAAAATAACTTTTGGTATTAACAAATATTTATATTTGATAAAATACAAAAGACATATTCAGGGGATTCTCAAAAAAATATTTTAATATGTAAATTCAGAAAATATAAATTAATTTCTTATAATATTTTACATTTAAACAATAAAAAACTAAAAGGTTTTCCTTGAAGAAGTTACATCATAAAACAATATTTTTAGCGAAAAACATTTAATGTAATAATAATTTAGTTTTAATGGGGCAAAGAACGGTAAAACTCTACGTGCTCGAACAAGTGCACTACTGGAGTGGTGCCAGTGCAAAGGGCTAATAAATCTTCGTATTTCCCAGGCATTATTGGAGGAGGAACATCATAGAGCTTCGAAATAACATTCGAGTTTAATACGGATTCCACTCGGCGTTTCAAGGTAATTGATCGGTGTGTTTTTTCCAAATGGCTTGTTTTAAAAAAAAGTTTTGCTGGCTGGTCTTTTCGAACGGCAAATTCCACCATCGTTGTCCAGTTGAGTTCCCGAGAAGAGTCATCATCTCGAATATTTAAAATACGCAAATTTCTGGAAAATTTCTTAAAATCTAAAAAATCTGAATATTTTAGATTACACACTTCATAAGGATGTTGCCTCCTTGCAAGTCGGAAAACAGGATTTAATTGGCTTGGCACCATTATTTCTCCAGCTTTTTTAATAGAACGGGAAATGACACTGTGAGCAGAGTCACCTTCGTTTTGCCCATGATTTGGTGTAAAAAAGCGAAGACAGATTTCTCTCAAGTTTTGGCTGTTTTGTAAAGTATACAGGAGAGTGGAAGCCACAACTGAATTTTTATTTTGTCCACTGCAACTGTCTGCAAATAGATAGGCTTTTTGTTTCCCTTGCTCATCATAGAATTTTAAAAATTTATAAAGTGCTGTGGAGATTTCGCATGAACCTCGCTTCCCCTGACCCTCGTGCCAAGTAAAGCAGAAGCAGTCTTTCGAGGCAATGTTATACATGGTTAAATTAAAAACGCCCAATCTTCGTTTATAAAAAATAGCATTATCATTTGAAATTGGGACGTGAATAACCTGTTGCAGGTCGAAAGAAGCGCATAAAATTACTGGGTTCTCAAGGGCTTGTTTTTTAAGTTGGTTTTTTATTTCTCTAACAGCCTCTTTTTCTTTAACATGCAAATAGTACTTTTCACGTATTTCTAACTTTTGTTGTTCAGATCCTTTTAAAAAAGTATTGCACAAGCTGCATTGGTCTTTTTTGGGCCGATGAAAGGATAAATTCATACCTATAAAAACTTTACTGTACAATGTATAGCAACCAGCCTCCTTATGATTTTGCAAGCACTCTTCCTTAAACATTTCATACATTTTTGGCAGGGACAAATCGCTGTGAAGGTATTCTCTACTTGAACTTTTCCGACAGTAATGTGATTCAGCTTTAGGGAAACGCCTGATGTGATTTTCTATTAGCTGTCTGAGTGTCTCGTCTCGTAATTTTAATGATTCCTTTCGTCCTCCTCGAAAGTCTTTAGCAAGAATACCTGTTGGAGTAACTTTATCTACCGAAGTTCTCATTGATTTTTCGCTTACGCCTAATGTATTTAAAAAGAATACCTTGCATACTTTTTCTTTTTTGCCATTTAAAAGAAGATAGTACATTTTTGTCTTTGGCCTTCTAGATTTATCTTTCGTTGTTTTTCGCTTCTTATCCATTTCTATTACGAATCTACAAATGAACTCTCTTTTTAACTGAATATCGCCTATCGCTTGAAATTCGGTAAAAATTTTTCTTCGATGCTCTTCCGTAAACAGGAAACAGCTATTTCCGGACTTTTTGCAAAAGTTAGAATTACAGCTTGGTTTTAGTTCTTTAGCAGGAACACTTTTTTTTGTTGAATATGATTCATACTCTAAACCTAGATTTCGTTTAGCGGCGGCCTCCTTTTTTTTATTTATTCTTTGCATTTTGTTTTTACTGCCTATTTTTTCTTCTCCCTCGACAATAAAATCTTCAGGTTTTTTTTGCTGATTCTCAAGAGGCAAAGGACTTGGACACATCCTCTCTGAAAAAGACTTCTTATGCATTTCACATGATAAATTTTTCTTATTTTCAAAATGCTCCCAGCAAACCAATATATAACACAACACAGGAACTGAACATCTCTTTCTTGCCAAAAGGAACCTCACACTTTTGGACGTAGTCGGGATCCTCATGATCTGATATTTCTACATGACTAAAAGGATCTTCTTCCGACTCGCTTACTTCATCGTAAGTCATCAATAAATGATCACTCTTTTGCAGATTTTTGGACGTGTCCTTCTTTCGTAACTCCGAAAGTGGTATTTCGAAATCACTGTCAGATAGGTCGTTATTATTTTCAGCCAATAATCTTTTTTTCTGTAGTTGTGCTAGTGGTATATCAAACTCACTATCCGACCCACTACTATCATATTCTGTTATGACAACTTCTCCATAATATCTTTCTTTGTTATATAACATCATTACAGACGTGCCTAATTTAATTATTTCACCTGGTTTTACTGGTTGCAGTTCGTTGGTTGAAACACAGTTTTTAGTACCATCTTCCCATTTCACAATAACGTCCATTTTTACTGCAAGTAAACAACTAAATAAGTAAATTATTATTATATCATTTGAAAGTGAAACCTACCAGTTATTTTCAGCTGCAATTGCTTTCAAAACTTACTTAATATATAGTTAAATTATTACGGCAGCGCGAAGAAAAGCAGTAACGTGAACTAGCCAAACAATAGTTTCAAACTAAAACAGACGGTTGTTCGCCCTACATGCGCCAGCGTAACGCCACGTGACTAAAATTGAAACATTTGATTTGTTCAAAAAATTACGGCGTGGGAGCCAGTGAAGTTACGCCCATCGGTAACAAGAGTTTGAAAAAATATGTTACCACCAAGAGGCTTATCTTAACATAAGCCCATCGGTAACAAGAGTTTGAAAAAATATGTTACCACCGAGGGGCTTATCTTAACTTAAGCCCAATAGTCGCATTTTAATATAAACAAAATTAAGTTAAGCCAAAACAAAAATATCGCGTTGCACGGAGACTATTGTTAATATAGTTACGCCCATTGGTAACGAAGTAGAGATCACTAATACAAAAAAGTTTATGGGCTTAACTCAATTTGGCAAATTTTGTTAGTTACGCCCATTGGTAACGGGGACGACGATATGTAGATGGTGCCAGTCTATGAAAGCATAAACATCAGTTTTTTGACTACCATCGAATCTATTTCCACCGGTGCGGTTAAAACTGGTACCGGATTCTGTGCTGACACAATAAATTTCTCTAACAGTTGTTTAAACTGTTCATCACTCAGAGTTATGGCCATTTTTGTTTTAGAGTCTGTATAGTTCTTACCAACTTGACGAGAACGCAAATTATACTGATTAGCCTCCGTGGTTACAAGATAAGGTCTCTACGTACGGTTTGAATTACTGAAACAGGCTTAAAACAACTTTACAGCCTTTTATACGTGACAGCAGGTAGACATTACAATTTTTAACCCTAATCACTCGGGGAAACTTCAACTTCCAAGACTATGGCAACGTTGTCCAAATTTTAAGAAACATTATTTCACCCCCCCCCCCCCCTTTCAAAATTTCCTAGATCCGGCACTGACACCCTGTATATATCCCCTATTAAGCGCGAAAATTTGTAATTTCATTTATCCTTTATATCACCTGTGTCTTGTTTTCCTAGCAGGCGTGTTTGTTAGGAAAATATCACGTAATCTGATTATTTCGGTTTAGTAGTGCGATTGGCAATTCGAAAATAAGTAGGCTATGATACAGAACAATCTGGCAAACTGTTGCAAGGTGGTTGGCGATCTTTTCGTTTGTTACTAACCATCAATATAAATGATATTCAAAAGATAATTCCTTAAATGTGTTTTTTTTTCTATTTTGGGGTCTTCGTTTGTGGGAAAAATCGCTGGGAAGCTTCTTAACACGCTCGCTTGTTAGGTGCCTCGGCTCGTTATTGAATATACGAATTTCCAGTAATGCAAATACATACATTTTCACAACGCATCTCAGTACACAAAGTCTTTTTGAAAACAACTAAGAAGTTGTCCAGAGGAACAGAAATCAAAACGTTTCGAGTTATGGTAAGTTTGGATTTCCACCTATTCATATGTTTATAAGACATTATTAGTGGACGCCTCTGGCCAACAGAAATTATTCTCAAGTTATCAGAAATATTACAGTAAATAAATGCTCCTTATTGTATTATTTCTTTACCGTCCCGTCGTTAGTGCTTAGTTAATTACCTACAACAATGTTGTTGGTTTTGGGTACTGTGACAGCAGTTCTCTTATGCTACATCATACTTGTGAACTTTGCTTCTATAAAGGAGTATATTCGATGGAGGATAATGATAAAAAAACTGCCTAAAATGGTAGGAATGAAATTTTTTGTTGGTCACGCAACAAATGTAGTGGGTTATTCAAATGGTAAGAATATACATAATTAATAGTATAGTGTAGTTATACACAACAAGTAAAATAGATTAGAACACGGTGAATAAATTTTTGTGTGCAGATTAAATATTTTAAAGTATGCAGTGGTCGTTATCAATATATCGGAGACTCAGATAACAATAAGAAAATCATTAAAAACACTTGCAGCCGATTGCACAAAACTCTTAATCCAGTGTTAAATCCTAATTCGGTGTTAAAAAAAGACAGTCGATTTCAAACTTTTTTGTATACAGAAACTGCAGAAATCTAAACTGATTAAACAGACTATTGCTACTACAAAACCCTTGGAAAGGTTTATTTTTCATTTGTTTTTAACACAGACAGGACTTAACTCCGAATTAAACTAGTTCCACAATATGCTGGGTTCAATTTATGGCTTTCGTAAAATCCTTAACAAAATATTAGTTAATTTGGCAAAATTTTGTATTCCAAGAATTTGTTTTTAATGAAAATCCTTTCTTCAATATTTTAAAATAAAATTATACATTTATGTATTATAGATGGACATGCAATTAAGCAACATTAACTAAGTAGATACCTGCCTTTGTATAGTAGTATGCACACTATAGTAAACAATGTAGGATAAGAAATTTAATTATAATGTGCATTGTAACATAAAATATGGGCTGAATAATATACAACTTTGTCGTTTTTCAAAATTTTATTTTTGTTGTGTAATACATTTTTGCATCTACTAGGGAATAGATTTTAATGCCATATCGGTTCGGTTTGTTAGGCATATCGACTCTAAACCCACATTTCCCTCGAAACGCTACCAACACTTCGTCCACTGTTGTAAGTTCCGAAATGCAAAAATATTTCGACTAATTAGAATTAACTGCATCAATGATCTCCCTGATCGGTGCTATTTTTGTCTTTCTAATCTAGTATTTCTATTGTCAAAGCGGATATGTTGAAGTAAGAATTTAAATCTTTCAAGGAATATTTCAAGTAAAACGGAATATGTCCATATAAGTACAGTTTGTTCTAAATAAATCAAAGACATTGACCCGATTATTTTTTGACATCGCAGATATATAGAGCAACCCTAGAAGCGCTTTCAATTCAATAACGTCTGTGGGTCTGGCTGATCGGTTGTTTGGATTCACAGTGCACAGTCCAATGTAGATATTTGTTTTATCAACAATTACTTGCAAAGTATCGTCTGTAAGAAAAAGATTCCAGATCTTTGCGGCAGATGTTATTGCTTTTGTCAAAGCGGATATGTTGAAGTAAGAATTTAAATCTTGCAAGGAATATTTCAAGTAAAACGGAATATTTCCATATAAGTACCGTTTGTTCTAAATAAATCAAAGGCATTGACCCAATTATTTTTTGACATCACAGATATATAGAGCAACCCTAGAAGCGCTTTCAATTCAATAACGTCTGTGGGTCTTGCTGATCGGTTGTTTGGATTAACATTGCACAGTCCAATGTAGATATTTGTATTATCGACAATTACTTGCAAAATATCGTCTCTAAAAAAAGACTCCAGATCTTTGCGGCAGATGTTATTGCTTTTGTATTCCCCTTTACTCCAGGGAGAAACTTGATAATATTTTCGGCGCGTGTTCTTACTTGACAATTTGCTGGATACTTCCTCCACTTTGTTTGGCCGTCTTTTCCAATATAATATGCAACCCTTTGTTGTGCTGTTACACCTCTTCCTGAATAAAGATCTAAATTTACGTTGTACTCAATATCTTGCTCATCATCACTGTTGTGATCTTCAATTTCTTCATTATCGTCTTCCAAGCTTATCTCGTCGTCATCGGGTACGACATCTGTCTCAACTTCATCGAACAGCTGGCGTAGATATTTTTGCTCCTATTCGTAGTTCATATTTGTTACTATAATCAAACATTTATCTTTAATAATTTATAAAAAAGTAAAGTTGTTAGAAATATTTACCTCTAAAAATGTCACGATAAGACTAACCTGCGGAGTGTCAGTCCGCATTTAATTCCAGCTCCAAAAAAAAAGACTTCACACCGTTCACCTATTAACACTGAATTCGCGACTAGTGATGGGCGGATCGGATCTGAACCGGTTCAATGAGTCGGATCTTAAGAAGAATTCGGACTAATCCGACTCCTCAAATAAAACAGACGATTCACGGATCTTAAATAGAATCGGTTTGATTTGACTGTCGATGTTAACAAATTTTTCAAATTCGTTGTCTTCGACATTGCTCGTCAAATTGTTTTGATTTATTAATACGTACTGGCTTTATACTCACTACAAAATGGTTTATACATTCTTGTTTTTTTTTATTTTTTTGGTGCGGAAGAGACTGTCGCAATAGACGGTCCAGGTTCTTCTGTTTTAGACTCATTATTACTATTTTTATCTAACTCGGCAATATTTCTTTCTCTATACATAAGGATACCTGAAATAAACGTATTTCATAATAAATATATTTTGTCAAACTCAAAAAATGAAAAAGCATCATCCATCTACTCGCGTTTCACCTCACCGTATTACGGTTTGTCAGTACATGGCCATCGCGCACGTTAGCCCCGAATGGTTAACTATACATATTGTTATTATTATAGTATATTATAGTATTTGTCAATCGACAACTTTATCCCAAATCTGGTTTTGCTTTCGACAAAAGAGTTTTAAAACTTTGACTTATTTCGACGCTTGTCTGGTAAAATATGTAGTTTTATTAAAATGCAGCTGGTACCATTAGCGATTGTAACTTTTCTCGCCAAAATTTATATAACATGTCCGTAACAATCGCGATCGCAATTACAATAAGTAGTGCAAGTATCTATTGCAACACCACAATTCTCTTGGTGCATCAAAAGAGACCGCCACCCCAGCTATTTCCTAACGTCCATTAACAACGCGCTTATAAAATTAGCCCGTTAATTCCGGGCCACACTTCTTGTTGTTAATATAGAATTACGCGTTTACAGCGCACAGTGGTAAGAATAAAACATTTAGACAATCATAATTATTTTTAATGTCAACGGAAATGAACCATGACATTTTTATATATATATATATATATATATATATATATATATATATATATATATATATATATATATATATATATATATATTGCATTTATTTGTGCTGTATACATTATAATAGAGAAGTTTCTCGTTAATAATATAATTTAGGCATAACGACAGTAACATATATTAAATAGTAAAACGGTAATGTGAATCATAATGTATGTAACAAAACAGTTATTCATGGGAGAGAAACTATTTTTTTTTGTAAAACCCAGCACCAATAATCTAAATACTTCAGTACCTACACATTGGTAAAATTGTAATCTAAAAATATAATAAAATGATTTTTTTTTGAATATTTATAATAAAAAATAAAAATATAATTTAATGTATCTATGGATATTTAAACAAGAAACCTAATTTTTAAAACGATAAAACTATTTTTTTAAACCAGCACCAATAATCTAAATAATTCAATAATACAAATTGGTGAAATTATAATCTAAAAGAAATAATAAAATTAATTTTTTTCTGAGCATTTATAATAAAAAAATAAAAATATACTCAAATATGTCTACGTTCAAACAATAAACCCAGTTTTTAAAACGGTGCTTATTCTGAATCGGTATCCATCTCTATGTCAGGCTCATAATAAGGACACTTCAACATTTGTAAAACCTCAGATGGTAATGGTCCACTTGTTTTTGATGGCTGATGACACAAACTACTAATAAGAGGATCTGATGTTATCAGAGTCATATTCACCAAATCTTCCATTGTCGATTGGTGTAAGTTTAGTTGGGGCTTTACTAGTGTTCAAAATTGCTTCTTTAACTAGATAGGCGTTTTCTGGAGACTCTAATATATTCTTGACCATTGTTGCTGCTGTTCGAAAACCTTGTGAACGTAGACTTATTTGTGTTGCAAAACCCAGCTCTTCTACTGTTTTCTCTAATAACAGCTGAACTTTTCTGCGTTTTGTAACTTCAGAACATTCTGAAAAATCAGACTTTGGTCTTCCAACCCCTTTGCTTGTACTTGGTGTATTTCTAACAAGTTGGAACAATTCATCAAATACAAAATAGCCCTGAACCCATGAGGGATATTTGTACCTTAAATTATTAAGGCTTGAATGACTTTCTTGCCACTTTCGCTGTACTTTCTTGCAAATATTTTCACTCTTTTGCCATAATTTATACTTAATGATATCTTCATGATCTATTAAATCAATTTTTCAAGGATATATGCATAAATCCTGGCAATTCTTTGATCCTTGTCAACTTCATTATGCCATAATTCTAACAACTCTCCTCGTTGTATACCTCCAACCGGAACTAAAACAAACATAGTTTTGTTTTATGACATATTATGAGAAACACTCGTACACGATATTTTATCCAAGTAAAGGTATTCTTCAATAATAACACAATATTTTGGTTCGAAGTGGTTCCGAGAAGTATACGCCTGGTTACACTTTAATGTTTTATAGTTTAATGAAATTCATGCATTGAGGTAAATAAATAAATTTGAGGTTTTTAATACTTTTAGAGAACGAATTAAAAAAAATATATTACTTAATAAAATTGTCTTACCTTCGAGAATTTCAGCCATATCTTTGCTTTTCTAAAAATATTCACAACAAAATTTTGACCTCTCTTAAATTATTTTCGTTAAAATCGTCAAATATCGATAAAATTACCGCTCGAGAAAAAATAAATACTTTAAGTTAGTTGTGTGTAAACAATTGTTTTTTTTTTTGCGATAACGCGTGTTGGTAGGGGCTTGTTTGGCATTTTTAGAAAAGATTCCAACGAAATTTATTATGATGGGGTAATAAGTGAAAAACCAATTTTGATAGGCTAATTTAATTATTTTTACTTCTGTGCAGCGTCGCTAGGGCTAGAACAATTGTACTAGTATAATACATGTTTGCCCTTTTTGTACAAAAATACAATTTCATCATTTCTAATACATTTTTTGCCTAATCGCATACTCATTGTTTTTTTTGTTTGTTTTTTTTTTAGTTCTTTATTCCCAACCAACTTAATGTTTATTACAGGGAATATATATATATATATATATATATATATATATATATATATATATATATATATATATATATATATATATATATATTATTTATTTTTTTATTTATTCTTGGGTTTTGTTAGTCCTGGATAAAAATTAAAAATTGTACGTTGGTCTTTACATACTTTTTATTTATTAAATTTTGACGTTTCGGTCCTTTTCTTTAGACCTTCTTCAGAAATATTTATATGTTGCTTGAAGGAAAATCATTGGCAAGTTTCTCCAAACATTCCACAAATTGCCTCATGTATTGGTTTAATTTAAAAAACAAAGAATTTCAAAAGTAAAACACACACACACACACATTCTTTTAAAATATTGCAACTTGGACAACAACATATAAAACTGGCGGAATGATATTATTGTTAGACCGAAACGTCAAAATTTAATAAATAAAAAGTATGTAAAGACCAACGTACAATTTTTAATTTTTATCCAGGACTAACAAAACCCAAGAATAAATAAAAAAATAAATAAAATATATTGAAAAGTCCAAGAAAACAAAAACAAACCTCAATATATATATATATATATATATATATATATATATATATATATATATATATATATATATATATATATATATATATATATATATATATATATATATATATATATATATATATATATATATATATACAGGGTGTCTGGAAAAGGTCTGTACAAAATGCTACCACGTATTCGTGAGACTAAAATAAGACTATTTAACCCAACTTACCTATATCCAAAAGTGTTTCGTTAGGGAGATACAGAGCCCCAAAGGGGTACTTGACGATTTACTTTTTTGGCTCTAACTTTTGAACCGACTTGTATAATTTAATGAAATTTTAATATTTTAAGTTGGCCATAAAGACTCATAAAACCATACTACAGTAGATGTTTGACATCGTCAGGGAAGTCAGGAACGGACTTGCCACCACACTCTTTGGGCCAAATTTTTTACAGGTATCATTTTACCGAGCTGAAAACTGATTTTTTAAATACTTTGGTCATTCCTCTTTGAAAAAGGTACTCTATAGTTGTTTCGATAAAATTAGCCGCTTTCGAGAAAATTAAGTTTTTGTATAACACGTTATTGAAATAATTTTATCTGAATACTGCAATAAAACATCAGTCGTTTTTATTTCGTTAACAATGTGTTATTGACAACACTTTTCAAAATTGTCCGACTGATTATACAAGAATTAAGTAATGGAGCATTATTCCTATAGCGAACTCTTTTTCTAGTTTTCTTAACTTCCTCTTCCTCTTCTATATATCCTGCACTTTTGTCAGTGTTATCAGCAGCTTCTTTTGCATTAGATAAGGGCTTGGGTTGCTTTTCTCGGTTCAGGGGATTTTCTACCTCCTCTTCTCTGTCTGTTCTCGCTTCCATGTCATTAACAGATTCTCTTTTTGCTTCCAACTCCAGAGCCTTATACCCTTTATTGTCAGTCTTCTTTTGCTTTAAATTTAAGTTCACTGCTTCTTCATCTGTATCCGAGTCAGAATAACTATCAGGTTCAAAATCAGGATCTGTATCTGCCAGGCTATTTTCAGCACATGGATGATGTTCTTTAACACAGTGATCATCAAACTCATCCAAATTTCTCTCTTCTATGTTGTTAACTAGGCCGATGTCCGTATGTAATTGAAGATAGTCTGGTTCAACGTTCCTCATTTCAGCGAAAGTAGGAGAAGGACGTTTATGCAAAACATCTAAATTCACTCCGCTACTGGGAGAATCCTTAGAAATCGGTTTGTTAAGTTTAACGAAGTCTGGACCATAATCATTTTCGCATTCGGTAATGGTGCAATCGGTGTTGTACAGAAATGATGCACTTAGTATATCAACAGAAGTTATTGCACAATTATTATTGGATGTGTGCTCACAGTCAGTATATTGTAACGTAGTATCGGAGGGATACTGTAAGCTCTCGAAGCCAGTAATCGTAATTTCTTGAGCAATATCTGCAGGAATATTTTGGCATTCGTTATGGTGCATAACTTTCTGCGGGATTTCGTAAAGCATTGACTCTTTTTCGGAAAACTGCATTCCCTCATTTTGTTGTCTGTTCTCTTCTTCGTGACTGTTGTCAAAGCTTTGCATTGCATCATAATCATCCGACCCCCTGTATTCTGGTGCATGTTCTGCACTTGTAGCTAAATAAACATCGCCAAAGGTGGTGGAAGGTGATGGATGAAGTAAGTCTTCTTTACTGCGGCAGGATTCTCTTCTATCTACTGTGCATTCCTGTAAAAAGTACATTAAAAGTACTTCGTCTGCTCATACTTTCTTTACAAGAAGACATTTCAGAACATTTCTTGGTCGCATAACTGCAAAACAGATACATCTCAAGGCACGTTCTTTCTTCCCTATCATGAACCTTTCCACACACAAAAAAAGTTCTCTTGTTTTGAAACCCGCGACGGCTTGGAAATATTCTGAGAGTCACCGAGGTCTCAAATTAAGGTAGTATACAAACATTTTGATAAAACTAGCTCTCATTTTGAGTACAAAACTTGGGATTATGTTTTCAAGTAGAGGTAGGCTATCTTAATTTGAGAGAATTTGTCACTTTCATATACTCTGAAACCGCGTGGTTTCAAAATATATGAAAGCCACCGATTGTCTCAAATTAAAGTAGCCGACCTCTATTTGAAAACATATGATCTTAATTTAAGTTTTTCTCACAAAATGAGAACCTGTTTTATTAAAATATGCGTATACTACTTTAATATGAGATATTGGTGACTCTCACAACATTTCCAAACCCCCGCGGTTTTTAAAACAAGAGAACTTTTTTTTGTGTGCAGTTCCAGTCATCTTTAGTGTTTACTGAAATGCTTTTATATTTTTAACTAACTTTTATTCGCTACTTCGTCCGTATGGAATTAATATTTTAAATTAAAAACGATTATTTATATAGGGTTAGTACCTACTGAACTTTTCGACCCTAAAAAGATCCATATTTACAGATAAATCTATAATTTTTACCCCTCTAAACCCCTGTGAACCCTACCTCAGATTTTTTCTAGAAAAAAAAGTAGAAGAGATATCATGAATATTGAAATGTTGGACCCCGAAAACGTTAAAACTGACATAAAACTCGATATTTTTTATTTTCACCGCCCTAAACCCCTACCAACGCACCTTGTCCTTTTTCTTCCCTTGGAAGAGAAAAAAAATTGTTACAAATGTACTAAATATTTTTTTATTTTCACCCTCCAAAATCCCTTATTTTTCCACTCTTAACAGAACTTTTCAAAAATGACGTCACTTATCCACTAATTTTGTTACATTAAGATAACTACCATACCTACTTTTAGATCACTGCCGTTTTTCATTTCCGAGAAACAGTAAAGAGAGTAGTAACCAATTCATATAAACATAACCTCAAAAATAGAACATGCAAACAAGTACTTACCAGGTTATTTTTATTGGTTTCTTCCATGCTTATCAGCTGAATTAACTTTTTTCCTCTTGTAGGAGGCAACTTATTTAAAAAATTGTTCATTTTTTACTTAGAAAACTAGCAGAACAGTAAGCTAACTAACAGAGTACTTATCACAAAACGTGTGCCCTTAACACTAAACTTGGCGCCAAATAATAGTAATATGTCTATGATTTTCATATTAGATTTAATAAGGCCGGCAGAGCAATAGTATATCATTTTCAGATATTACAGTATTGCACAGAAACCGAAGATACAAATTAATAAATGTTACAGTATTGCACCTCGTATTGCACGTAGAAAGACTAATGCAATAGTGTAATATATCAAAATATTATTCTTTTGTACGGACAATTTCGATTATTTTCTTGTATGCAATATAAAAACTTGTGTCGAAAATTAAAGTAAATAGTAACATTTTTGAATATTACAGTATTGCACTGTCTTCTTTAAGGGGTCCTAAATGTACTGGCAGAGTATTGCAAAATATGAAATTTTTGAGTTGTTACAGTGTTGCACTGATACAGCGATATGCTGACATGCATCTAATTTATGGACAAGCACTTGGCAATTGTGTGGAGGCAAGAAGAATTTACTCTGGTACATTTCCAAATCGACGTTTACCGCACCGAAGAACTTTTGAAAGGGTGGATCGTAGCTTAAGAGAAACAGGTAAAAAGTCAAGTGAAATAAAAAAAAATGCTAAAAATAGCGAATCTTTTGCTAATCCATTTTAGGAAGTTTTTTGCCGCGCCGTGGTGGAGAAGGGCCTCCAAGAAGAGCAAGACACTCTCAGTTAGAGGAGGAAATTCTGGATGAGATTGCTGAAAACCCTCTAATAGTGTAAGAAAGTTGTCGGTTCAAGTTCATGCGACAATGTGGGTTGTTCATGAGACCCTTCGAGAACAACTGCTACATCCGTATCACGTCCAAAAGGTACATGCCATGTATCCCGCTGATTATCCTGCAAGAGTCAATTACGCAAATTGGTTTTCTCAACGATTTAGGCAAAATCCAAATTTCACTAGTATTGTTTTGTTCACGGACGAAGCCGGTTTCACCCGAGACGGTGTAATAAATTGCCATAATTTGCATATATGGCATGAAGAAAATCCCCATGCAATAGAAAAGACAAAGCATCAACAAAGATTTATGATTAACGTGTGGGCGGGGATTATTGGGAATCATCTCATTGGACCGTTCTTTATTGAAGACAGATTAAATGGTGCCATCTATTTGCAATTCTTGCAACAAAACTTAAACGGTTTATTAGAAAATATGCCCTTAGAAATTAGAAATCAGATGTGGTTGATGCACGATGGTGCACCGCCCCATTTTAGCAATTTAGTTCGTCAGCACTTATCAAATACTTTTGGTGTTAGATGGATAGGTCGAGGTGGGCCTATTATATGGCCACCGAGGTCGCCCGGCATGACTCCTTTAGATTTCTTCTTGTGGGGAAATTTAAAAAGGCTTGTATATTCAACGCCAGTTCACACCAGGGAAAACCTGATAGAAACAATAACACCATTGCAACGAAATTCGAGACAATCCTGTAATGTTGTTTCAAGTACAACAACAAAACATCCGTCGGATAAGAAAATGTATAGAGGTACAGGGCGCCCACTTCGAAAATCTGCTCAAGTAAACAAGAAGGAGAGCTTTCACATTTTTAACATTTTTCTGTTTAAGCGATTTCTGAAATATCAAAAAGATTCAGTTTTAAGTACTTTTTATGATTTAACTTTTACCTGTCAATAACACATTGTTAACGAAATAAAAACGACTGGTGTCTTATTGTAGTATTGTATTATTTCAATAGCGTGTTACCTACACAAAACCTTAATTTTTTCGAAAACGGCTAATTTTATCGAAACAAATGTAGAGTACCTTTTTTAAAGAGGAATGACGAAAGTATTTAAAAAATCAGTTTTGAGCTCTGTAAAATGATACCTGTCAAAAATTTGGCCCAACGAGTGTGATGGCAAGTCCGTTCCTGACTTCCCTGACGATGTCAAACATCTACTGTAGTATGGTTTTATGAGTCTTTATGGCCAACATAAAATATTAAAATTTCATTAAATTATACAAGTCGGTTCAAAAGTTAGAGCCAAAAAAGTAAATCGTTAAGTACCCCTTTGGGGCTCTGTATCTCCCTAACGAAACACTTTTGGATATAGGTAAGTTGGGTTAAATCGTCTTATTTTAGTCTCACGAATACGTGGTAGCATTTTGTACAGACCTTTTCCAGACACCCTGCATATATATATATATATATATATATATATATATATATATATATATATATATATATATATATATATATATATATATATCGACGCTTAAGAAACAATAACTCGTATCTTCAAAACAGCAATTTTACAGGAGACCAAAAAAACTGATTTATACTTCTACACGATTTAAATATAAACTTATGTTATTTTTTATTTTTCGTTTTCAATGCGTGAATGCTATTTTAACAAAATAAAACCTTTTTTTTTGTTTCATTTGTTTTAAAATGGAGATACGTGGTTGTATCTTTTAACATAATATAAAATAGGGAGATACGAGGAATTGCAGTTAATTAAAAACTAATAAAAACAATGATTTTTATTCAAAAATATTAAACACAAAAATATAAAATAAGAACTTTTCATCTAGATCAAATAATTACTACTTGCGAAAGAAACAAACGAAATTTTAACAAATTCAACAACAGAAAAAAACTATTGATGTGGAAGGTTATCATAAAAATGATGACATTCTTTCGGTAATACATCTTTCAGTTGCTGAAGGTGTTGCCATTTGGTGTTTTTTATCTTTATAGGATTTTTATATAATTTTAATGGCATGTAGCTAGGGTTCTTTTTAAAAGTTTTTATTCGTTGTGGTAATTCTTTGTATTCTTCGGAAAAATTACATTTATACATAATTTTACCTTCAGGTAAATACTTAAGACATTTTATTGCATTTACTGTGAGAGAACCAGGTCTAATTGATGAACAAAGTTTGTCACTAGCATAATCTGAGAAAAAATCAAATGACAAGTATTTTACCTCGTAAGGTCGTGGATTTTGTCGTGCTTCTTTCGCAACAGCAACATAATCGGAAGGAAGATGAATAACTCTGTTCTTTAACTTGTTTTCAATAACTGCATGAATAGAATCACACTCCATCTGAGTGTGGCCACGTTCTAAGTACTTTTGTTCTAATACAATATTATTATTAATAGAAAACTTGAGAAGGGCACTTGACATTACGCAATTTCTGTTTTGGTATGTACAACCATCAGTCCAAATCACAATAGATCTTCCAGAATCTTTGTACTTGTTTAGATAATCTATGAGACAGCTAGCAAAAACTGAGGCTACTAACTCACCTTCTGATTCATTCCACCAGTAACAAGCTACATCATGAGTAGCTAAGTCAAATAGCGTGTAATTGTGAACGCACAACTTTGTTTTGTAATATAAGGCACTAGCATTAAAAAAAGGTGCCAATTTCACAGCTTGTAAATCGGCAGTAATCACAGAACATTTCCCTTCTTTAGCCTTCTTTTTATCCTCATTTTTCTCCTGCCTTGCTAGCTCTTTTCGTTCGATGTGTAGTTTAAACTGTTCATCTGTCAAATTACCGATTTCGTGTTGCACACAGGTATCACAAGCATCTTTTTTGGGGTGAAAAATTGAGATCTTCATTTCGGAAACAGTTTTATCAAAGACTTGTCTACTTAGATGTAAGATCTGCTTTTCATTACAATATTCCACATAATGATTGAAAAATTGCGTCATGGTTGTGAAAAACGGTTCTAAATATAGTTTGTCAGTTTGTTTTCTGCAATAGTGTGATGGCTGTTTTGGTATGGCTTCTAAGTAAGTTATCAAATCCTTTTTTAGTTCATTTTTCTTTGTTTTCCTTAACGTTTCACTCCTCGCTTCATTTTTGTTTTCTTTGCTCATGTGAATTCCCGCACGATCTTTGTTTTCATTTACCCAGTTTCTCACTGACCATTCACCCAAGCTAAAAGTATTTAAAAAAGTTTTTTTGCAAACTTGTTTTCTAATTCCCCCGCTTATTAGATGGTATATTAAAGTTGAACTTCTCCTTGATTTACTTGTTTCTGTCCTAGTTCTTGTAGCAGTTTGGCAGTTAACTAGAGAAGAGACGAAAACTTTTCTTTGCTCCCAGTCCATATGTTTCCAAAACTTTTCATGCTGAACCACTCTTTCTTCTTCTTTAATTTCGTTGCAAAATCTTTTGCTAGACTTTCTACAAATTTCCGAATTACACAGCTCCTTCAATTTTCTTGCATTTCTTATGGTGTCATGAAACACTTTGCTACTGTTTCCTGGTCTTCTGTACCCTAGGTATTCCTGGCCTTTCATCCTTAATTTTCTGTGCTTGTTAGCTTTCCAATCTTTTGAATCTGCCTTATTTTTCCTTTTTAATTTGGGTTTAACCAATCTAGCCAATGGTAGTAAATATTCGGGATCACTATCAGTTTCATCTTCATTAATTACTGGTGGTTCCAAAATCTTAGTTACTTGTAAATTATTGCTGTTTTCTTCAGATTCGACATCTTTGTTGTCATCCTTTAAATTATTTTTGACTTGTTGCATATCATTAAAGTTAACCTCGTCTAACTCACATACTTGTAGTGAAATATTTTTGTTGTTGGAATCAACAAAATCACACCTTTGTTGATCAACAGTTGTACCTACTTTACCAATACGTGATGATTTTTCGACTCCATTGGAGAATTGTTGATCTTCACCTAGCTCCAATTCAATTTGTTTATCGCAGTCAGATATTGTTATTAAGCCTGACTGCATATCATCCCAAATATCTTCATCGATTTCCAAAATAATTGGGCAGTCCTGGGTCGTTGTTGCATTTCGGTCAGCACATCTTTGGGTACTGCGAGAGTGGCCTAAAAACAAGAAATCACTGGTCTAGTAAATCTGAATAAAAATACTTCTTTAACTAAAAGTATTATAGCAATAGTACATCAAGATAAAGAAAGTCGAATTAAATTAAATTTATAGAAAAAATTTGATAATATTTCTTAGCTGCCTCGATGGCTGCATACATTATAGCCCAAACTAATAAAACTGTTGCTGTAGATTCTTTTTTTTTTAAACAAAAGAAGTTATAAAACGCATTACCTTGTAATTTCACTCCATAGTCATTTGTTCTAAAAGCTTCCATGATTTCATTATCACTAAACATTCCATCGTCGTTCTCATCCATTTGGTTTACTTTATGGCAAACTTTTATTTAAGAAAACTCTAAAATTATTAACAAAACTGGAACGCACACGTGTTACTTGCACAGCTGTAAGATTCAAACTGACATTATACCTCGTATGTCCCTTCCACGTGCATCAGTTTCCCGCCAAAATACCACGTATCTCCAAAGCATTTGAATGTTATGGAGATACGAGGAATTCCGTTATTTTTTGATATACGAGGTATTGTTTGATGTTCATTTAAAGAGTTAATATTATTCTTGAACATACGACCTATTGACAACTATTGGATATAAGAGTGAGGATTAATTTTAAAGAATAAGCTAATTTTCAGTAAAAGAGGAGATACGAGGTATTGTTTCTTAAGCGTCGATATATATATATATATATATATATATATATATATATATATATATATATATATATATATATATATATATATAAATAAACATTAAGATTTTTGCAAGCTTGTAACAAGAGTATCCCTACTTGCATGTTTGCCAGTGGCGTACTGGGATCAGTTTTTTACTATCTTTCTGGTTACAGAGGAATCTTGGCTACGTATGAGAGAATGGTTGGCAGCCAAGCCGTCTCCAGTCCAGACCTTTTATCTGGGACCTTTTATAGCTTTTGCTGTTGTGATGGGACCGGAGGAAATTGAGGTATCCACAACCTACTTTTTCTGCTCTAATCATGTTGATAATATAAATTTACTTAACCTGACAGTATTTGATAGATTTTTTTGAGCTTTCTTGGGTTTATGGATCATAAACACAACGTACGTAAACGGAACGTAAATACAATGTAGCTTTTTAATTTAACACAATCGACCGATAAGCCTAAACTCTTGATAATTGTTGTGGTTTTTAAATAAACGCCATTTAGTAATGAACCGAAATTCTTAACATATAAAATGGACTCAAACGGGCTGTCTTATTTATAGTTAAATGTAATATTAATATTTTCACTCTCTTATAATCCGCAATTACTTATTTTAATACCCTTTATATTTATTGCTTTCCTAGGCAATAATTTCTTCAATGAAAAATTTACAAAAAGCTCAGCAATACGAATTTCTTCATCAGTGGCTTCAGGATGGTCTGCTAACAAGTGCAGGTTAGTGCAGAAGTTCTATTTTTAACATTTACTTTTACAAAAATTAAATAATTATATTATTTTTTAATTCAATTTGACATACAAATGTAGTACTGAATGTTAATTTTCATATACACTGGTTAACAATTCAAGGTGGATTTTACATGAATTTCTAAACTCTCGCCGTCAATATTTAAAATTAAATCACTTCAGGTACATTCAATAAAGGTTTACTTATTTTTGTACAACTCAAGAAACCAAAAGAAATAAATCTTCAAATGGAAAAATAAGTTTGTTTAAGCTTTAATTTAATTTTTTGTTCTAATTGAAAAATAAGTAATTAAAAAAAAAGGTAAAAATGGAAGGAAAACATACAAAGTTGTTCTATTGCGGAATTGACATCTGTATAAAAATTTAATATCGTGTAGGACTCCTGGCCATAGGCCTAGATAGCTCTTTCTATAAGGGAGCTTAAGCCCCAGCAACAAAATTATGTAAAGGTACTGAAGTCCAAGCAAAGAAAAATTAATGTACCTGTTGTGTACAGTGTTGCCATTGTTCCTAATTTTATATCTGTTATGTGCAGTGTTTTGCCACTGTTACTAATTTTAAGGAGATTAAAACCATACCATTTTATAGATAATTTCATTAGGAATGTGCTGTATTTTTTTAACGAGATTATACTTATTTTTTTCGTTTTAGTAAATTATCATAAAAGCTTGTTTTTACAAGATTTTATTTTTAAATTTTTAGTTACGTCTTAACCCATGCATTTCTGATTAAGGTTTACCAGCGCTGGCTCTAGTAGTTTTGCTGCCCCGGGCGAAAATGTAAAATACCGCCCCCGCACAATAATTATTTTACAAATTCCAGCCAAAATGCCGCCCATAAAATTTGCCGCCCCGGACAGGGGTCTGGTTTGTCCGCCTCTAGGGCCGGCCCTGGGTTTACCCACATGTTTGAAAAAAATGCCGATTTAGCGATACTACAGGACATTCACATATAGTACCACAAAACGAAGCCTTAAACGATTGGCAGAAAAGTTTCCTGTTTGCTAACCTTACATCACTAGATGCAGAATGGTCGCTTTCTTTGTATAAAAACATCTATTTGTCACGGCGAACTTCACTGAAGGATAAAACCGCAGAAATACTATAAGTATTAAGTCGGAATAATAAAAAATATAGAGATGCGATGTTTAAGGTAAAAGTATAATATTATGTATGCGTAATATGTTTGTATTAAAATGTTTATTAGCTTTACTTACTCTTTACAGATACAAGCGTAGTTAGAGCAGGATTCTCAAAGCCATTTTGCCACTTGATATTAGATATACCTGCCCCAAAAGTTTTATTTGAAAACATTCATACTTCGCCTCTGACTAAAAAAATTTATTTGTGAAAGAAAAGCTTGTATGTTTGGAAAGCCAAAATGAGTTTAAAAACTTATTCACCCACTATTGCCAATATTGGATGTAAATATGTAAACGAGCCCTAATTAATTATAGGGGAGACCGGTGTCGATTGTAACAAAATTTAAATTTTTATTTTTCATGAGTTAATTTTACCTTTGAAAATTTTGAATTTACCTTTATAAGGCCCTGAGCTCCTACGTAGATAATATTTTAAAATTTAGACTTGCTAAAATAATGTAGATAAAAAAGTATACAGCTCTTTAAGGAGCTACTACGAGTGTTACAATTGCCACCCAGCTGGTGTCAATTGTAACAGGGCCGGTGTTAATTGTAACAGATCCTTACAGTGAAATTGCTGCTTCTTCATAAATTATTTTGGGTATTAATCCCCTCTCGGACTTTCTTGGCCTGGGTTTAACCATTTTATATTAAACTAAAAACAGGATAAATTTATTTCAAAGAGGCATGAACCGGTGTCAATTGTAATGCTTCAAAAAATAATGTAAAGTTTAAGATTTATTCCCCAATTTTTGTATTCGGGCATAATACTTTTTTAAGTATTTTTTTATGTTTAAGGGAAGGTTCTTTACTCTTGGTGACTTTTTAAAAAATGGTTTGTGCCCTTACTATAGGCTTTACACAAATTTAATATACTTACTATAAGTTTAAGAGTATGCACCAATCTATGTATATTAAAACCAAAATGTTCTAAAAATGTATCTAATAATAAAGAAGTTTTCAACAAGATGCATGCTTTTTTGAACACACGATGTCAATTGTAACACGTTACAATCGACACCGTAGCATATGTTACAATTGACACCACACAACCTATAAATAAATCATTGTATTTTTTTGTAATGATTGGGTAATAATCCAAAAAGTTATCCATGAAAAATAAAAGTAGAGGCAACACCAAAACTAATTCTTACCATAAAATATTTGCAAAGAGAGCTATTATAGGTTTTAAGAAACAATCTGTACCACCACGTTTATTTACTTTTTGGTCAATTTACAAACATTTGCCTACAAGACGCGCGGTGCCTGCGAGGCATGAAATCTAACTAAATACCAAAGATCTAGAACGCCGTCTGCTTCACTCCACAGAAGCGTTTTAATTTCTTTTAAAAAATGGCGCTGTTAGCTGCCGTGTTACATTCGACACCTGTTACAATCGACACCGGTCTCCCCTACCTAAAAATCAGTGTATAAACTCTTACTAAAATTAAGAACATTCACAAGCCAAAAATGAAATATAACTAAAAATCATTGTTTAAATTCTGACTTTTATCATTGTTAGTTTTATAAAATCAAAAGATTTAAAAAGAGAAACGTAGTATCCAAACTAAAAACTAAATTTTAAATCCATACAATTTCAGGCTAAATATTTTTTAAAAATGGCCCGAAGCTCTTATTTTTCTGCCAGGGCAAGAATTTTGTCTGCCAAACTTTTGCCGCGCATTCCTCTTTCGAAATGAACTTTTATCACAACATTTTGTTGCATTTTAAATAAAACAAACTAAACCGATTTTAAAATGTTTTTCTTTTTTTTCTAAAATAATGCGTGTGTAGAGGACTATGTCCTAATTATTTGATAACTCTTAATTCAAGGTCAGTGGCTAATAGTTGCATTCGTGATATTGATATTTATGAATTATTAGCAAGTTAAAAACTCCATTTGCACGTTTCTTTAAGATATACGTGTGATTAAGACAAATTAGCGGCTTTAATTCCCACAACTATTAATCTTAATAGGTACGTAACTAGAAAATAAACAGCGATAAACGTAATCTCTTGGTTACTTATTTTTATTTATATAGGTATTTTTATTTAAGTTACATATAGATGGGAACAATATTTACTTTCGATAATTATTATATTTGTTTACCAAATATGCTTTTTTACGTCGACGAGTAACTTTAATTTTATACACTTCGATTCTTGCGTTAATATTTTGACATCTGAAATGACGGAAAAACTTCCAGTGTAATTTTGCCGGAAGCTCAAGCAGGAAGAATATTTCTGGAAATTTTTCTTGTTGCAATGAAAACGATTCAAACCAACAACTTGTGATTGATTAGAAAAAGTTGGTACGAAATTTTCAAAAAAATCGGTATGATACGATAACTTTCTTGACAAATGGATAACCCTTTGACTCCTGAGATTATTTTTTTTATAATTTTAACGTTTCCTGTAGGTTTTATGTTATATATTAAATTAATTAAGATATATTAGTACGAAAAAATTATGTGCACCAACTCCCGCAGGACTTTAAGGACTTACACAAATGTGACCTCCGGGAGTCAACAGTGAAACACACAATTGTGTATAGAACATATTTATTTTTAAAAAAGTACACAAATAAACTTCGATTCTCAAAAATGAACAATAAGTAACATTAACAGTTTGTAATAGAAAAAGTAATTACTTTGTATGAAAGGATATAAAGCAATTTTTTGATTTTGATAAACATAAATAAACATTGCATTTCATGCACCTGATTCGGGATCGGCTGTCACAACCACGTGCTCTACAGCAAAGTGGATTCTTCAAATCGTCGCTAACTGGCCAGTGTTCAAACCCATCGTACCTTTTGTCTTCGCATGGTAATGCAGCAGCTGCTCTTCTCTTTTTTAGAAACAAATTGTCGCCTTCGTTTTCTTTCAGCGCATCGTCCGAATCGCAGGCATCTTCTTCTTCGCCATATTTACGTTTTTTTGATCCAGCCACAAGATATTCTCCTAGCTGAAGTCTGAAGTCCAACAGTCCTAGTAACTTTTGCTTGGATTTGGAAGCTAAATAATCATCTTTGTACTCTTTCCAGCTGTTTACTACTGCCATGTCAAACAAATGTAAAATTACTTTTATGGTCCACTTCTTAGTTTTGAAAAAAGACCTGTAATATTCCAGCATTTGGTCACAAATGTCAACTCCTCCCATATTTTCGTTATAGGCTGCGACTACTTTTGGACAAGGTACTTCAATTCTTTGTTTTTTACTCTTATCCCATCTTTGGACGGACGTTGTTGGCTGTGATCCATAGGCTGTCGAACACATTAGCACAGATCTGCTGTCTTTCCATTTTGTAATTGATATTTTCTTATCTGTTCGAACAAACTCATCCGATTCACCACGTTCCAGGTCTTTGTCTTTTTTGAAATCACATCCTTTTACCCTATTTGACATTATGGTTCCGGTTCCATAAAGTTCCATTTGTGCTAACTTATCCATAAGTGCGACAGTAGTAAAATACCTATCAAAAAATACAAAGCCCCCTTTTGGTATTGTTTCAACCAGCCGAAGTATTACAGATGGTCCTAATCCCAGCTCCCTATTTGGCAAATTTGTGGTAGTACCCTGATATATTTCAAAATCTAGGATAGTTCCGGAGCTTGTAGTAAGCACAAAATTTTTGAGTCCTAGAGGACGTGGTTTATTTTTGATAAATTGACGAACAGGGCATCTGCCAAGAAACGGAATCATCTGTTCATCAATGGAGTATGTTTTTCCGCGCCTTGGAATTTGTAGGCACCTGGTTTTAACTAAATTAATCATGGGCTGCACCTTCCACAATTTGTTTAATTTTTTTTCTTCATCTGTTACAGTTAAATTGTCCACTATGTGAAAGTTGACACGTAGCTGGTAAAATTTATCTCTGGGCATCGCATTAGCTACTAGTGGCAACAGAAATTTAGATTGCCAGTACATATGAATACGAGGAAATTTCAGAACACCCATAATTGCATGCATTCCGAACATTTTCTTAATGTGTTCGGAATTAACACTTAATGTCTTTCCAGTCTGCTGGTGATAATATCTGGCAGTAAAGTCTGCACCTATTTGGAAAAAGTCATCATTTAAATATTTTTCAAAATACTGCCACGGTGTCGCAACTGTAACTGGAGGCAGAATGTTATCCCCAGATGGGCCCGGTTTTGATTGAAAGGATCCCCTTTCCCAACTTAACTTTTGGAAAAAAGATAACGGAATATCGTCCTCACTATCTGAGCTGTCGTCAGGTTGAGCATCATTGTCTGGGTCTTCAAAGTTACCCTCTGGTTCTCTGATTTCATTTTGCTCGTCTTCCAAATCATCAAAGTCACCCCATCCATCATTCTCTTCAATATCGACTTCTGAGCCGACTTCGTCAAGTAGGTCATAAATGGCATCCGGGTTAGCTTCTAGCTGTAGTAGGTCAATAGATTGTTCTGTAAAGAAAATTAAAAAGTACACTCCTAGACCTCACAATTGAGTCATGACGTAAAAACTAACCCCCAAAAAAAAAGCACTTCCATATTTTGCGCATGTTTTGCCACATATTAAAAATGTAACATCTTTTTATTCGTTTACATTTATTTTTTATACATATTAACAAAAATGTATGCAAAAAATTGGATACTTACTTTTCGATCCCATTGCAACAAAAATCGGACCACGTGCAGCGCATGAAAATCGAATGCATACTGAAATTTCGCGAGAACAACATTTCCAGCGCTTCGGTAGCACACTTCACAATCGTACGATTCCGGAGCAGACCAAGCTTAAGCGAAGTTTAGCTCTTATTTTTCATGTATTTAAAGACGTCACAATTGTGAGGTCCTGGAACGAAAGGGCTAAATAAGAACTTTCTGAACGTACTGCGTGAAAGAGAATAATGTTTTTTTTTGAAAAATTGTTGGAAACCTCTTCTGTAATGTCTTCAATAAATCTCTGGTTGTGAAAAAGGCTTTGTTTTATTTTATGATAACAATATAGAGTACCAAAATTAGAGACAAAAGAAGATAGGTTTTGATTTGATAATGCTCGCGACTAATTACTTGAATTAAGATTTAAGAATAATTTTAGAAATTTGAATGATGCCGTTATTGACAAATAGGTATTTATATACCCATAAAAATGCATTAAGATAAGACGAAAACTGTTGTGGCTAAAAGCGCTGGACCGTAAAATAATAAACGGAAAACAAAGTAAAATTAACACTTGGTCCGAAATCTTCCAGAAATATATTATTAATTGTTTTCTAGAACAATAGATAAAAATAACAAACAAATTGTTTAGTCTTCTTTATATTTAAATGTAGCATTTTGGAAAAAATAAGTTTAAGGGTAAACAAAGGGTATACCGACAAATCCTCCCCTGGTAAGTGTTTTGCTAAAAATATTACGATTTTAGCTAAACACAGCAATTTTATATAGCAAGAATATGCAAAAATATAAAAATATAAATAAAATATTGGATTAGTTTGCAAAAATAAAGTGTTAAATATATATATATATATGATATGTATAATCTAAATTGACAATTTATAAAAATAAAATGCAAAATAAAATAATTTTCCAAAATTATAAATAAATTAATAGTTAAAGAGTCGAATGTGTCAAATATGAGTTATAAATAATTATATTTACAAAATGAATAAAAATAAAGAAACAAAAATCTTTTGATTTTTATAAAAGAATAAATGTAGAGTGGAAAAGCTAAAAGATCTATGTGCCATAAATCATTTTGGTGGGAAAATGGAAAAAAAAACTCTACATCTATGAATAATGAAGCAAATATTTATTTTTTCAACGTTAAAACTCTTCAGAAACATATTCATTGGTTGACTAAAAATAATTTTAGCAAACAAATATAACCAAAAAAATTAAAATCAAATTATATTTGGAAATGATCTACATAAGTCCACAGTGTAATTTCATCAGGCACTTAGAATATTTTCGAAAAACTCCCTGTTATCTTCATCGATAAACTCCATCATAGCGCGTATATCTTTTTTCTTGTTCTCATTTAAGAACTGTACACCTAGTAAGCAGGTAAGCTCAGCTGACTTGATATTTTCGACAGTGATTCCCTTCTTAAGCACAGGGCATTTCTCCCATCCCACCAAATTACTAAAATTTTGTTTATACAAAACTACACCGGGATCTTCTTTTGTCACTCGCAGCCATGAAGCTTGTGTAATACGAAGTTTTGACATTACAATATATTTTGACGATGCTGCGTCAAAATCCAAAAACTTCAAGTCACCCATATCCAAAACCTTGTATGGTCTGGAAGGTCTTGATGCGGATATCACTTTCTTAACATCTTCCACTGTTTGCATTTTTGAACGTTTCGCGCGTTTCTCGATTAAAGCAAAGTCGCGATCGGATGCTGAAAAACTGTGACCTGAGATGAGAAATTTGTGATCGATAATATCAAAAATTCCCAAAGACACCAGAAAAATGTATAAAAATAGAAGCATTCAATTTTTAGCTGTCCCGCACAGCTGTCACTCCAGATGCACAGATTTCTTTTATAAGTTGAGAGAACACCAGCGTTTAAAGCTTGTAACAGGCATAATGCCATCTGGTTTCCGCCTCTACCTGATTGTCCCTCGTGCCACACGCACATAATACCATCTGAAGTGTCGGTAACATGAATTCCCAAGTTGTAGACTGATAGTTGGCGACTGTAGTACATGCTGCTGTGTGTTAGTTTAGGAAGCGGAAATACTTTGTGTAAGTCTATGGTAAAGGTGCATGTGTCACTTTCTGGTAAGGTACTACGTACAGTATCATTCTGAATGGCTTGAAACTCCTTTTCAACTTTTCTATGATGCAACTCTAGGTCGATTTTCGCCTTTTTTGCTTCAGTGGCATCTCTACTTTTAGTTTTTATATGAATAGAATCACAAGTTTTGCATGTGTCTACACGGGGCCTCTTAAAGGACAACTTTGGAAAATCTTTTAAAAACACTTTCCGATAAAATTTGTATGTAATGATGCTCTCCGGATACTTTTCTTTATAAGCTTGAAATAGCCTGTTCAGATTTAGATCACTGCTTAAATACTCCTTGTCAGATTTATTTCGGTTGTAGTGACTCTCCACCCTTGGGAAACTATTAATATGACTGATTACCATATTTCTATCAAGAGCGGTGTATTTGAAAGTTCTTAGACCACCACGTTTATCTTTAAAGGTAGTAGTACCCTGCTTTAGTCGCTTAACTAATGTAGAAATCTTCTGAGGGCTTATTGCAAATATCTCCATGAAGGTTTTCTTACACACTTTCTTTAAATTTCCTTGCCCATCCGGTACCGTAAAACTTACAGTACATTGTCTCCTGCTTTCCGATGACTCATTATAAGAACCATGGCGGCGTCTCTGGATGGGTAGATTTTGAAGTAGTTCCATTAGATAGCTTCCTTGCTCATTAAGTTCCAGCTTGTGGTATGATTCATGTTAGTTATTTCCTTACAGCCACTGTAGTTGCATTTGCATTTCACCTGCAAAAAAAAACAATACATCTAAATAATTTGTTTTATTTGTTAAATGTCTTACACTCAAAAGCCAAAAATAAGCTACTACTTACCTCATTGGTGGGTAGCGGTTTAGATGGTTTAACCTTTTTGCTCTTTTGGGTAGTATAAGGCTTTCCACGAAGCCTAGCCTCACGTTGTGCAATTCTTGATGGTTTAGGTTTTATATTTTCACCAGTAAAAGCACTTGAATCCATTTTCTATACGTTAGACGTACCTAAATAACGCGAGTGAATAAGTAATAACAAGTAACAACGCACGGGTGTATGCGCTGTGATTAAAACAACTAAAATGGCGATTTGGCACTTAGATCAGTTAGGCGCGTCAACAGCAAGTGGACTTACAGGTGGCGCTACTTTAAACAAGCATTTAAAGCATAAGGAGATGAATTGGGACTTAGATCATTTTGCACCGCATTGGCGCTGGCACATAGAATACTTTGAGTGAAAAACATCAAATTTGCACATTTTGGCACTTAGATCATTTAGCTTTGCCACTCTACAAATGTAGAGTTAAATTTTAAAAGTTTTTTGTTTCTTGAATGTTGCAATTTTTAAACTTGGAAGTTCAATAGGTTCTTCATATTCGTGATATTCACTGTTAACGTCAGCACTGGATTGTCTTGGTATTGGCATTGGAGGTCTTCGTGAGATTCCAAGTAGTTTAATATCTTGATCATGAGGATCAGGGACATTGGCACCTACAATGTTACTATGACTTATGCTGTTGTGGCTGTTGATACATAGTAAAGATGAACATCCATTTTTGCAACAAAGTCTTCGAATCCAAGAAAAAACTAACCATCTGCATCGTCGGCAGCAACACCAACAAATTGCGAAGATGATGAGAAGGGTAGATAAGACACCAAATAAAGTGTTATACCATTTGGATGATGACAGACGAAATGGCTGATTTAATTTTTGTTGAAGTTTGTCATCGAATTGCTTTAACTTGTTTTGAGCATGGCGTAGTTCGTTGAGATTGAGATTATTGAGTTTGATTGGTTCCATCTCGGCTGTTGTAAGGTAGTTTTGCTGTTCTTGACAACAATTGTCACTAGTTATGTCGACTGGAGGAATAAAATTTGTATAATTATATGTTGAATTTGAAGAGGCGGTCAGCAAGGTAGAAGAGGTATAGCATTTACATTTAGGCTGTAATGTAAAAATACCAGTTCCTTGTAGAGTGACATCGATAATTTTATTGGCTGAATCACAGTTAATTGTACCAACGATAGGTAATGTCATGATAAAATGCCATTGATTGTTAGATAAAGGATGCCATATTTCGACAGTGGACTTGACAGTTTTTGTTTCACATCGTGATGAAATAGATTTGGTTTTCAGTAATTTCAAGTCGGTTTCACATGTCGGTCTCTCGTTGACTAGGTGGATGACTAGATTAGGACAGATGTATTCTGCTGGTGGACTTTTCTTGCATTGTGAAAGATCATTGAGTTCACTGTAGTGGATCCTTGTAGCACTTAGTAATAGGTAAGGTACAGAGGGATTTATATAGGAATAGATATTATTTTTGGTTTGAGAAGGAAGAGGAATCAAATTGTAAAGTTGAAATAAATTTTTAGTTACTAAAGGAATTTTGATAGCAAAAATTAATATTTTGTTAGAATAAATTACTGAAAGTGAACAAATTTCAATATATCGATAAGCATTGTTTAGATCATCTAAGCTGTTGATGCTCTTCGTGTTACGAAGTGTGACTTGCTATCCTGTTCGCAGCGCCAAAATATGTTGGAAACCTCTTCTGTACTGTCTTCAATAAAACTCTGGTTGTGCAAAAGGCTTTGTTTTATTTTATGATAACAATATAGAGTACCAAAATTAGAGACAAAAGAAGATAGGTTTGGATTTGATAATGCTCGCGACTAATTACTTGAATTAAGATTTAAGAATAATTTTAGAAATTTGAATGATGCCGTTATTGACAAATTGGTATTTATATACTCATAAAAATGCATTAAGATAAGACAAAAACTGTTGTGGCTAAAAGCGATGGACCTTAAAATAATAAACGGAAAACAAAGTAAAATTGAATAGGTCATTTGAGAAACACCATAAGTCAAAAAAGGTAAATGTTGAGAAATCAAAAAAAACTTTTTAGAATCTTCTGTGTGTGAGATAAAGCATTTATTTTTTTTTCTAAAATTGCTGGATTGGTTTAATACTTGACAACACCAAAACAACTGTGCTGAGTTTTTTTAAAAGGGCCCAAAATATTTTTTGAAAAACATGACTTATGGGGTTTCTCAAATATACGGATAGTATTTTAATTTATTTAGACAATAAAACTACATATTTTATTGAGATATGTTTATTTAACAATATTTTCATTTAATCTAGAACCTCAACTTCGTTATCCTTATCAACAGTCGGCCAGTTATAGATATCTTCATAAAATTCAAGTACGTCCTCTTGTTCCGGAAGATACTGCTTTAGTTTGACAAGATCACTCATCTTCTTTTTGTTAATAGGTATTTTTCCAACATAAGCCTTTTTGACCGGAAGAGTCAGAGGATGTGTAGATGTATTTCGTAGGCGAAATGTATCACCAGTAAGTCCATCAATCGAAGATTTTGCCACAAGAACTCCTTCATTTTCGAAAGAATGTTTAAAATGCATGTACTGACTTATTTTAAGTGATATCTTTTTATCTCTTGGTACTCCTTTTCCACCAGATTCGACGGAAAGCATATTTTTTTTGTAAAAATGTGGCCACCATTCTTTAAACTCGATAATATCATTCGTCTCGACCATTAGAACGGTGAAATTATTTTTATTAGTGGATGTTAGTATGAGCTCAACATACTCTTTTACTGTGTAGACCCGATCGAACCTTTTGATTTTTCTTTTTAAAACTGCAAAATTCCTGTCGCACGGTAAAAATGAGTGTCCTCTAACAGGAAAGTATTGTTCAACCGTTTTAAATTTGTTTAAGGATACCAATGCGGAGAAAAGTCTGACCAGAACATGGTTCTTATTCTGCCCACTGCAACCATCCGAAAAAATATGAAGATGTTCAATTCCAGCCATCTTTCTGTTGATGTAGTCTAATATAAATGACGCAACTTCGTTTGGACCTTTACCCGCAATGCCTTCATGGTATACGTAAAAATCAGCAGTACTGTCTTTCAAATTATGTATGCAAAAAATGCTTACTGTTAGCTGGCGTAGATAAAAGGTCTCTTGTACAGGTACATTAGGCAATTGCAAATTTTGCATAAAATCGATGCAAATCGCTCCAACATTATCGTCAGCTTGTGCAAGGGACTTTATTTCCTTCATTTTAATATTGAATTTTTTTGACCTCCGAAGATGTACCATTTTTTCAGCAACATAAACTCTTTTGGCATTATCATTTAAAAATCTACTTTTAATTTTGACCTCAAGTTCCTCGCATGTACAGCACGTATCTACCTGCGGACGACCAAATGATAAAGAAAAATTTTCCCGGAAAATTTTTAGATAAAATTTATAATTTACTGGAACATCCGGAAATTTTTCGGTGTACAGTTTGTGCATTTCGGTTACATTTAATTTCTCACTTAAATAATGATATTCTTTACTACTATAATGTGCAATTTTAAGAGGAAAAGAGGATATATGTTGTTTTACTAGGTCAGTCACTGCACCGCTTTTTGCATTTCCAGGTACACATTTTCCTCGCTGATCTACTGGAGCTTTTCCTTGAATTAACAAAGTCGTTAATCGGCGAACGCGATCATTTGTTATCCCGTGAATATTAACAAATGCTTTTTTACATACCCTTGATTTTCCGGATGCCGTCGAAATTTCGTATATATAGGAGGACCCTCGGTTAGGCTTAGTTGAGCTCTCTTCAGGTTTTCGGCGTCTTCGGTTCTTAACTTCAACAGCAGAAATCATTGCTTGTAAGTACGCATCTTGTTCATTTTTGGTTGTTTGTTCCCGCAATTTTGTAAATATGGCAATGCGTTGGTCTTCGGGTATTTTCTCATAACACTTTAGCTTACACCTGTAAGAAACAAAACGAATTTAAGAACTGGCAACCCTGCACAATTTTTAAAATATAACCTAAAATAATAATAATAATTTTGGTAAAAGCGAACTTATTTTGGAGGCAGTACTTACTGGCAATCATCTCCTGGAACTATAGGATTAATTTGCTTTCCCTTCCAGTTTGTATAAGCAGCTCCAGACACCCTTGCTTTTTTTATAACCTCTGATTTATACTGAGACGTATTTCGAATCCCTTTTTTTCGATTGACTCTAGGATGGTCAATATTAGTTACATTTTCATTATTATTAGGCACATTTCCATCGGAGTTGGAACTCATTTTTAACTTTGAACAACAAATTATTTTAAACAAACTTGGCAAATAATGCGATGCTGCTATTAAAGCTTAAAATATAATCAAACAAACATCAGCTGATTTTATTAGCTGATGTGCCGCGTGTATTAGAGAAACACCATAAGTCAGCGACTTATGGGGTTTCTCAAATAAAGCAGATTTTGACGCTTGAAAATTTAATACAAGGAGTCGTATGACTAATGGGGTTTCTCGTTGGAATGTGCGCCGAAGTGTTAGCAACAAGATTCCGCCATTTTTTGAATATGTCAAATTTGTGACTTATGGGCTTTCTCAAATGACCGATTCAATTAACACTTGGTCCGAAATCTTCCAGAAAAATATTATTAATTGTTTTCTAGAACAATAGATAAAAATAACAAACAAATTGTTTAGTCTTCTTTATATTTAAATGTAGCATTTTGGAAATTTGGAAAATCAATTTTCTTTTATTATTGGAATATTAGAAACGTTCTGATCTAACCCATCCAGTCCGGTGGGTTGCTCTCATTTGTGGTGCGCTTCTAAATTCGTCATTATTTAGACGTGCTACTGTTCCATACTCGAAAACTTTATTTCGTGTCAAGTGCCATTGGTGTGGGACGTGCATGTAATCTTCAAAATCGTAACATGCGTAACATCTTCGTCCATTCACTGCTTCTTTCCTAACACGTAAAGAGCACATCATTGACATCAGGTCTATACGACCATCAACGCTAAATGTTCCACAATTCTTGATGACTCCATCTGCGTAATACGCTACTCTACTGAAGTCTTCATCTTCTTGAGTGTCTCTAACTTGGTAGACCTGCTGACCAAGTGATCCATTGATCGAGTCGTGTAGGTTTGCTCCCATCTTCATACTGATTACTGCTTCACGCATAATCGATGATAACTTGTCCATCAATGCTTGGCTAAAGCCATACTGCGCTAAGCGTACTGGAAGCTGCTCTCCTACTAATCCAACTTGCTCCAAAAGAGATCGTTGCTCGCTATTCATCTGCTGAGCTGGGAACCATCCTAATAAGTTTGCTACTGGGTGGCCCTTATTATCATCTTCTGGACTAATTGCTGGCAAGTCCCAAATTCTAGGACGAACAGGGTCTACTGTATACAAGTAATCCTCAATAATTCTGCGTAGGACTACTCGTGGGGCGGGAAATGTCTCGTAAAATTGATGAGTGTCTGCATCTATTCTACCAAAATCTCCAGTTTGATTTGGCCAAATGGGGAATTCTATATGGTAATGCGCGTTAGATCCATCTCGGAAATCGCCAATGCTCCTCAAATAGCTTTCAATCGGTGCTGGGATTGGATATTCGTTTGCGTGATTTCGGAATATATCTATCATATTACGCTCTTCGAGCGTGTTCACTCCGGTATGTGACCTTATGACCATCAATCGTACGTACAAATGTTGAGCACAGTACCACACAAACATAGATTCTGTTGTATATTTGGACATCATCTTATTGGCGGCTGAAAGTTGATTATACACCTCCTTGCATAAAGGAAGAAAACCTTCAAACGTCGTTATAAAACGACGATTAGCATATACCTGTTTCATCGGGTAAAACCCTTCTAAATCATTGTCCTCATACATTGGGTCATTTTGTAATGCTGAGGGTTTAGTTGACAAGTTCTTTGGTGCTAAATTTGGTTTGCCACCTTGGGGGGGCTGGGGGCTGGTGTACTGGTAATTCCAGATTGTTGAGATTGTTGTTTCTGACGGTTATCACCGCCTTTTCCTCTACCGTAACCACCGCGTCCTCCGCGGCCTCGGCCTCGGCCTTTGTTTTGGCCTCCTTCATCTTGTTCGCGGTTCGCGCCTTCGGCTGCGTCACCTGCAACAATATTTTCTCGTTTGTCCGACATTTCTCCTTTAGCATCTGCTAATATAACAAAATTTCCTGCTGTAATGAAGTGAACAAATTTCAATATATCGATAAGCATTGTTTAGATCATCTAAGCTGTTGATGCTCTTCGTGTTACGAAGTGTGACTTGCTATCCTGTTCGCAGCGCCAAAATATGTTGGAAACCTCTTCTGTACTGTCTTCAATAAAACTCTGGTTGTGCAAAAGGCTTTGTTTTATTTTATGATAACAATATAGAGTACCAAAATTAGAGACAAAAGAAGATAGGTTTGGATTTGATAATGCTCGCGACTAATTACTTGAATTAAGATTTAAGAATAATTTTAGAAATTTGAATGATGCCGTTATTGACAAATTGGTATTTATATACTCATAAAAATGCATTAAGATAAGACAAAAACTGTTGTGGCTAAAAGCGATGGACCTTAAAATAATAAACGGAAAACAAAGTAAAATTAACACTTGGTCCGAAATCTTCCAGAAAAATATTATTAATTGTTTTCTAGAACAATAGATAAAAATAACAAACAAATTGTTTAGTCTTCTTTATATTTAAATGTAGCATTTTGGAAATTTGGAAAATCAATTTTCTTTTATTATTGGAATATTAGAAACGTTCTGATCTAACCCATCCAGTCCGGTGGGTTGCTCTCATTTGTGGTGCGCTTCTAAATTCGTCATTATTTAGACGTGCTACTGTTCCATACTCGAAAACTTTATTTCGTGTCAAGTGCCATTGGTGTGGGACGTGCATGTAATCTTCAAAATCGTAACATGCGTAACATCTTCGTCCATTCACTGCTTCTTTCCTAACACGTAAAGAGCACATCATTGACATCAGGTCTATACGACCATCAACGCTAAATGTTCCACAATTCTTGATGACTCCATCTGCGTAATACGCTACTCTACTGAAGTCTTCATCTTCTTGAGTGTCTCTAACTTGGTAGACCTGCTGACCAAGTGATCCATTGATCGAGTCGTGTAGGTTTGCTCCCATCTTCATACTGATTACTGCTTCACGCATAATCGATGATAACTTGTCCATCAATGCTTGGCTAAAGCCATACTGCGCTAAGCGTACTGGAAGCTGCTCTCCTACTAATCCAACTTGCTCCAAAAGAGATCGTTGCTCGCTATTCATCTGCTGAGCTGGGAACCATCCTAATAAGTTTGCTACTGGGTGGCCCTTATTATCATCTTCTGGACTAATTGCTGGTAAGTCCCAAATTCTAGGACGAACAGGGTCTACTGTATACAAGTAATCCTCAATAATTCTGCGTAGGACTACTCGTGGGGCGGGAAATGTCTCGTAAAATTGATGAGTGTCTGCATCTATTCTACCAAAATCTCCAGTTTGATTTGGCCAAATGGGGAATTCTATATGGTAATGCGCGTTAGATCCATCTCGGAAATCGCCAATGCTCCTCAAATAGCTTTCAATCGGTGCTGGGATTGGATATTCGTTTGCGTGATTTCGGAATATATCTATCATATTACGCTCTTCGAGCGTGTTCACTCCGGTATGTGACCTTATGACCATCAATCGTACGTACAAATGTTGAGCACAGTACCACACAAACATAGATTCTGTTGTATATTTGGACATCATCTTATTGGCGGCTGAAAGTTGATTATACACCTCCTTGCATAAAGGAAGAAAACCTTCAAACGTCGTTATAAAACGACGATTAGCATATACCTGTTTCATCGGGTAAAACCCTTCTAAATCATTGTCCTCATACATTGGGTCATTTTGTAATGCTGAGGGTTTAGTTGACAAGTTCTTTGGTGCTAAATTTGGTTTGCCACCTTGGGGGGGCTGGGGGCTGGTGTACTGGTAATTCCAGATTGTTGAGATTGTTGTTTCTGACGGTTATCACCGCCTTTTCCTCTACCGTAACCACCGCGTCCTCCGCGGCCTCGGCCTCGGCCTTTGTTTTGGCCTCCTTCATCTTGTTCGCGGTTCGCGCCTTCGGCTGCGTCACCTGCAACAATATTTTCTCGTTTGTCCGACATTTCTCCTTTAGCATCTGCTAATATAACAAAATTTCCTGCTGTAATGAAAGAATTTTGCTTGTAATTTTAAAATACTGTCTAGTTGTACTCAATTAGGGTTTTTCGTTTTGATTTTAAAACTTTTTTTTTAACAAAAAGCTTAAGCTAATGGGAATAATTCTCATCTCATTAATAACATAATATAGGGTAAGTTATAACTCTTTGTGCTGCCGGTATAACATGGCCTGTTTCGTTTTGGTTACAATTTCAACGATTTCACGAGTGGTCCATATTTTTCCATATTAGGTAAAGAAATTGCCATTAAATTAAAATACACATTGCTGGTAAAATGCGTCTTGGGAATTAAAAATATTTTGGATTATTTTCTGTTTTCACTTAAACTGATAAAAAAATGGGATGTCACACTAATATTTAAGTTTGGCAATACCGCGGCTGGATCGTTTCTTTTCCCTTTATAATATTAGAGCCTATGACGTCAAGCTCGTCACAAGGGTCGCGTAAGGGCTGGTATCTGAGAATTTTTTAAAATAAAAAAAATGTGCAATTAGAGGGAAAATAGTATTGCGTACCTATGTCTATAGACTACCCCAGGAGTTACGCATTCCAATATATTAAACTATTTTCATAACACCCTGTATCTACCTTAGGTCAGGTAAGAATACCATATCTTATAAATATTCCATGACATGAGTGCCTAATTCTAGCGCCAGCAATATTTCTAAGGGGCCAAGGGGTTTTTTTTTGTACTCTAGAAGCTCAAATCATTCCCGGAAATGCATCCCAGGACAATAAGCCATATTTAAAACGGGACACAAGTTACAAGATAAAAAAAATACCGTATTAGATTTAACAATATTTCTAAGGCAAAATTAGCGAAACGTACAGTTGACAAGTTCCGCATAATTTTTGTCTTTGAAATACCGAAGAATAATTTGCAAATTTATTGTAATTTTTAATAACTTTCTGTTATAAATTAATTCAAAACATCCCTAATCGTTCCGAATTGAAAATATTTTACTACGTTTTTATGAATATAATCATCGACATAACTTGAAACCAATTTAGTATTATGAAAATTTTACATTTATGAAATACTTCTTGTCTATAAAGATATTTGTTCTGTTTTACTTCTCTTGTTCTAGGGCACAAATGGCAAAAACGACGCAAGATCTTGACTGCCGCATTTCATTTCTCAATACTGAGGGACTTTTTAGATATATTTATCCGAGAAACAGATGATTTAGTTGAAGAAATCAAAAATAACCACATGGACAAGCCTGTTGATATTACTTCTTTAATTTCAAATTTTACCCTTCTAACAATAAATGGTAAGTACATACGTTTAAGGAATTAACCAAATACTTTGCCAAATAATAATTTACATTTACGTTAGGAGATGCAACGTAATAATACAACGAGTGTAAAATTATAGCAGTCTTAGAATGTGCAAAATCTGTTTGTCCATCTGTTTGAAAGCGACATTATCATCACTAGGCGAAATTATGTTTGCTCATATTTTACATTTTTAATGTAGTGGGACCGTCTTTAAATTTCTTCTTCATACGTATCAGTCATACTTATAAATGGACCGCGTTATGCATAATTTGACCAAACGCCAAATTCCCGTTTCACAAAACGCAATAACTTTATGTTTCTATAAAATCCAGTTTTTCTTGATTTTTGCATATCTGTTAAAATACTCATAGAAAAGTCAATATCTCACAATTAAAACAAAATAATAATAACTTTAATTACAAAAAAACGCTTGGTTTAGTATTGATTTTCATCAGCTAACCACATTTCAGTATTGCATAACGTGAATATGCGTCAAAATAGATATTTGTTCAGTTTATGCAAAACTGTTATTTTAGATTTCCAAATAATATAATAATATTAGAGATAGTTATTTATTTACCAAGTGTGTAAAGCAGAGGTTCCCAACGGGGACGATACCACCCCCCAGTGGGCGTTGGAGTCGGGGCGGTAGCTGGCCCAGAGGCAAATAGGGGGCCTTAGGGCAGTCAGGGGGGCGCACAGTGGTGAGGCCTTATGTAAGGATCCAGCCAAAACCTATGAGCCTTTGTATGTTAACGTTTTTTTTCTATTTTTTGCAATGTTTAGGAAACAGATTAATGAAACATCATTGTCGGATGTGTTTTTTTGTAAATTTGTAATATATGGGGTAAGTATTCAGTATTTTGATTTTATGATGTATCATTGAGGACGGCAAGAAAATTTCACCTATATTAAAATTGCGTTCTAAATAAATGCTAATTGAATTTCTAGTAACTACTTTTAATGGAAATGAAACAAAATTTTACCTTTTACAAAATTATTAAATCAATAGTTCTTTGGCTTCCTGTTCCAAATCTAAATGAGCGTTAGTTTTTATCCATTGATGTCTTAAGCTGGTTAAATACGGATCTGAAGACACGAGCAATGAATGTAAAACATCTTCATTTGTAGCAGTTCGCGAGCACTTCCGGGAGAACATTTCACGAAATCTTTTAAAGTCTTTATTTCGCGCCTCGGCTGCTTCCTCACTAAGTTGCCCAATAGGAAGGCACGCAGACTTAATTATGCCAGTACCGTGGAGAAGTATTTGATGGACAGATGACGGCATATAATACCATTTATATTTTTCTACAAACAACTCTGCTGTACTTTGTAAATACAATTCAAGTTTCTGGAGCTCTATAGCTTTTCCGCACGTTAAAACTTGTAAAATGATAGAGAATCTTTTGATCAGTTTCATATCAACCCCTGTTACTTCTGCTACTATCTCTGGATTCCTAAAAAATCTTCTAGCAGTGTTGCCATCATTGGAGCTCCCACTACCCTGTCGAGGCACATCAACAACTATCCCTAGTCTGCGTTTAAGTTCATTTTGAATTCTTTTTTTATTTATTTTTACTGATTCTTTTTCGGCAACTGACCTAGCACTCCACTTTTTAAATTCCAGTTTATAAGAGATATTAAGAATGCACTCTATGAAACGAACTAGAGCATGCAAACTAGACAGACCATATTTATAAGAGTCGACTTCAATTGTTTTTGTCCGTATTTTTGGCAAATTATTCATTTCTCTTGGCTTGGCCTTGCATAATGGACAACATGCAGCTGAGGAAGTTTCTGTCAAAACTTGGCGTACTTTTCCGTCCACCATAGTAAAAGCTAAATTATGTGAAATTTGAACGTGTCCATTTCTTGTGGATATCTCTGTCTCATTTAAATTTTCAATTTCATTTTTAAATCTCTCGGCAACAATTTTAGTAAGTTCAGGAGTTTCTTTTGAAAATTCGAAATATATTGGCCTGCAATAATTAGTTGACGATGGATGAGGATTTTGCCAAACTAGTGTATTATTTACAGAAACAAGTTGTAGAGGAACTAGCGATGCCATAAAAATAGATTCATCTATAACACTTAAGTCGCTAAAGTTTTGTTTATAAGTACTGTTTCCCGAAGAACCATCACAACCATATTTAGTATGCAATACAAATGTTTCTGAACCGCTTTCAATAACCTTCTCTAATACATTAGGAATTTTTAGTAAGCGTGTTGTAGTATGATCTAATAACTGTTGAATTGGAATGGAAGCTCCCTTCTCGTTAACTTCTATAGATTCCGGATAACATTCAGCTTTTGCCTTGAAAATTTGATTATAGCTAGGGAAAATATCAGCATTTTTATCTGCACACTGTTGACGTATACAATTGTACTGATATCTTGATAGTTTGACATTTGTAACTAATGCTAAACCTTCATCTCTTGAAAACTTTTTAACCATATTCTGAGAAAGACGAAGTTTAAACTCACTTGCTCCAAGATATAGTGCTTCCTGAATCAAGGCTGCCTCCTCTCGTTTTCCTTCTGCCCTTAACTTTCGCATCAAAAGGCCTTGTAGTTCTAAGAGTGTCATATCACACGATTTTTCTAGATGAGATAAGTTTCTTCTCTTACTTCTTTCCGAACTATCTCTAAGATCCTTTGAAGGTCTTCCGCCAGTATCTTTTAAGACATTACCAGTTTTTTTAACTGTTAACTCGCCCATCAACCAATTATTAAATTTTTTATAAAATTCATCTTTCATCCTTTTAGCCTGCTTCCATTTTTGCCTAAACTGAGACAAAAATGTTTTCTGGATGGTATGCTTTACATTTGCAAAATCCGTTGGCGATAACTGAAAATCTTCTTTTACACGAGAAAAAAACTCTTGTTCATTACCACTAGTAATAAAACTATCGGAATAGTTATTATCCTAACAAGTGCGGAAAGAGTCACTTTCCCGCAAGCGACTGCCGTTACCCGAACGACGCGAAGCGGAGTTCGGGTAAGCAGTCGAGTGCGGGAAAGTGCCTTTCCGCATGAGTTAGGATCAAATTTTTTTCTACTAGCGTTAAAAAAACCAACATCATTTTTACAAAGTTTATTATTTTTTAATAAACAAAAAATAACAGGTATATAATGTTTACTTATTACTTATTATATATATTTATCGTAAAAGTACAATTGGATGCACTGTGTAAATTAATTGCTGAAGCTAGAGAGGTTGAAGTTGACTGATTCTGCATAGTGGAAGTTTGAAGAGACAGAGGTGTTGAACTTTCATGGACGCTACTGGGACCCGGTGCAATATCTAGGGACGTGGATGTTTCTAAGATGCAACTGGAAGTCGTTGGAATAGCTTGACTGATATTTTCCCGCACTCAGTGCGGGAAAAATTTTCCCGCACGGTGCGGGAAAAATTTTCCCGCACGGTGCGGGAAACTTAGTCTTTCAGAGACAAAATGAGTGCGGGAAAACGGTGAATTGCGCACGCTAGTAGAAAAAGATATTTTCTACTTATAACAAACATATTTCAAAACGAAATACCGCACAACAATACTACTTTGATAGTATTTACAACAATACGACGCCGCGAGTTTGATTTTGTTTTACGTTAGACATGGCCAACAGCCTACTTGAACAATTGCTATTGCAAGCAAACCGGCAACTTTCGGCAGCCAGAATATTTTTTATAAGAATAAGGATAACACAACGTTTGTTTTTGGCCATAATGTAAAACTTCGGCAGCCTTCGATAGTAAATTTCTTCGATAGTGAACTTGAAACAACGAAATTTTGTGTAAAAATTAACACTTCAATATTTATTAGTGTTTTAGATAAAAATAAAAATGTTTCGATTGCGGTATGTTATTTTTTAAGAAGTACAAAGGTTCATTTAATTGAGAAATCAGAAAAACAGTTATTGCATAAAACTTACGTTCATCAAATTTAGGAAGATAATGGTTCATTTCTTTCGATGTAAATTTAATTTCGAGAACAAATTTTTCTGTCTTGGCATTTTATACTCAAACACAAGTCAAGTACAGTTTATTTTTGGAATTAGGTGTTTTTTATACCCGTAGATATTACAACTTCGAATATAAAATACCTGTACAAAAATTTACGGGCATATAATTTGTGAGGTTCTGGCCACTAAATAGCATTAAGCTTGCCACTGTGGGGCGGCCGTGGATAAAATACTTTGGAAATACTGCTTTCATGAAGAAAATATTTTACCTATCTCTAAAATTTATCATCTTATTGTTATCGCGTAAATAAGCATTAAAAAATAAATTAGCATTAGGTATACGTATACCTAATTCGGTTTTAGTATTGTCGAATTGATTCTGCCTTTACTTGGTGGAACTCCATATCACTACATATAGACATAAACACAAATTGTTTAAAATTCCACTTTATTTAAACAAAAAATATATTAGTTTACAATATATTCGACATGTTTCGCCAACACGGTGGCTTCTTCGGGAATGAAACAGATTTGGTACCAAGTGACAAGAGGTAGGTAAATAATGAGGGTTTTGGGGAATTTTACAGCAATAAACATTAGGTATTTTTAAAATAGATTTAACAAAGGAGATCTTAGGTCTAATTGGCAATTTAACAGATGTTCAGAATTTTTAAGTTTATTTATTTCTAGAGATTCTAGCAAATCTAATTTACAACCTTTATTTTCTACATGAAGAATTTTGAAATTAGTATCAAAACTATGATTATTTTCTATTAGATGATTATAATAATTTGAATCGGTTTTGATTGGGTTTGATTTTATTTAAAAAACTTGAATGGTGTTCCTTGATTCTTTTTGCGAAACTTCTTCCCGATTGGCCTATATAGGTTTTTGGACAATCTGCGCATGATAGTTGGTAGACGCCTGATTTGTTGTTTTTGTTTTATTGTTTTTTAGAAACTTTCAGGTTGAACAGTTTGTTTTAAATGCAACATTGGTATGTAGATTTTTGAGGAAACCTGCGTTGTTTTTACTTGCCTGGCCAAAATATGTGATTAAGCAAAATTTTTTTGTTTCTTTAACTATAGGAAACAACAACAACCTTTTCTATTCTATCCGTTACCTGAGTCCGACCCCGATTTTTGCGTTATGTAATATTGAAATCCGGTCTTTAGATATAACTAACCCAACCAAACTTATGTGTCATGTATTCATAATCATGACATCAAAACCACACTATTATCACCTATACCACGCGGACGAAGTCACAGGCGAAAGCTAGTCTATATATAACAACTATTAATTTTCTTGGGGTAGCGGTCTAGGGCTGAAGTAAAACTCCTATTTGACAAACGCCAAGCTTTCGCAAATTCATTTTTTCCTTTTTCAAGGCTACAATATTGGAACAATTGTTACATGATGGTTGACGTGTATGATTTTTTTGGTTATTTAAACAACAAAAAAGAAAAATAGTTCTAGGCTAAGATAATCAGAAAGTTATGGTCATAAATTCACCTTACTCACGTGCAAATTGAGTAATACGCTGGCGTTGGGTATGTTTGACAACAACGATATCATTAGTTACATTTTTAAATTAAAGATCTTGACTTTGTTTCATAAATGAATGAAAATTACAAGAGCAAGGCAAATTATTTCTTAACTTGAAGACATATTTGAATATACTGCGGGTTCTTATCAGAAAGTAAATTATTTCTATACTTTTTTTGTTGGTTGGTATAATAAACTGCTGACAAACTGGATTAATTTTCAGATTGTCGCCATCTTGAATTTAGTACCATGTGTGCACTTCCCATTTTTAGTGAAAACCATGTTTAAGTTACATTATGTTGTAAGGTTTTCTTGGAAATAAACAGAATTTCCAACTCATGACAAAAGAACCTTTTACAGAGCCATATATCGTAAAACAATAGCACAAGACGACAAGAAAAAGCAATACAATGTATTAGATAAGGAAAGAAGATAAACCAGCACACTGTCCAGTGGCCAAAGACAAAATGAACTATGTATTAGTTATGTAATATTGTTCTCTAGTTAAGTTTGTCTCAATGAACATAGATAAGGCTTCAGATTTAAGAAGTTTTCTTATTCGTAACGAGTTTGTCTCATATTTCTCGTAAGCGTGTTATATTTTTATACACGTTTTGGTGTGGTCATCGTGACATCCTTAATAATTTTAGCCCCATCTGTCTGACCTTGCAAACGTAACCTTATCTGAACTGCGTATAATAATTCTTTTGAGGAAAAATTAGAGCGTTGCATTTCCGAATTTTTACATTATGTGCATTCACTTAGGGTATTAAAAGGTTTTTTTGGTCTACTACTGCTCTCCTGAAGGAAAATCCAAGGACGTATCTAACCAAGTCGAATTTTTTTTAAGAAACCTACGCTCCATACGATATGATTCCTGCCATCTGATTTTGAATTGTGATAAAAAATATGAAATATATTTTTTTATATCCGACGTACGCTCATCGTACGTCGGATATACTCAATTAGTTTGTGTTTTGACAAAATCGGTCAATAACTTTGTTTGGTCTTTGCTGGTTTTTGTATTTATTTTTCTTTCACTATTTGATATTACGTTTAATGAAGCGAGTATGATTTCATCTTAAATTGCAAAAACTTAGTGGCGCCACTTTAAATTTAATTTCGAGACCAAAAAAAAAGTGAAAAACACGAGAAGTTGCTGAGATTTCGATTTGCGAGAGACAAAATTTTTTGTCCTGTAAGACATTATACATGTTACCTGTAATTTGTTTAGGTTTTTATCTGCATTATAAAACTTTTAGAAACATCTATGGGCACAAAATTAGATACCCGCACTGAGAAAGGAATGGCATATAAGCAAGCGGTGTACGACCTAGGACATATTGCATTTGAGAGGTTTATAACGCCATGGCTTTATTACAAAAAACTCTACGATGTTACTTCAATCGGGAGAAAAGAAAAACAGCTGGTAAAAATTATGCACAAATTCACTGACGATATTATTCAAAAACGAGCTGAACATTTTGAAGTATTTGAGGATCCTGTAGATGACAAAGACAATGAATTTAGTTCCAAGAAAAAAAAGTACCCACTGCTTGATATATTGCTAAATGCTAAATTTAAAGAAAATTCAATTAATGAAATAGGGATTAGAGAAGAAGTAAACACATTTATGTTTGAGGTAAGGTACAAGTAAGGGCAAATTTTGAATAATCAATGATTTTTTTATATTTGCCAGGTTTAGCAGAAAAATGTACGACTCAAAATTTTATTCAATGATCTTGTTATACTCGCATTGTTCTATTTTGTGAGCCTCATGTACAAAGTAAAGAGACAATACTGACTTGATGTTCCAGTCACAAGTTGCACTTTCGGACTGAAACTTTCTATGGTAATGTCAATGTTTAGTTTGATGTTTCATCTTCAAGTCATCTTTACGCATAAATACTACGTTACCATAAGAGTATTTTTACATTGTTGGTAATCATTTTTAATTTCATAATGAGCAGTATATCACACTTTAGGTTTACGAACTAATCGGGTATTACGTTACAAATGAATTAGAAGTGATGCACTTGACGAAAAAGGCGTAAAATTAGCTGTACTTTCGAGATTTTATCCCTGCAATCGACTAATGTCCTTATGGTGGCGCGATACATGTGTTCCTAACAGTGTCTAATTATAGGATTTGTAGGTCGTTTAAAATATTGAAAAAATAAAATTGCTTACTTGAAAAATCAACAAAATGTCACTATCGCGAATCACGCCTGACCACGCATTTTATATTTATAACGTATTACTGCGGCACTGTGGACTGTAGAGAATATAACTTACCGATTATTACCAAGGATGTGGTGCTAGATATATCAAATTTATAGGGCTATCCGGTTGTGTCTCGGTATGCGGTTCTGCCCCCACTCCCCTAATGAAGTGTCCGTCCATGCCATTTTACAGACAGAAAAAAATTCCGCATGTGAAAGTACTTAATATTTCAGTACTATGTGAAAAAGCACTAAAAACTTTAATATATTAGTTGTTAAACAAAAAATAAACCTCAAATATAACTGGGGGAGGGAGCACAAACGATGTTTTTAAAGATAGGGCGTGCCCCCGAGATCCATTTCTCCGACATCCCTAAAAATTAGACCTTACAAGACATTAAGCTTAGCATGTACGTAAGGCCACCAATGATATACTTTTAATCTCTCTTGTTTTTAAAAATAAAAATAAAAATTTTATTTAAAATAATATCACTTAAAAAAATTTTAAATAATTATTTATTAAATTAAATTTTTCTTTTTTCTTGTTATCGTCTATACTCATTAATTTACTGTTTTAGGGCCACGATACTACTGCAATGAGTTTAATGTACACCTGTATGCTTCTGGCCTGTCACCCAAATATCCAGGTAAGCAATTAACAATTACAGTTGTTATGTAGCAGTATCGGACAAAAAGGAAGCGACAAATCTAAATTATATTGTTTTAATTGATTCGGTCAAAAACATATGAACCTAATTTTAAAATCAAAACACTCCTATTGTTTTATAATCAGTTTTAATATGTATTAAAAAATCAAATATAAAATTATCAAATATCAATATAAAAACGAAATTTAGACATTCTATGGAACGGCAAAAAGGAAGCAACTTAATGTTCTGTCTCGTGTAGGTTAAGTTAAACAAAAGAACCCGAACATAAAAAACTAATATTTCGTCCAGTACCCTTTATTTTCTATATCGTGTTTGCATCTTTTTGGCATGGATGCTATAAGATTCTCAATAATTTCTTGATCAATTAAGTTCCATACATTCTGAATTTCTTCAAACAATTGTTCAGCATTGGCAAACGTTTTCGTTCGTATTTTCCCTTCGACGATTTCCCACAAATTTTCTATGGGATTGAGGTCGGGTGATTGAGTCGGCCATTTCAAAACGTTAATTTTGTGCGATGCGAACCATTCCTTGTCAAATTTTGAGGTATGTTTGGGATCATTGTCATGCTGAAAAATAAATCTTAGTGGCATATTCCATTTAGCATTATGTCCTCCAAGATATTAGCATACTTGTATCTATCCATGATGCCTTCAATCCTATGAATAGGGCCCATAACATGAGCAGAAAAGCAGCCCCACACCATAACTCTACCACCGCCGTGCTTAACGGTTGGTAAAACATATTTACGATTCAATGTTTCATGTTTGGGACGCCTAACATAATGAGTTCCATCACTTCCAACGATGGAATACTTTGAGTCATCACTGAAAAGAATTTTTCTCCAATCTCTCACCGTCCAGTGTTCATGTCTTTTAGAGACCAGCATTCTTGCATCTCTATTTTTTCTACTGAGCAACGATTTTTTTGCCGGCCGACATGCGGAAAGGTTTGACTCTGTAAGACGCCTCTGAATCGTTCTAGTAGACACGTTTATAACATCTAGTTCTGCTTTTATCTTTGTAGCTGGTTTAAAAGGGTCAATCATTGAAAGTCTCTTTATCCTTTTGTCATGCCTTTGTGTTGTTTTTCTTGGCCGACCAGGGCTTTTCCTATTAAATACCATCCCTTTTCTCTTAAAAATAGCAATAGTTTTTGAAACAACAGATTTTGTAACATTTAACCGTTGCGCGATTTCACATTGTTTTGTTCCACTCTTATAAGCACTCACTATTCTTTCTTTTATTTCAATGGAAATATTTTTACCTTTAGGCATGTTAGCTGCTTGAAGACAACGTTTATAATACTATTTTAAATCTTTAACCATTATTTTGTATAAATATTTTGAATGTTGCTTCCTTTTTGTCGCTTAAAGAAATAAACAAATACCTTTAGCTCTCTACAAAATAACTGATAAGGTAATTTTTTGTTGACATGTTTAGGGAACAGGTTTCAAAGGTCGTAAAGTGTACTTTGCTGCTGAAATATTTAGTGCCTTTAAATAGATATTACTTTTATCCAATTAAATAAAAAAGTCGCTTCCTTTTTGTCCGATACTGTAGTATAGATTTTTGTTTAAAAAAAATTATGCTGTTGATCCAATTACTTTAGCTGTGTCTTCTAAGGTTCGGCCTATTTGGAGCAACTAGTTAAATACATTTTTATAAACGTTTTGTTTTAATTTTATTACTTTTTAAACTTACCGCACTATGTTTCTTAACTCATTTTCACTTAATCTAAGCATCTTTAGTTATTAAAACAGTATAAAGAAACGTTTTGATAGGAATTTTCAGGCTGAACTATCTATGACGACATAACTAATAACAGTAAAACAGACAACGTTTAAGTCTAGGGTTGCCAGATGCCCCGATTTAGGCGGAATTGCCACGCTTTTCCACTTGTTGCCCCACGCCACGCCAAACTTTCCAAATGTCCCCTTTTTAAATTCAATCAAGTAGTGTAGTTTTAGAGAGACCTCTATCTGGTCCTGGTCCATCAAAAATCTCAAAATTAACACACCAAAGATTGTACCCTAAAAGATGCCCCCCCCCCCCCCCCGCCGCCAACAAGGTGCCACGCGTTTTCATATTGCAAATCTGTCAACCCTATTAAGCCTGCTACACATACAGAGATACTCGCATGTTTCACGATGCAGTATTAGAATACCGTCTCTTTAAACATATTTCACCGTGTGGCGGTACGTTTCTGACGTTTCTGCGTTTGACACTTAGTAAAATGTCGAAGCAAGTGGTCCAACGCGCTGGGTTTGTGACGCGTCTCCGGCACTAGACCAGGTTCAAATCCTGGCGCGGCCGCATGCCTAATAAAAAAAAGTGTGGCCAGACATTTAGTAGGATTGTCACAAAAAGTGGAAGGTGGTAGAGGAATTCTTCCTCGACCGAGGTGGTACCACCCCACACATCCTCTTAAAGGGCTGGTGAAATCCCAACGGTTGTTTCCAGCTCTGGATGTGTGACTCGATTCCCCAGTACACCCACGGTACACAGTCCTTAGACCTCGGTCTTCGTGGACTGTCAGAAGATAAAAACAAAAAAATACGTGCCATCCTATGAGAAGTACGCAGAAGACATGCAGTGCCATGCATTGGCATCTAAAGACTAAGTGACATTCAGAAATAATAAAGTAAGTTTTTTGTATTGTTATACAAATTATACTTAATAAATCCTCTTGAATAAAATGGAAATTTTTTCCTGCCTAGTCGCTCGCTTGCAGTAATTTTTTTTTGCTGTAGATCGCCAATAGTATAAGTTTGAGCATCCCTGCTAGCTCATTTATACCTAGGGTCCCTATATTATAGAACAAATTGCCTGCCTTCCCCTCCCAATCTCCAATCCTTTAAATCCGGTGTCAATAGATTACATTTCCCTTCTCTTCAGACACCCACGGTACGTTAGTACTTAGGCTACGTGGATTATCTCAGATAAAAAAATCAACTGATTTAGTTCTATCAATATGAACAGTAATAGTAACATTATTTTCTTTTTTAGAAATTAGCCAAATAATTTAAGTTGGTTTTGCAACAGAAAAAAAGTTAGTAAGTAGTTAAAATAAACAGTTCGTTGAACTAGTTTACACTCCATGAAAAAATATCAAGAGATACAGCCAAAACGTGTTAAAAACATCAAGTGTGTAGATTTTGTTGTAAAAACTAGACACTATCGTCTCTCTTCTCAAGAGTATAAAGAGTTATTTTATACCATTTTCTACTACTTTGACTACTTTCTTAGCAGTATCAGCCATACTTTCTAAACTTTTGAAAATATTTAAAGAATTAAAGTGCAGTTTAACGTATTTTGGCACAGATTTGAAAAGTTATTTAATCTGATCTGTTCTAGGAAGAAATATATCAGGAAATAATTGGAGTAATGGGTACTTCTCGTGCAGAACCTACATATGCTGATTTTCAACATATGGCCCTACTAGAACGGTAAATTTTTATTTTTTATTGTTGACATATAAATATGTTTATGAAGTATTCTTCTATATGTATCCAGGTGGAATCTGTTAATATGCTTGATTAGCTTTCGCCCTGGACTTCGTCCGCGGTATAACAATTTTACTCCATTATGAACTTTGAACCTCTACCGCTCTACCTCACCTCCTTATGGATTAATTTATTAAAAACTGTAAAACACGTGTTTAAACATTTATTTTTAGAGTAGGTACTTCTATGAAGTTTCGAGTTAATAGGACCAACTAATATTTGTTCTCCATAAAAAGTTTGAACCCATGTTTCACCCCTTTAGGGGTTGAATTTTGAAAACCCCTTCCTTAGTGGATGCTTACGTTATGTAAGAAACCTCTATGCAAAATTTCAAGTTTCTATACCCAGCAGTGTGGGTTGTGCGTAGATATGTCAGTCAGACAGTCAGTTTCCTCTTTTATATATAGAGATGATATATTGTAGAATAATCTCTCAGACTTACGTTAGGCCACATCACAGCCACAACTAGTTTTCTCTAAGAAAGCATCCGTTTAATGTGGTTTGAGCTTTTTTTTTTAAATTTCGCAACATCTCTGAAACTATTAAGTTTAAGGTATGACTAGGCTATAATTTTAAGCCGAATCAGAAATACAAGACAAGAAGGGTATTCCACTTTAAAGAATACATCTTTGATTTATCACAAATTGTTAAGCAAGCCTATACCTAGTATATCCCAACTAAATTTCATATAATAGATTTCTAAAAGTCTTAGAACTTGTATTTAAAAATTTTTTCGCTAACTTGTTTACTTTTTAAGATAACTAGCCGGTTCAGGACTTTTTACACCCATAAAATATGTATTTTGCAGGTGCATCAAGGAAAGTCTACGGCTTTATCCTTCCGTTGCATTGATCGGTAGACAAGTAGATTGCGACGTGCCAACTAAATACGGAGTGATACCTAGAGGAACTCAGTGTTTTATGCATCTTTACGATCTTCATAGAAGTGCAAAATATTGGCCAAATCCACATAAGTTTGATCCATCCAGGCATTTGCCAGAAAATTCCCGGGGCAGACATCCTTTTGCTTATATTCCATTTAGTGCTGGGCCGAGAAATTGTATAGGTAAGTTCTGTTCAAAAATGAACCTAAGTCTGGAATCTAAAATTCCACTAAAAAATTTAACAAATTAAATAATTTTAATTGCCATGGAAATTAAAACTTTTATTACGCCATGTTAGTTTTATGTTTTAGTTGTTTAGTTGTAATAGAGTCAAAATGTGCTTGGTGAAATAAAAATTGCAACATCCAGTAAATAAGTATATTTTTCAGTAACTTTTTGGGGAATGGTAGGATTGAATGAAACTAACAATTGATCGAATTTTCAAACGGATTATTAGGGCAAAGTTACAAAAAAAAGTCAGTAAAAGCTCCCCGCAGATTTAAACATTCCTATATTCTTCAAGGCATGCTTCGAATGATGTGATCTGTCTTCTTCTGGTATGCTTTCCCAGGCTAACCCAACCTCATGGCGCAGGCGCTGTGGGTTTATGATTGATTGTGGCAATCGACTTAATCTTCTGCTTATCATGTCTAACACATGTTCAGTGGGTGATAGGTCAGGTGACCTTGGGGGCCAAAGAAGAACATTAACGTTAGCTTTCTCTAGGTAGTCTCTGGTAATGGCACGGGTATGGGGTCTGGCACTATCCTGTTGGAATATCTTCCAGCTGTTGTACATAGGGTATGGCTACAGGCCTTAGCACAATTTTTGTGTAAACTTGGGCGGTCATGCTGCGCTCTGCCAAAACAAGAGGTGACCTACTTCCTAGATTTATGTCACCCGAAACCATGCAGCCTCTGGTAAGGGCAGTCTCCTGTTTCACACAAAATTGAATTTGATCCCTTTCTCCACGTCTACGACGCACCCTTCAACGGCCAACGAGTCTCGTCACTAAACACAAGTCGACCTCATTTTTGGTTCCCGTTTGCCCTTTGCTGGCACCTTGCAACAAGGATCTGTCTGTGCCGGTTTATGAGGTGTAGAATGAGACATGCACGGTACGAAAAAATACCGTTGGCGTTAACTCTCCGGTAAACGGATCTCATTGACATCACTCTTCCCGTTGCTGCCATCCACTGTTCTCCACTAGCTCTGAGAGTATTAAAACGGTTCAAGACTAATTCTTAAGAGCCGTTCTTCGAAGTCCGTTGTTCTTCTAACTCGACCTCTGCTCTCACGATGTCGCACAGTGCCTCATTTTAGAAATCTAGGTGGAAAAAAATATCTGACCATTTTTGTATGCGTATTAAGCAATTGGTTGTCATAAAATGACCAATTAGGATTAAATACGTTATTATCTTACCAACTTAAGTAACAGAGGTTTCAAAAACTGAAAAAAGTGGTTTAGTGTGGTTAAAACGAGTTTTAATATTAGAGGATAAAAACTATAATATATTTTTAAACAGTTGTTAGATTCCACAGATCTATTTTTCTTTCTATGGCATCCGGACCATTTTTGACAAAATTTAAATTCAAGAAAATTAATTTTTTTAGTTATGTCATCTTCAACTTCTGTAGCAAGGTCTTTGATGTTAAAGTGTCTCAAAATAAAAAAGTACATAGCCATTATTCTCGCATTTCTCGAGGCATTTTTGTCTCAAACCCAACCTAATATAGGAAATACCTCTTTGCAAAGTCCAGATATCGTCATGTTATTATGTTTCCATTTACCTGGCGAACAAATAATTGACAAATTGGCAACACTTCAACTAAATAGGAAAAATACTGAAATTTGTGTACGGAACTCTAGCCTTGGGCATTATTGCACGTCGTCGTATATTGACAAACAATACGTTCGCATTTCCATTTTTTTTGCAGCAATTACTTTCTTCATGACCTATTCTTTTACAAAAACTACATTCACTACTAGGCTTCTGGTGGAAGTTACTGTTCTTATAATTACTTATCTTAGAACTAAACAATAAAAGTCGACATTCTTCCTTTTTGTATCCTGTTTTTTCACAATTAAAACATTTACCAGAAAAACTACTATCCAGTCGGTGACGCTTAAATTGTTTCGAAATATCGTTTCGGTCCGACATGTGGACTGTCCGTTTGACAGCTTCGATCGTGACGTCTTATAATTAACATTAGTTCAGTTCAATTAGCAGGGTTTTGTAATCTAATGCTCTCATAAACAGGGATACTGTTAATGTCATCAACAACTATAGATAAAACCATTTCCCACGGTAAATCTGAATGAAAACGATATAAGTATCTGATTTTAATACGAGCGTATTCACTAAATTTTCGAATTGTGAACATTTAACTTCGTAGACCTTTCTAAACTTGGTTCCCCATGATTCATAATCAGGAAATGCTGCCAGCAGGTCCTGTTCAAAGGTATACTACGTTTGAGTTAATGGAGCCCACCCATCAAAAAATCGACGACCCTCATTACGGAGAACTCCTGCTTTTAAAATAACTAAACAATCATCTACTTTATACTTAATTTTAACTCTATTAACTTCGTTAAGGCATTCCTGTACTGGATAGTTGCTTTTGTTCGGATCAAAACTGGTAATATTAAAAGACAGCTGCTCTCTTACCTCAGTGATCGTTGTGGTTGTTTCTGGCGAACTTATGATAGGTAGAGGAACTCCCGACACTGATTTTAAATTCCCTACCTAAGAAGCTAGACTTTGTAAAGTAGCCTGCATTGTCATAAAAGTAAAGCCCAATAAACTACTAACGTTATTTGATAGCACTCATCAATTGAACCCAATCGAACACTGTTAAGAGTAGGTTACACTTTAGTAAGCTATACATTATATATTATATATATATAAGTTATGGGTTTACTACCCCATTAAATTATAAAAGTATAATTTCCTACCATAAGAAGATAGCAGAACAACGACCCGAGCGATGACCGCAATCGCGACGTAGCACCGTCAGCAAATTACGTGTCATCAATTTACGTTACATTTGTTTTATTTAATTTTATAGATATTAGTCTTGTATTAGAATCAATTGTAACAACTTGTAATTTTGAAATAAAAATTTTTTGTTTTTAAAAAGGACTTTTTGACAAAAGTATTTTTAACTGGCGCAGTCGTTGTAGGATGTCCAAACGGCTTTAAGCACATAAATCCGGTTCGTGTCAACGATTTATTGGGCATAAGAACTTTTTCGGGAGTTTCGCGAAATTTCGGACTTTTACGTCACGTTACGCAACCCCCGTGAACAGTGATCCAGTTAGGTGAACTGAGTAGCCTAACAAGAAGATTCTTCAAGGTATATGAAGAAAACTTGTTGCTGAACAGCTCAAACTTCTTCGAAGCACATCGAAGGACGTTCACCGCAGATCCAAGCATATGGAAAAGATACTGGTTTTACTGTAAGTACTTTTATGTCATTTAGAGGTTCTTTAAACATTTCAAAAACAAGTATATCTGAAAACTCAGACGAAAATACAGATTCTGATTCAGGCTCACCCACTCACTTGTATCGCACAAGATCTCCTTTAAAGAAAAAACCAACGCCAAAAAGGCGAAATTCTTTAAATATTACTAATAGTAATTTAAATTTAAATTTAAAAATGTCTTTAAAATCAGAATATTTGGGAATGATCCCAGAGTTTTATGGTGAAACAGAGCTTTTACCTAGATTTATTACCATTTGCGAAAAATTAGTAGCAAAATTTTATAATACGACTGATTTGACAGATTTTCAAAATGAATACTTAATGTCAAGTATTCTAGCTAAAGTAAAAGGTGAAGCCGCAGTAAATATATCTTCCTGTCTCATAAATACATGGGATGATCTAAAACAGGCGCTTCTCAATGCTTACGCGGACAAACGCGATATTTATACCTTAAATATAGAAATGGCAGGGTTGAAACAAAATAACGAGAGCCACTTCGATTTTTATAACAGAGTACAACAACTTTTAAACTTGCAAATTTCTTTTATTTCTACACATTCTAATGCAAATGAGGCTCCGATATTGTCTCAATACTGTCGTAATTTAGCACTAAGGGTATTATTACGAGGATTAAAAGATCCCGTCGGATCGCTGATGCGTACAAAAAATCCAGGTGATCTTAATACAGCATTAGGCATGTTAACGAACGATTTCCAAATTGAAACGGTTTCTGCAAACTTGCAGAAAATAAAAATTTCTCAAAATATGAAACACAATAGGGCATTAAACCAATTTAAGCCAAAATCTACTATGCCGCCTCAATTAACAAACTTTCCAAATAATACACAAATGTTTTCAAACAACAATCAACCCCACTTTAGTGGCAGTTTAGGCCCAAGACCCAATGTTTTTAGACCTAACCAAAATCAAAATTTTCAAAAGCCAACGCCCATGACTGTATCAACAAAAAACACCTTTAATACTGTTAAACCACAGGGCAATATATTCCAAAATTATCGACAAAATTTTAGTGGTCCTAACCAACAAAAGTATATTGTCGAAGAACTTTATAACATTAATGACCCACATAATGTAGACAACCAATACGAAACTGATAACAAATATGACGAAATCAATGCTCAACCTATAGTCGAGCATCCGGAAAAATATGATCTCGTCGATGACGAACAATTTTTTCGAGAGCCAGCCTCGGACACGGATTACCAAACTTAGAACTTATGAACCTAACAAACAATGAGAGTAAACTACCGTATATTATCCATCCTGAATATAATCTTAAAATTTTGATTGACACCGGTAGCACTAAATCATTCGTTAAACCAGAAATTGCCAATAAATATTTTAAGAACTTTGTAAAACAAGATCCTTTTCAAATTTCAACTGCACACGGCAGTTCTATCGAAAATTTTAGCACTACTATCCCGTGCCCAAAAAATTTTAAAATAAAATGTAAACCGTTAAAATTTTATTTATTTAACTTTCATAAATATTTTGATTGTTTGTTAGGCATAGATAACCTCAAGTTTCTCGATGCTAATATTAATTTACAGAAAAATCTTTTAATAACACGTAATGCCGAAATACCACTATTATTTCATGACGTAGGGACTTCTGCGAATTGCATCACGGTGCAGCCGAGATGCGAACAAATTATAAAAATATCTGTGAAAAACATCCGAAACGGCGACGTACTAATCCCATACAGAAAATTCGCTGAATTAGAAATGCCTGAGTGTATCGCTACGGTTCGCGATAATCAAGCTATTTGTTCAATTTTAAATCCATCAGAAACGGCAAAAATCATAGATATTTCGGAACCATTAGAAGTCATAGACTTAAACAATTACGAATTTCAAAAGGAAAACTCCGGTAACTATAATAATTTCAACGTGGAAAAAGTAAAATTTGACATTTCTAAAATTCGAACGGACCACATGAATTCAGAAGAACGCGAAGCCATCTTAGCTGTAATCAGAGAATATTCTGACATTTTTCACGTCGAAGGCAACCAGTTAACCTTTACTAGTAAAATAAAACACAGCATCAAAACCTCTGACGAAATACCGATCTATACAAAATCTTACCGATACCCGGAAGTACACAAAAAAGAGGTCCAGGACCAAATACAAAAAATGCTTAAACAAAATATTATAAGGCCATCTCACTCGCCTTGGTCCTCACCAATCTGGGTGGTACCAAAAAAACTCGACGCTTCAGGACAAAGAAAATGGCGCATTGTGATCGATTTTCGGAAATTAAACCTAAAAACTATAGGGGATCGCTACCCCTTACCAAATATTACCGATTTGTTAGACAAACTAGGCCGCTGTCAATATTTTACTACGTTAGATTTGGCCTCGGGCTTTCACCAAATTGAAATGTCCGAAGAAGACATACCAAAAACAGCTTTTAACACGGAAAATGGCCACTATGAATTTCTAAGAATGCCATTCGGCCTTCGGAATGCACCCGCGACGTTTCAGAGGGTTATAGATAATATTCTAAGGGGGTATCAAAACGAAATTTGTGCGGTTTATCTAGACGATATAATTATATTCAGCACGAGCTTACAAGAACATACCGATCGACTAAGAAAAGTCTTTGAACGATTACGTCAGTCTAATTTCAAAATTCAACTTGACAAATCCGAGTTTCTCCGAAAAGAAGTTGCTTATTTGGGACACGTCGTCACATCAGAAGGAGTAAAACCAAACCCAGAAAAAATAATTGCTATAAAACATTACCCCATCCCCAAAACGGCAAAAGCCATAAAAGGCTTTCTTGGACTACTCGGCTATTATCGCAAATTTATTAAAGACTTCGCGAAAATTACAAAACCTTTAACAAAGTGTTTAAAAAAGGACGCGACTATTGACATTAATGATCCCGGATATATTCAGTGTTTCGAAACGTGCAAAAATCTGTTAACAAATGAGCCAATACTGCAATACCCAAATTTTTCAGAACCGTTTAATCTAACCTGCGACGCGAGCAATTACGCTATTGGTAGCGTTTTATCTCAAGGAAAAATTGGTTCAGATCTTCCGATCGCTTACGCAAGTCGTACCCTAAGCGCAGCCGAAATTAATTATTCTACGATAGAAAAAGAACTGCTTGCTATCGTCTGGGCTGTTAAATATTTTAGACCTTACCTCTTCGGACGAAAATTTAAGATCATAACTGATCACAAACCTCTCGAGTGGTTATTTTCCCTAAAAGAACCAAATTCTAAGCTGGTAAGATGGCGTCTAAAATTAGAAGAATATGACTATGAAATAGTCTACAAAAAGGGCATTCTAAATAAAAACGCGGACGCGCTTTCGAGAATCGAGTTAAATACAAACGAGACGAATCCCGGGACGAGCTCCATCTTTTCATTAAACAAATATATTCAAGATTTACACGAAACACTAGACCAACAACAACAAGACAATCAATCTCTCATAGCAGAGGCTGGAGATGTCGACAATCCAGAAAACGCAACAGACGACACTGACGTCACCGTACATTCTAACGTAGAGAACCCTATTGTTGGAATTCCTATAGTAGAATGTCCTGTTAACTACGGAAAAAATCAGATCATTATCTCAGAAGTAAACTTTGCTCCTGCCGAACCGAAAAAAATTAACCTGTATAAAACGAAACAAAGAACCCACGTACAATTTTCAAAAACCGATTTTGATAAAGACGTCATAAAATTTATTAAAGAAAATGTTGTACCAAAAACCAAATATTACTTATATTTTGAAGACCCTATATACGAAAAGTTTAGCTGTACTCTTCAAAAATATTTTAAAAATTCAGAAATCGAAATGATAAAATGTACGAAAAAATTAATAGACGTTATATCCGAAGACGAAATCAAGCAAACTATACAAAATCATCATGAGGGTAAGACAAATCACCGAGGAATTGACGAAACTTTTAATCGCATAAAAAATACCTACTATTGGCCAAACCAACAGAAATACATACAAAATTATATAAACTCTTGCGAAATATGCCAAATAACTAAATACGAACGACGTCCTCTTAACCTCCAATATAATATTACACCTACAGCTGTTCGACCCTTTCAAATTCTTCACATCGACAGTTTAACCCTTGACAATTGTAAATTTTTAACAATCATAGACTCCTTTTCAAAATATGCCCAGGCTTATAGACTTAACTCTTCACAGGGCATTGAAGTGGCAGATAAATTAATAAAATTTTTCTCCCATCACTGTATTCCCGACCAAGTTATTTCAGACAATGGCCCTGAATTTCGAAATTCTGTAATTCAAGAACTACTAGCAGTTCACAAAATAAAAATCCATTTTATTAGTTCCCAACATCCGGAGTCCAACGGGGTAATAGAAAGGTTCCATTCCACTCTTATTGAACACATCAGACTTCTGAACAATCAAAAGGATTATAAAAATGAACCGATTGAAAATAAAGTTTCTTACGCAATTTTGGCCTACAACAACACTATACACTCCGTTACTAAGCTAAAACCATACGAAATCATAAATGGACATTTACACACAGAGTCGCCCTTCAACATAAACCTAGATAACCAACTTATAAACAACTATGTTTCTACACACCGAGATAAAATCAAATTACTATACGAAAAACTAAACACGGACATTCAAAACCAAAAAGAACGCGTGATAAATAAAACTAACGAAAATAAAGAAATTTTACCGGATGTACCAGAACAAGTATTTGTTCACAATAAACAGAAACAAAGCAAAACGACCAACAAATACAAACCAGAAAAAATTACAACTATCGACAAAAATCTTAAAACTGCCAAAATTAACACTACACATGGCAACACTGTCGACAAAATCCACTTATCCAATATCAAAAGACCTCGAAAAAAAAATTTAGTAACAAACCCTAAATTTCAAAATATTTCAGGTTCCTCGCCACCGGACAAGGAACAGAAATAAAGAACATAACGCAAAATCTAGGGATTCTGCCAGTTAACCTGGGTCCCGCGAAACTTCAAAGGACAGAACATACTCTTGTACATTATTATAATTTAGAACCTGTGTATTTAGAATTTAGTAATCTTAACAGGCAATTTAGTAATCTTAAGCTCATTTTTAGTAATAATACACTCCTAGATAGCGATCTTAGCGATTATTATAGAATTGCCAATTTCAGTCAAAAATTAGTTTTCGAAAAAATGGAAAATATTAAAATTCATCATGAAAATCGTACAAAAAGAGGACTAATCAACGGCCTAGGATACATTATAAAAGGGGTTACAGGCAATTTGGACGCTGATGACGGAAACAAAATTTACAAAATTCTTAATCACCTACAAGCTAACGAAAAAAGCATTGAGAATCAGCTAAAAATGCAGTATTCTGTCAGTGATGCAATTGTCAAAAACTTTAACGAAACTATTATAAATATACAACATAACGAGTATATTTTAAAATCAAGAATACTGCAACTCAATCAAATTGTCATGAACGGTGTCACACACCAAAATTTACTTTTTGCCAAAGATTTGTTTAATCAGCTTATTATATTATATAATGCCATCCTAAATACTCTTCAAGACGTTGAAAACTCTATAACTTTTTGTAAATTAGGAATTCTACACCCAAGCATTATTAAAACAAAAGATCTATTTTACGAGCTACAAAAAATTCAACAACACTATAAAAATGAACTTCCTTTTGAACTTAAATTCGAAAATATACTTGATTTCGAAGACATTCTAAAAATTAACTGCAATATAGATTATAATCGGATTTCTTACTTCCTCTCTTTACCGATTGAATTCGAAACAAATTTTAACTTGTACCATTTTATACCTATACCTACTAAATATGAATCAGAATTTGTCACAATTATTCCCAATGTAAGATATCTCCTGATATCACAATCTGGTAACCTAATTAAACCTCTAAGTGATATATGTACCCACGGTAAACCGTATCATTGTCCCAGCGTTTTACAAACAACTAGCAACGCCAGCTGTGAAAAGGAAGTCCTGCTAAAAGACAACTCGAACGAGTGCACCTTTACAAAATTAAAAATCCTAGAGAATCATGTAGAAATCGTTCCGGAATTAAACCAGTTTTTAGCAGTTTTCCCAACCGAAGAAAAAATTCAAACACACTGCGAAAATCAAGTTGAAACCAAAGAATTAAAAGGAATATTTCTTATAAGAAAAAGTCAATGTACATTATTATTCAGGAACCAAGAACTGTTCTTTCAAGAATCAAGTTTTGGAAGCCCGCTGGTGATAAACACACCAAACCTGAGGGTTAAACCAGAAAACATACTTAAATTCCAAATCGAGCTAAGGAAACTAAATTTCGCATCTCCTCACTTAAACCCAGTCAGTCCCATCTATGATGATGCTGCAGAGAAAATATACACACCCAATTTATGGACCATGGCACTATACTTAGTTCTAATAAGTGCAGCAGGCACTTATTGCATTGTAAGGAGAAGAAGTATTCAAAAATTCCTTATAAGAAGGAATCCTAAGGAAATACACCAAACTCCCGAAGACATCAAGCTCAATCTTCCCAACGATGCCTCATTCTAAGGGGGGAGGAGTTATGGGTTTACTACCCCATTAAATTATAAAAGTATAATTTCCTACCATAAGAAGATAGCAGAACAACGACCCGAGCGATGACCGCAATCGCGACGTAGCACCGTCAGCAAATTACGTGTCATCAATTTACGTTACATTTGTTTTATTTAATTTTATAGATATTAGTCTTGTATTAGAATCAATTGTAACAACTTGTAATTTTGAAATAAAAATTTTTTGTTTTTAAAAAGGACTTTTTGACAAAAGTATTTTTAACTTATATATATATATATATATATATATATATATATATATATATATATATATATATATTATATATATATATATATATATATATATATATATATATATATATTATATATATATATAGTGACCGGCAGAATTTACGCAGCATATGGGAAAAATTTTTATTGTTAGATTTCAACAAATACCGATATTGGCAATCGTTTCTGCATTATTGGAAACCCCAAAAAACATTAAACAGTGGCGTTCGTCTTTAGGGGTTTGGCGGGAAATTTAAAAAAATCAAAAATTATACAGCAAAAATGACCTTAAATGAAAAGATATCCAAATTTTTTATTAAGAAATGTTATTTAGAATTAAATATTAAACACGTACACAAATTTTAAAAGCAATTGAATAAAAAATAAGAAATACTTGTTTTTGCCAAATTAAAAATTTGTCAGTACTAATAAAGCAATTTTTAGTGCAAAATATTATTAACTGCACTAAAACAATTACTCCAAATCACGTTCCCTAAAATTATACTTTTTAGTTGCCTTTCTTAATAAGAAAAAAGAAATTGTTCAATTCTGGCTGGTACTCCATTGCTTCATAACGAAATATTTTTATGGCCTTTGCATGCTAGACCCCTCAAATCAATTTATTATTAATAAAAGGGCATACATGTTTATGTTTTTTGATACAGCTTTATTATTCTGATTACAAAACTTTTTAAATATTATTAAAAATTGGAAATGATAAACTAAGAACCTACTTAGAAATTTAATTGCAAATATTACATAAATAATAACAATATTTTAACTTCTGAACTACTCCACATGTCTACCATCTCGTTCAATACATGTAATTGTCTTTTGTTCCATAGCTTTTAGTACTTTTCTTAGGATATCTGGTGTTATATTGGCGACATGATATCTTATTGTATCCTCTAAATGATCTACGTCTCTAAATGGCCGTTGTTTGTATACCTTGTTTTTAAGGTATCCCCACAAAAAAAAATCCATTGGGGTCAGGTCCGGAGATCTTGCAGGCCATGGATTTACCGAATAACGGCCTATCCATTTGCCAGGAAAATGTGTATCCAGCCATTGCCTTACCGCAGCCGTACTATGTATTGACGCGCCATCTTGTTGGAAAAACATTTCATGTCGCTCTAGTAAGGGTAATTCATGTAGATCATCTATTAACTCATTACTTAAAAACTCTAAGTACCTATCTGAATTAAGATTGTTCCTGAAAAAGTAAGGACCGATAATTCTTGTACTGATAATACCGCACCAAACGTTTGTTTTAAATGAATACTGGTTTCTTGCCTCTATGATAAAGTTTGGATTTTCATCCGCCGACCATCTACAATTTTGGGAACTTATAATACCATTTGATGTAAATGTAGACTCATCAGTAAAAAGAATTTTTTTTGCAAAATTTCTATCACTCTCCATCATTCCTTGAAACCAAAATGAAAAATCTATGCGTGCATCTAAATCCCTTTCAAACAGAGTATGAATAAATTTTGGTTTGTACGCTCGAAATCTATGTTGTTTTAAAATTCTGCCAACTGATCTTGAAGACATACCAACTTGTTCTTTTCTTTCTGAGAGATTTCCTAGGATTTTCTTCTACGGACAACAGTACGTTAAACGTACCTTCTTCATTTGTGACTGTTTTAATATGACGTACTTTATGACGATTTTCAACGCTACCTGTTAGTTTAAATTTGTTTAAAAGTCTTAAAACTGTTGAATTATGAATAGTCTTGTTGGGATGTCGACCATTAAATATTGCTGCAGCTTGTCTGCAACTGCGGTTTTCGCCACAAATTAATATTATCTCAATTTTTTCTTGTATGGTTAACTTCACTAGGGGAGGCATTTCAAAATATCTTATTTTATAACAACGTAAACAATAAAAAATAAAGTATTTTAAACAAGGGACAAGAGTACTTTTGACAATTTGACTTTTCGGTCTCTAGGCAACAGCGATGGTGTAAATTTTTCCATGGCTCACTTTATAATTTAGGCTTATTTAAAATCCGACGGTTTCTGATTTCACGATACATTTTTGTTCCTATTTGTTTCGAAATGTAATTTGGGGAATAAATTTTTAAATATAGGTTAATTTAAAGGAATTTTCGGAAAACTAAATTTGGAAATTGTACGTCTAAAACTGCTTTCGCATATTAATATATAATTAAGTGAATGATTTAAATACATATTTAGTTAGTCATTTCCAATTTTTAATTTCTTTTGAACAATATTTAAAAAGTTTTGTAATCAGAATAATAAAGCTGTATCAAAAAACATAAACATGTATGCCCTTTTCTTAATAATAAATTGATTTGAGGGGTCTAGCATGCAAAGGCCATAAAATATTTCGTTATGAAGCAATGGATTACCAGCCAGAATTGAACAATTTCCTTTTTCTTATTAAGAAAGGCAACTAAGAAGTATAATTTTAGGGAACGTGATTTTAAGTAATTGTTTTAGTGCAGTTAATAATATTTTACACTAAAACTTGCATTATGAGTATTGACAAATGTTTAATTTTGCAAAAACAAGTATTTCTTATTTTTTATTCAATTCCTTTTAAAATTGGTGTACGCCTTTATAATGTAATTCTAAATAATATTTCTTCATAAAAAATTTGGATATCTTTTCATTTAAGGTCATTTTTGCTGTATAATTTTTGATTTTTTTAAATTTCCCGCCAAACCCCTAAAGACGAACGCCACTGTTTAATGTTTTTTGGGGTTTCCAATGATGCAGAAACGATTGCCAATATCGGTATTTGTTGAAATCTAACAAGAAAAATTTTTCCCATATGCTGCGTAAATTCTGCCGGTCACTGTATATATATATATATATATATATATATATATATATATATATATATATATATATATATATATATATATATATATATATATATATATATATAGATATATATATTAGGGTGGGCCGATTTATATAGAGGATTTGAAAATTTGTTAGTGCTTGTGTCTGCATGTTAAAAAAAGTTGTGAAATAAGAGAAGAAAAATATTTCATGGGAAAAAAAATTTGATATTTCAATTTTTAGAACTGCCACAATGACACTAAATTTTTGATTTTCAAAAATTCAAATTTTCATAATGTGCATGTAATTAAAAGTTCAAGTACTTGAAAAGAATCGGATTTCCTTTAATAGCTTTTTTCCTATTTCTGCATTGTTTACTGCCACAGACATTTTTTGAAATTTAAATTTTTTTTTCTGTCAAATAGAAGTGTTGAAAAAATATTATTCAAGTAAGATCAAGTTAATTTTTATTATAAAATGAATTCATAAGTTTTACAAAATGCAAAACGAAAATATTTTGACATCTAACATAATAATGGGTCATATTATTTTCTAAAGGTAACTTAAAAAAAATAGGTATATTATGAAACATTTTTTTGACCAAATAAAATTTAATCCAATTGTAATTTTGTTTGGATCCAAAAGAAGGCATGATTCCACGTGATTCCAATTTTGCCCTTATTACACCATCTCTGTTGTCACCACCACAAACTGCAGCTGAAGCTTCCGTCACAATTTAACAGCCTCAATTATGTTGAAATCAACTGAAATGAAAAATAGAAAAATAAATAAATCCAATAGGTAAAATAAAAATAAATAAATTACCTATGGAAAGACTCTCACATCCCTTCAGTGCCTCTCCAATAGGTCCACAGAAGCCTTTAGGCCCAGATGTGTTGCCATCAAGAAAATGTATGAGATGTCGCAAAGGCAGTTCATTCCATGCAACTGGGTAAATAAACCACTGCAACGGTCTAGCTAAATGTTTCTCCAAATTTGCAATTATTCCTGAATGTTTTCCAACATTGACGTTTGTTCCGTCGCATCCTATCACTATCAGATTATCTGTTGTAATATGAGATTTATCGAAGTACTCCAAAATACATTTTATGATGTTCGACAAAGTTCCTGATTCAGGACAAATATGCGTCAAGTATAAAGACTCTGGCATTTTTATGAGAGTAATGTGCTCTTCTCGGATTTTCCGTCGACGACTGTCTTCCATCTTTAGCGATTCATCTTTCCTTCCATCGAAAAACAGGCCACGTAATGATGAGCTTTGATTGTTATCTAGTATACTTTCACGTTTCTTACTCCTAGCACGACGAATCTTGTTCTTATCTATGATACTGCTTTTGTCTTCGTTATTAATAATCCAACATCCTGTAGAACGGCTGGTGCTACTGCAGCACCAGCTCGATCAGAAATACCATAACGATCAAGTAGTGTTCTCGCAAGTACGGGTATTTGTAATGAATTACGTTGAATTTGTGAACATTCTTGAGATACGGTAGAAACCTGTTGAGAAGTACTGGGCTCTTGCTGGGATCTTTCCACTCTCTCTAAATCTTTTTCACTTGTAACTTAGATTTCTCATTGTCATATAATTCGCTTCTTGTTTTCGACAATTCGTTTCTTTCAATTCGCTTCTGATTCATTTTAGTTTTCACATCCACGGAACTAATCAACATTTTTCTTACGGTCCTTTGATCTAATAATAATAATAAAAAACAACTGATAAACGCGGATGACTGATTGTTGTCGGCGCAATCGTTCGTTAATCACGATTACGTCGCCTAGCAACGCGCTATTTTTTAGGGCGCGTACGGCGTCAGTGGCGTGCGTTGGTTAATAAATTAATGTGATAAAATAACACTCAATCACGGGCGTTCTGCCCAGAAATATCGTTGATGTGGCAGTTTAAAACATGGATATATAGAAAAAACTATATGAAGAAAACGTTTCAGTATTTTTTCTCACACATTTTTTTCATATGCAAATATTGAAATGTTAACCTTGAAATTTTAGTGCCATTGTGGCAGTTGAAAAAGTAAGAATACGGAATATATCATTTAACAAAAAATGTTTACTTTTATGTTCCGAAGAAGTTTCGAATTTGCAAAATTTGAAATTCACAAAATTTAAAATTCGAAAATTAACTGTCATTGTGGCCGTTCAAAACAAAGAAATATATTTTTTCATAAAATAAAAGAAAAATTTGTTTTTCGGTTTTGCAACTTTTTGGAAGTTGCAAATTCTTATTTTCGAAAACCACCATAATCGGCCCACCCTAATATATATATATATATATATATATATATATATATATATATATATATATCCAGATAATTCCAAACATACTTAACTATATATATATATATATATATATATATATATATATATATATATATATATATATATATATATATATATACTAAGGGATGTGTATTCGTGACTGAATAGTTAGAAAAAGGATTTTTTTTCTTGGGTATCAGTCAAAATGCAGGTGACCAATTAATTAATTCTTTATTGCTTAGTCGAGCTTTCGAGTTTCAATTTAACCCTTCTTCGGGACACACTACAAAAGTTACAAAACACATTGTCAGGAAACACAGTTCCTATACAATCAAAAATTATTTTAAAAACTTACCAATGTGAATTATTTAAAAAAAGGAATACAAAAATACTTCGCAGAAATGTTACTAGACATATTTATGAAATTTTACAATTAAAAAACATTAAAACATTGATTTAAAATTGGCCATGATTGCCGAAAATATTTAATTATTACATTTTGGTTGCTGGATGATGAATGAGCAACAGCTGGTCATTTAAAAATTGATTTGACGTTTGACAGAAACAAGAATATTAGGTTATGTTCAAATTTGAAATAAAGCGTGGCGAATTTAAAAAAAATTTTTATACTGAAAAATGATGTCCTGCACATTCACCAAAAGTGGAAAAAGCAAAAGGTATGCAGGAACAATGTGGAAAATACAAACATTTTTTATTAATATATAATGTTCACACGAAAGAGAAAAGACAAGAAAACTAGATAGATGTGTCTTCTTGTAAGGAACTGAATTTTTCTTTATGTAATTTAAGTAAGAAGGAATAAATAGTGCCGAGTTTTTGGATATCTGTTTTCTTGTTCTTGCAGTGGTCAGCGCCATGAATGTGCACCATTTCTAAGAAAAGTCTTTTGTAATGGATATTGGATTTTGCCAGAACTTTAGGTTCAGCAAAACCCATTTGGTGGCCTTCTTTTATTACATGTTCCGCCAATGCACACGAAGGTACCGACCTCCTGCAGTCACTCTTGTGTGATATAACACGGCTATATAAGTTTCTGGATGTTTGACCGATATATACATCCTCACAATTATTACAACATTCCAATTTTCTTTTGTGGTGAGGGGTGTTTTTGTTCTAGTATACAATTGTGAAACAGTCTTCACTTGTTTCTTTGCAAACCTAACATCGGTGCACTCAAATAATTTTATTAATTTTGGAGTGAGATTTTCTATATACGGTAAAGTACAATAAAAAGTTGGAACAGTGGTGCTTTGATTAGCATTATTGTCATTATGCCAAGATGGCGTAGGTTGTGTGTTAAGGGATGGTGGTTGCCTGGGTCTCTCAATAACATTTTCCGGTAATTGATAAGCTGTACTGTATTAGAATTTATTAATTAATTTAAGTGGATACGAGTTTTCCAACAGTATTGTTTGTAATAATTTTAATGAGGCTTGCCTATCTTGTGGATGTGTTAGCATGACAGCTCTACGTTTCATGCCTAAAATTAAATTGATTTTCATCTTCATAGGATGGTATGAATTAAAGCTTATAAACCTATTGGAAGCCATAGGTTTTCTGTACCAAACAGTACTGAGAACATTGTCATCAGACCGTTTTATTTTCATATCTAGGAAAGGACTACTTTGATCACTTTCCTCTTCGACAGTGAATTGTATGTGACGATTATAAGTGTTGAACATTTCCAGAGTTTCATGAATTCTATTTTAAGGTACAGATAAAATGAGGTCATCAACATACCTTTTCACAAAAGGAATATTATAAGGTAAGGCTGTTGCTCCTTCGTCCTCCAGCAACCAAAATGTAATAATTAATTATTTTCGGCAATCATCGCCAATTTTAAATCAATGTTTTAATGTTTTTTAAATGTAAAATTTCATAAATATATTTAGTAACATTTCTGCGAAGTATTCTTGTATTCCTTTTTTAAATAATTCACATTGGTAAGTTTTTAAAATAATTTTTGATTGTATAGGAACTGTCTTTCCTGACAATGTGTTTTGTAACTTTTGTAGTGTGTCGTGAAGAAGGGTTAAATTGAAACTCGAAAGGTCGACTAAGCAATAAAGAATTAATTAATTGGCTTGGCCACCTGCATTTTGCCTGCTACCCAAGAAAAAAAATCCTTTATATATATATATATATATATATATATATATATATATATATATATATATATATATATATATATTAGCTTACTAAAGTTTAACCTACTCTTCACAGTGTTCGATTGGGTTTAATTGATGAGTGCTATAAAATAACCTTAGTAGTTTATTGGGTTTTACTTTTATGACCATATACTTTACAAAGTCTAGCTTATATATATATATATATATATATATATATATATATATATATATATATATATATATATATATATATATATATATATATATATATATACATTGCGGGTCACTTGATTACCCTCACCTACAAAAATAAAGAATAAAACACATTTTTTTTTGTAAATTATTTTTTATTTAGTATCAGTATTTTGTTGATCCACCAACAAACGTCAAAAATTCTTGTTGGTAAAGAATTATACAAATTTTGTAAATAATTTAATGGGAGTTTTCAAAAGCATCTTCAATGGCTCTACTAAGACCTTCTCTATGGTCAAACTGCCTTCCTTCTGCGTAAACTTTGCGTGACAGCCATCCCCAAACGTTCTCAATTCAATTTAAATCGGGAGACAAAGCTGGCCAATTTAGAACCTGCACATTGTTATCGGCAAACCATTGCTTTACTTGTCCTGCTGTATGGATGGGCGCATTATCCTGCTGAAAAATCCATCGTTGGTGCGTGAACATTTCTGTGAAATTAATCTTCTGTATTTGTAGAAGTTCGATGTAGTCGGTAGACTTCTGGCGGCCGTCTAAGACCCTACCATTACGTAGCCCACAGTACTATGACGACGGGCCAAGAACCGCTCCGATTTTCGTAAATCATGGAAATAATATTGGAAGCCATCGGGCCCATCCAAATTAAATTTTTTCTCATCCGAAAAAATCACCTGCTGCCACTCGTCCTCCCAATTTAAATGAGTTCGGCAAAATTCTAATCTAGCCTCTTTATGATGTTGAAGTAAAGGTGGCTTTCTCTTGAGTTTTTGCCGTTGGAGATGGGGACATTGCTGGATCACTCTGCGGACTGTCCGGACACTGGCTGAAGTTCCAACTGTATCCTTTATTTTGCGAGCGGGTGCAGCAGAATTTGACGCTTCGCGTAAAATGGCCCTACGTTCTCGTTCTGTCGTTTCTTTTGCAGTACGGCTCCTTCGGTTTTTGCCATAGTTTTCGGGGTCTTTCAAAAAATTATTAATTGTCCAAGGATCTCGATCAATTTTTTTTACAATTTGCCGGTTGGAATAATTTTCTTGCTGAAATGATGGCATTTTGCCAATTTGTATCTTAGTCAGCATTTTACCTCGACCCATCTTTGGTAGGATGTACCACAAAACTATTTAAAATCTCACTAAATGGACGATAGCACTCCAATGAAACACACTTTTATTTATTTTCGAATACCTTATGCTCTGAATGTTTACAACAAACTAGCGAGGTTAATCAAGTGTCCCCACTTAAATAGACGCAAAAAGCAAATAGGGAATTTCCAGGTATTCTTTGCTCTATTTTTAGATCTGTCACATCGGATACCATGGCCTAAAAGAAAAGGAATGTCGTTAACATTATATATATATATATCTATATATATATATATATATATATATATATATATATATATATATATATATATATATATATATATATATATATATATTTAGGAAAGAAGCGCGAATGTTCTGAATTTTAAATATATATACATATATATATATATATATATATATATATATATATATATATATATATATATATATATATATATATATATATATATATATATATATATATATATATATATTTAAAATTCAGAACATAGTTCGCGCTTCTTTCCTCAATACTGGTATTGTAAGAAGTAACCTACCGGACTATTAACGTAAATAATTATTACAGGACAACGATTCGCCATGTTGGAAATGAAGGTAGCTATTTGTGGATTAGTTCGAAAATTTATTCTGAAGCCAATTGACACTCCCGAAACTTTAGTCCTTACGCAAGACATGATATTAAGATCGAAGAATGGAGTGAAAGTGAAATTTGTTTTAAGAAGTGAGTAAGACTTTTTAAAACTAATTAATATTTTAATAAAGTGCTTTAGGCTATTTTTGTGTAAAACCTAATATAATTTTAATAAAATATCGAAAATTTTATACCTTATAGTGTATTAATAAAGCTATATTGTTTGTGTTTTATTATATTGTTATTATTAACGTTTCATGAATTAGTCAATTGTGCCAAATTTGAATGAAATAGCACATATCTGCACAGAAGATTGTGTTAGAACGCAGATTGGCTTCCGTTGATAGTATTTTTTGAAAGTACCTGTCAGCACCAAAAAATAACCCCCGCCACCAAACATTTAAGGGAAAGCATGAAAAACAATTAAGTTAAATAAAAGAAATCACCTTTTAGAGTAAGTATAATGTGCGTAAGCACATTACGCAAATCACCTTTTAGAGACCAACCAAAATTTTAATAACAATTTCCAAATTTTGCATACCGACAACAAAGGAACAAGGTTAAATCTATTGGAATCCCTAGAAATAAATAAACTTAAAAATACCCACACTTTGTTGAACTCGCAATTAGACCTTCATAATTCCCCATTGTTAAACTTGTTTTTATAACACCTTTGGAAATTCCGCACCCACCCATATTTTAGGTAAATATCTGTTATCCCTGCAGTTCTAGTTTAAGATTCACTCATTCTTGAGAAAGCTACCGCGTAGCGAAACGTGTCGGATTTTTATTAGAAAAAGTTCAAGTGTTTAAATAACGTGGAATTTTACACAATTTAGTGTTTTCTTTTTGACAAGTTTGTTAAGATGGAGTTCCACCAAGTAAAGGCAGAATCAATCCAATTCTCAAAAATTTTGTTAGGATATATTGTTTCACAACTGTCACCTTACCTGACAGAAATGGTTTGTTTTACAATTATATTCATTGCGGACTTCTCGAATCAAAGCCGATAACTGGGTTAAGCTATCCTTTTCTAATGAGTAATATTGATGAGTTAGACATAAATCTTTGATTACCTAGGAACTTTATGTTGATAATTGAGAGCTGAAACAGTTTTATATCGAATCATTTGTTAGACATTATGACAACAGCGCAAATCGATTTATTATTTTATTGGTGTGAAATATCGCGGGTTTTTTACTTCCTTCCAAATTTTCACATTCAATATATTGCCGTAGACTTGTTTTAAGAAAAATCTATTTTCATTCTGATAAGTAGCACCCTAACCACTATTGTTTTAGTTATAAATAATATTTAAATTCGATTGAGCGCAACAGACCCATTCTAATTACACCGTTTTTCCAGTTGATTGGTGCCATCACAGCCGATTGCTTTAGGGTTCTTTGAGTTACCAGAATTTTATTTTATATAGGATAGGATATTTGTGGCAATATTTGCAGCATTAACAGGTGGATTTATTGATAAGTGACCAAATCAACCAACAAGTTGTCCAGAGGAACAGAAATCAAAACGTTTCGAATTATGGTTAATTCGGATTCGGAGTGGTTATGACATATTTTTTAATCACTTAGTAGTGGACGCCTCTGACAAACAAAAATTAATCTCAATTTGTTTATCAGGAATGTTACAGTAAATAAACGCTCCTTATTGTATTTATTTCCTTACCGTCGCGTCGTTTAGTGCTTTTATTATTACATACAACAATGTTGTTATTATTCGGTACTGTGACAGCAGTTCTCTTATACTACATCATACTTGTGAACTTTGCTGCTATAAAGGAGTATATTCGATGGAGGAAAATGATAAAGAAACTGCCTAAACTGGTAGGAATGAAATTTTTTGTTGGTCACGCTGCAAATGTAGTGGGTTATTCAAATGGTAAGAATATACATAATTAATATTATAGGGTAGTTGTACACAACGAGTAAAATAGATTAGAATCAAGATACAGAGGATGAATTTTCGCGTGCAAATTAAGTATTTTAAAGTATAAAGTGGTCGTTATGAATATATCGGATACTTGGATATCTATAAGAAAATCATTAAAAACACTTAAAGCCGGTTGCACAAAGCTTTTAACGAGCTAAATAACGACAGGACAATTTATAAAGAAGTGAAGAAAATATCGAGGAAGCTGTCTGTATGGTAGTGCTCGACACGTGTTTCGTGCTTCTTAGCACTCATCAGTCGCACATAACCAAGTTATTAGATGGGAAACTTGGAACTTGAAAAAACACAAAGAGTTCACAGACCAGGGACCTGCTAGCACATTTGCGTTTTTTTTGTCAGGAGACCCAGGGCTTTCCAGGCAACACCCAACGATATTTTCTTCAGTTTTTTATAAATTTTCCTGTCGTTATTTCTGTATTTCTTTATATTGTTATATTCCTTGGGGTTAGAGGTTTCACACAGGTGCTATTGCAACCTCCGTGGTGATGTTGGGTGTTGCCCGGAAAGCCCTGGGTCTTCTGACAAAAAACAACAGCAAATGTGCTAGCAGGTCCCTGGTCTGTGAAGTCTTTGTGTTTTTTCAACTTCCAAGTTTCCCATCTAATAACTTGGTTATGTGCGGCTGATGAGTGCTAATAAGCACGAACACGTGTCGAGCACTACCATACAGACAGCTTCCCCGATATTTTCTTCACTTATATATATATATATATATATATATAAATATATATATATATATATATATATATATATATATATATATATATATATATATATATATATATATATATATATATATATATATATATATAATATATATTTCTATGCAGAAACTGTACAAATCTAAGCTGATTAAACTGACATTTGCCACACCCTTGAAGATGTTTATTTTTCATTTGTTTTTAACACGGGAAGGACTTAAACTGATTCCACGATATGCTGGGATTAAATTTATGGCTTTGGTAAAATCTTTAATAAAATATTAATTAATTTGACAAAATACTGCATTCCAATAAAACAAAATTGAAAGGAAAATTCGTTTTCTAATATATCAAAATAAAATTATACATTTTTCGGTTGCAGATGGGCATGCAACTAGTCAAGATTATCTAAGTATGTACCTACCTTTGTATCGGAGCATGCATACTATAAAAAAAGCAATTTAGGAAAAGAAAGCTTATTATCACGTACATTTTAACATAAAATATGGAGTATTTCAATAATATACCACATTGATGTTCTTCAGAATTTCCTAATTGAAACCATTTTTGCTGTAGTATTGTGTAAAATTATAATTCTACGGTGAATATAGAAAAAATCAAATTAATGGACGGGGAATAATTAAAAGATTTTAATACTGGAAATCTAATATGAACAGGCTTTAATTCCGGGGTTCAGGGGTTATTTGTGCCACGAGCGCAGCGAGTGGTTCATCACATCGTGTGCAAAAAAGAAGCTATTTTGCATCGTGTTTCATACAATATTTTTTGTAATTCAGTTATTATTACGAACAATTATTAAACAAATATTTGATTTGTTTAAATTCCATTTAGACTAAAATAATGTTAAAGGCATTTTTTGTTTCTATGGAAATAGCTTTGATAACAATACAACAATGTTAACGTGATATTACCATGGAAAAGCTTATAAGAAAGGCATTTAATTTTGTTGTAAAATTGTCGTATAAAAATATTTATTTTTTATTATTAGTCAGTAATTTGTATTCTTAATAATTTTTGTAATAAAATATTTGCTTCATATGAAATTGAATGGATGTGCTGTATAATGAAATGTGTTTATGGGCGATTAAACTTATTTGAACATGAGTGTTAAAATGAAATCATTTTAGCACTTGTATTAAAATGAAATGTCATTTTAAAACTTGTGTCAAAATGAGCCACATTTGACAATGAAAATCAGTGTCAAAAAAGATGACATTTCATAACTGAATTACAAAAAAGTATGTATGTATACTTATTTAAACATAAATAGAATTTTCCTAATTTTCTTCTATTTTATTAATAGTTATTTTTTCTTTCCAGTTTAATTGCAGAATATGTCCCTTTGGTTCTTTTCTATAATTAATTATCACCGTTCAACAAAAAATAATTTTTTTTCTGAGTCTGGGTTAAGACCTTTGTTTTCTTGTTCTACAGCACCAAAAACAAAGGAAATAGCTGGTTTTACGATCTAAAGTTTGATTGTATTATTACAATCACGATATTTCGAAAGAAAAAATGATGCTAAAACCGGAATAGAGGGAACCGTATACCCCCACTACGTTCCGTATATGCGGTTGGTCTGTTGGTCAATCGGTAGCATGAGCTTGATTGTCTGTGACTGCACGACTTGTTTATTTTGTCTGATTATTTAGTAGCATCTATGGCGCCTAAAGGTTGTAAACATCCTCCAGACTCATTTTGTTATGTCTGTGGTGAATTTATTAAAACAAGAGAGAAAAGGTTTTCTCTCATTACTAATTTAAAGTTGTGTGAGGCCTACGAAGCTTATTTTAATAAATAGAAATACAGAGAAAAATTTCAAAAATTTAAAGTTACTATTGTTTCTCAAATTTCATTGTAGCGATGTCCTGATCACAAAATCAAAATTTTCCGAAAAAAATAATTATTTTCTTATTGAAAAATGAAAAAACAATTAGAATAAAACATGGGCTATCCAGACTCAAAAATCGTGTTGACCGGTGATTATTATTCGGCCAAAAACACACAATTATATTTTAAAACAACCCGGAGACAGGTTAGGTAAAACCTTGTACTAAGAGAAAAAATGTGTTAGTAGGGAGTTATAGCCAACTGAATGTTTTTAAACCTAAAATATAATTTTAAAAAATTCAAATAACTATAACTTTCTACCTATACCTTTTTTTCTCTTAAAACTTAAGAATTGTCAACAAAATGATGTTGAAATTTTTTTACAAAAATAATAAATAAAATACCTAAGCGTGTTAATTTTTTTTCCAGGTGGGTCAATTCAAAAATTCAACTTTTGTCGCCAATTATTAGATATTTCAACTCAAGATAGTATGTACAGGATAGTCAAAAATTAAAAAAATCAAAATTGGCCTAAGAGAGAAGTACCCTTAATTTTAGTTTTAGAGCAAAATGGAATAAGAAAATGTTGCTTGGTATTAAAAATTATATCTGTTTATACTCTTACGTTCAGTTGCACAAACAATTTAATCACGAATTAAACTAATTAGACACTTATAATGTGACAGCACTCATGTTAATGTCATTGCCAAAAATTACTCTAAACGTCAATTAAAGTTATTACTTGATTAAAAGTTTTGTGCAACCCGCTGTAAGTATACTATTATTAAAAATAAACTAAAAATTTAAATCTTAATTCTTAATGACCATTTCAAAATTTTGACCATTTGGAGAGGGTAATTAGAGAGACACTTACAAGTATAACTCCTGCCATGATAAGAAATGTTTTAAGCGAATTTTCTGCAAGAACGGCTAAATGTATTGAAAGAGAGGTAGGATATGTCGAGGCAAATGTACAGTGAGGGAAAGTTAAAAGAGTTAGGAGAAATATGCGAAGACGATTTAGAGCAAGTATTGAAGCACGGAGAAGCCATGTAAAGCATCTACTATAAATTTAAATCAAAAAGCACTGTTTCCTGAACAAAAAATATTTTTTTTTAAATTCATTTTCATTATTTGTTTTTATTGCAAGAAATAAATTAATTTTTATCTCGAAAACGGTGCGCCAAAACAAAAAAGTTTAAGAGGCACTTTTCACGCAGAATTAATTGGGCTTAAAGAGAACAATATCAGTTTTTCAAAAAATTAGTGGCATGCCATTTTTTTTGCTAAAATTAAAGACTTACCAGTACGCAGGAAAAGTACTTTAGAAAAGAAATTTTTGCATGTAAAGGTACCCCTTAATAACATACTGGCGTGTACCACAATTTATGTCAATATCTTAACGCATTTTTTCGGTTAAAGTATGTACAGGATAGTCAAAAATTAAAAAAATCAAAATTGGCCTAAGAGAGAAGTACCCTTAATTTTAGTTTTAGAGCAAAATGGAATCAGAAAATATTGCTTGGCATTAAAAATTATATCTGTTTATACTCTTAGTATACTATTATTAAAAATAAACTTTAAAATAAACTAAAAATTTAAATCTTAATTCTTAATGACCATTTTAAAATTTTGACCATTTGGAGAGGGTAATTAGAGAGACAATTACAAGTATAACTCCTGCCATGATAAGAAATGTTTTAAGAGAATTTTCTGCAAGAACGGCTAAATGTATTGAAAGAAAGGGAGGATAATATGTCGAGGCAAATGTACAGTGAGGGAAAGTTAATGAATATTTTTTCTTAAATTCCTATTTTAATGTTTATTTTTATAATTGTATTTTTCCAAAATAAATCATCAAATTGTTTCTATCAATTGAATCGGTGAGTGGAAAAACGATACAACTCCAAAAATGTGATTTGGAGATAATGACAAAAAACTGTTTTGTAAAAAAACTATTTATCCTACAAGAATCGTATACATTGCAAATTTGTAGATAATCGAGTTCTCTGAACTAATGTGAAGTGAAATATAATGTTTTTTATATATTAAGTGACATGTGCGACAAAATGTCACTTGGAGTTATACTGTTTTTCCACCCAACTTTGATAATACTGATAATACTTTGAATTATTAATGTTAATTAATGAACAGAGTGGTCGCGCCACCAGTTTTTGTAGTCGGTTATATCTTTATACCATTGTTGATATAAATGACTTTAATTTGCGGCAAGAGAACATCATGTTTTCGTAATCCTCTGGAAGATAGATTCTATCGTGTTTTCTTATCTCTCTTTTGAGAGAGTCGAAGTCCCTGTCGCATGGCAAAAAAGAGTGACCACGCACTGGGAAGTACTGATAAATTTTACGAAACCGCTTTGAAGCCGCGAGGGCTAATAACGGTGTTGTTCCGGGTCTGGCCCGGGCAACCACCTGATAATATGTAAAGCTCTTGAATCTCTGTAGGCATTTTCGGCACATAATCGTTAATGAATGTGCATACCTCATTGGGACCCTTCGCGGCTTCTCCTTCATGATATGTATAAAACTGCCCAGTATCATTTTTCAAATCATGTATTTCGAACCCATATATCCACAGTTGTCTCAAATAAAATATTTCTTGGACTGGTATAACAGGCAGTGGCATATTTTGAATATAGTCAAAAACTATTCCACCAACATCTTCATGCTTACAAGTTCATGTTATGGACCAGGTAACCTTCGCGCCCAATTTACCACCGCCGAATTGAAGGCGGTCATGCGCGATGTTGAGTGGAAGAACGATATAAATGCTGGAGTTATATCGTTATTACACTCAACGTAAAATTATACCGCTATGAGGAAGCGTACACGTTTCGATTATTAAACTGTTTTTCGGTTCAGCGGGAAGATCCAGTGTTAGAAATCATTTTGGCTATCTTGGTTTAAAACGACATTTTTGGGAGTTATATCGTTTTTCCACTCACCGATTCAATAATAAATGCGTCATAAAATTAATACAAAACAGAGATAAATAATCAAAGGTTACGTTTTAAACAAAAATAATTGATAAATGTTTATTAGCTTGAATTGAATAATACATACATTTAGGTACTAATTATGAATCATTTCAAAAAATGATATTTTGTTAAATGTCAAGTTTATTTTTAGTAATAGTAAGAGTATAAGCAGATATAATTTTTAATGCCAAGCAACATTTTCTTATTCCATTTTGCTTGGGAAATGTTAAATTAAAAAAAATGAAAAGCAATTCTGAACAAACCTAAACGAACCTTTTTTGAGATTCATCAGGTTTCGTTAGGTTTCGTACTTTCTCGTAAATTACGTTTTCCAAATGCCGTTGCTTGAAAAAATTATTTTCGAAAAAGATGTGCTCTGAAATAATGTATTTTTGAAAATTGCCTTAAAAAAATTTGAAATTGGTGTAAGAAAGTTTTCCTTGCGCAAGAATATCCCTCCAAATGATCAGCAGGCATAAATAAAAAAATGCTAGAATATTTATACTTTTATATTAATGAAACAATTATTCGCCCTCTCGCGTGTATTGTTTGTTTTCGAAAAACATTTTTTCGATGTTAAATTAAGTAATTTTTTTCGAAAAACAGCTTTATCGAAAGATGCTAAAAAAATAAGGACCTAAAAAAATTTTTCGAAAATATTTTTTGTCAAAAAAGAATCTTTCAAAATTACATTTTCCGAAAACATAGTTCTTAAAAATAAATTATGAACTCTACCAACGTAGAAAATGTCAAACAAAAAACAGACAGAAAAAGATCCAGAACTAACATCAACGAACCGTTTTTGGGTTTGGTCGGTTTTTTTTTTATGTTCTGACAGCCCACGAAGACCGAAGTCTCAGTACTATGTACCGTCGGTGTACTGGGGAAATCCAACTCACACATCCAGAGCTGGAATCATCCGTAGGGACTTCACCAGCCCTTTAAGACGATGTGTGGGGTGGTACTACCTCGGTCGAGGAAGAAATCCTCTACCACCTTCCGTTTGTTTACTTGTGTCTGCTACGTTACTCTGCAGTAAATTACTTCTTCAGAAAAGCGTTTTTTTTAATATGAAGGTTCGAGGTTTTTTTCGAAACAATAAAAAAATGTACTTTCAAAAATCATATTTTCTTTTAAAAAATTGTAGTTTGGAAAAGTACTATTTAAAAAAATACTTTGAATAGTTGGTCTCCAAAAAAATAATTGGAAAACACCCCCAGTTTTCGAATAACTGTATTATCGAAAAAGTTCTGTTTTCCAGAAAATATATTTTCGGAAAAACGTGCCCCTCAGCAAAAACCTGGATGGGCTACTGTGCCGCACGCGAACTTTCCCGTTTTTTTTTTTGGTCTGCTCTTATGTAGCTCGAGGCGATGTTGCCCCCCCCCCCCTCTAAATCCGCCCCTGAGAGTCCATTCGTTATATTAAACTAAAGGGCAATACACGCCTTATTTTAACGATAGTGCCGCCTTGTTCAATTTTTACTAGCTTTCTGGTTACAGAGGAAACTTGGCTAAATATGAGAGAATGGTTGGCAGCCACGGCGTCTCCAGTTCAGACCTTTTATTTGGGACCTTTTCTAGTTGTTGTTGCTGTGATTGGACCGGAGGAAATTGAGGTATTTAAATCAAGTTGATATTAAAAAATTGTTATTATTTCCTGACCGTATTTATCAAATTTTCTTGAATTTTCTTGTGTTTATCGGTCGTAAATACAACGTACGTAAACGGAATGTAAACACAAAGTGGCTTTTTAATTTCAATCGACCGAAATCCCAAGATATTGATAATTTTTGTTGTTTGTAAATAAACGCCATTTAGTAATGAACCGAAATTCTTAACATAAAAAATTAACTTTTGAACGAGCTATCTTATTTATTAGTTACTTAAACGAAATGTAAGATGAACATACTGTTTCATTATCCGTAATTACTTATTTTAATGCCCCGATATTTATTGTATATGTATTTCTTTTTTAGGCAATAATTTCGTCAATGAAAAATTTACAGAAAGCTCAGCAATACGATTTTCTTCATCAGTGGCTTCAGGACGGTCTGCTAACAACTTCAGGTTAGTGTAGAAGTTCTATTTTTTGCATTTATTGTAATAAAAAATTAAATAATTATATTATTTTTTAGTGTAAATGTGAGTATTAAATTTGATACATATTGTCACTGGCACAAAGATCACTAAAATTTAACTAAAAAAAGTACAGTAATTTTTACAGAAACAGAACCAGTAATATTGCTTAGCTACAAATAAGCAAAAAAAAAGAATGAGAAACTTTACTAAAAAAGACAAGAGAGGGTGATTTCGTATTAATATTTATTTTATAGTAATTTAGAATATATATTCTCCCCAACAACGCCCATCCTAGTTTGTTTTTTATTGGTGGTTTACTGGTTGTTGTGGGGATTTTTACTACAATCAGTAAACGTAAATTAATCTTACTTCTAAGAGCAAAACTAAATATTCAATAATAAGTACGGTTTAATTAATATTTACAGAAAATAAACTAGATTATTAATATTGCTTAATTATTTAAAAGATCATTTTAATTGCATGCATTTAAGCAACCGCAGCATATTGATAACAACTTGTTTACTTTAGTTTTCTTATTTTTATGCGTAAGGGACAAAGGAAGTCTTTACTACAAACTTAACTGCAAAGAGTTATTATTTATTAAAACATATTATGCAATATAAATGTCAATTTTCTGCTGGTCCTAGTCACGTGTTGATAATAATTATACATTTTCTCGTATAAGAAAAAGTTTAGTAATTCTACTAAGTAGTCTACTATAAGGTAAAAAATTTTGTTTACAACGAAGTTTCCAAAAACGATTTTTTTCTATCACGGCTAAAAGTCTGACCTTAATTGATAACGTCAGTCCCATGTGACGAAAACTGTAATATGAAAGCGACTTCCCGTACTCAGGTGAGGAGGTATTTCATACGTTTAGTCTCTTTTCTGCTGAAAGCAAAATGCACATGTGATTACTTGTATGTTAAGCTTAGTTTTTTTTTGCGAATAATCTCAGTTAGAACATATTTTTTGGCTTTTACGCAAAAATTACTAAATATATAACAATTAGAAAAGACAAAGAATAAATTCTATGTCGCTAGTATTGGAAGAACTATATCTGTTCCTACACAATACATTAGACATTAATTGCTTATTAAAGAAAAAATCTTTATGAAAATCTAAAAATATCTAAATTTACATAGCAAAAATTTAAGTTCATAAAGTAGCAAGAAAAATGAGATCTTTTAAAATACAGAATTCTAAAAAAATAAAAATTGTCATAAAATGATTTAAAAAATTTACTTACATCTCAATCCTGTTTACAATATATTGTTTCGGCCTTTTTAGGCCTCATCAGCTCAGGAATATGAGCTATTAATCTAATATTTAACTATTTTTGTTATAACAGAGAAATACATTTATGAAAAAAATATAATGTCAAAATGACTTATAAAGACACAAGAACTCTTATTGTTATATTTGTTGGTATTTTACCAACAAATATAACAATAAGACTTCTTGTGTCTTTATAAGTCATTTGGGTAATTATTGATATTACTGTAAACAGCGAATTTTTTCATGAAATTTTGCACAGACCCTAATTTTGGGTCGTAGAACACGAATCCGAAGTCAGTTTTTGGCGGTCTCGAATGGTTTTTCCGCAAAAATTTTTTTTAACTTTTAGGTTACCTTTTTTTATAGATTCCTTTAAGTTTCGACACTTTCACTTAAACATATCTGTAAACTTATAATTTTTATTTTATTTCGTCACACAAAACACCACATTTAGCCAAAAATAGCTAAGAAAATTGCTTTTTCCTATATAAAATTCCATTGTATCGCCATTACGTTCCCAGCTGTCAAATGTCCGGCGTTGCCAGGTTTACTTATTTTTCAAGACAAAGTTGTAAATTAGGAATAATAAAAAGTTGGCGGGAAAAGGCGAAAATGAACCAAATTTAACCAAAAGGGCAAAAAGATGACCCCAACCAACACCCTGGGGCACCGATCCCTCTTCGCCTGCGAGGAAAGAGACTGGTCAGGGCCCCTAACCAGGTGCTAACCCTGTTCCGACCTTAGGGTGCCCTCCGATCCATCGTTCGTATCAAAAACTTTTCTAAGTCGGTGAATTAGGTGACAGATCTAATATTTTCGATATAACGGTGGTATAACGGTGGATCGGAGGGCACCCTAAGGTCGGAGCAGGGTTAGCACCTGGTTAGGGGCCCTGACCAGTCTCTTTCCTCGCAGGCGAAGAGGGATCGGTGCCCCAGGGTGTTGGTTGGGGTCATCTTTTTGCCCTTTTAGGGAAAATAAAATGCTATCTGTCTTATTTTACTCTCATATTGCCATCTCTTTTTTTGGATTTATTTATGGCCGGAAATTGTTAAAATTTGCGAGAAAAATGTTTTGTAAACGTGGCAACGCCGGAAAATTGACAGCTGGCAAAATAATGACGTCTATAGAGCGATAAAATGGAATTTTCTATAGAAAACAGCAATTTTCTTAGCTATTTTTGCCTAAATGTGGTGTTTTGTGTGACGAAAACTAATAAAAATTATAAGTTTACAGATATGTTGAAGTGAAAGTGTCGAAACTTAAAGGAATCTATAACAAAAAGGTAACCTAAAAGTTAACCTAAAAGTTTTCCAAAAACAATTTTTTTTTGGAAAAACCATACGAGACCGCCAAAAGCTGACTTCGGATTCGTGTTCTACGACCCAAAATTAGGGTCTGTGCAAAATTTCATGAAAAAATTCGCTGTTTACAGTAATATCAATAATTACCGTCATTTGACATTATATTTTTTTCATAAATGTATTTCTCTGTTATAACAAAAATAGTTAAATATTAGATTAATAGCTCATATTCCTGAGCTGATGAGGCCTAAAAAGGCCGAAACAATATATTGTAAACAGGATTGAGATGTAAGTAAATTTTTTAAATCATTTTATGACAATTTTTATTATTCCCAGGAATGCACCCCAGAACAATAAGCCATATTTAAAACGGGACACAAGTTGCAAAATAAAAAATACCGTATTAAAATTAACAATATTGTTAAGGCGAAAAATATGCAGTTGAAAGGTCCCCTCATAATTTTTGTCGGTGAAAAAAAGTAATACTTTTCTGTTATAAGGTAATTCAAAACATCCCTAATTCCAATTGAAAATATTTTACTACGTTTTCACGAATAACATGATCATCGACATAGCTTGACAGCAATTTAATATTAGAAACTTTTACATTTACAAACTCCTTGCTTAAAAACATTTGGTCTGTTTTACCTCTCTTGTTTTAGGACACAAATGGCAAAAGCGACGCAAGATCCTAACTTCCGGATTCCATTTCTCAATACTGAGAGAATTTCTAGATATATTTACCCGAGAAACAGATGCTTTAGTTAAAGAAATTAAAAATAAGCACATAGGCCAGCCTGTTGATGTTACTTCTTTAATTTCAAATTTTACCCTTCTAACAATAAATGGTAAGTACATTCAAGGAATTAACCAAATGCCTATATGCCAAATAAAAATTTCCATTTAAGTGGGTAAAATGTATGTAAAATTATAGCAGTCTCAGAATGTGCAAAATCTGTTTGTCCACCTCTGTTCGAAAGTGACATTGTCATCACTAGACGAAATTATGTTTGCTTAGGACCGTCTTTTAATTTCCTTTTTCTATAAAAGGCAGTTTATCTTACTTAGAACTGGGTTTTTGAATATCTGTTAAAAATACTCATAGAAAAGTCAACTTTTAATAAGTAAAACAAAATAATAAAAATTGTAGCTTTTATTACAAAAAAAAAACACTTGGTTAAGTATTGCTTTTCATCAACTAACCACATGTCAGTATTGCAAAACGTTACTATGCGTCAACATGTGTATTTAGTCAGTTTATGCAAAACTGTTATTTTAGATTTGCTGCAGATTATGCAACAAGTGTGTAAAGTAACACTCGGTAGTAGAAAAAGACCACTTTGTAGAAAAAAAATTATTAAACAAACATACCTGATAATTTATTCCATCACAAGCTTAGCTAAACACTTTCTATGTCAGTATTCGCAAACAGACAGAGAAAATCAAAAATAAACAAATTATACTTAAGAAAAGTAAAATCAGGTATTCTTAAGAAAACTGTTACCTACTCGGCTGGCATCACACCATCAGCTGTATTAAGAAAAACAGCAAAAAAATATATAGTTTCTCCTACACATATTTTTTTTTAAATCTTTGAGCTATTCATTTTGTAATTCAAAATCTAGTTCACCATTAAACTCGTCAATATCTTCGTCCAAATCGGGATCACCTACCAAATTTTTATAAAGCTGATTAAAGTCTTTTGGGATTAAGTTCATTAAGAACTTCAAGTCATCAAGTTTTTTCTTCTGAAATCGATTTTTTTTTCAGGTTGACTTCGTGGGGGTTATTTTTTAAATCGTCTTTTATGAAAATACTCAACGGACATTGTTTTCTGACTTCAATTCCTTTTAGCTTTAACCAGTTAATTTTCTTATTGTTAATATCCGTTTTACGGTTAATAATAGATTTTTCTAAATTAGCTGGGCCAACGAGAAAGCCTTTTTTCATTTTATGGACAATTAGGAAATTTTTTCTACATGATACAATTTTTTGCCCCGTAAAGCATTATACATTTTACCTGTAATTTGTTTAGGTTTCTATTTACATTATTAAACTTCCAGAAACATCTATGGGCACAAAATTAGATACCAGCACTAAGAAAGGAATGACATATAAGCAAGCTGTATACGACATGGGACATATTTTATATGAGAGGGTTATAACGCCATGGCTTTATTATAAAAAACTCTACGATGTCACTTCTACCGGGAGAAAAGAAAAACAGCTGGTGAAAATTATGCACAAATTCACTGACGATATTATTCAAAAACGAGCTGAGCATTTTGAAGTATTTGAAGATCCTGTAGATGACAAAGACGATGAATTTAATTATTCTACAAAAAAGAAGTACCCATTGCTTGATATATTGCTAAATGCTAAATTTAAAGAAAATTCAATTAGTGAAATAGGGATTAGAGAAGAAGTAAACACATTTATGTTTGAGGTAAGGTAAAAGTAAGGGTAAATTTTAAATAATAAATGTTTTGTTATATTATTTGCCGGGTTTAGCAAAAAAATCTACGACCAAATCACAAAATTTCATTCAATCCTCGTGTTATACTCGTAATGTCTTTTTCATAAACAAAGTAATGATGCAATACTGACTCGATAGTCCAGTCACAAGTTGCACTATTGGATTGAAACTTTCGATGGTAATGTCAATGTTTAGTTCGATGTTTCATCTTCAAGTCGTCTTCATGCACAGTTATTATCATAAGGGTGTTCTTACATTGTTGATGATCATTTCTAATTTCATACTGAGCAGTATTTCACAATTTAGGTTCAAGAACTAATCCGTTATAACCTACAAATGAATCAAAAAACGATGCACTTGACAAAAACGGCGTAAAATACGCTGTACTTTCAAGATTTTATCATTTTAATCATACAATCGACTAATTTCCTTATTGTGGCGCGACGCATCGATTTCTGTCAAATTATTTTTTTCAATAAAATAGTGGTTGGATCCCACCTGTGAATTCCTTTTTACAGAATTTCATGGAGCACTGCTGTTTTAAAAAAATTTAATTGTTATTAACAAATAACGTAATATCAAAAAAAGTCCTCAAATAACGTAATATCAAATAAATCCTCAAATTATGCCGTGGAATTAATCCCGCATGTCTTAAATTATTACTCTTGAGAGGTAACATATGTAAAAGGTATAGGTAAATGAGAAATAAAACTGTCAAATTCTGAAGATTTTATTTTTAAGAAAATTATATTATTATCATGTGTCATTGCATAGGACAGAATTAAAAAAAAACATATACAATAAAGAACCTAAAAATTATACATTTAAACTAAATAAGAGACGTGTCCACCTTCTGCTTCCAAACATGGTCTCATTCTTTTTTTTTACAGCATTAAAAACATTGGTGAGCACCTGGGGAGGGAACCTAAAAATTAGACCCTATAAGGCATTTATTTAGCTTGCCATGTAGGTACGCAACGTCACCAACGATATATTTTTATTCTTTCTTGTTTTGCACAATAAAAATTAATATCCTATTACCAGAGAAAGACCAAGATACAGAGAAGAATATCTCGTACTGATTTCATTCATACATGCGATTTGCTTTCTATGACCTCCAAAGCGGCTTCACGCACTCGACTACCGACGTTTAAATAAAGCTGCCACGGGCGTAAGTTACAGATTTTGAGTTATTATAAAAAATGCTGCAAAATAAAAACACATGAAAAACAACAATGAAAAGTTTAAACGATTCTTCAAAAATGTAGCCACGCGTTAAAAACAGAATAGCCGGTCCGTATAAATGGTATAAAGCACAGTGAGAGTGAGTGTTGAGAAGCGCCGCGCCGCACAAAACTCTCTCTGCTTGCCGTGTTGCATTCTGATAATCCCACGCGCCAATCTCGGGTGTTGCCGTTTGAAGGCCATGGCGTTGTCGAGCTGGCGGGAAGAAGATATATTCTTCTCTCTATCTTGGTTTTTCTTTGATATTACTTAAATTTTACGTTAGTGCCTTTAAATGTTTCTTCTTTCTTGTTAACGTCTATACTTTATTGTTTCAGGGCCACGATACTACTGCAATGAGTTTAATGTACACCTGTATGCTTCTGGCCTGTCACCCAAATATCCAGGTAAACAATTCACTGATTACAGTTGTTATTTAGTATAGATTTTTATTTAAAAAAATATTTAGATATTACCGAAAACATATGTATTTGCAAAATAATAATATCAATGCATCTATGCCTCGTTTTGAGGAAAATGAATCTGCTCATGTAATAATGCGGCAATAAGCCCGAAACCTCGGCAATATATATATATATATATATATATATATATATATATATATATATATATATATATATATAAAGAGTAAGTTTATACCATTTTCCGCCCATTCGACCAAATTTTTTTACACCTGCTCTGTTTTATTAGCAGTATCAGCATAACTTTCCAAACTTTTAAGACTATTTAAAGAATTAAAGTGCAGTTTACTGTATTTTAGCACTGATTAAGAAATTGTTTTAATCTGATCCGTTCTAGGAAGAAGTATATCAGGAGATAATTGGAGTAATGGATACTTCTCCTCGTGAAGAACCTACATATGCTGATTTTCAAAATATGGCCCTACTAGAACGGTAAATTTAGATTTTTTATTTTTGACATATTAGATATTAATATGTTTATTAAGTTAGTATTATTATGTATCCCGTTGGTCTCATTTAATTTGGTTGATAATATATGTAGAATATTCTCTCAGGCTTACATTAGGTCACATCACAGCCACAACTAGTTTTCTCTAAGAAAGCATCTATTTAATGTGGTTTGAGTTTTCTCAAATCTCTTGAAAGTAATAATGAAGTCTCAGAACCGCAATTTATTCTTAATTTTGTCAAGAAGAACGTCCTTGACATATGAGTTGTATTTTAAAGGTCGCAGACAAATTCTACCACCCTCGTCAAACATATATAATCTAAGAGGAAAAATTGTACGGCAGGGTAACCAACCTGAGCAAATAGTTTTTATTTTATCTCAAATAAATTGTGTCATAAATCCGAATGGCTGATAATGCAATAGGCACTTGTAATATTACACTAAATTTTGGAAACGGATATAAAAAATTGTTGATCTATCCAATACAGAACTGACCTTTTTAGATGGAGCTGAATTTGCATAAGCTAACATGTTCTTCTTATAGATATAGAGACCGAATACGGACTGATATGTAAAACGAAAAATGAAATAAATTTCATTTTTCAGTCATTATCATGGATAAATATCTGAAATTACTCTTAAAACGTAGCTTATTTTGAAATATTATGGTGGATATTATAGTATAATGAATTATACGCTGAATCATGCCAGTCTTGCTGTCATTAATCTTTCCCTTCTGTTAATGTTCATGTAAATATCTTTTCCCAAAACGTTTTATATCCAAACTTTGATCCAAGCTTTATTTACCCTTAGAAGACTGTCAGCAGTGGTTTTACGGAATTTTTTAATTTTTTTTTTGGCTCGGTTTCTTTTATTTAATCACTGTTTTAACTTCGAGACCATAGATATTTTTCTTTAAAGACTGGAAAACTAGATAAAGCCATATAAACTTTTCTCGTTTTTGCATATCCCTTCTTAAAGATAATAAGTAGAAGTCCATCTTGGGCACTAAGAGAGTAAGGCAACTTATGCGTATGTCACCTTTGTTTTATCTTGTGTCTTTGTTTAATTATTATTCAGTGATTTATTCTCATTAAAAGTTTAGTACTTAGGAAATCATATGTTTGTAGTTCTTGAGATAAGACAGTGTCGGCTTTACTTATTCCACTTTTACAGGGTCTACTCCCAAGAACTATAGGGGAGAGTAAGGCAAAATGACATATTTTTAAAAATCGCCTGTAAATACTTACTTTAGATTACATTAAAAATGCGGCTATGGGTTTTTCTTATGCCGTATTTATTTAGTAAACAAAGTAAATATTTTAACTTACAGAAAAGAACTGTATTTAAATATTACAAATTTTACAAAAAAAAAAAAACATCAAGTGTGTCGTTTTGCATAACATGGTGGGCAAAATAACACACTCATTTTATTCACTCCCGGCATGCTTCACACATGAACTGTTTGGTCTTTCTAGATACCCCAGCACATTCAGTATGAGCCCACTGGCGACATTGCATGCACTGGATCCATTGCTCTCGAGATCTAGATTGGCTGTACAGTTCGTTGCAATACAAACAACCAACATCCGAGTCAGTATCGTCATTGTCGAATATCGGCTCATCATCGGAAGAGTCTATATCAATACGTCTTTTAACTCTAGCTCTCTCACTTTTTCTTCTTTCTTTTTTTTTTCGGCTTCCTTTTCTTTTAATTCATTTAAAAATGGACTTTCGGTGAGTACACTTTGATATGTATTTTTCTTCTTGCGACGTGATGATGATGGTACACTTGCCACCGGAACTGGAGACAATTCGTTTAGTAATAGAGATACATCAGTTTTCCCATTTTCGGAATGAGCCTTTAAGGATATATTACCAGAAGTTGAAGCAATAGCATCGCAATTTAATGCGTTAGTGTGCGTTTTTCTTCATCTTTTACCGACTCTTCGATTATTATGTGATCTTCAGGGATATCAGCCGAGAAGACCGATCGACGAGAAGCGACAATCGGCTTCCCGCCAAAAAAAAAGTAGTGGGGGTAAAACCTGATTACTGGCAAAGCTTCGACCGGATCGGGTAGTCCGGGAGTCGATGTCTAACTTATGTTAACAGTGCTGTTGTCTGTGTTATTAAAGTTTTTAACTGTTTAGTTTTCTATCTTGTGTCGTGCAAAAATATGCCTGGAAATTGTTGTGCCTTTCGCGGGTGCAGTACCCAAGGAGGACAAAAAATAAGTATGTTTACATTCCCCAAGGATCTTGAACCGTAAGTACATATACACCTTTTCAATATAAATAGTGTTTATGTATTTTGAAATGTTAAATTTCTTATTTTTTTTCTTAAAATATATAAAAGCAGGACTTACAGTAATTGTTTACCATAGCCCCATGATCCAAGTTTGTAATTTTCTTGGTAAATGAGATTATTTTAGCCCCCAGAAAGTTCATTTTCACTACAATTATCTGGGAAAAACATGGTTAAGAAAATTGTGCTATATCTATGTCTTTTGTAGTTGCAGAAGCTTTTCTAAAGAAGTAAGGTAAATGTTTACTATATTTCCATTAAGCAAATTTGCATTTTTTTATTATAACATGTACCAAATTACTTTCCCCCAAAAAGGCACTTTTTGGTTAAATCTTATCTCGGGTACAACTGTCTGACACAAAAAATATTTTAAAAAATCCTGTGAGGAATATATTTTATAGTTAAATAAGCTTTCTGAAATAGTTGCTCTTAAGTAATTGTTAAAATATAGGCATAGCTTCATATCCTAAGTTTGCGTTTTTTGTATAAAACAGAATTATTTCTAGGGCCAAAAACAGATTTTAAATTAAAATTACCAGGCCCAATGTTATTTTTTCTAACATTTTAGCATTTAAAAGGACAAACTCACTTTTTCTAGTCTAAAGCAGGAACAATTTTTCCTTCTCTAGAATGCTTAAGTCCTAGAATTTTTAACACTCATTATACTATCTAAACAACACTGACACCAGATTTATGTCCGTTGATAATGACAAAAAAAGGAACATATTGATAAAATACATTTCCATTTTATGGGACCGAAAACGCTGGGTTTAGACTAGACCCCAGGGGCGTAGCTGTTTACAAGATTGTTTTAAATTTTATTTTAACTAATTTTTGGTACCTATAGGATTTAGGTCCAATGTCTTTTTTAAAATTTAAATGTAGCGTTTTGGACATACAACGAATCATACCTCACAGAAAAATGCAAACTTAGGGTTAATTAATTAGACTTTCAGACAACCTACTTTAAAATCCATATCGTTCTAATTTTTTTTAAACATCATTTTACCCAAACTTGTTTTAAAAATCTAATCATATTAAATTAAAAAATTACAAGTTTGGGTGATGGGTAACGTGACCATTCGTTCCAGATTTTGCGGAACGGTCAGTTTTCAGACAAGCCTTCCCGCATTTACAACGTCCCAAAAATGTCCTGGTTGGCCGGATTCCGTCCCGCATTAAAGTGTATTATAGTTGAAATTAAAAATTTGAAACAGTACTAAAAATTAAAGAGATGAGTTTTGGCAGCCACAAGATCTGGTCCCTTTACTGATGGATCGCTAGCTTACTTAGTTAAGCATTCTTGTGTCTCTAGTCTCTAGTAAACACAATATGCATTTAATTATCCCTAAGTAATTGTTTATTACAGCTTATTTACTTTAGTTTGTTATTTTCTATTGTTAAATATTATTGGGATGTTTCCTAACGGATATTTTTCTTATTATACTGTCTTCTTTTGTTCACTACAGATTATGGTTGTTTAGGTATAAAAATAAGGTACAATTGTATTTTATTTACACCCCGGTAGTACCTATTTTAGGCAATTACATTAAATATTTAATTTCAGTTTGTTGTTTTTCTTTAAAATGTGTATAAGTTTGGGATTCAGTAGGGATGAAAAAATCATTATATTTAATATTTTGTAAAATCTTAGGCTTTGCTATAGCTGACTATAATTTAAATTGTTATAAAAAAGTAGCTGAAATATTCAGAAAGGTGTAAACAAAAAAAATAAGGGGTTTATTCTATTATTAAATATTATTATTGAAATTTTCTCCCCATGCATATTTTTATTATTATAGTGCCTTCGTCCTTCTTGTTTATTACAAATTATGGTTTTTTAGGTATAAAAATAAGTTATACTGGTACCTGCTTATGATTTCTTTCCGATTTAGACCCAGGTAGTACCTATTTTAGGTAGTACTTTAATTTATTCTGTTTCTTTAAAATTTTTATAAGTTTAGAATTCAATTGGAAAGAAAAAATTATTAATTTTAAAACAGGACCATCTACTCGGCAGTAGGTACTAATCTTTCTACCAAATTTTATTAAAATCGATCCAACAGTTCTTGAGCTGAGCGCGTTCCAAGGATTTGTCTACAGATAGACCGACTGACAGACAGGCGCAAAATATCTTCTATATGCCCTAAACGTAAAAATGTTTAAAATCCGAGACAAAAAATTATACACAGTCTAATATTTGTGAAATCAATATGAAAAGACCCATTTACTAAAAGAGCGCCAGAAAAAAACGATGCAATTTAGAGGTTTGAGCATTTTATCCGAAAGTGAATCGTTATCCAGATATTTTCATTATTTCAGACTATATCAGCACCCTGTATAATAACATTTAGATCAAAGTGTGCAAGGAATATACATTAAACTTTAAATCAGATTAAGTTCTTACAATTTCGTATAAAATATAATTTAGTTTCTCAGTGTACAAGCAATTTTTACGCGGTCGCAGCATTTTCCTCAGTGTACCGGACCTGATTATCGTTAAATATTCGTGATCACGAAAGAACAAAGGATTTGCGGATATTGTCGCTTCTCGTTGGTCTTCTCGGATATCAGTACAAGCGCTGGGTATCGTCAGGAAATATATTGGGGTTTAATGGAGAAATGCCGGTTGCGTCAAATCCACTAAGAGCTATTCCGACGGTGGCAGCTTTATTGTAGGCTCTTGTAAATAATGAAGCTGTTTGGTATATTGATACAGTTCTTCCTGGATGTGCCTTCAGCCATGTCGTAACTTCTTGGTCATAATAGGTTGCTAAAGGTCCAAAGCATGCGACATCTAGGGGCTGCAGTCGGTGGGTACAATGGGCTGGTAGACAAAATAGTATGACGTGATTTTTCTTAGCAAATTAAAGAGACTCCAGGTGTTTGTGACTCGCGTGGCCATCTAAAATTAATAATGCTTTTTTGTCCTTCGTAGGCCTTACAAACGTCACGAAATGTTTAATCCATTTGAAGAAGAGGTCTCCGGTCATATATGCTGATTCATTATACAATGGGAGTGTACCTGGTGGAGCTCCATCATATAAATCTTCATTGAAAGTTTTCCTCGGAAAAATCAACGCTGGTGAAATAGAAGTGCCACCGCTGCTAATACACACTACACCTGTAGTATGGACACCTCTTTCGGCACTAGTAATTGCGCCTACTTGCTTTTTACCTTTCCTGGCGATTATCTTTTGAGGTTTTTGTACAGTTGTGAGTTTAGTTTCATCCATGTTGAAAATCATCATTGACTGTATGTTATTAGTTTGGATTGTTTCTTCCAACTTTTTGAAATAGTTCTGAACCTGAGGTCTATTAAAAGCCTGAGCTCGTGCAGCTGAGGTAGCTTCAGGAAGTCTTAGCGATATGTTCGGATTCCGAGAAATAAAGCTGTGAACCCATTGCCTACTAGCCAGTTTTTTAGTTTTATTAAATTGGTGCTCACATCCACTGCGTTCGGCCAGTTTGTATGCCAGTTCCCTCAAGTCATAGGTAGTCAGGCCAAAAAGTCGTGATTCCAAGTCTAATATATGTGTGATCAAGGTTTGTTCCAGATCAACACTGAGTGACTTCTTGAAGCGACCGAGACATTTTGTTACACCACGGGCATGAATATTTTTTCCCTGGGCGCGTCTCCGCAATGTAGCCTGAGGCACATTGAACGTAATAGTTGCTTTTTTCCATCCCATCCTCTTATCATTCACCGCTTCTATCGCAGTGTTGCCACGCGCCGAAAATTTATTCCTCGATAAAGCGCCGAGAAACAATCGATATGTCGTTTTGCCTTCTATGTCATTTTGCCTTAGTCTCCCCTACTTGTGTCGAGCTAATAGTGAGATTTTGCGACTAGAAATTGTAGTCACGCTAACCCATAAACTGAGCCATAACTACCAGCTTGCTGCCAGACGTGAACACCAGACACGACTGCCAGTAGCCTTACCGAAAACAGACATTTATGCTGTAAAACGAAGACCTTTTCAAGTTTTAGTTAAATACAGATTGTAATTTATTTTCATAAAAAAAATTTTCTTTATATAAATATAGCAATATCTCTAAAACTATTAGGTTTCGGGAATGTTACTAGGGTATAATTTTAAGCAGAACCAGAAATTAAAGACAAAAGGGGTATTATACTGAAAAGAATACAACTTTGATTCATCACAACTTGTTAAGCAAGCCTATACCTAGTATATTCCAACTAATTTTCATATAATAAATTTCTGGAAATCCTAGAACTTTTATTTAAAACATTTTTCGCCAACTTGTTTAGTTTTTAAGATAACCACAGTGTATACATTTTACAGGTGCATCAAGGAAAGTCTACGGCTTTATCCTTCCGTTGCATTGATCGGTAGAAAAATAGATTGCGACGTGCCAACTAAATACGGAGTGATACCTAGAGGAACTCAGTGTTTTATGCATCTTTACGATCTTCATAGAAGTGCAAAATATTGGCCAAATCCACATAAGTTTGATCCATCCAGACATTTGCCAGAAAATTCCCGGGGCAGGCATCCTTTTGCTTATATTCCATTTAGTGCTGGTCCAAGAAATTGTATAGGTAAGTTTTGTTCAAACATGAACTCAACTAAAAAAATCAACTAAAAAATTTAGCAACTTAAATGATTTTAATTGCCATGAAAATAAAAACTTTTGCTACGCCATGTTAGTTTTAAGTTTTGATTGTTTAGTTGTAATATATTCGAAATAGACGTCATCTAAGCTAAATATATGTATGTAAGTCTTAAGCTCTTATCCTAATAACCAAAACAATAGCGGTACCACTTTATACTGTAATAAATAAACCATGCATTGAAGCGAATCACTAACAACTTATCTTTGCCCATTTTACCTATTCTATCTCATATTTTCAAATTTTGACAACCGATTAATAGTAAGGCTATAAGAAACATGAAGGTGATGTATTTCAAGCCCATCGCAGAAGATTTTTTAGTGCAAAAATATAACCGAAAATGTATTATTATTTGATTTTACCCTTAACAAGAAGAGGGTGGTGAAGACGATGAACCAGAAATCCCACATAAAGCCGAGAAATGACGGGGTTTTTTTTTTGACGGTCCAGTTAGTTACTATGTATTGTTTGTGTACTGGGAAAGGCTGACTTACACATTCAGAGCTATAAACATACGTAGGGATTTCACTTTTAAGTGCATGTTTGGAGTGATACTCCTCGGTCGAGAAAGAGCTCCTCTACCACCTTCCATTTGAGGAAAGAATGAAGATTATCCCCTAAGCGTACAACCATGTTGGTTCTTAGTTTCAAGTTGACTCAGTGACGCAAAAGCGCTAGTACAAACTATTTCTGTTCTTCCAGAGCTAAAGCTTTCGATTTTTACATTAAATGTAATTGTATTATAAATAATATATATTAATTAATATAAATTATAATACATTTTGCATTAGTATAAAAATTTATCGAAGAATAGGGAATATTTTTATGAAATGAAATATTATCTATGATTGTTGATTTTTAACAAACACTCTTGCATGAATAAGTCGTCGAAATTGAGGGAGGAATGGCAGTTACCACAACTATACAGAATTGCTTATTTGCCAATTGCAGCTACTGCAGTTGCTATTGATTAACGATTTTGTTTTTTTGTCTTTAAATTAAATAAACATGCAGATTATTTTTAAGAAATGTTGCTGAAAAAATATCTATAATTCAAAATATTAATTGTTATAGAAATTAAAATCGTTATAAACCTTTAAACTATGTTGTAACGGTGTTTTTAGTACTCTTACAAAATTTGTAAGAGCCACACAAACCACTTATATTTTGGTGTGGGAGCAAGATAGAGCCCCACCTGATTTCGGATTGCGAGTAAGAATGTATCGTGATAAAACTTTCCCCAATCTATGAATAGAAAGAAGGAAGAAGGCGTAACAGAATGGACAGCTAAGACACCAGATTTGACGCCACTTGGGTATTTTCTTTGGGGATATTTGAAAAATATCGTATAAGTATCAAAACTAGCCAAACTAAATGTGTTACATTTAGAATACTTGAAGAATCTGAACCTATTACGCCAGATATGTTGCGCCACGTAATAGAGGTATTTTATTACAACTGGGGTACTGTCAATTTCGGTGACCACAGCTATACGAAAATGCTCATTTGCTAACTGCAGCTACTGCAGTTGCTTGATTAATGATTTTGTTTTTTTGCCTTTAAATTAAATACAGATGCAATTTATTTTCAAGGAATATTGCTAAAAAAGCATCTATAGCTCAAAATATTAATTTCTGTAGGAACTAAGATCATTCTAAACCTTTAAACTATGTTGCAACAGTGTTTTTGACACTATTGCAAAATTCGTAAAAGCCAAACAAACCGCTTATCTTTTGGAGTGGGTGATAAGATGATTGTTATAATAATCCTAAAGATTTTTAATATTGAGAGGTTGTTAGCCTAGCCACCAATTGTAATCATTTTTTAAAAATTCCATTTTTGTTTTCTAATAATGATCGAATATTTATCAGTATATTTTTATTTTATAGTGTGTGGCAGATTCGCGGTTACTTACGTCACTAAACTCATGTTGCTAAATATGTAAATAGTATTAGAACAGGTAAAAGGTTGTTACCGAACTCATATATATATATATATATATATATATATATATATATATATATATATATATATATATATAAGAGTGGTAGTCGTTGCTGACTAGTCAGGAGATAAACTAGGTAATGTTGGGGAATGCAGCAAAATTAAAGAGTAGTCTTTAAAGGTTTTCCAAGCTTTCGGAAATGTTTATTTCCATCTTCAGGGAGACTACAAAAATTATGATTATGTCAGGTAACAAAAGGTTGGTAACTTTAAGAGTTAACTTACATCTTTGGTGAGAATGTAATATAAATATATATATATATATATATATATATATATATATATATATATATATATATATATATATATATATATATTACATTCTCATATATATATATATATATATATATATATATATATATATATATATATATATATATATATATGACACGTTTAATAACTGTGGCTCTCCTTACCAAATCCTAATAGCTGTAGGTACTAAGTTTTTAGTGTGTACCACTAGAGCCCTATTATGTCCTTTTTACCTGTCTAAACTGAAAAGTCTAACAAATGATTTTAGTACAAATTTCCTAAATAACTACATAACTACAAGATTTGTCTTTACACATCAGGAAAAAACATGCAAAAAAAATGATCCATATAAAATCCTTGATGCACTTGTATTCCTTAGGCTAAACACCTATTCCTATTTAGGCTTAAGTAAAATTTCATCAAAAAACAATAAAATTTCAAAAGAATTAATAGAAAAAATCTACAATAGATATATCAAAAAAGCGAACTTGTTAGTTAAAAAACTAACATAAAAATAATTAATAATTATTTTAATAATACTCATAAGTATTTCTAAAATTCTGGAACCCAATGTAATTCGAAAAGCTCAAAAACATGTTTAAAATTATACGTATTCATCCTTATTAGTATTACTGCCGTACTCTAATATTAAAATTAAATGTCTTCGATATGTTTCATAATAATGTCCATTATGATACAAGTTTTCATTATGTTGTTCAGTTTGATATTTATTAATAAATGGTTGTAGAAAAAAATAGTGTATGCAACTCTCATAAACTCTTGTTTTCATTTTCACCTCGTATTTTCTTGAAAATTCCACACCTATAATTTTAAACCAATCAAAATACGTTATTTTGACAGATCACCATAGCAACGGCGCTATTTTAGTGAAAAAATTTTTCTCCTGGGGTACCCAACAGCGAATTATACTGGAAATTTTTTGACTACAATAACTGACCATTTTTGACAATATTTAGTTTTGATACATTTTAATTACAAAGCTAAGATGTTTTCTATATTCTTCAGACACCTCCTCTCTTCTTAATGGCGAAAATGCAGGACTTTGAATATTTTCAATTAAGTGTCTATGTCTAATAAAATATAATATTTAGAAACTAATTTATTCACCTTTTTCTCATTCAACACTTTGAATTTTGCGTAGTTTAGATGCTAATATTCGTGGACAATTCGGAACAAATTTTCTTTCTTGAAATTGGAGCCACAATCCTCTATTAATGCAAGTAAATAAGTCATGGTACGATGATTGATCATTACATCAGACAATTTCACGCATATTTTGCATATAGTATAATTTTCAAATCTATTCATTTTTTAAACAATGAATTTTGTTGGTTTTACTGGCTGTGCAATATTCTTTATTGCAACAAAACGCGATTTTTTTTAATGTTTTGAAATGTCAAAATACAATGATCACAGCCTCCTATGATTGATGCTTGCTGACAGTGATTATGAATTCTATACCATTAAAGCGCGCATAACGCACGTTAATAAAAACGCAAAAAAAAACAATTTTCTACCACTTGTCGTTACTCAAAACTTATGTAAAATTGAAGAATATACTATTTTCTATCTTGAAATAGTATTCCCATTCAACTACAATAAGAAGTTACCAATTTGAAGGCCTATATAATTGCTGCCAAAGCTATAACGCGCTTGTGAATCTGTTCATGCAGCTTCCCGAAAAACCTCTAAAATTATAATTTTCTACCACTTGTAGTAAGCTCAAGTAACTATAAAATGAAAGAATATTTTTTTTTTTGTTCCTAAATGGCACTTTTGAGCTACTACAATCAGTAGAAATCAACAGTTTATAGGCTAAGAATCGAAAAATAAATTTTAAAAATATTTGATTTTCAACCACAATTCGGTGTGGAATTTTCTTACCGAATACCACTCGAGGTCAAATTAAAATCCGGAAAATTTTTTCTCGCCCATGAATATTTTTAGAAAATTTCCCTCGTCTGCGACTCGGGAAATTTTCAAAATATTCATGAGCTCGAAAAAATTTCCGGAAATAATTTGACCTCTAGTGGTATTACTATTGCTAATTTTTTGTGATGTAAATTAACATCTAATAATAGGGGTGACTGGCGGTTCTGGTCCTGTAGTTCAATACCCGTCGTGGCATATAGCCAGGGGAGTAGTTGTTTGGACCTTGAGCTATTCTCACTCGATGTTTCATATATATATATATATATATATATATATATATATATATATATATATATATATATATATATATATATATATATATATATATATATATATATATATGTTACTGGTCAAACCCGATTTCAGGATAAACTAGTCCTTCCTAGGCCAAACTAGTTTGTCCTGAAACCAATATAGGGTTGCTAGGAAAAACTTATTTGTTCTAGTCTATACTAGTTCAAACTGCGATTTTACTTTATTTTGTAGGATTAACTAGTTTAAAATAATTAAAAGCGTGGACGTGTTTTTCCTAGGAGGTTTTACGGGTTTGCTCAGTATTAGTTGATCAGTTTTTGTCTTGATATATTGATTTTCTATGATGTAACAAAAAATATGTTATAATTAAAAACAAAAACTGATCAACTAATACTGAGCAAACCCTAGGGCCATGCTGGTTTATCCTAAAAAGAACCAGGCAATACTAGTACGTCCTAGGAAAAACGCAAACGTCCTAAAACAACGACCGAAAGTTTTAATATTTCCTAGGCCAAACTAGTATATCCTGAAATCGGATAGGACAAACTACTTCATCCTATCGCTGTTCGGATGGACTGGTTTGACCTAGGAAAATCTCGTTTCTCCTGAAATCGCGTTTGACCGGTAACATATATATAATTCAAAAAAAAGTTAGTGCTTCGCTTATTCCCTAAATACTCCTATTGAAAAAAGTCACTTACCGATTTATTAACGTAAATAATTATTACAGGACAACGATTCGCCATGTTGGAAATGAAGGTAGCAATTTGCGGACTAGTTCGAAAATTTATTCTGAAGCCAGTTGACACTCCCGAAACTTTGGTCCTTACGCAAGACATGGTATTAAGACCGAAGAATGGAGTGAAAGTGAAATTTGTTTTAAGAAGTTAATATAACTTTTTTTAACGAATTAATTTTGGAATAAAGTGTTTTAGGCTGTTTCTGTGTAACACCTAAAATCATAATTTTAATAAAATATTGAAAGTTTTATACCTTATAGTGTATTAATAAAGTTATATTGTTTGTGTCTTATTATATTGTTATTAACGTTTCATAAATTAGACAATTGTGATAAATTTTAATAAATAGCTAAGAGCTTCACAGAAGATTGTGAGAACGTAGATTAACTTCGGGTGGTAAAATTTTTTTTTAAATTATCAGCACCAAAAAATAACCACAGCCTCAACTATTTAATGAAAAGCGTGGAAAAAACAATTAAATTAAATAAAAATGTATCTGTCGTAGGCAGAATGCAAATTTAGGCTATTTATAAACTTCCTAGGCATTATAGAAAAAGCCGGCAAAACGCGAGCATAAAATGCATTTTTCGTTATGACTGAAACAAATTCAGGCAAATTGATAAATGTCGGCAAAACAGGCAAAACAAGAACAGAAGAATATATATCATGTTGTGACTGATTATTTTTAGGCATTTTACAATTTACCAAAAACGGTGCCGTCAAAACGTCAATATTAAACTAGTCGACTTTTGCACGCGAAGACGTGCACATCAACACAGCCGAAGAGGACCCCAACCAACACCCTGGCGCACCGATCCCTCTTCGCTTGCGAGGAAAGAGACTGGTCAGGGCCCCTAACCAGGTGCTAACCCTGTTCCGACCTTAGGGTGCCCTCCGCTCCACCGTTCGCATAAAAAACCTTTCTAAGTCCGTATAATTAGGGCATTGCAGATTAGTGACAAAACTGAACTTAGGTGGCAGAAAATATTATTCTCAATACTTAATAGTATTTTCCATTTTATTTTCACGTTTTGACGGCATCGTTTTGGGCAAATTGTAAAATGCCTAAAAATAATCAGTCACAACATGATATATATTCTTCTGTTCTTGTTTTGCCGACATTATTTATCAATTTGCCTGAATTTGTTTCAGTCATAACGAAAAATGCATTTTATGCTCGCGTTTTGCCGGCTTTTTCTATAATGCATAGGAAGTTTATAAATAGCCTAAATTTGCATTCTGGCTACGACATATCCATTAAATAAAAATTCAACACTGTTTTTGTGGTCAGATTGCTAATGACTATAAATTTTTACTTTGCAAAAATGAGAATAGAGTACGTTGCTTAGGTTTGCTACTACTACTACTACTTGATAATACCTTATTATCGATTGTCATATCAACGAGACTTGTATTTATACAAGGTCCTAAGGGAAAGTATTCATGTTAAGTAAGTCAAACGGAGTTTCTTTCAAAACGCAGAAACACTGGAAAAGATTTGCACAGAAAAACAATTTTGCCGCATCCCCACTGAGGGTTGTTTTTACCCTTTTGTCTCCTCAACTTTTTTCCATAAGAACATGCCGTGTGTAATATATTTTTTAAAGAGGTAATTTAATTAGAAATTTGTATGATATTTTTGAATATCACATTAAGAATTGACACCTATAAGCATACCAGGGTGGGGACTTTAAGTGGAACAAATTCGCTAGAAGTTAATGAAAAATATTTGTGAAAAATGGAAAAACACGCCGATTGAGATGTTTTGTGTGGTGTTCATACTCGTAACAAAAATTTGTTTGTTTAAACCCCTTAAAGGGGTGAAACATAACCCTACTTAGTTTTTTTAAATAGGAAGATACCACTAGTGGTACTTGTTGGAAAGCTCTTTTAAAGAGAAAATTGAATGTGATATTGTGTTTGATTGTGTTTGATTGGGCTTCGACTTAATAATAATAATAATAATAAATATGTTTATTTATGCCAATAAATCAATTAAAAATATAAATGTAAAATTGATAAAAGTAAAAAAGAAAAACCAAAAACAAAATGGCAGTAGTATACTAGTTGGCACAAATAGGTAGGATTTTGATTTATAAAAAAATCATTCTTCCAATCCTACCCCTAACTTAACTGGTTAGTTTTAAATAGGGTTGGAGAAATTAAATTATAAAAAAAATCGGCAGACCTTCAGATTTCCTAAATTTTATGCTTTAAAAACAAAACATTACATACATTTTTATCCTCCTAAATCCTCACAGGGTCCACAGGATCCGCACTTGCAGCAATAAACTGGTGCTATGTCCAATAGTTTTTTTCCTTTTTTTGCATTAGCATTCCTTACAAATAACAATTTTTTATTTACATAGCCTGTGAAGCTTCGTTTGATTATTCACATGTTCTTTAGTATTGTTATGAAGGTGACAGTGACAGACGTTTAATTGGCAAAACTTTTACAATTCTGATTTGCAAAAGTTTAAAAATAGAAATTTTAATGATGACTGGGTCCGGTGAGCGAGTGCGCACCCAAGCCGAAATTGCCGCTTTATTTCAAGCGCAACATCCGGATTTGCCACCATTAAACCGAAGCACTGTGAGCAAAATCGAGGCACATTTAAATCGGCAAAACTGTCGCTATTATGCTGAAAACAATCCAAGTTGGATTATTCAGCAGCATCCTTAACATCGAGAAAAAGTTAGTGGACTGGAATCATTGGAGATCGAATTATTAGCCCGATATTTTTTGATGAAAATTGAACCGGTAATGGATACCTCCAGTTTTTGCAAAATATTTTGGTGCCAGGATTAATTGAAACATTTCCAACTGAAGACCATAACTTCGGTGAAATAATTTATTTCCAGCAGAATGGTGCACCTCCCCACTACGCGGCTAATGTACGGACATATCTTTTCCGTCATAGATGAATTGGACGAAGGGGAACCATTGAATGGCCAGCTGGATCGCCTGACCTAAGCCCCTTAGATTTTTACCTCTGAGGTTACTTAAAAGACAAAAGAGACATTGAAGAACTAAAAAGTAGGATCTGACTAGAATTTCGCTTAATAACCCCTCAGGCTTTAAAAAGACTACAAAATGACTTTTACCATCGATTAACTATTTGCCCAGAAGTGCATATTTTGAACAATTGTTAAAATAGGAAATAAGCTTTTAAAGATTTTTTTACAATGTAATTTCTAGTTTTCTCATTTAAAGCTTCCAACGCTAATTAAAACGCTAATTTTCTCTTTAAAAAATATTAATTCAATGGGTTCTATTGCTTGCAGAAATATTACTTCTATTGCTCACGGACACCCTTTGGAGGTTAAAATTGTGCTGTGGATATTTGCTTGTTGAATAGTCGTTTAAGCTTGCAGCCTGTTTGTTTATTGCGGTATAGGTACGCCAAAAATATTAGATCTTTTGCTGGAGCAGCTCATTTCTGTGTTTTATGGTAAGTACAACAAATCTAAAAAGCTTTGCAATAATAAGTGTGTTTTTATTTGCAAATCTCTCTTGGTTAATCTATTATAAGGACTGTTTACTCAGCCGATACGTTTTGTTAAAAAACTGTTAACATTAAATATGATCGCAAGTTTATTGTTGTATTTGTATTTTTTAGACATGGCTTCCACCACATCTAGCTATAAATTTAGAAGATTTGATGCAGTGGTAGGCGTCAAATTTGTTTCACTTTGCATCCTGTACCCCAAAGAAAATATAATACTGAAGCCGTTTACCGTATTCGCGTTAAAAAGTGTTGTTCTCCTATATTTCAATTTTTACAGAATGTCTAAACAATGTATGTATGTTTAGTAATACCAGGTAAATAAAAATTATTTTAAAATAATAAACCGTGTTTTATTTGTTTTAAATGTTAGAATAATTGAGGTAATAGAAATTATTCATTATATAAGTAATAAGAGTGCATTGTTCTTCAAAACACATATAGAGGTTGTCCCTGGATGGGGTTACCTATACCAAAAAAATGGACCTAATTTTTAATTTTTAGACAAAAAGTTATTCTTTAAAAAAAAATTGCTTGTAAAAAAATAAGATTTGTGGTGAGTAAATTTAGTTTTTGTATACAGGGAGGTCAGAAACGTCGTTTTTAAGAAAAATGCCATTAGGTAATATTGCTAAGAATTACTTTCTTAGTCATAATCCAAGATTTTAAAAAAAGCTTGTTTAAATACATAGATCTATTCCAGGCCTCAGTTTTTTTTCCAAATTTAAGGCATACTATATCCAAAATACCTGTTTGGCACTACAAAAATATGTAGAGGTTGACGGCTGTCATACTGAATAAAAACTTTGTAAATAAAACGTTTAGTTTAATTAAACACTTTTCAGCCCGATTCTCCAACGCTAGTCCGGTCTAATTTGACAACCAAAAGTTTTAATCTGACAACTGTAAGAGTAAGACATCTACATTTTATACTATGAATTTATTTCGGACCTTTTTCGCAAATTTATAAAGAAAAGGGCAATTTTAGTACGCACTTTCGACAATAGAACTAAATTCACTCTAGCAACCCGTTCCAAGATGAAAATCATTTGGAAACCAAGCAAATCGCTGAAATATTCGAATAATTCATAAGTTTTTAATGACGTCTTATTAACAACGACAGGATACAAACTTGTCAAAACATAACTGATCAACTAGAAGATCTTAATTTAAACCAGTACTAAATCTTAAACCTTCTTAGTGAATCTGGACGTTAGAATTTTTTGTTCTAGAAACATAAAAGGTTTCCTCAAATTTTGGATTAATATTAAAAAGTTTTTGACCTCGCTGTATACAGAAACTATTTTTTTTTTACGTAAATCGCATTTTTCTACAAGCAAAATTTTTCATAAAAAATAAATTGTTGATAAATTAAAAATTCAGTCCATTTGTGGTATAGGTAACCCCATGCAGGGACACCCTGTATATTTACATTTAAACAAAAATGTTTTTCTATTACACTGAGAAAAAAGGTAATTATTCCTTATAAGAATTATTAAACTCCTTATGCAACTGTTTAATACTATATGGAACAGCAACGCGCTATGCTACTTCAATACAACAAAAGTTGCTAGACTGTCTTACTGTGGTAGCAACATGGTGACTTCTAGTAAAAAATTGAACCCATAACTAAAATACAGCTTTCTAATAGGCATTAATCCGCTAGACTTTTATGGTAACCAACCAGTAATATTGGGACTATTATGTAGTTTTGTAATAATATAACTTACAGTTTTTTTGGACTAATGAAACTGTATCGTTAGCTATTATATGCATCTATCTTAGTGTCTATAAAATTTGATACTGTTACCCTTAACCTTCAGTTGTATTAGGATCGCTTGTCTTATTGCCGCGGTTATTTACTATTTCGAATTGCAGTTATAAAACTGTTTTATTAGAATAGCAACATTTTCCCATAGACTATACAGGGTGTTATTAGTGGGGTTCTGTAACGTGCAAATTATTGGAAAAAAACTTTTTATGCAAAAAGTTCTTATAATTATTAATATAGCATATTTCAGAAATACTCTTAACTATATAGATCTATCAAGAAAACGGGACAATTCACAACTAACTTTTTTTAATGAAAAATCCCTTGCATTACTAAATTTTTGGTTCCCTCTTTAAATTTCAACATTATTCACAAAATTAATTTGAATTATGGGGAACCCAACCGGATTAAACTCGAAAATGAATAATTGAGAGTATTTTTAAAATATAGTACGCTGATAATTAAGACTGATATAAAAAGATTTCTGTTGTCCAGTGATTTGCACCAACAACTAAGACAACAACAACAACAAAAAACACAAACGCACTAAGAAAACACACGGTATAAAAAGGTTGTATTGTACACACATCTAATAACTTTAGCCTTAAACAATTTCATAATTTTTTTAGTAGGCAGTTGATTGCTTTAATAAAAAAAAAACTTGTATTTACACACCGAAACACAAAAAGCTCACGCCTAGTCTCCTAGATCCTAGAACGATACCAAAAGGATAAATCGCCGACTGGCAATGATATTGTGCGGAAATGGTAACCCGCCTTTTTTTGAAATTTTTAATAACAGATGCAAACAGATTTTTACAGTTGCATGACAATTTTGCGAAGGTAATACAGCGTTGTATTATAATAATTATTAACGTGTAGTAGTACGACATGAAATTTTTACCCTTATATGAAAGTTGTATTAGAACTGGACGGTATAAGACAGAATTGTATTGGTAATGTTACTAATGCATACTGTTTATAAATGGCGTTCTAGCAGTTCAGGGATTACTGGTAGTTGTTAGCCTGTGTTACTACCCCAATAGTTTAAATATTACTGGTTAATTAAAAAATTGTTATCCGTACAAAATAATTCTTAGCAGTTCTGTTTTATTAGATCATTTCCTTCAGTGTAGAAGTTACATTAAATTAATTAGTATTGTAACTGAAACAATATTAATAAGTAGTTCGATTAAGTAAGTATTCTTACAAATAAACTGTTACTGAAACTAATACTAATAATATATTTTGTATTTAATTTAGAATAGGGTATTAGTGCATCAAATAAAATGATATATTTAAACGACCTATTAAATACCAATGACACCTTATATTTTAAGCAATTCTATAACTTATTGGATAACAATGATATATAGTAGGGAGGCCAAATGCATTTAAAATAATTTTCGTGGGACTGGGTAGGTTTATACCGACAAGTGGTATCGTCGTAATCAGCGTGGTTTCCTGAGCAGCAAAAAGCCTGTTGTCGCTTTCTAAACTTGTGGAGTAAGTTTCTATGACGTCACAAAGATGGCGGCCCTTGGTATCATATTTTGTCGATTATCTCAATAACTACTTAACCGATTTATACCAGTAATATGTCATATGACAGGTATTTATATGCTTAATAAAAAGTGTCTAGCAATCTTACATGTAGGTTTTATTTTTAAAAACATATTTACAGAAACTAACGACATTCATGGATTTTTTTTTAAATAATAAAATAAATAACTATCATCTAGAAAATACTATAGTATTAAAAATATTACTGCTTTCTCAGCTACATATATTACAAAACCTAAATTTTTAGATTCGGATGAAAAATGACAAAAGTTGTGGCAAATTAACTGAGATGAGCCGCGCGACCTAGCAAAAGCAGGTATGATTTTACCTCAACAAGAAAATAAACCGATTTAGTAAGCTGTCCTTATAGCTATAAACTGAAATGAAACCAAAAATCTTCTAGTTAAGCTTCGTTATAAAGTAAATAAGTATTAGAAGAACCAATTTTTCAGAAAAAAAAACATTACATTTTCACAGCAAATCAGCATCAGCTTGACTTTCATAAATTATACTGATTAAAACACTTTTCACCGACATGAGAAACTTCTTCCATGTATTTCTGTTTTCTGTCAGCACAACCACAACGGGGTGTCCTATACCATGTCTTGCAATTACAACAGATTAACCCCAAGTTTTTGAGCGATATTGGTCCATTCAGTGATGCTATGGGACATAGTTGTCCATCTTCCAACCGATGTCGACAGGCAGAGGTAAAAGAAGTGTTCCAGCAAAATGTCTGATAGTTTGTCCGTCGAAGGTGGTGGCTGAGAACATGTCTTGATGGTGGTAGTTTGTCAAGTTCTTTACCATGTTAAATATGGCTGCCTTCAAGTTGTCGATGTTATAAATGTCTTTAAATGCCGTTTTTTTTTTTAAATTAGTACAGTTGAATGACGAATGCGAATGGTTGGCAAGTAAAGTATTCCTCATATTAGGATCAATTTTGTTGCAACGTCATAAACTGGTATAAATTTGGGTTTTTTAGATGTTCCAAATTTTAACCACACAGTCAGAGTGACCAGATATACTCTTTTTACAAACCAGAATACTCTATACTCTAACTTTTCGCATTATTTTGCTCATATATATTTTTTCTTTCTCAGCATAAAATCGTTTAAAAAAAATTCCTTAAATATTACCAAATTGGTCTCGCTCAATTTACCTATAAAAACAAAATTGTAACTTTGGTCTTGCGGCAGCAAAGCGTCTTTTAAAAGTCTTTTAAAACCAGCAACTGGTGCACAATTATTTTGGGGGTTTTTACTTGAACACTCGTCACGTTAGGTTATCCTTGATTACTATGTATATTGTACCGAATTGAAAAGAGAGAAAGCAAGGGTAAACCAGCTCATCTTGTTCAGTTTAAGTAGTTGGTCATCCGTTTTCACTATTTTTGTTATTTTGTAAAAAGTTTTTTGCTAGTTAAAAAACACGTAGTGTCCCATTTCGTGTGGTAGTTAAATACAAGCGAAAATAAGAACCGATAATTCATGTCATTTTGTACAGTGCAAGACGCAAAATGGTATCGCGACACTGAACCATTCGAAGAAATCTACAATTGTTCGGCTGTGGCGTAACTAGTGGGAGGGATTGCCAGGCGTTCCTTTTTCCCCTCCCCATTATTAATTTTAAGCGACCGGGGTCAGACTAGTCAAATAAAAATGAAGACACTGCGTAACCCAACAATCCCCTCAGCTCCTCGGATTCAGATCCAAGAACCCATAAATTGCATCAACGCACTCCCATTCACCAATTTCCTGTGGACAGGGTTCAGCCCCGTCCGAGCTAAAATTATGGTTGCGCAACTGTTGCTCGGTATGTCGGTTATGTCGGTCTATTTTAGACATATCCTGTCTTTTGTCAAAAAAATCTGGTCACCCTAAACGGTAGATGGTAGTTTTTCATAAAAGTGGATCATCAATTAACAGCACGTCCGTGTCACGACTCTGTATTATTAGTATCTCGAATCCAGTCAAGCTTCAATCTATTCCATGGAGGACAAAACGAGTATCGCCCTCCTCGTGATTTGATTGCAAGTGGTCAACGTTTAGGGGAATATTAGGGCTTACTGTTTCAGGATCAGGAAAACCACCAGAGATCAAAAGTTCTTGCTTGGAATCAAGCTTTGATGCTTGTTCAACAATTTCCTCGGACAGAAATTCGGCCAAGCTTGCCTTATTTTCAATTGAATGTATGAAGCGGTCCCACTTTCTGGGAAGGATTGTCTCACGATTTGATAGATGCCTTGTTATGAACACAAGTGTCCATTTAACACGACATGATGAGAACCTGGCTTTGGCCTGGCCAACGAGCCTACTTGGGCGCACCGGCGAGAGCGGCAGGCACGCCGCGCGCCGCGCGGTGTGCCTGCTAAAATCGACATAATTTAGTCATTTCTCATGCACTTTCCCTCTCATTTCTCATGCAAATTTTATAATATAGCTAAGAAACGCAGCAAAGCTTTCTGATAATAAAGTATTTTTCAGATGATTGCTATTTATTGCGTTATTAAAAAAAAAATAATTAAATCCTTGAAAATAATTACTTTTCGTAAATATCCTTTTAAATATAAAACCTGCATATAACTTTTTGTTAAGCATTCCAACACCTATTATATGACACATTAGTGGTATAAAATAATAATTTCATCTTAGGGTATAAATTGGTAAAGCAGGTATTGAAATAATCGACAAAATATAACACCACTAGCCGCCATCTTTGTGACGTCATAGCTACTGATGCTGATTTCGAAAATACCAAATGTCGGTATAAATCTGTTCAGTCCCACGAAAATCGTTATTTGCAGAGTAAATTCTATTTGGCCTCCCTACTAATACTAATCATTGAAAGAAACCGAGTTTGTATTTTCCAATACAGAATAGAATGTGTCATTGAACGAATTGGTATCCAATTCAATATACCATAGTGTTTTTTCTGTGCAAGTAAATATTTTTAAGTCTGCTGCAAATTTCATATAAGCTTACAGTACATTTCCAAAAAACATCCTTTACAAATATAAGTCTTAAGCTAACTTGTGAAGGAAAATTTTACAAACGAAACCGCACTGGTGGGAAGATTTGCGGTTTGCGGAAAACTTTATCGAAACTTAATGCGATGTATGGTTTATCTGTACACTTGCACCAGAAATATGTCTGCGAATTTGATGCAATCTTGCTATGCTCAGTGGGACCCGGCCTGAGGGTTTTCTAGTTCTTGGATTCTCCGTACTTTAATGCAAAAACAGAAGAAACTGTCTTTTTGCTAGGCCACAAACATTTTCCTTGTTTTATTCTAATATAATTAAGGTTTATGACAAGAACTGAAAAATAGAATTATCGATGTTTCACGCAGCATCACGGTACGCTATTTGCTGAACGTTAGAAGATATTTTTGTGACTGTTCAGGTACTGTTTAGCTGTGAACGGACGTTACTTTGAACAATTTATCTAAACAAACGTCGTTGTTTTGTATAATTGTTTTTATTGTTATTTTCAGAAATAAAGATCCGAAGGTGGTGGAGGTATATTGGAAGGTGGTAGAGGAATTCTTCCTCGGCACCTCACATATCCTCTTAAAAGGCTGGTAATATCTCTACGGATGTTTCCAGCTCTGGATGTGTGAATCGGATTTCCTCAGTACACCACGGTACATAGAACTTAGGCTTTGGTTGGGTTTGATTGGGTTTGATTGGATTCGAGTGGGTTTGATTGGGTTTGATTGGGTCAAAAAATAAAAAAAATACAAAATAGTGACAATAAAAATTCAACCGTCCGGAAATGTGTATCATTTTCACGTGGCGTGCAAAGGCCAGAAACAATAATTATGACGAGGGGTGTAAAAAATTTATATTTTTAGAAAAATAAATGCAGTGTTTAAGCATTTTTTGAGCGTTTTGGCATAGTTGGCAAACTAGCATAATCTTAACACTTGAAAATTTACCGATGTCAAATTTTACCTTTATACGTGGGGTTAAAAATTTAGCATGTAGAACGTGATGATAAGCTTATTTCTGTATCAGTTATGTAATTAGCTAACTACTGACTGATTATATGAGAATTAACTGAAATTAAATGAATCAAAAACAAAATGTATGGTATAGGGTCTACAGCTGAAATATAAATTCGACAGAGATGGGCGTGCAACCTCGACCCTATGTATTAAAGTGACAGTAATTATTACAATTGTTTGTTTTGTGTTGTATAGCGAATTAAGGCCTGGAATATTTCATTAAACAGTCGGAACGTAAATACCTGTATACCTACCTAGGGAGTCACAACAGCTCTAGGTACATAGGTAGAAAGATCTTGCGATGAAAGGTCGGATTTTAGACAGGTAAAATTTTCTAAGAACATTTGACATGGCAGGACAATAAATGAGTAATTGCCGTTCAAATAACGTTCCAGAATTCTTTGAACTTGGTCGTTATCAATTATTTTCTTTTATTCCATGCACCTACCTACCATGCTTTATAAGAAGGAATCGCTATTTTCTGTATGCATTAGTCAAAGCAGTTGCGTTGTACATAGTGATTTGAAAGTAATTAAAATGAGTAAAAGTAAAAAAATAAAGTTAGAGGGGCTCATTCCATATTCTGATATATTATTTCAAAGTGAACAAGGCGTATGGTGTTCAGTATGTAACTGAGTTTCTGTGCACAGAGTATAACATAGAGCGCCATGTAACCGGTCCACAGCATTTAAAAAAGATGAAGATAAAATCTCTGTCTGGGCCATCCAAACCAAGGCACCACGATGTAACGCAAAAAGAATTCTACATGGATTTGTGTGAAGCCTTTGTTGCAGCTGATATCCCACTTCTTAAAATAAACAATCCTTTTGTGAAGACATGTTTAGAAAAATACTGCACCCACACAGTACCCAATGCATCAACACTTCGCAAGGCTTATGTTGACAAAGTGTTCTGTAAAACTATGAACAGAATAAAAGAAAATCTTACAGGAAAAAAGTTATGGTTTAGTATCGACGAAACTACCGACATGAAAGGACGATACATTGCCCATATTATCGTTGCACCTTTAAATCCAGTTCAGTCTGAACATTCATATGTGATCGCGAGTAAATTTCTTTCTAAAGTCAGTCGCGATACAATAACCCACGCTGCAGTAGAAAGTATCAGTACACTTTTTTCCGATACAAATATTAGTGAAAACGTTGTTTTGCTTCTGTCGGATAGTGCAGCGTATATGCTGAAATCCGGAAGACAATTAAAAGAACCTTTTTCCAATTTAATCCATCTTACATGTTTTGCGCACGCCCTGCATAGAATATGTGAGTTTGTGCGGGAGTTTTACCCACTATTCGATAGTCTAGTCAGTGAGGTTAAAAAAGTCTTTCTTAAGTTACCCGCCAGAATTGCAACGTTCAAAGATATGTGCCCTAATATAGCATTACCGCCACAACCTGTGATAATGCGATGGGGGGCATGGCTGACCGCAGTTACATATTACAGAACTCATTTTGAACAAGGCAAAAGTGTTATTACCAGCTTAAAGGACGATGCGCAGAATGTAAAATAATGTAAAGAAATTAGAAATGTACCAGACCTCAAAAATGATATAGACTTTATTTGTGAAAATTTCGGATATTTCCAGATATTATTAATCAGTTAGAGACACAAAATGTACCCCTTTTAACATATATACTTGTTTTAAACGACCCTAGATAAACTTAAAGAAGTTTCTAATGAAATAGGTGTGAAACTAAAAGTGTATATATCGCGAATATTACAAAGAAATTTGTTCAACTAAAGTCTATTTCTAAAACCCTTAAAGATGGTACTGATATGTATCCACATTTTCGTTTTGCTCCAGTGACAAGCTGTGACGTAGAAAGAAGCTTTTCGCGACTTAGAGATATACTTAACTATAAAAGAACGTCTTTCATTGAAATAAACTTTAAGAAAATGTTGAATATTTCATGTAATGCAAATAAACTGTAATGTAGATTAAAATATATACTATTATGGGATACTAGTAAAACTAAGTTGAACTTGTAAAATTGCCACTATATTTAAATGAAAAATATCATGTTTCGCTAACAATGTAGCTTCGTCGGATGACTATGAAATGATACAGAAAATTAGTTTACACAAAATAGATCTCAAGGTATAAATTAGGTAATGGGAGGGTACAACACAAGAATTACTGGTGGTTAATAACAGGTATTTCCAACAATTAAGGACAACAAAGGTGAATTATTTAAATCTATCTGATCATTAAGTAACAGGTCCGTATTTTTAAGTTTGTTTATTTCCATGGACTCTAACAAATTCATTTCATATTAATTATCATTCATATTTATTTACTTAATGATCAGATAGATTTAAATAATTCACCTTTGTTAAATTTATTCTATTGACCATTGTGGGATACCTTAATTGTTGGAAATCCCTGTTGTTAACCACCAGTAATCCTTGTGTTGTACCAAGCCAAAGCCAAAGTACGGCTTTGGTCTTCATGGGCTGTCAAAAAACAATTACAAAATAGTGACAATAAAATTTAAAACGTCAGGAAATGTGTATCACCTTTACGTGGCGTGCAAAGGCAAAAAAAACAATAATAGGAAGGGTGTAAAAAATTGATATTCTTTAACAAATAAATGCAATTTTTCAGCCTTTTTTGAGCTTTTTGGCACCGTCGTCAAACTAACATAATCCTGAGGCTCGAAAATTTACCTGTATCAAATTTTACCTTTATACTTCTAACATAACAGAGCCCTAACGTGGAGTTCAAAATTTATCAAGTAGAACGTGGTGATACGCTTATTTCTGTATCAGGGGTAGATTTTGACGATATAATTAATAAATTATATAATCTGCTAACTTTACTTTATAACTGGTTATATCAGAATTAACTGAAACTAAATGAATCAAAAACCAAATGTATAATAAAGGGTCAACAGCAAATTGTAAAACATATTTAGCTTTAGGAAAACCTCTTTATATAAATGGCCCGCTTATTGAGCCTGCAAGAGTAATGAAATACCTATGAGTGTATTTAGATCTACAACTAAATCTTACCAATCGCATAGATTAACTATGTAAAAATTTAGGTTAAAAAAACTGGATTTTTTCGACGTGTGTCTTTCAGTCATATTACACTAAAATATTAGTATACAGGGTGTTTCATAAAACATGTGCCATCGCTCAAGGAGAGATTCCTTGTAAGAAACTAAGGCAAAAAGTTTATATAAACATTGGTCCGCAGATGCTTCGTTTCAAAGATACAGGGTGTTAAATTTTTAAATTTTTTTCAGTTTTTCCAAAATATTTTCAAAATGGCCTCATCAATTTTGACGAAATTTACGCTGTGTAAAGTACTTAAAGTAAGCATAATTCTGACCATGAAAAGACTTTGGCAGGTCCGCCAGGGGCGTACATGTGAGAAGACGGTACAATATTTTTCCAATAAAAACATGTACGCCACTGATTTTTTCACATTTTGTTATATCGGTCAAATAGTATGTTAAATTCTTAACAAAACTTATCTCTTCATATTTTTTCAGTTTTCATTTCGTTTAGGAGAAAAATGTAATTTTATTAACAGTCTAACTGGTTTAGTTTTCCCAACCATCGGATTTAACATGTAAAGACCGTTTAAAAATTTAACGTCCTGTATCTTTGAAACAAAGCATCTGCGGACCCATGTTCATATAAACTTTTTGCCGTAATTTCTTTCAAAGAATCTTCCTTTAAGCGATGGCACATGTTTTTCGAAACGCCCTGTATAATACTATCATTTTATTCCATTTTACTTATTGCTGCTCTCTCTTAATTTCTTGTACTAAGGAAAACTTGCACAGGCTCCAATTACAATAAAATATGGTGATGGGAATTGTGTTAAAATGCGATAGGTACACCCCATAACTATCTTGTCTACCTTAAATTGGGATTCTGTTAAACAATGCATTAGCGGCGTTCGGTAATTCAATTTTTTTCATCGTTTTGCTAGGAATTTTTGACAGGCACGTGGTCAGTCGTACTGATTACAACAATGAGTCATGTGCCTGTCAAAAATTCTGAGCAAAACGATGGAAAAAATTGAATTACCGAACGCCGCTATCAAAAGAACAAACTTAGTTTTAATTCACAAAATGAAACATAATCAATTACCAGTCTACTTAAACTCCCTTCTAGAAAGGAGATTACATCTACATAATTATAATACTTTACTATAAAACTTTAATGAGGCTATTTAAATACCTCTTGGTAAACTATATTGGAAGCTCTTCCTTTAGGTGCTAGGATCACCAGACTGTTGGATGAGCTCACTCGGGAGCAGGCCACGTCAAACTGTCGATGCTTAGCATGATACAATAAAAGGAAGATATGACACCAAACCACGTCAAATTCGTCCGGGTTCGCGCATGACATCACGCTGTGAGTTATTTTTGAAATTTATAACGCTCAATATAGATCTGTTAAAACAACAGCTTTGCAAAAAACAGTGTGTTATGAAGGAGTGCATCTAGTTTAAGAATTTTTAATAAGAGACTATTTGGGCATTTCAAAAAAGATGCGTAGTTGTAAGTAATAAAAATGATGTATATTTAACTAGCCAAGTGCTAAATAAACAAGTAAATAAAAAAAGGGACCCTTTAGACCGCGTTAAAAAATCCACCGTTTATTATTAATAAAAATACAAAGGTCAAGTTGTTTTAAGTACCTAGCCTAAATACAGGTCGGTTTAGGAGGTGAAAATTTGATCCTCCAAAACTTATATCTTCTAGCCATTTTAATTGAAACATTTGTAGGAGACGCCTCTGAAAATAAACTACAAACCTTTATTAACAAATTTTAGATAAAGTTGTTCGTGCACTTGTAAAATTTTAATCATTTTTTAAATACAGTGCCTTCAAAATGCAGCTGTTAATACTTTGTGCTGTAACAGTAAGTGTTTTGGCGTATATTATTTACCAAAACTTTTCCCGTATAAAGGACTATATTAGATGGAGAATCCTGTTAAGTAAATTACCGATGGCAAAAGAATGGCTTTTCCTAATTGGACATGCACATAAAGTATTGGGCCTTTCAAATGGTAAAGTATGCTTTCGTGTAACAGGAGCGAAACGAAAATGATTATGCAAGTCAGAATTTTTGGTTTTCAATGTTTCAAAAATGTTTGTTTTTCTAAAAATCATCAAAATCTTTCCAATATTTTTGGTATATATATATATATATATATATATATATATATATATATATATATATATATATATATATATATATATATATATATATATATATAAAAAAAAAAAAGAAGAAGTTACCGACTAGTTAAACAACAAGACTGGTTTGTCATGGGGTATCGGTCCTGGCGATGGCTTCTTTGAATAAAACTCTTTTTAGCTACGCCAAGCTTTCGATAATGTTTATTGTGTTCATCAGGGCTACAATATGAAACAGTAAATGAGCTGGCTTATATTTAAAAAAACTACATTTATATAGTAAAGAAAACAGAAGAAATAGAAAAATTACAAGATGAATTCTACATAACTAAATTACTTACTGCTAGTGCATTTCTTTCTTAAGATAGTTGCCACAAGAAACAGTCATTATATTATTACAATAATTAGTATTTACATTCTATTAATAATTTTCTGGCCTATTTACGTGGATGGTAAAAATGATTTGATCCCGAAATGAAGTATGTAGTGAAGGAATTTGTCGGAGTTTTTTTTCAGTTTTTTTGAATTTTTTGCATTTTCATTCTACTAACTTAGCCGTAACCTTAATGATTATTTAATTATGTAAGACATTGGTAAACAAACTGTTTCGGATTGTTAAATTGTCACCTGATGTCATTTACAAAGAAAAGAGGTATTATGAAAGCGAACTTCAGAAGGGCTGGTTTAGTTAAATAGATAGATCAGCACTTTCGTTGTTGGTAGTACTGTTTTTGTTGACATTTAAAGTTAATAAGTTTGAGTAAATAACACTGAGACCCTCAATGTCAGCTCTTGTGTTGATTGATTTTGGTTGTAGGAAAATTTCAACCATTTCTAGAAACAGCCTCTTACTGCCGTTCACCTCACTACACAAGACTTGGGTTTGATTGGGTTGTCTTAAGACTTGGGTTTCATTATAGTTGAATCTATGTCCCAGTTCATTTGTGTATTTGGAAAGAGAACATGATTTTTTATTCAATCTACAATCACTTTTGTGTTGTGTGATTCTGTCTTTTAGTACCCTGGAAGTTTGTCCTATGTATATACCCTCACATTCAGAGCAAGAAACACTGTACACGACATTCGATCTTTTTATGGCTTCGTCTTTATCTTTCAGTTTACTAAAAATTGTACCTATTGTTTTTGTGTGTTTAAAAGCAATTTTTATATTAGGTTCAGATTTGAATAACTTACTAATTCTAGGTGCTATTTCTTTAATGTAAGGTACGGAATAATAAAAGGTGGGGTTTTCTTCAAGAAAAGCACTAATTTCCGGGGAAATAGCATTATTCTCGCGGCCATTGGGATTGTCCGGACTCGTGTTAAAGATTAATTTTTTCAAAAATTTTGACGGAAATGAGTTAGCCAAGAGAATACTGTAAAGTTTTTTTAGGTTTTTTTTTGTAACAGGGATGGATGCGAGATCATTATTATTCGTGTTTTTAGAGCTATTATTAAGTTGATTTTGGTTTTGGTAGTGTGACTGGAATGGTAATTAATGTATCTACCCGAGCTTGTCGGTTTTGTGTACCAATCTAGAATGATCTGGTTTGAGGGTTTTCTTATAAGTTTAGTGTCCAGAAATCCATGACATATTGTGATATAATGGAAGAAGTGGCTCCCATTGGTGTGCCTAGTATTTGTTTGTAATATTTATTATCAAATTTAAAATAAGTGTTATTGAAAATAAATTTTAAAATTTCTAGGAAGCCATTTAGATCTAAATTTGAGTATTAAGTAATAGTTTGCCAGTGTTTGGTGACGCTATCCTTGACAAGCGGATAAGGAATATTGCTGAAAAGAGACATAACCCAGGCTTATCAAGACATAGCCTTCCGGCAATTGTTTTTCATTAATAAAAGTGGAAAATTCAAATGAGTATTCATCAGTATTCATTGCTCGGGCTGTAAGAATTCGTTAAAACCTCTGCAAGAAAAGCACATAATTTACTAGTTGGGGAATCGATCGAGGAAGTAATAGGTCTCAAGGAAAGAGATGGTTTATGAATTTTTGGTAACCCATAATATTTTGGGGAAACTTGGTCATAAATAGTAAGAGTTTTTGCTACCTGCCCGGTCAATTGCCCTTTATTTTTAAATTTTTTTATAAGATTATTGGCCTTTTGTTGGACAGTAGATGTTGGGTCCCTGGTGAGCCGCTTGTAATAAGTCTGATCCTGTAAAATACTGTTGGATTTTTCAATATAAGTTTGTTTAAATACGTAAAATTGAGAATAAGTTCTCTGAACCACCTGAAAATTCCTTATACTATAAGGATTTGAACAAATCATGGTAAAACAGCTATTCTCCGGGCTATATGCCCCTACGAGCGCTGGATTACATACCAAAATTTGCCGTATTTTGACTAACACTGTTAGACAACAAAATACTTGGTTTGATTTTCATTGTTGTAAGTTTGTTTACACATAACTACTGTAACATTTCCTTTGTCAGCCCTAGTAACAATCAGCTCATCATGGACTTTAAAAAATTGTTTAGCTCTGTTATATAACATGTTGAGGTAACTTTGCTGTGTTGGTTTTCTTATTGTATTAGTAAGAATATTGGCAAATTTAGCTCTTGCAACATTTGTTTTGTCAGTAGGAAATTGTTTTATTATATTTTCAAAATCAGCCAGAAAGTTTTTTATTGAAATCTCATTATTATTAGGAGGTAAGCTGAACTTATTACCCGAAGCTAGGAATTTTAATATATCACTAGGAATTTCTACTCCAGACAAATTCTTGATCCAGTTATCCTGCTTATTAATAGTTACCATGTTTTGTTGCTGTTTGAGATAGTTAAATTTGTTTATATTCGTGTTTTTTATTTTTTTGAAATGTTTTTCTGCAATTTGGTTTTGTCTTTTTTCAAATTCAGTAATAATATTTTGTGGAATTTTCTTTTTTAATTGATTGATAACTGGGATCAAAGAACTCTCTAATTTTTTTTAAAGATTGAATGGTTATATGGATTTCTAAGTTAATGAGTTTGTTGTTTAACCTGTTATTAAAGTTAACCACTAACTGGCCTGTAGTACCATCTCTATAATTGATAAGGTTTTGTATGTTTTTTGTTCGATCCATTAGGTGTTTCGGTACTATGCTGTTTTTTCTGCACCTCAAGAGAAATATTCTTCTATTTTTCATGGAAACCATCGTGCTGTTAGTATTTGCCCAAAATTTTAATAAGCCAACATACTCCGCTCCATATTGGTTCGAAATGTCTTGGTAAAACCCCATTCCTATAAATAAAGAAGAAGGGTAGTCTTGACCGACTAGTTAAACAACAAAACTGGTTTGTCTTGGGGTATCGGTCCTGGTGATGGATTTTTTAAATAAAACGCTTTTTAGCTACGCCAAGCTTTCGATAATGTTGATTATCTTCATCCGGGCTACAATATGAAACAGTAAATGAGCAGGCTTATATTTAATATATATATATATATATATATATATATATATATATATATATATATATATATATATATATATATATATATATATATATATATATGTTTTTTGTTTTTCTTAAACCATTTCCATTATATTTTTTCTTTTTATTCTTGGGTATAGGTTTATGATTTAAATTTTGTTATTAAAACAATGGGTTTATGACGTTTCGCCCAGTCGTGGTGGGCTTTATCAAATTTATTGGCTAACTTTAAGAGTAACCTAAAAATAAACAGTCACAGTTAAAAAGTGCACATACAATGATCAGCAGGACGAATTATCAGAACAGTGCGCTAGCACATCACATACAAATTAAAAACAATGATACAATATACATCACATAATAAAATTTTCTGTACGCACCTTGAAATACATGTAGATAGTTTGGCAGGATTTGATTCTTTGGTAAACTATTTCTTTGCATTGATGGTTTTTTCATGTTTATTTAGTTTTTATTATTATGAGAATTTTTTATATTTTTTATAAAGTTTATTTAAACACAATTTATACAGGATTGGGCCAATACTGGAAGTTGACCAGACACGCACTTTTAGTATATTAGATTGCAGTAAATCTGGCTTAAATTACTTATGTCTTGTTTATCATTAACTGCATGTGGTTCGTTTTTTATATGTATCCTTTCCTTTACAAGAAGTTTATGGTAGTTTCTTTCTTGGATTAAAATTTTAGTGTTTGCAAAGTTGAATTCGTGCTTTTCGTTTGTTTCGTATTTGTGTAAAGCTGTAGAAGCATTCTTTGTATATTTGTGTCCATTTAGTCTATTGTCAAGATGTTGGGTTGTCATTCCTATATATTTTTTTGGGCAATTTAAACAAGGTATGGAGTACACTAAGTTTGACTTTTTTTTGGTGGAGACTTTACTTTTCAATGGTGTGAAAACTGAAGAAAGGAGATTTTGGGCTTTATGACATACAATGATATCATGCTTCCTCAAATTATACTTAATTTTTTCTGATAGCTCTTGAGTGTATGGCATTGCGATATATCTTAAGTGGTTGTCAGGTTTTAAACCGTTTTTCTGAACTGTGTTATTATAAAATTTAGAAGTTCGTTGTTTTATTATTTTGCTTACTTGTTTTTCTGGAAAGTTATTCTCTTTTAGGATTTTTTTAACTTTCTTTAAGGCTTCTGGTCGAAACTCTGGCGATGTTAATGCTAAGGCTCTATCAGTTAAACCTATAATTACACTATTTTTTTGGGTTGTGGGATGGTGTGAATTATAATTAAGATAGCGACCTGACCATGTGTTTTTAGTGTACCATTTGGTTGTAAGATTTTCATCGTTTTTATTTCTAATCAAAGTTAAGTCGAGAAAGTTAATTTTATTATCACTTTCAATTTCTGAAGTAAATTGAAGTTTAGGGTGAAATTTGTTAAATGCATTTAGTATATTGTTAATTTGGTTTTCGGGTACGGTTGTGATGCAGTCGTCAACGTATCTTTTAAAAAATGTCATTGGGATATTAAGGTCTTTTAAGACTTTTTCCTCCAAGTATTCCATTACAAGTTGCGCAACAGTGGAAGATATGGGGGAGCCCATTGCGCATCCGTCTAATTGTTGGTAAAATTTATTTTTATATTGGAAATAGTTATTATTTAGTGTTAGATTTAGGGATTCTAAAAATATCTCTCGGCTCAATGTTGTGTGGTCTTTTAAACTGTCCCATTTTTCATGTTTGTTAATAGTTCGTTAGGAATGTTTGTGTATAAGGACACAACATCTAGCGATATAAGTTTAAAATTCTTTGGTACTTTAACAGTGTTCATAAAATCTTTAAAGCTGAACGAGTCTCTTATATAGTAATCGTTTTTGCATGTAATTTTAGAAAGGCAACCACTTAGATATTTTGACAATTTGTAAAATGGTGACTGAATGCACGAAACTATGAGTCTTAGAGGGGTTCCGGGTTTATGTAGTTTAGGTAATCCATATATTTTTGGAGCTACTGCATTATGAATCATTAGTTTTTTTGCTTCAGTTTCAGTTATAAGCTTTTTTGGTAGTATTTTCTTTACTAGACTATTATTTTTCGTTTGATAAATATTGGTGGGATCGCTGCGTAGGGTTTTGTACGTCTGATTATCCGAAAGTAAATCTTCCATTTTAGTGTTGTAATCGGTTGTGTTCATGACAACGGTTTTGTTGCTCTTGTCTGGTTTTAAAATAGTGATGTTTGGATTGTCTTTTATAAATTGTTTAGTTCTTTTGATTTGCTTATTTATTTTATTTTGGAAAAGGTTATGTTTTGTGTTTTTATGTCTTAATTTGGTTCTATGATTTGTAATTACGTTAACTAGCTCAGCACGAATCGAATCTTTGACGTCATTTGGTTTTTCATGTATGGCTGATTCCACACATGCTATGTATTCTGTAACTGGTAAATTATTTTCATTAAAGACTGGTAAAGAAAATTTATCACCCAAGGCCAAAACTTCGGCGATATCGTTAGGTATTTGTTTGTCAGAACAAAATTTAAATCATAAACCTATCCCCAAGAATAAAAAGAAAAAACATAATGGAAATGGTTTAAGAAAAACAAAAAACATAAATATTGCAAGGGTGTAAAATGCAAATACCAGCGAATTCGTCATTCCTAAAAACAACAAGAACAACATATGGACTGGAATGTGCCGAAAAACTTAAAACCTTATCAAGGATGTACGACAGACTAGCCAAGCGAAAAAACCGGAGGATTTTTCTATTACGATGCAAACACATGAACGTGCATCCAATCTTTTTGAATTTTAACATGTCTCACATTGAATTTACAGGTACGTACAGGGTGATCCCCTATAATGTCGCCCCCCTTTAACTTTTTTATTTTAAGTGTCCAAAAAAATTTAAAGGTATGGTTATGTAGGTACTGAAAGATACTATTTTTTTACGTATAAAGATAATTTGAAAAATGATCAGTATACAAGGAAACACGAAAAGTGTATTTTTTTTAAATGGATCACCCTATATATGAATTTATTTTTCGACTCCTTGTAAAGTTCTAAACATAATTCATATATCATACAAGATACCTAAATTCAACCGTTTCTGAAATATTCGCATTTTAAACATTAGTTACTAATAAAAAATCATAATAATAAAGAATTTTATTAAACAACTGCCAGATTAAGAAATGTAACAATAACAGTAACAAACACAATTTCAATGGGTTATTAAACATAAAGATGCTCTACCGGGCCTCCATTTTCTTCAACACACCGTATAAGTGTTCTTCGAAGTTTCTCTAATGCATCTGTTGTGAATGCTGGGTTATTTTCATTTAAATTATTTATTTCATTCGTTAATATATCTTTAAGATTATTGAGGTTTTCAATTTCGTGGCTGTATACACGGTTTTTTATATAACCCCAAAGAAACGCATCCATCGGTGTCAAATCGGGGCTGTTCGCTGGCCATTTAATTGGCGCATTTCTTCCAATCCATTCAGGAAACCTCTCATTTAGGTGATTAAGCACATCACGAATATTGTGAGGGGGTGCCCCATCCTGTTGAAAAATGATATTTTGCAACATATTCAAAGGCAAATCGTCTAAATATTCTTCTAACTCGTTTTCCAAGAAATCTAAATAGCGGGGTCCATTTAAAACAGTATCAAAAAAATACGGACCAATAACTCGATCGCCCAGAATGCCACACCACACATTTACGGATTGCCGCCCTTGGAACTTAAATTACCTATAAGAATGTGGATTTTCTCTTGCCCATTATCTGTTATTTTTTCGTTTAAACAAGCCACTCGTAGAGAAGGTAGACTCGTCAGTCCATAAAACTTTTTTCAAAAAACTGTTGTTTATATTAATTCTATCTAGAATCATTTGACAAAATGTGACCCGACTATCTTTTTGCATTTGGGTAAGCTTTGTAGTGGGTTTAATCTTATATGGCTTTAAATTCCATCTTTTAAGCGTTCTTTGGACTTTCCCGTATGAGGTATTCTGAACATTTTCTTCTATTTCTTGTAATGATTTTGAAATGTTTCTTATGGAATTATTAGGATTATCTTCTATGGCTAGCAAAATATTTAATTCTGCATTTTCATCTCCGTTCACAGTTCTTTTTTTTTCTTTTTAAATTTGAAGTTTCTTGAAACTTACTATATATAGATGTGAACGTTCTTCGACTTGGGACATGCATACCGGGATTATCTTCTATCATATTTCTAATGGCAGCGCGACAATTTAAATTATTTTTAATATAATAAGTTAAAATAATTTGTTTTTCTCTGTCTGAGTACGGCATTTTTACTTACTTAACAAGACAACTACAACAATATTGACATAATGTCACTATGGGTATTTATTTTCAATAAACATTTTGTTATCCTAGGGCTTCTTGATTTGTAACAGTTGTTTAAAAAAATATTTGATATTGTTTAAAATGCGAATATTTCAGAAACGGTTGAATTTAGGTATCTTGTATGATATATGAATTATGTTTAGAACTTTACAAGGAGTCGAAAAATAAATTCATATATAGGGTGATCCATTTAAAAAAAATACACTTTTCGTGTTTCCTTGTATACTGATCATTTTTCAAATTATCTTTATACGTAAAAAAATAGTATCTTTCAGTACCTACATAACCATACCTTTAAATTTTTTGGACACTTAAAATAAAAAAGTTAAAGGGGGCGACATTATAGGGGATCACCCTGTACCTTGAAAGTAAATTTAAATACATCGTAAATAATACCAAAAATAAAATTTTAAACCTAATTATAACTGAAACCACAAATACTATAAACAAACTAAATTCAGAAATAGTATTAATAACGACGGAAATAAAACAAATGTTACCCACCGACATTTGGAATGAATTCACACATCGTGAAAACATAAAACACGAAAAAACATTTAACTATATAAAGTCAAAAAACCAAAAAAAAACTATCCTTTCTAATCTCAAATGAAACAAAACCCGAAAATAAAATAATACTTCAGGTTGCCTAGAGAACATTTCTGACAAACAAATACCTAACGATATCGCCGAAGTTTTGGCCTTGGGTGATAAATTTTCTTTACCAGTCTTTAATGAAAATAATTTACCAGTTACAGAATACATAGCATGTGTGGAATCAGCCATACATGAAAAACCAAATGACGTCAAAGATTCGATTCGTGCTGAGCTAGTTAACGTAATTACAAATCATAGAACCAAATTAAGACATAAAAACACAAAACATAACCTTTCCCAAAATAAAATAAATAAGCAAATCAAAAGAACTAAACAATTTATAAAAGACAATCCAAACATCACTATTTTAAAACCAGACAAGAGCAACAAAACCGTTGTCATGAACACAACCGATTACAACACTAAAATGGAAGATTTACTTTCGGATAATCAGACGTACAAAACCCTACGCAGCGATCCCACCAATATTTATCAAATGAAAAATAATAGTCTAGTAAAGAAAATACTATCAAAAAAGCTTATAACTGAAACTGAAGCAAAAAAACTAATGATACATAATGCAGTAGCTCCAAAAATATACGGATTACCTAAACTACATAAACCCGGAACCCCTCTAAGACCTATAGTTTCGTGCATTCAGTCACCATTTTACAAATTGTCAAAATATCTAAGTGGTTGCCTTTCTAAAATTACATACAAAAACGATTACTATATAAGAGACTCGTTCAGCTTTAAAGATTTTATGAACACCGTTAAAGTACCAAAGAATTTTAAACTTATATCGCTAGATGTTGTGTCCTTATACACAAACATTAATAACGAACTATTAACAAACATAATTAAAGAAAAATGGGACAGTTTAAAAGACCACACAACATTGAGTCGAGAGATATTTTTAGAATCCCTAAATCTAACACTAAATAATAACTATTTCCAATATAAAAATAAATTTTACCAACAATTAGACGGATGCGCAATGGGCTCCCCCATATCTTCCACTGTTGCGCAACTTGTAATGGAATACTTGGAGGAAAAAGTCTTAAAAGACCTTAATATTCCAATGACATTTTTTAAAAGATACGTTGACGACTGCATCACAGCCATACCCGAAAACCAAATTAACAATATACTAAATGCATTTAACAAATTTCACCCCAAACTTCAATTTACTTCAGAAATTGAAAGTGATAATAAAATTAACTTTCTCGACTTAACTTTGATTAGAAATAAAAACGATGAAAATCTTAAAACCAAATGGTACACTAAAAACACATGGTCAGGTCGCTATCTTAATTATAATTCACACCATCCCACAACCCAAAAAAATAGTGTAATTATAGGTTTAACTGATAGAGCCTTAGCATTAACATCGCCAGAGTTTCGACCAGAAGCCTTAAAGAAAGTTAAAAAAATCCTAAAAGAGAATAACTTTCCAGAAAAACAAGTAAACAAAATAATAAAACAACGAACTTCTAAATTTTATAATAAAACAGTTCAGAAAAACGGTTTAAAACCTGACAACCACTTAAGATATATCGCAATGCCATACACTCAAGAGCTATCAGAAAAAATTAAGTATAATTTGAGGAAGCATGATATCATTGTATGTCATAAAGCCCAAAATCTCCTTTCTTCAGTTTTCACACCATTGAAAAGTAAAGTCCCCACCAAAAAAAAGTCAAACTTAGTGTACTCCATACCTTGTTTAAATTGCCCAAAAAAATATATAGGAATGACAACCCAACATCTTGACAATAGACTAAATGGACACAAATATACAAAGAATGCTTCTACAGCTTTACACAAACACGAAACAAACGAAAAGCACGAATTCAACTTTGCAAACACTAAAATTGTAACCCAAGAAAGAAACTACCATAAACTTCTTGTAAAGGAAATGATGCATATAAAAAAAGAACCACATGCAGTTAATGATAAACAAGACATAAGTAATTTAAGCCAGATTTACTGCAATCTAATATACTAAAAGTGCGTCTCTGGTCAACTTCCAGTATTGGCCCAATCCTGTATAAATTGTGTTTAAATAAACTTTATAAAAAATATAAAAAATTCTCATAATAATAAAAACTAAATAAACATGAAAAAATCATCAATGCAAAGAAATAGTTTACCAAAGAATCAAATCCTGCCAAACTATCTACATGTATTTCAAGGTGCGCACAGAAAATTTTATTATGTGATGTATATTGTATCATTGTTTTTAATTTGTATGTGATGTGCTAGCGCACTGTTCTGATAATTCGTCCTGTTGATCATTGTATGTGCACTTTTTAACTGTGACTGTTTATTTTTAGGTTACTCTTAAAGTTAGCCAATAAATTTGATAAAGCCCACCATGACTGGGCTAAACGTCATAAACCCATTGTTTTAATAACAAAATTTAAATCATAAACCTATACCCAAGAATAAAAAGAAAAAAAAAAATATATATATATATATATATATATATATATATATATATATATATATATATATATATATATATATATATATATATATAAAGGGTTTTCCAATAAGAGTTGTTATTTTGAATAACCCGCTATTTCGGTAGATGTCACTTTTGGAGCTGTAATTTTTTGACATTTGACAAGTAGAAACTACGCCATTAATAAAAATGGAACGATACACGCTTCAACAACGCATTGAAATTATTAAAATTCACTATAAAAATGGTGAAAATTTGGCAGAGACGGTTCGTAAAACTCGAACATTTTTGGGTCGTCGTGAAGCACCTTGTCGGACCGCAATACAGAAGTTGGTGGGAAAATTCGAGGTGTTGGGACAAGTTAGTGATGTGAAGAATAAAACCCGTGCACGTCGCTCAAGAACAGCTGAGAATATTGCTGCTGTATCCGAACATGTTGAAGAAAACCCAGGTTTGTCCATTCCTCGTCGTTCTTTGGAATTAAACATTCCACAAACGTCATTACACCGTATTTTGCATAAAGATTTGGGTCTTAAGGCTTATAAAGTTCAGTTAATACAAGAACTCAAGCCGGCCGATCATCAACAACGGCGTGTCTTTGCCGATTGGGTCCTTGAAATGCATGAAAATGATCCGGAATTCCATCGAAAAATCATCTTGACTGATGAGGCCCATTTCCACCTCGGTGGCTTCGTCAACAAACAAAATTGTCGCATCTGGGGCTCGGAAAACCCAAGAGTTATTGTTGAAAAGCCTCTCTATCCTCAACGTGTGACTGTTTGGTGCGGTTTATTGTCCGGCGGGGTCATTGGACCTTACTTTTTTGAAAATGAGGCTGGAGCACCAGTTACGGTGAATGGATTGCGCTATCGACAGATGATTAATGATTTTTTATGGCCGGAATTGGATGGTATTGATCTGGACAACGTTTACTTTCAACAAGACGGCGCTACGTGCCACACAAGCAACGAAACCATTGATCTTTTACGGGAAAAGTTTCCGGACCGTGTTATCTCTCGAAGAGGTGATCATAATTGGCCACCGAGATCTTGTGACTTAACACCTTGCGACTTCTTCCTTTGGGGCCACATGAAAGAGAAGGTCTACGCCAACAGCCCAGCGTCGATTCAAGACCTCAAAGATGGAATTCGTGAGGCTATCGAGGACATAGGGCAGCCACTTTGCGATTTGGTTATGGAAAATTTCATGAAAAGGATATGGTCCTGTAGGCGTGGTCGTGGTGGTCATTTGGCAGATGTTATTTTCCATTATTAACGGCATACCTTCCTCTTTATAATGAAATAAACATCCGATCATTTATCTCAAAAAATGGCATTTTCCTTTGAATATCAAAATAACACCTCTTATTGGAAAACCCTTTATATATATATATATATATATATATATATATATATATATATATATATATATATATATATCCAATATTAAACGTACAACTACGTATTTATCTTTTTAACTTTTTTCCAATTTTTATCGACTTCTTTATTTCTCGTTTTTTGTATTTTTCATTTTTTGACATCTGCGCAGTAGACCAAAATGCGTGCCACGCGTAAGCCGAGCGCGCTGGACGTGCGCGGAATTTCAGGAGATGGTACGTAGGTGTCTACATGCGAGCCCATCCACTTTTAATAATATATCTCCAATAGTAAAGCTGCAACTACGCATGAATCATATTTCTACGATTTTTATGATGTTTTACTTTTACCAACATTCCTATGTGACATTTTAACACCGCACAACAAAAATATGGGATGAAACGTCTACAAATTTATTTAAAAAATATGAACGCTATTTAATATCGTATTTGACAACCATTTTTTTGCTCATTAATTTCTCCTTTTCCCTTCAGTTATTTTTCTTGGCCCTCTCAAATTTGTTATGTGCTGAAATTCCAAAAACTCTTGTAACAATAATTATTATGTTTATACCAAAAAATTATTTTAATATAATCATTGAAGTAAGCCGAGTTTTATTCGAGGGAACATTAAAGATCCATAGAGAAGATCTGACAGCACTGCGTGCGTGTATTCTGCAGGTTCCGCCTGACGGCAAAGTGTACCTAAGGGTGTGCTTTGGGGGCTTAGCCCAAAACTAAAATTGAGGAGCTTGCGTTCAAAAGCGGCTATATCCATTTAGGAAAAATGTTCAGTAATCGACAAAAACTTCTCATCGGTTCGCCTTAATATATAGAGATAACAAAAAAAGTTTATTTATAGTGTTTTAGGGAAGTCGACTGATGCAATTTAAATTTTTTTTTCAAATCTCAATAGTTCATGAGAAAAAATTAAAATGAATTTGGATATAGACGGTTTTGATAGCAAAGCTTTAAAAAATCTCAACAAAGAAATTAAAACGCTAGGAAACATATTTTTATTATAAGACTGGAACACAAAACATATTTTTATTATGAAAACTCAACATACATAACAAACAAAAAACAAGAGAAACAAAATATTTATATATGAATAGCAGCTTCTTCATCTAAACAGTCACATGGCACATCCTGTTCGCCCTCATCTCCTTCCTTGTCGCTAGTTTCTGTATCTGCATTACCAGAAGTAAGTAAATCTCTGTACCATTTTAGATCTGCTCGTGACATCCAATCTTCACCGAACAGCTCTTTCAAAAGCTTCCTAAGACTAGGTTTCTTTTTATCTGGTAAAGCGTTTCTGGGCTCTATTATGTCAAGAACCAGGTTGTCATCATTTTTTCCTTTCTTTAGCATCATCTGCCGCGATTTTATTTCAGATGCAAACCGATAATAAATATGTGTATTCACTTCAATCTTAGGATTTTGTTGATTTTTGTTACTTTTAGTAATAAAAATTCTTTTTGTTTCAGCAATGCCTTTAACCTTGTTGTACACTTTCTCTAGTTCTGTTACATTATAAATTTTCCAGTCTTTTCCTAATATTTTCACTTGTCCAACTTCTGAATAAAATTTGATGTATTCCTCTTTAGAAATTATATCAGTAGTTTTCCTAAGCAACTTCTCCATTCTCCCAAAACAACGATCAGCAGCCATGAAGCTATGTCCGCGGACTGGAAAAGTGATTGAGATTTCAGACAGGCCTTCTGGAGACTTATTTTTAAGCCAAAACATAAGTGCGTGAACTATGTAGGAATTTTTGTTTTGGCCTGCACAGCCATCACAGAAAAGTCTGAGTTTCTCAATTCCATCGTAGTCAAGAGAATCTAGATGGTGCAGAAGTGCTGAGGCAATTTCTGTTGAGCCACGCCCAGCATAATCCTCAGTCCACACATAGAAAGTTGGATTACGCGAAGACAGCTCGACACAACAAAAAACGTAGAAACTAATCTGATGTGAGTAAAAGGCATCGCCAATAGCCGTCCGAGATAGGGACTGTACCTGTTGGAGGTCAAAGCAGAAACCTAAACTATTTTCTGGGGCTTCTTTGGCTAACTCATAAAAGGCAGCAGCACGTTTTCTATGTACGCGGTATTCCACTAGCAGCTGATTTCTATTTTCAGCCTGTGTTTCAAATTTGTACTGTTGTTTCAGTCGCGTACATTTACTACACACATCTGAGGCGGGCGATGAAAACCCAATGTTAAAATCGTGTATAAAAATATTTCGAAACATAAAATATGACACCCGATTTTGTGGGTATTCCTTATTAAACAGTCTCCATAACTTGGCAACTGACAGACTTGCAGACAAGTATATTCTTTTAGACTTTTTCCTATTATAATGGCTTTCACGTCCTTTCAGTCTCTTGAGAAAATTGCGAACACATTCTTTTTTTTCTTCACTTTTTTGAGATTTACGATCCCCTCCCCTATTTTCCTTCGGGACTTCACCTGCAAGAAGGACTTTTGCAACAGTCTTAACTCTTTGTTTAGAGATACTCAGTGCAGTAACAAAAAACTTTTGACACACCCGCGTTGCTTTATTGTCACACTTAATAAAATATGAGACACTGAGATTCTTCAAGGGAACCATAGTAACATTAGCCGATCTTCGACGAGCAATAGGAGCGACGGATAACATATGGCACAGTCTAATGTCTTGTTTAGTTTTGATCGAATCTGCATAAAAGCTCTGCCTTAAACTCTGAATGTGTCGTTTTTTAACTGTAGCACACTGAAATGATTTGCCATTATGTTGACAAGGCCGTTGAAATCGAATCAGTGCTGGGTCGGGGTCACCATATCTGTAAAATGTAAAGAAACTTCTTGCACTACCTCTAAAAAAGGCTGTATGTATCTCAGACGAGACTCGACTCAAAAAATACAAACGTCTGTGTACAAATAAGTTACAAACATAAAAGCTATTTAACTAGTAAATCGGAAAATATATTTAAATTATTGCGTACCTTTCTAACTGTTTATTCTGGCGTTTTGTCACATTTTTCATACGGCATCTAGAACCTTTATTTCCTTGCTCAACAGTAATAAGTTCTTCATCCATATTGCACGTGGATCCTCGTCAATTCCGGGATCAAACAAGCACCACTCTCCACAGCATTTAGATGACAACTGGTAGTCAACGCGGGGGCGCCAAGTGTATCGTTACAGCTCTTACAGCCTTGCCAGATGCACCACTATGTTGTCGAATTTTTGAATATAACGAATTATTGGATATAACCACTTTTGATCGCAAAAAGAGGATAGAGCCAGTTTTGATGCAAAAGGCCGACTTTACATGCGCTTTTACCATACAAATAGGCCGTTTTGAACGCAAATGATCGTGCCAGTTGATAGAGCTTGTGAAACTTAACCGAAAATCGCAAAAAGCGCATATCAGCAAAAAAAGTGATATAGCCGCTTTTGAACGCAAGCTCCTCAATTAGCGACTTTGTTTGTAAGCTGTGTAAGTTGTGTAAGCCAGCTGCCATTAGCTGATTTTTAACAGGACAGAAGGGCTCACCAGACGACAAAATTGACAAAGATGCCAAATAACACGATAACGAAGACAAAGACGAATAATATCGTATACTTATGGACAAGGCGACAGGGTTCCCATGTTGTGCGGTGTTAAAATGCTACATATTTAAGAATGTTGGAAAAAGTAAGACATCAAAAAATTTTTAGAGAGGACTGAGGACACATTTTCATATATCCTGTCAACACAAAAAATGTTGGACATTAATGTACACCTATTGTGGTTGTTTGCATGTTCTCAGAACATACAAATTAAGTTGTGCCGATATTTTGTAAAAAAAAAAAAAGTAAAAGTTGAGAAATGTTTTTATTTCAGCACAAAAATCTTCACACAAAAAATAGTTGATATGCCCCAAGGGCAGGTAGGGGATAAAACTGCCCCATTAATGCAAATAACCGCTAAGGACTTTTTTCTACAAGGTGACACTAACAACTAATTTTTCCACTACGTGGGACGACTATGGGTCCAGTTGTTTACTTGCTAATGGAAAAAACCAAATTCCGTTCCTTATTTATTACACAACAGAAGACAAACAATTTGAATAATTATTGTCACTATACTATATATTGTATCGAGGATGCACGCCCATGTCTGTCGAATTTTGTCTGTCATGTCTGGAAAATTTTAAATTCCGAGCTTTACTATTATCCCAAAATGTTACTATATTATTATAATACTATCATTTTACCCCATTTTACCTATTGCTGCTCTATATTAATTCCATGTACTAAAGAAAACTTGTACAGGCTCCAATTAGAACGAAATACGGTGATGGATGGAAATTGTTTTAAAATGCGATAGGTATACCATAGCAACTATGTTGTCAACGTTAAACTGGCTTTCTGTTGCACAATGCATTAAAAGAACAAAGTAAGTTTTAATTTACAAAATGGAACACAATCGATTACCAGTCTTCTTAAACTCCATTCTAGGATGGAGATCACATCTGTATAATTATAACATTCGTTCTAGAAAAAAATTTAATGTCCCATCTGGTAGCTTTGCAAGAAAAAGCATCTTATAAGGAGTTCGGCTATACAATGCATTACCCGAAGATGGAGAAATGCATCTAGTTTAATAATTTTTAATAAGAGACTATTTGAACATTTAAAAAACAATGCGTAATTTCAAGTTATAAAAATGATACCTATTTATTAATATTTATCTAGCCAAGTGCTAAATAAATAATTTAAATAAAAAAACCCTAAGGACTGCACTAAAAAAATACATCGTATACTGTTATTAATAAAAACACAAAGGTTAAGTTGTTTTAAGTACCTAGATACCTATACATATGTATATAATTCAGTTTAGGATCCTCCCAAACTTATATATTCTATCGATTTTAATTGAAATATTAGGAGACGCCTCTGAAAATAAACTTAAAAACTTTATCAACAAATTTTAGATAAAGTTATAAACGCAATTGCAAAATTTAAATAATTTAATCATAGTGCCATCAAAATGCAGCTGTTAGTGTTTTGTGCTGTGATAGTGAGTCTTTTGGCCTATATTATTGGCCAAAACTTTTCTCAGATAAAGGAATACCTTAGATGGAGAATCCTGTTAAGTAAATTACCGACGGCAGCCGACTGGCGTTTCCTAGTTGGGCATGCATATAAATCATTCGGTATCTCAAATGGTAAAGTATGATTAAATAAGTATTAAAAACCAACCATCAATGCTTCAATATACAAAACTGTCGTACAAAGAAAAAAAATTTACCAAATTTCTTTGCGCTAGAATGTATTTGAACGAGTTTTTAGGATAAAAATTAGATGGTTGATATAGGGAAGTAATCAGCTTTATTTCAAAAATATTTCAAATAGTCGTTTTTACGTTTAGAATTTCGTGAACATGAAACTTCTTATAATTAATAAATAGTTTGGTAGTAACCCTTTTTCCAAGTTTATTGTTTTGAAAAAAACAATTAATTATGCTATTTAACACTAATTTCACGCTGACGTATAATGGGGATTAGAATAATGTGATGGTACTTTTAAGACATACAATAGTAGTCCGAAATGACTACCAAGAGAAAACTAAAAGTTAGTTGCCCGTATCGCAAAACAAAATAATATTTTTGGTAAGAGTTAACCACGCTTAATTAGCTACTAATTTGATATATATATATATATATATATATATATATATATATATATATATATATATATATATATATATATATATATATATATATATATATATATATGTATATATAATTCCTAAAATACCTTTGAGACCGTTTTTTTTTTAATTTTATATGGCATTAAATTTTTCTTTTAATTTCTCTGACTCCAATATCAACTTACTAATATGCTTTATACCAACATGCCTCTTTTTGGACGCCACTAGCAATAAATGCTGTTACCATTTAGGGGCTGATTTCGAATAACCACTCTCCCCTTAAAACCTAGACGCACATGGTTTTAATATGAAATTTTATACTAGTAAATACCATGTTGTCGATGGCATCATGTAGCCCAAACCTTAACGCTGTTAATCATGGATTGTTATGATTATGAATTCTCTCAAGTTGTTAGTTCATACCAGAGCTGGGAGTTAACTGCAAAAGTAGATAACTACATGGTTAACTACTTTTTCTGTAAAAGTAGTTGTATTCTTACTACTTCTTTCTCCTAGTAGTTATACCCGAAATACTAGCAAAAAGTAGTTAAAAAAGTAGTTAGCTGCTTAAGGTATTTTAACAACTTTTAAAAATATTTAACCCCTTCCCCATATTACGTCATTACATTACGTGTACATCGATGCTTGCCAAAAATCTCGTTAGAACAAGTTCTCGAAAATTTTTCGTCTGGCGTTTCCACTCCAGTAAGCGATACAACAGCGAAGCAATTACACAAAATTTGATTTTCTGACCTTAATAAACCCCAAACATGGCATATTAGTTCACATATTTGGAAGAAATTGCCTATCGCTCCGTTTTTATAGCCCCCGTTCCCCTTCCCGTTAATTTTTTCTACCATCTGTTAAACAAAATTAGATTTTCGGACCTCAATAATCCCATAGTTTTGTCAAAAATATGATTTAATATTTTCTGTGTAGGGGAGAAGAGGGAGACTTGATCCCAATATTTTGTTTTTTTCTGTAAAATTTTCTATGCTCAATTAATAACAGCCATTTATTTGATATCATACGTAAATTATATTTTTATTTTAAATATGTGCGATTAATCATTAGATATTTTATGGATACGGAGTTATTAAAAAAATACAAGATCGAGCAGAATGATCAAGTCTCCCAAATTTCTGGTTGACTTGTTCATCCTTTTTGGGTGACTTGGTCACAGGGAATCAAATCTGTTCTATCGTGGATTTTAATAAATAAATAAATAAGTTCATAAATGATTAGTCCATATAAAGTAGGTACTTTATTGCTTTAGAGACAATTAGAAAAAACCTAGCCTTAAATATATCAAACAAAAATTAATCTTAAGAAGAGAACAAACATAAACTCTAGAATACTTTGTTTTGAAAACTCTTCATTATTCAACGTTAAACAGACGCAACGATTTCGGGAAAACAAATCATCCCACCTGCTTACTGTATGTCCTAAATATTGGACTGGGCAACTTCTTTATAATTCGAGGACATAACACCTCAGCGACGTCTTCATTTTCCGGCCACTTGAAAGTTTTATCGTCTCTCTTCCTTGCAAATTTGACCTTAAAACACAATATTCATTACCTGGCCAACATAAGGATGAGATTTATTTTTTTGGGAAACCATGCTTACAATGACCCAATCACTTGCTGCTAAATTAAAGTCATCGGTGTTACCTTCTGATTCTGGTTCACTATCGGTGAGAATTTCGTCGTTAATATCGTAGTCGGAGTCAGGTGATGGTGGCACATCATCTTCCGAAGAGCTTAAATATTCCCTTAACTCTTTTAGGTTCTTCTTAGTTTCAATTTTAATTGATTTACTTTGGCTTTTCGCTCTTTTTCTAACTTGTTCTGTTATTTATCTCTATGCTGAGCTTCAAGTGCAAGCTTTTCAGGGGTATCTGTGAGAACTTTTGTTTGTGCTCGCTTTCTGCCTCTACCTGAGATTTTTCTGGAAGCCGCTTTAGGATAAGGTCTGATCATTTCAGGAGTAGTAAGATTACCAGTAGAAGTAGAGCGCTGATTAATACCTTATGTAAAAGCAGAGGCCGGTCATTTTCAGCAGATGTAGAAGGGTGGTTAGAGTCCTCCATGAAAGTGGTAGGGTGGTTAGGCTTTTCGGCTAAAGTGGACAGCAGGTTAGCGTCTTTTGTTGGTGATTGCCGCTTGTTAGTAGGTGTTGTCTCTTGTAAGACATCATTCGTTTCTATAGACATATGCTCGGGATCTTCGCGGTCAGTAACATAGGCCGACACAAAATCTTCGTCCGTAAATATATTTGAGCGAACGGTATTTGAAATACCTGTAACTCTAAACCAGCTTTCAATGTTACGTGGCGTAAATGCCAAAGCAAAAGCAATAGCTAAACATCCAGCAATCTCATAGACTGTTAAGGTTCTCCTTGGATGTGATACCATCCAATCATCGCAGGCAGTGTTATAAAAGCTTTTTAGCGGGCCAAATACGGTACTGTCTAGAGAGGTTGTAGCTTATGAGACGTGGGGGGGGGGGGTGGATGGTGAGAATAATTATGCCATGTTAGCATATATGATGGCACCCAGACTAACATGACTATCATGATTGTCCATAATCATTAAACATTTTTTGTCTTGAGTGACCTTTAAAGTACGTTGCACGAGTCTAGAGCTGGCGGAAAAATGCGGACAAAAACTTACACTGTTGTTATAATTATTTATAGAAATTTAAATAAAATAATTGTAAACAGTTTTTCATTTTAATTTATCTTATAATATAGGTAAATTTATCTCTTTGAAAGTTGTATACCAATTAGATTTTTAACTTTTCAATAAAAAATAAAGCAATCGTAAACAAAAAAACGTTTCAATCAGCGTAAGGCACGAGGCCTAATATTTTTAAAAATCTTAGTTAACCCTTTCTTCTGTTAAATCTGGCAACGGCCTTGCATTCGACCAATCCAAGACACCGACTAAAAATAACGTTCCTGTGATGAATATTCCATCTCTTTTCATTATACATGTTTCCTTTGTCCCACTTAAGTGTAACAAACATCTGAAGGTTTAACGGGCGACTGGCAGTGGCGAAGAAGCTGTTGATTGAAATTTGTTTTTTATTGTTGTGATTTTTATTAAAATGAATGAGTACACGCGGGGGAAAACCTTGCATAGCCAAGCCCGGGAAGTAATTGGCCATGTTTATAGGGTGTGCAATGAAGAAGCTACAAATAATCAATTTAAATTGCCACTAAAACAAAAAGCCTCATATACGGGAGTAAGCGTAAATTCGGTAAAAAGAATTCGGAGAGATGAGGAGAGACGGAGAGAACACCCGGAGCAACCACTATCATCTCCTGGGAAAAAAAGGCCTCGTCTTTCTATCAACAACCAGATCGACGACGCCGATTTTGGCATAATTAGGCGCACTATTGAAAAATTTTATTTGGAACTGACAGTTGTCCCCACAATGAGGAAACTTCTACAAAAATTAAGAGAGGACATGGACTTTCCTTATAGCAAAGACACGTTAAGGCGGCTATTGAAAGCAAACGGCTTTTATTTTCGCAAATGTCAAAATAAAAGAAAAATATTGATGGAAAGGCCCAACATATTGCATTGGCGATATAAGTATTTAAGAGAAATTAAAAAATATAGAGAAGAAGAAAGGAATATCATATATATGGACGAAACGTGGGTGGACAATGACCTAACATTTAAGAAATGTTGACAAAGTGACGAAGTATTTGGTATAGTCAACAACATAAGCTCGACAGGTAGGTATTGCTATCGCATATATCATTTTTTATGACCTGCAGTTTCATATTTAGTTTTTAGGGCAAATTAAAGTGTGCGTGTGCCAAACTTACCGAAATACACTTAAACGTCATAAAATGATGGATTGGTGTCCGAATTTTATCTGCCGTAACTATACTTATAGCGGGTTGCTCAAAGCAATTGAACCAATATCCGGGAACTTTGATTGTAACAAAACATATAACATTGACGTCGACAAATACAATAATTGTATCTGCGGCCGGGACATTCAGAATTATTCTGAACGTCCATTACACTTATTACGTGATTAAATTTTTTATGTAACCCAACATAAGTCTTTTGAATGAAGAAATTCTTATGTTTCGGCAATCACCAATACTTGAAATCTCTACTGAAATAGTAAAATTTTGCTTACATTTAAAATATCGAGTACTGTAACTTACAGTTGGGGAAAGTTTCAAGCTAATTTCACCGAAATTTGTGTGTGTGTTCTATTACAATGGCCAATATAACTGATATTGTTTCTTTATTGATGCAAAATATTTTTTGTTGTAATCATATACATTCCTTTGTTTTTTAATATGATGGTACAAACCTTTCTACACAAATATACTTTTATTTATTTCTTATCTAATTAACTTAATATTATATAGAATTGAAACTGAGTATTACGCACGCCTATGCCTCCACAGCTAAAACGCCCCTTTTTACGTCTTTTACCCCCTTGCCACCTCAGGCGTTGTAGCTCTAGACTCGTGCAACGGTCTTTACTGTTATTTTATTTTTTTATTTTCTATTTTATTTTTATTATTTTATTTATTTTTTATTATTATTTTCCTTCATCCAAATGAGGATTGTTTTTTAAGAGAAATCATTTAGTTATTAATTTCATGGCAGTCTGTGCCCTGTTTGCAGCTGCTCCAAGTTCAGTCCAACCTACTTTAGTTTGTTGTTCAATAAAAAAGATGTTGAAACTTTTATCAAACATTGGGATTCCTGTTTTAATTCCCTTATTTCTGACTGCTGCAATTATGGTTTGAGGTGGATTTTTTACAAAGTCAGGAGAAGCAGCCCAAGAAGAAAAGGTTTGGGTGATTTTTTTAGCATTTCTCAAAGAACTATAATCTAATATATAACAATAAAACCAATATATACATTTTGCCTTTTCAGGATCACTAGAATAATCAGGCATTAAATTATATGGAAATAAATTAAAACCTTGTCCTACTAAAGGTCTTGCTTTTATTATTGAACCATCACACTGGCTTGTATCAATTTTTGCAATTAAAGGAGAATCAACTGGTTCTTTAAAATGGAAGTTCTGGTAGTGTAAAATAGCATAAAATTTATTCTTTGTTAAGTCATTTTTATCAGGTTCATCAACTAAGGAAAGATTATTTCCATCGCAAACCATGAAATCATTGCATTGTCTTCCAGCAGCTCTTTCTCTCTTATAAGTTTCTTTAGCTCTCTTCAAAGCAATGTTTAATTTTTTTCCACATCTTATGTAATCTTTAATTTTGTCTTCACTTAATTTAGTGAATGTCTTTAATAATTCATTTAAATCAATACTCTCTACAGATTGTGTACTGATTACACTTCTATCTAGCACAAAATTTGTTCCAGAAACAAAAAAATGTGTCATGGTAGGTTATGCTCAAACAGGGTACAGATTGTGGGATTTAGCAAAGGAAAGAATAATCATTTCTAGAGATGTAGAGTTTGATGAGAACAAATTTTATTTTAAAGAGAAATCTGTAAGTGTTCAGAATGATATAGAAGAATGTGAGAATAAAGATGAGAATGAAATTAGTGCAGAAAATGAGATTTTAACAGAAAATATTAGAGTGGGTAAACGAAATGTAAAATTACCTAAAAGATACGAAGATTTTGAAATGTACATGGCATTTGATGCTTGTAGCTTTGTTGAAGACGTACCGAGTTGTTTTAATGATTTAGAAAGTAGGTCAGATAGGCAAAAATGGTTTAAAGCAGTAGAGAATGAACTGAAATCAATAGAAACGAATGAAACTTGGGAAAAAATTGAAAGACCAAATAACATAACATTATTAGATACTGAATGGGTTTTTACATATAAGACCTTAGAAGATAAAGATGATGATAAGTATAAAGCTAGGTTAGTAGTTAGGGGATTTGCACAGGAAAGGGATAGAAGTTATGATGATATATACTCACCTGTAGCAAAAATGACAACTATTAGAGCTTTGTTAATTATTGGTAATCAGTTTGGGTATCATTTCCAACAGTTAGACGTAAAAACTGCTTTTCTAAATAGTACGCTTAATGAAGATATTTATATATATCCACCACAAGGTATAGATTGTGATTCAAATTTAGTTTTGAAATTAAAGAAATCGTTATATGGTTTGAAACAATCATCTAAATGTTGGAACGATGAGATAAATAAGTTTTTATTAGAAATTGGTTTTAATAGATCAGAAAATGATTATTGTTTGTATTTTTTACGTTCAAATGATGTAAAGATTTTTCTTTTAATTTATGTCGATGATATAATTTTGACAGGTCCTGATTTAAATAAATTAAGTCAGATTAAAACTAAACTTATGAATAAATTTCAGATAAAAGACAAGGGTGAGCTAAAACATTTTCTCGGGCTTAAAATAAATTATGATAGAGAACAAGGTATATTAAAAATTGACCAGTCAAAATATATTCAAGATATTTTGAAGAGATTTGGTATGGAAAATTGTAACAGTTCAATTATACCAATAGATCCTAAAATAAAATTTGATATGTGTAATGACAATAGTAAAAAGACTGAGAAACCTTTTCGTGAATTACTTGGCTGTTTGATGTATTTAATGTTAGGTACTAGGCCGGACATTTGTTTTGCTGTTAACTTTTTCAGTCGATTTCAGGATAAAGCTTCGGATGAAGTTTATAATTGTTTAAAAAAGGTTTTAAGATATTTAAAAGGTAGTGTTAACGTAGGTTTAGAATATCATAGAAACCAAACCAATGCTAGCTTATGTTGTTATGTTGATGCAGATTGGGGTGGTGACACACTTGATCGAAAATCCGTTACTGGATATGTTTTTAAGATATTTGGAAATATTTTGATGTGGTCTACAAAGAAGCAATCGTGTGTGTCATTATCCACAACGGAGGCGGAACTGGTAGCTCTTTGTTCATCTGTTACTGATGGATTATGGTTAAGGAAACTTTTTCTTGATTTTGACATTAAAATTGATCTTATTACGTTTTTTGAAGATAATCAGGGATGTTTAGCATTAATCAAAAATCCGTCTAATAATCGTAGAGTAAAGCATATCGATCTTAAATTTAATTTTGTTTGTGAATATATAAAAAGAAAATTAATCAATGTAATTTATGTAGAATCATGTAATCAGCAGGCAGATATTTTGACCAAAGGTTTGCCAGGACCCACGTTTGTTAAATTCAGAAATATATTAGGTTTAAAAGATTTTAGCGAGGGAGGGTGTTATAGTATGCACTAAAATCTTTCTGTATGCCCATTACTATGGCATTTGCCCATTCCTATTATAGTTAAGTTTGCTATTTTGTTAATAGATGGCGATGCTATGTAATACAAGTTAGGCAAAAGTATTTTCTTTGGAATCTTCTAGAAAGATCGAGAGTAGAGTTCTGGGATAAAAAAGATGTAGAAGCACGTTCTTGTTAGCTAATAGTTAATAAATAAATAAAAAGGCCTTCATCGTTTTATTAAAATAACATTTACATGGTTTTGAAAATGTTCTAAAAATTTATAAAATTCTGGGAGGTCATCCATCCACTATCATGAACAACACCGACCGTTCCTGCGGAACTGTTATCTATCATACATTGCTGCCAAAGTTTTCTCGGAATGAATGATACATGAAGTATATGGTTTCCGATGGCACTGATTGCGCAACAAGCAGCCACTGTCTCTCCGCGTTCACCGAAGGTTCCAACCTGTTTTTCGCCTCTGCATGCTATAATTTTTTTCGGCTTATGACCATTTGAAAGCCCTGTCTCATCGACATTCCAAATCGCCTCTGACCCGATCTTGTTCTCAGCGAGAACGGTTTTTAAATTATCGAAGAATTTCAATACATTGCTTTTATTGAAGCTAGTAGTAAGGCTTGTTGCTTCGGGGTATCTTAATAAAAAATTGCTATTACGCTGCATAAAACCATATATCCAATCATACATAGCTTGCTTTCTGGCGAGTGTTCCATGTCTTGGGTATTTTTTTATTATTACGAACAGCAAATTCATAAGCGAATTGTTTTTTTGTAAGGCCATGGTGTAACTTGTTGTTATTAACTTAAAGGTAACACACACCTAATTCACAACTCTTAGGTATTCAAATACGCTGACTTACGAGATATTTACTTGACATTTATCGACTTTGATTTACGTGGTATTTATTTCGCGCCATTTCCTTGGTAACGTATTTTTGTAAATGGTCCTTCGTCCAGTAGATGAATCCGAAAATGTTAAATTTCTGACTTACGAGGTATTGATTTGAGGCCATCGATATGTACATTTTATCTTTAGACCGAAATAATTATTTATTTTTTCGTTAAGGGGCGTCGGTTATATTTTACATCAAATTTAGTATATCAACTCCATTTTTCTGCTAATAGAAATTGTCCAAAAAACAAGAACACGCGAGCGATGCCGCGAAAAGGTTGGTAGTAAAGAATATTTCTAAAATGTGGCGTAGCAAAATTTAATTCACAGTACGCCACAAAGAAATCAAATGTATAGTTATTATCTAACTAATTTTGTAGATTCTATAAATGCTAATAAACTCGATTTTATTTTTAGAATTTAGAAGTAAATATAAAATCATAAGATTAAAATCCAAGAACCGTTATCTCAAGAATGCCTTGAAACAAAGTACCCTGTTTACATTAACCTTTAACTACACGCGCCTTAAAATGTACATTAAGTACACGCGTGGTGTATTTTATGCACCATTCATTAAAAGAGTATTTAAGCCAAGTAAAGAGCTGAATAATACTTCTTTTACATTAAATAAATGTTTATTAGTCAAAAACATAGGTTGATGTCAATACATACAAGTCCAAACAACTCATTTATAATAAAAAAATATAACTATTTGACAAACTATGATCAACAAACATAAAATGTAAGCCGCAAGATCCAATAAGCCTGGTGCTCGAAAAATAAAGTAGAAAAAACTCTTCTGTGTTCTCTAGCTACTCCATGTCTTCATCGTTTGCATATTGATTTTTGCATTCTGGGCAAGTAATAATGGTTGTGGCATGTTCCTTGCAGACGGGTCGATTGCATGTAGTGCACGTCATTGTTGTCACCCTGTTCTTTTGTCTCCCACAGCAAAAGCATCTTCTCCGTATTTTTGCTGGCGGGCCTTCCTCTAGTTTCTCTTCTTGTGGTCGCTTATATTTATTTAGAAAAAGCCTAATATCAGATGGCAATGTCCTTATTTCAGCTCGTTCCGAAAGATACGGCTTCATTAAAGAAATCGACAGTTCTTTTAGAAAAATCCTACGGAATTTTTGAGGGCTGTCGATATGCGTAGAATTATACAACTTTTGGCTATTTATGCCTGCTATATTCATCAGTTGAAAAAAAATTACTAAGGGCCATCTTCTTGTTCTCCTGGAGACGGAGAAAGCACCGCACATTTTATCCACTGTATCTACGCCACCTTTAGATGCGTTGTAGTCTAGAATAATATCTGGTTTATTAGTTACGGCATCTATGGAACGATCATCGTGCATAGTAGAAAGCAAAATAACAGATCTATTCTTTTTAGGGACATAAGACACCAGTGTGACATCCTTTTGGAACCCAAATATAGAAGAACCTTCTGGTCTTGTTTTGTTAGGTAAAAAGTCCATTGGTAACTCTCTCTTATTTTTTTTCAACGTACCAACTAAGGTAACTTTATCCTTCAAAAGATCTTTTGCCAACGGGTAACTTGTATACCAGTTATCGCATGTCAAATTTCTATTTTTTCCTTTCCAAGGTCCGAGTAAACGGTGGGTAATATCAGCTGGCGTATTAGATTTTTTATATTGCCCTTCTGGCTGTTGACCACAGTAAATCTCCAAATTGCTAACATAAAATGTTCTAGAATCACATAAAATAAACACCTTGATCCCATATTTAGCGGGTTTGCTAGGGATGTATTGGATAAAACTGCATCTACCCCTAAACGGTATCAACATCTCATCAATCGTAAGGTGTTCGCCTACGCAATAATTATTCTTACAGTTCTCTACGAACCGATCAACAACAAATCGAACTGCAGCAAGCTTGTCAGTTACTTTTCTATCATTTCTAGTTATTTTGTCATCAAACCTAACCGCACTCAATAAAAATAGGAATCTATTGCAACTCATGCAAGCTCTAAATATTTCATTTCCGGTGCCATCGTTTGTCCAGAGTTCGAGAAAATGTGTGTGATTTTGTTTTTTCGATCCTGCTAGGAACAGTAAACCCAAAAATGCCAAGAATTCTGTTTTTGCAATGTCTTTTGCATCCCTTGGCCTATCGTAAGTTAGCCGCATTTTTTGGATCTCTAAGTTTGTACATTCAACAATATGTTCAATAATATCATGAGTAAAAAATTTCAGGAAAGCACTTCCATAATCGGTAATGTCTCTTGCACATGGTTTTGGCCCCGGAAATATTTTTACGATATTTTTTCTATTAGTTTTGCTAAATTTACTTACGACTGGGTTCTTATACCATATGGTTCTTTTATCTTTTCCAACAAAATACTCTTCTCTGTCTTCGCTTTCTGAATCGGGCTCTTGTTCATACTCGGAATCACTTCCTTCTTCCTCCGTCTCAGTATTGTGGTCACTTTCCTCAATCGCTTCATTTTCTGACATATCGGCTTCTCCTCCAACTTCTTCTTCAGGCTCTTCGTCAACAATCACTTCAGCCATGGCCTGAAGCTCATCTTCTGTTAGGCGTTTTGGATTCCTTATTTTGATACGGTCCCTGAAAAAATGTGAAACATGAGAGGACCATAATTACACAGACATAATTATAATAAAAATAATAATGATAAACAGTAATAATAATGTTTGTGATTGCTATTATGATTATTATTTGTGTTATATTACTGTCATTATTATTACTATTATCCATAAGTAATAAATAGGTAACATTCTTTTGCATTCTAAGTAAAACCAATATATACTTACATTATGACTTATCTACACGCGTGGCGTACTCTATTCACCATTAAGCACCCCGGCAGAATTTAGGCTCGAGAATACCTTGTCGACGGGGCTGCAGTCAACAGACTAACGGATGTGGTGGTAGACACTACGGTTAAAGGTTAGACGATAGGGTGGGGCCGCTGTCTAAATTTGTAGGAAAATAACGCCGGTTTAAATTAAGCTGGTGCATTTTATACACCGGCGCGTGTAGTTAAAGGTTAAGTCTAGTAGTGTCAATGCATGAACCAGCCACTTAAAATAATTCGTAATCATAACAATCCATGATTTTGGCTATATTATGATGCTATCGATCACATGGTATTTAGTGTTATAAAATTTCTTATTAAAACCATGTAGTGTAGAGTAGAGTGGTTATCCTAAATGAGCCCCTTAATGGCAACGTCATTTATTGGTAGTGACGTCCAAAAAGGGACATGTTATAAAGAACATTAGCTAGTTAGTATTAGAGTTTGAGAAATTAAAAGAAAAAAAAATTGAGAATTTCACACTATTTAAAATCCTTTTTTCAAAATTGCTCTAAAATACATATTTTTAAAGATGTTTTAGGAACTTAGATATATATATATATGTATATATATATATATATATATATATATATATATATATATATATATATATATATATATATATATATATATATATATATATGATGTAATGGTTTTGCTTCATACATCAGAGCAGGTCTGATCACTGCTTTATAGACTACTCTTCTCGCGTTGATTTTATGATCACATGGCATACGACAGACTTTTTCCAATTCTTTCATCCTGCTTACACTTTGTATTTAATTCTACACGAGTTAATCGTTCTATTTTAAATAGAATTAAAGCGGAGAGGAGTGGTTGATAAAAAGCAATGGGTCATTTAATGGTATGATTTACTCAACTACAGTTTTTATAAATAACTTTACCTTATAACGATTAACGAAAAAGACCATGAAGTAAATGAAAATTGAAACGACAGAAAAAGCAAATGGTCATACAAATTAAAAAATGTCTCATTACTACCCTAGCATCTAGAATCTGTTAAAATTCCAGCAGTTATGACTGGTCCAAGGGTAATTTAAATCCATTTGTTAGATATCTATCAACACACAGCCTTTAGTCTGGACGGTAGATCACTGAAACAACGTCATTGTAAAAAACGTTCAGGATTAATTTCAAGTATGTTAAAGCTACAATTAAATATGGTTGAGGAAGCAAACGTGGTTGAGGAAGCCTTTTCGAGTAGGGCTGCTTCTGCATTTCATGTGACGTTTTTTCCCTCTACAGTAATTCTTAAATGGGATTCATGTTTGTTTGTTGCATTCAGTCACTACTGCTTTATTTTGGCCGCATTATTTCTATTATTTTTTAATCTCAAAGGCAAATCTAGGTGAAATGATTAGATTTAGGGGCGGCCAAATTTTAGTTTTGCCCCTCCCCCTTTAAAATTTCCTAGATTGTTATTAGGGGCCGAACTTGAAAAAACCGCCAAGCACGTGTTTTCTTCTTTATTATGAAGAGTGTATATGCCGATGTTAACACCCCACAATTTTTTTTTAAATATAAGCATTTAAATAAGGGGCCAACACATATTTAATTATTTTTAATAAGTAGTGTCTATGCTTAATTTAATACCCAGCAGTTTAGTCAATTATGGGATAAGGCCATTTGTTCAGAAAACTTTATACCTCATTTTCTGCCTGCTTAGGAATTTAAATTTCAAATTTTTTCTTTTCACCGCCATCGAACAAGAAGTATATCTTCCAAATTTCAAGATCTTAGGTTCAGCGATTTGGATCAGTAGTGGATCTAGTTGAAACCACTTTATCACCGTTTTGTCGGCACAACAGTCATTTACCCAACCTAAACAAAATTTTGATCTTTAATTACAAATATTGAAATATTTTTCACCAACCTGATAAAACTAATTTCAACATTTATTTGGGGTTATCTTCTAAAGTCTGATGTATATTTTTATTAAAAAATGATTCACTCGATGATTTATGTATATGTTTTACTTAGTCGAGGAGCAACTGTGAACAAAAGGCAATAAATGTACTTTTTGGAAATTTAGAACATCCAGTTCGATCAAAGCACAAGGTTCCCATAGAAACACTCGCAATACTGTCGCTCAACTAAATAAATTGACGTAAATCCAGCGAAGTTTAGATTTAATACTTCCTTAAAATAATATCGGTTTAGTAGTATTTTGAACGCTTTATCCTTTTTTTACCCTTTTCTTTTAATCTCGATGAAAAATAAAAAAGCAATAAATCTCAACTTGGACTGAAACAGAAAGTTTAAATAAACTAAGCGAAATGAAATAAATCTGCATCCTCGTTGTGCTTAATGGCATAAATCCATTGAAAAAGTATACACAGGGTGTTATCAAATTCGCTGCATATACTGAAACCGGTAAATCCTGATATGAATTCAGACTGAAAAAAATAGTCACAAATGGCGCTTCGCGATAATAAGCTGGTAATCGCTCCTCAACTTTTCTCTAACCAGTGGTACCCGGCACTGGCAAGAAACACATGATACACTGTAAAATGCTGTGGAAAATTTACTACAAGTATCTTGAAAAGAATCCAAAATTATTACAGAAAGGTGTTTGTAATACTTTAGATTTGATGTAAAATGTAAGGATTTTTCGCGTAAAATGTTATTTCCTTGTGAAAATACTTAGCGTGTAGTAAAATTACTAACTATTTACACGACATACTGGTAAACTTACACAACAAATACAGTTAATTCTTAAAGCACAGCGAAAATAGAAATGTTTGTAATTTCGCAACATTAATTGATATAAATTCACATTGAAAGTGTAATTTGGCTCCTTCCGAGACGTGCATGCATGCATTGGAGCTGATGCAATCATTTGTTTACGGGCTTTGAGCGCTTTAGCTGTGTGCGTAATATTTGTGCCGTATTTGTGGTGGTTCTGCTGTGCTAGCCCTAAAACTGGTTTAATTTGACAATTGGGGGTTTAAATAGGCAAGTGTCAGACTAAGACAACTAAATTTTGTACCATAAAATCATTTTTTGCTCGAAAATCATGAACTTAAACATTTTTTTGCATGGCACTTTATATAACAGTGTCAATCTGTCAAAACTTGCCTGGGTTACTAGATCTAAATTTAATACCGTACTAAATTTAAACCCCTTTAGTGAATTAGGCCATCACTGTACATGTCGATGTCTAAGCCGATGTTTTTATAAAATAAATGTTTATGTTCCTATAGAGTTATGATTATTTTATTTCGTAATGCCTTCGTATTAAACTGCCTGCTTCACAGATTATATAGCCTTTCAGGATGTAAATAAAAAGGTATAACATTCCATAAAAAAAGGGCGTCACTGCCGGTTATACCTTAAAATAGTCTTAAAATTACGACAAACAATGATTTTTTTACAATAATCTACTGTAAAAGTCATATTATATTTATGGAGGAATTAGAAAACATTATTTACATCACCGTGTCGGAAATTAGAACTAAGGTTACAGCGATAATTATTGTTTTATTAATAAATTTTAGTTTACTAACACGCGAATATTTATTGTAAATTTACATAATGTTTATCGGCAGATATTTAAATTTACAATAATTATTTCAACAAATTTCATACAATTTTACATCATCTTACTGTAACCAAAATGTAAAAGTACGTCATTTTAATTTATTATAATTGTAGAATTTTTATATACAGTATGTCCACGGATAGAGGTCACAAGAGGACAAATCGACCAAAAATTTCATTGTTCGAAAAAAAATCATTTTTGGTAAGCTTCTGCTTCTCAGAAAAATACGATTTACGAAGAAAGTTTTTGACTTTTTTATACAGGGTGCTCAAAAAACACAAAAATAATAAATTATATGAAGAGTAAACCACCTTTATTTTTCATTTTAGAGCAAAATGATAAAGACAAAAAATATTTCAAATTGCAGTCCAAATTTAAATTCAAAATATCAGCTCAAAATAAATTTTTTATTTTTGTGTTATAATTTTACCAAAAGATATTACTGTAGGACCTATGTTTTCTAGGTAATTTTACCTTTTCACCTCATCTCACTATCTTTTATGACAAATGTCAGAAATTTAAAATTTTTGAGATGCTAACTGTCGAACAAAAAATTTTTTTGGTTCAATGTTATGGAAGCGGTGAAAAATCTTATACTTATCTGCAAGAACAATTTTTTGAAAAGTTTCCGGGAGTGTATGTTTCAACAAATGGAATTCGGCGATTGATGAAGAAATTTAGAAACACTGGGTCGGTGCAGAATTTAAAAAAAACGAAGAAATTATTTGATGAAAACGATGCGGTTACCGTTTTGGTTATGCAGTCTGTCGTTGAAATGCCCATATCATTGAGAAAACGAGCTCAAAATTTGCAGGTTGTCCAAAAAAGTCAAATTCAAAAAATCTTAAAAGACAAACAAATTAAACCCTTCAAGCCACATTTTAATCAAGCTTTAGAAGAGGGAGATCCAGCAAAACTACTGGATTTTTGTTTATGGGTTGGGGACAAAATTTTAAATGAAAATAACCACTTTCATAAACTTATTTTATTTTCCGACGAATCGACTTTCTCTACAAATGGTACGGTCGCTTCACAACATGTACGATACTGGAGCGAAGTAAATCCAAATTTTAGGATTCCTGCACGAAGCCAATACTTTAAAAAAGTAAATGTGGGGTGTGGCATTTTTTATGATGGAATAATTGGGCCATATTTTTTTGAGAACACGTGCAATCGAAATTCGTATATGGAAATTTTAGAAACTTTTCTGTCAGAAAAGCTGGATCAGCTGCCATTACAGTACCGACGGCAAATGTACTTCCAGCAAGACGGCTGTCCGGCGCATTGTGCACAAGAAGTGACAGAGTGGCTTAACAATGAATTCGGAGATAGATGGATTGGCCGAAACGGTCCAGTTTTGTGGCCTCCAAGGAGTCCCGACCTCACGCTTTCGGATGCGTATCTCTGGGGCCACTTAAAGCAACTAACGTTTCAGCAACCCATTGAAAATAATGTCGACATTTTAAAACAGAGAATTTTAGAGTCGGTGCAAAGGATTTCGCTTGAGGAAATAAGAAGAAGTTATGATCACATCAGGCGGCAGTTTGAAAAACGTGTGGAATACGGGGGAGGAGTGTTCGAATAAATAGTATTTTTGTTCATTGTAAAAGGTATATTAAAATTAATCAATCTTATACTTACTAATTGAGAAATAAAGATAGTTTCCTTTTGACATGATTTATTATTTTTGTATTTTTTGAGCACCCTGTATAAAAAAGTCAAGAAACTTTCTTCGTAAGTCGTATTTTTCTAAGAAGCAGAAGCTTACCAAAATGTTTTTTTTTTTGAACAATGAAATTTTTGGTCGATTTGTCCTTTAAAATTTTGTTGCAAAAATTTTAAATTTTCTGACATTTGTCGTAAAAGATAGTGAGATGAGGTGGATAAGGCAAAAAATACCTAGAAAACGTAGGTACAGTAATATTTGATAAAATTATAACAAAAATAAAAAGTAAAATATTCAGCTGATATTTTGAATATAAATTTTGACTGGAATTTGAAATATTTTTTGTCTTTATCATTTTGCTCTGGCATGAAAAATAAAGGTGGTTTACTCTTCACACAATTTATTATTTTTGTATTTTTTGAGCACCATGTATAAAAATGTCGAGCATTTTCTTCGTAGACCGAATTTTTTTAAGAAGCAGAAGCTAACCAAAAATGATTTTTTTTCGAACAATGAAATTTTTGGTCGATTTGTCCTCTTGTGACCTCTATCCGTGGACATACTGTATATTTTACACTGATTTCACAGCGATTTTTTAGGGGAATTTACAAATGGTATATTAAAACATATTTACCTAATAAGTGTCAAATTACAATTAGAATGAAAATTTCACACCTGTCATTCTAAGCCAATCTCACACTTTCATTTCGACAGATACCAATGACAACCTTCAAATTTTTCGGAAATTTTTCTCCTCCTGCCAAGCTAGGCGAACAAAATTAATAAGTGGAAATTTTTTCTTGACAGCTATCATATGATCCGAAAATCAGTATTCAGGATCAAATTTTGGTATTTAATGTTTTTATTCATTTTATAATACTAAATAAATACAAATGTTTATTTACCAAATATTTCTTTAATTAAGGCTAAATATTTTTGGAATTCTGGTTGGAACTCTTCTCTTCGTAATGGAGAATAACAAGGATAATGGTTATCTTCCCTTTCCACTTCTATCAGATGTCTATGTTTAATATAATAGATGTAATATTTGGATGCAATTTTGTTCTGTTGAATTCTGGTTTTTCTTAAAAAGGATGGGATATCTTCCTCCAAAATCTTCTGGATAGCTGAGAAAAGGTTTTCTTGATGGGGATTTAATTCAGTTTTTTCCATTAAACATTGCAAATACTTTAAATTCTTATGAGACATATTAATGTCCCCTATTTCAGAGCAAGATTTACAAACACCGTAGGGCTTAAAATTAGTTTCTTGATTGTTTACTGCCATGATTTAATTATTGTGAACTAAAGAGGCACGTTTAAGAAATAACTGTCGACGTGACGTATAGCAGAGACGATTTTGACATCACAAGCCTAAGCCTACTTGACTGTGGTATCTACTATCTACCTAGATTTTAAAAATTGTTTTGTCTGGCATAACTAGTCTAAACTAGACTATACTATGCTTTCCCTTTGTTTTAGTAAATGAAATGTAGTAAAAATAAATAAAAAGGATAATTTTCACTTATATTTTTTGCATTTCGTTTAACTAAACAGTGAGGAAACTTATGCCAAAGTCGTTATAGATGAGGCTGGATCTTCAACATTGTAAAATCTTTCATTGCAAAAAACCAGAAACTGCCTCCATACGCTCAATTTTGACCTCTTTGTATTTTGAGGTTAAATTTGCCACTTCTATCTTTATGTTTTCAGAATTTTCACTACCAAAACGGACCATATTTTTGATTGAAAAGAAAAACACGTCAATTCATAAAATTATGTCACGTTTAACAAAAACATGCGTCACCGCATAAACGTCAAAATGTAAGAACCAGCCAACTTCATTGTTGCAAAAGTAAGTTTCAAAATGAAACATGTCAGATTTTTTAATTTTTTTTCAAATAAATTTTAGGTGTGAAATTTTCTTACCGAATCCCCCGCGTCCTTGAATTAATATCCGGAAATTCTTCCTCAGTCACGCATTTTTCTAGAAAATTTTCCCTCGTCTGCGACTCGGGAAAATTTTCAAGAAATGCGTTCCTTCGGAAAACTTTCCGGAAATAATTCGAGCACTAGGGAGATTATAAGTGAAAATTCGCGCTGATATTTGGTGGCCAAAAATAACCAAACATATTTATTGTAATTTTACTATATTTTGGTTTACAGTGTACGGAACAAGTTGCCAATTCTATCCATAATTTTTTATGTAACAAGTTAGCATAAGAAATAATGTTATTATTACCTTTGTTGTAAAATCTCTTTAAAATTCACTTCTTTTGAGAATACCAATATACCAAGAAACACGGACAACACAATACAGTCATTAATTTAATGCAAGGAACCAACGCTTGACTGACACTGAAAAAAGTTTCAGTTAACGCATCAAACACAAAATTTAAAAGATTCCACTTTATTCTGTCACTACCCGCACAATTAAAAACTGAAAACTAATATTTTTGTTACTTTTAAAGAAAAATCTGTGTAAAATTCACTTCCCTTATTATAAAAAGATGTTTACATAAACATTAATACACTTATGCAATACTAACAAAACCGCAGGTATAGCCATTGATGAAAAAACATTCCACTAACTAATTAAATATAAAAAAAAAATTAGCCTTACATTAAGCGCTAATATACTTGTGTTAAACGAAAATTCTTAGTGCAAGTAAAGACTGATCTTGAATCTAAAAATGTTCTATATATTGTTGGCATTTAAGACAATAGTAATATTTGTTTAATTACTGCTACTCTCAGTTTTGAAGAATAGGAATAAAGTTATTTTAATAGGCAATTCACATTGATTCAAGAATTACTAAAGTTATGGCAAATAGTTTATATACATTGACATAAATATGGCTTAATCTTGAAGAAATATATACACTTTTCTAGCAACAGAAGTTATTCCTCATGGGAATACTATAAATTTAAACAAATACTAACTATACTTATCTGAAGAATAGCTACTTTTAAGTGAATTTAATTCCGCTTGGGACAAATAGACACACATATTGTTTGAATTTTAACTGCATTTGACACAAGAATAGCTATTTTCCGGAAAACGTAAATTGAGTCCCGCCTTCATATTTTTACGTAAATTGAGTCCCCTAGTCAAAATAATAATACGTAAATTGAGTCCCGGGTTCCAACAAGAGCTTCCTAAATCGAGTCCCGGGATTTTTAAGTATCTATACAGTGTTTCAATTAAGTACTTGTGAAAAATTACACATTTTCATTTCTTCGAAAAACCGACACGCCATATGAACTTTTCATCTTAAAATTAGTCAAAGAACCACCCTTTAAAGTTTGTACAAGTACATAATTGAAACCCTGTATAATAAGAGAGGTAAATAAACTACCATTAGACACCCTCAAAAATTTTATTACAAAACATTTAAAATAGTACAAGAATTAAGAGATTATAAATATACAATTTATATCTATATAATAAGAGGTGTACAAATTTTTATTAAAAAACATTTAAAATACAATTTATATCTATATAATAAGAGAGGTACAAATTGCATTAAAAAACATGTAAAATAGTACAATAATTAGAAGATTATAAATATACAATTTAAGAGATATTTATTGGAAGGAACTTGAAAGAAACTTTCTTTACAAACTCGAATAAGGAAATGTGACAGTTGCATAGGTCAGCTATTGCTTCCCTTAAAAAGATTTCCTTCTCAATAATAGTTTTTGATTTTTTGGTCGACTTGCTTCTAAGATGAATATAAGTTTCACTTTGAATTCCTTTTAAAACTTCAATAAATATGGAAATATTGGGATGTGGAGAATTAAACATTCTATTAAGTCGAGCATGAAATGATTCACAAGAGTTAGTGGTTCTATTAGCAGAACATGAAAATTCGGCCCATATCTGTGGAGGAAACGGCGCTTCTTCTGATATATAATTTTCTAATACATAATCGCAAAATTCAGTTACCGTTTGATCATCTGGAAGTTCTGCCATTATATAATCAGTAAAAACAGTTGAAACGTCTTCAGGTCTTAGAAAGGCAAGTCCAAAGAATGACTTTAAAAAATTTGCCTTTTCTGATTTCGATGCATATACCCGAGCTAAACCAATAGACTGAATTTTGCGATACCAACTTTCGCCGAGATGAAAACGACATCCCTTAATTTTTGTTTCTGTGAGCACTGATTGAACACTCACATGTATGGCCTTTTCAAAATCAATAAAAATATTTTTCGGTGAGAATCTCAATCCTACATTTAAACAGGTGTTAACTAAATGCCTAAAGCAATTTTCATAACATTTCACAGTTTTGTTGGGAAGAAGAAAAAAAGCAAGGGGTACATACGAATCATAATGTAAGGCATGAAAAGTGAACAGTTGATAAAAATATTTAGGGCAACTTTTAAACGTACCATCCACATAAACTGTATCTGAACGGCATAGCGCTTCTAAATTTTTCTTCGTAGAAAATCCGAGAATCTTACTTTGGAGATCGTTGACGATCACAAAATCTTCATTAGCATTGGTCTTGATGTCCATATTTCCAACAGCAGAAAGGGTTTCTTCAGTGGATCTGGGATTCACGTGTTTCGACTGTCGGGCGTTCAGCATGTTCCTTTTGATTAAGGATATGTCATTCCTTGTAAGTGTCTCTATATCATTGTTTTTTAGAGCTAGGTGAATAAGCTTAGAAGGTCTTGCACAAATATCGTCGGAAGCTTTACGTTTTAATCCGTTGCTTAACTTCTGACTCTCTAACTTGTTTTCTTCTAGTGGTTCATGCGAGTGAGGTGATGGTCCTGCCAATACTTCTTCATTTTTTCCCAGTTTTAAGAACGATTTACAGGTATTTTTACTACACATCCATCTTTCGGTGTTATTCGCCAACGTTTTGTGAAAGCGAAATTTATATCCATGTAAAACCAAAAGATTTCTGCCTCTTTCACTAATTATAACTTCCATATTAAAATCAGTCGATACTACTTGATGCTAACGCGAACAAATACTAAATAATGTACAGACAAAATCATCGAACAACCCCAATTTATAATAACACCGCAATAAATTACTTAATTGCTTTTACCTGATTTTATGATAGCCGGACGGAATTTACGTAGGCCCATAAAACACCCGGGACTCGATTTACCTACCTGTAAAAATAATTAACAAATAATTAACGAATATGGGACTCAATTTACACCGACCCCTATTTTCAATCTAACTGCTTATTTCACATCAACGTGATAAATCATCGAACACACTATAGCTGCGAAACGGTCTGTCACTATTTGCCAACTTATACAGCCCGCCAGCCATTGTCGTAGTGTGTAGTTAATGCCCGCCATGCATGTAATTTTTGGTTAGGGGTAGAATTATGGAAGATGTGCTAACATCATGAAAACTTGAGAAATTAATTCCTTTATTTAATCGGAAGTAATATCTTTAACTTAAATATACCTAAAGTTTTCGTAGTTATTTAGTTTTCTAATAATATTGCGCCTTGTTAACGATCTACCTTTACTGCGTGCTTGCATGAATAATTTTCTTAACTTTTTCTAGAACCATTCAGGAAACTTTCGAGATGAGGGGTACAGGTTTAGGTTACTATTTACCACTGCAGTATCGGGACCTTAAAGGCCATGTAGGAAGTCGTTGGATTTTGTGCCAGTTTATACTTTCCTTTGTCAACATAGTGATTCATTCCACAATCGTCGATTTAGTTTTATTTTTGTGTAAATTCTAAAATTATTTTAAATTATACAGGGTGACTCACAAAAGCTGTACAACTTGGATTATTTTATTGGACCCTAACCTATTCTAGCCAAATTTCATATACCCTTACCTATTTTTTTTATTTTCGAGATATTGCATTTATCACAACTTTGTATTATAAGTAATAATAAGTTTACATTATTTTCTTATTATTTAATAAAATATATTTTATAGTACGATAATTCAAAGGGTTCAAAACTTGGTCAGTTGACATTAGCTGGTAAAGTATTGTTTGTTAAAATGTTACGTTAGTACCTTTTGTATGTTACCAAGAGAATAGGATTTGGTGTTAGCCAAGTTATGTTGTTTATGTTAGCATATGGGAATGAATACCCAACGAAAATATGTTCATTTTTATTCTACTTATTAGTATTTTAACGTGAAAAACATTTCAAATATTTAAAAACTTTGTAACTGCAGTATTGTGTTTAATAAAAGAAAATTACAAACAACTTTGCACTGAATTTGCTTTCAGTAGCTGTTTCTCTCAGTAATGGTAAGAAAAGTGCATTATGTATTTCCTTAAAGTATAGGTCCTATTGCTGCAAGTATATTTATGACTCAAATTAAGTGGGGCAATACTCCAGTGAAACTTGAATAGTATTAAACGAATTAAAATTATTTTTGACTAATCTTACAGATACTATTGTTTTAAAGAATTGCTATCCTTATTTTAAATTTACTTCCTATTAAGTGAATTAAAGCCAGCAATTAGTTTAAAGAATAATAAATTCACTTTAAGATTACCTACTCCTAAGTCAAGGGCAAGAAGGGGTTGATTTGAGGATTACTATACTTATTTTAAGTTTATTTGCTTTTCCCTCAAGCTAAGAAAGTTCTTGTTTCACAAATTATAATAGTTATTTTATGCTTATTTAGCATCATGTTTATTATTTTAAGAATAACAAGCCTTTTGGAAGGAAAATACTTGCTCTTGCGGATATACAAGACTAAGCTATCCTTTACTGAAGACTAATACTCTTGACTATAGTATAGATTTTTTTCAGTGTATTTTAACATTTATCTGATACAGACGTATTTACCAGACTTATTGCATAATATGCCATTTTAGACATATCTGTAAGAATAATAATAATAATGAGTGATTGCTAGCCAGTATCATACACAAAAACAACACGTATTATCGTTTTTTACGTTCTGTCAGAAAATAATAATGCATATTTACATTACAACTTATTTAGATTACATTGTTTTTCGATAATTACTATGTTGTTATCAATAGCTTGGTAAAAAAACTTTAAATTCGACGAGCGGAACAACCGGGGCAAAGGAACCAACTAGTAAATTGGAATAAATTAAGTAAAATTAAATTAAAAATAAATTAATTTAAAAAGTATAAAGTGGTCAACGTTTTGAAGTTACCCAATACAGGCCCGTTAGTATTGGTTAACCCTCGCAGGTGGTTTTCTGAAAATGATATAGCGTGTAAGTGATATAAAGATAATTAGAAAACGATCTTTCTGCATCGTAAGAAATAATATTTGCAAGAGACCAGAATCGATAAGCCCCCATTTTCGTCAAAAAATTATGCAAAACAAAATTGTTTCTGATGTTTTTTATATACACTATTCATCATTAAGACTGACCACTTTTGGTCTGTCACCAGAGGCGTCGAAATAAACAGATACGTGCGTATACGGTATTTGACAAAAATAATTTAATTCATGGGCGTTGCCGCGATTATCTGAAATAAAAAAAACGGTCAACTGCAAAGAGGGTTCCGTACCACATACAGAATTGCGAATTTCCCACATAATACAAAATTCTCAATAACTATGGTAAGGCTAACTCTTGAATTACTAACTAGAGGCGGTAATAGGGGAAATAAGTGAGTGCGTATACATTATATAACTGATAAGTAAGGCTCCAAAAACTTCGTATCCATCGTATTGTTAGTTATTGTATGCACTTTCAAAGTATTTATTTTAGTTGAATTCTTCCAAATGCTAAGAGAATATTATGCCGTGGCACCTCCACTTCACACATCTTATTTAGGACCTTTTTTGGTGTTTGTTACAGTCTTGGAAGCAGATGAAGTTGAGGTAAGCGAAGAACGATCTTTTCATTTATAAATATTCTATTTTCTGATTTTTGTCATTTGTAGTTAGACAGTTTGTATAAATTCGACGAGATTTACTACAAAAGCAATAACTTCTTTCAGTATTCTAGACTAATGTAAAACTGTCCTTATAAGCATATATTGGCACACAGAATATTAGTGTTTGCTACTGAAAACCGAAATTGTGCTAATTTTTTTATTAACAGTAGTAGTTATCGATTTATTAATTAAACTAGCACTAATCAACTATCGGTGATATATCGAAAACTACCGCAATATCGATATCTTGAAAAACTTAATTAGACCATTTTGTCATAGTCAAGTTATCATGGATATTTTAATTCGCACTATTTCTTTGGTTCATAACTAAAATACTCCTTAGTTCGAAGTCAATATTTATGCAGATGTAATTTTAATGTCCACAATGCATTTCGCCAGTCTTCTCTAGCATTTTCTACGATTTTACGAATAAAATTTTCTATTTCTACGAATAAAGAATACGTTTTATTAATTGAGTTACTAACAATCATAAAATAAGGTTTGGCTTCGAACAAATAAAATGAGGTACTCACTTATTTACTTCTCTTACATCTTCTCTGTAAGGATGGCTCGTCTCCCGACCAACGGGCATATGTCTTATCTCGACATCTCTGTAACGACTGCCCATCACTTTTCATCCAGTGATCGATGATCGGTGCATTGCTATAGGTCAGCATAACTTGGCTGACTCCGTAAAATTAGACCAATCCAAGCTGACTTCCAATGTCGTCACCAAGTCCACCCAACAACAAAGTGTCTATTTATCGTTATTGCCCACAATAATCTTTATATAAATCAAGTGTGATTTTAAAAATAATTATAAAGCTCACCACTTAGGGTTACCTTGCAGGGGCGTGGTCGATAGGGAGAACGCATATACGACAAATATAAGGAATAGGATATACATTTCGCAGGTGGTCCAGAGAACCAATCTTTGTCTAGGCTCGTCTCGCCGTCTTATTTACTACGGTGGCGCGTCCGTTTTCATCAATATATATTTGAGTAACGGTTGGACCAGGTTGAAACAATGGCAAGATATCCCTATAATTGGAAATTTTCGAAACAGAATTATTATTTTATCAGTATGGCTACTCAATAAAATGTTACAAAATACATTTGTATACCGTCACGGACTTCCTACTACTAGTTCGTAAGTATTAGGCTATATGGTGCAAACAACGTAAAACTTGTTTACGGTATTATATTGTATATCTTCATGTTTTCGACGTAGTTAAAATAGGTAGAGTCGAGTCCCGAGTTTGTGTCGCTAAAATTTTGCTATTTTGGGAAATTTCCATTCCATAGTGTTCGTCGCGCCGCACAGATGTCGGAAGTAGGTAGGAATCAGCTCTTTGCTCGCCATGTGCGAAGGTTGTATTGGGAATTTCCAGATCACGTGACGTGTTTAGTGTGTAACAAACAATTGTTATGTTGGAAAAGAGTTATGTGTAGAAGACACATAAACAGTACAACCCATAAATTTAAAAAAGGGGTCAGAGACCTTGTGCGGACTTTATTTTCGATTTAATTTTTATGTTACGTGCTTGTAATGCGCCCTTCAATATACCAGCCAAGAAACCCTTTCAGCAGTTCTGGAAAAAATATAATTCAACGTGGACATTGCCCAGCCAAACAACGGTACGACGATATTTACTACTTGTGCGCGAGCGAATTGAAAACAATATTATATCTGCGCTAGACGATAAACAACTGTGGTTAACCGTGGACGAGACAACAGATTCTAAAAAACATTCTATTGCCAATGTCATAGTACGCATTTTAAATCCGCTTGGACCGTCACCTCCATATTTGTTGGCATGTAAGAGATTAGAAAAGGGCACTGCGGACGTACTAACGAACCTGATATTAACCACCGAAAATTTCAACTTTCACCACACCAGGTATTAATGTTTGTTTGGTATAATGCCGCAGTAATGCTTCTTGCGGGTGGGTCTCCTCAAAAATGTTTGTACTAACTTACTGCATGTGACGTGTATATTGCATGTGGTACATCTGGGAATAGAAACACTTCGAAATTGTTATCCAGATGTATATCCATTAATAATACAAACAAAAGCCGCGTTCTGCAAATCTCCGAAACGGATTAGAGAATTTCATCGGCAGTGTCCTGGCATTCCCGAACCTCCACAGCCCATTATTTCACGCTGGGGAACATGGTTAGGAGGCTTTTTATTATTTTAAACATTTTCAGAAAATCAAACCCGTAATTTTAAACGTTGTTGCTACAGAATCCGCTGCTATTCGGAAGTCAAATAAAATTTCAAGACGTTCACGTAGAAACAGATTTACAAACGATTTATAATCATTTTGGGCATTAGCGGATGATACAAAACTTATAAAGGACTGCAATATCGTTAGAGGAATCATTTCAGATCATAGATGGCGTGCAAACAGCGTTACAGCCTTTAGCCGACGAGAAACATATTCGTGTTAAAGACAAGCTTAACAGCGTGTTAACAAAAAATCCAGATTTCGCCAGGTTACGACAGATTTATAGTCATCGTGCTTCTACAGATCCATTACGTAATTTCAGAGATCATTTTAACTACGCCTGTATTACGTCATTAGATGATGAACATTCTTTTTCTTTTTATGAACATATTTTTCCTCGCCGTACATCGCTTTCGGAAACTACTGTGGAGGCATTCCTGCAGAATAATAAACTAGACAATTAGATATTGGTTCAGAAAATTGTGGCGGTATTGATAGTTAATATTTTGTAATCGTAAAAACCACTTATAACCGTTGCTGTTTTGTTACAATTTTAGGCAATTATTTCATCAATGAAAAACTTACCGAAGGCGGAAATATATGGCTTTATTAGCGACTGGCTTGAAGATGGACTTCTTACCAGTACAGGTTAGTAACCGTTATATTCTTGTTGTTAATTTTTTATAATATATTAGAGATAGTTCTTAGTTACAGTTTGAATGAAGATAAATATCGGTTCGTGATGATCAGTGTCAATATTAGTATCGATTAAGTAATGGCAGGACTTGCTTAGTTTTAAGTTAACGTCGGTTAATTTGTCAGTTGGTGGTTAGGTTTGCAAATTGTCGTTAGTGATAGGCTAGGGATAGGTCGCCATGCTTGCCGGGTTCGGCATATAATAATATGTAGATTTCATCAATTTCTTAGTTGAAGCAAAAAATTGTTAATTTTCTTGTCAAAATCTTTATTACAAATCAGTAATGCAGCTGTTTAGGTATTAAATTACCTAAATGTACTCTCATTTAACAAATTAAATAATCTAATAGTTTGTGTACTTGTGTGGTTTCTGGGTTGTTGTTGTTGTTAGGCCGTCATCGGTTGTCTCATACTCTTGACGTTACGCCAACACGGGCGGTTGGCATCTTCACAGGATGCGCTCAGTTTGAATTCTCGTGAACTAGTGGAACTTTGCGAGATCTCAGCTTATAATCATGAGTCGCTAGGGTAGGCAAGGCCTCATGCATATATGATTGGTTGGTTATGACGTTGGTTACCTTTCCTGTACGGTGCGATTTTTGTGTGCTTCAGTATCGGGATCCATGTTTTATGTATATTTACTGCTTCCTGTCTTTTGTTTGGTTTGCTCTTCCAGCTGGTTGATTCTGATCGTTTGTGCGGTTGTTTTTTGGTTGCATGGTTTTCTTTATTTCCTGCTCCGAATAATGCCCATTGGCCACTAAAGCATTTTTCAGATACTCTAGTGGTGCGTTGAGTACCTCGGGTTAACAAATTCTTTTTGCCCTTTCCGTTAACGTTTTGGTAACACCATATTTTTGACATTGGTTGTGCTTGGAGTCCCTGTGTAGATATCGGTCGGTGTGGGTAGGTTTTCTGTACACTGTGTGCCCTAATTGTCGTCCTTTGCGTGTTAGTTAAACATCGAGAAAAGCCAGCTTTTTGTTGTATTTGATCTCCATTGTGAACTGGATATTTTTGTGTATACTGTTGGTGGGGCTGAGGACATCGTGAAGCTTTTCTTGTCCGTGACTCCATATAACAAAAGTGTCGTCGACGGATCGCAAGCATATTTTTGGCTTGAAATGGGTACTGTTTAAGGCTTGTTGTTCAAGCTTTTTCATAAACAAATTTACCACCACTTAGAGGGGTTCAAATTGCTACTCCTTCGGCCTGCTCATAATTTTGTTGTTCCATGTGAAGTATGTTGTCGTTAAACCTCGAACCTTCCCAGCAAAAAATAAAGAAAACCATGCAACCGAACAAATGATCAGAATCAACCAGCCGTTAGAGCATTTCTATCTTACATTCCCAGAGTAACAAAAAGAATTGGTCTTTTACTTCAAAAGAAAAATATACAAATCAACAAGGAAAATAAAGGAATATCTAAGATCGGCAAAAGATAAGAGAGATTCTGTTTTAGCTTCAGGAGTATACCGCATAACTTGCACATATAGAAGTGTATATATGGGTATAGTAATGGGTTATGATGGTTTTATTTTTTATTAATTTTAAATTGATTTTAATTTTAAATAGTTTTAAATTATGACTAGGTAGTCATTCATCCTTTTATATATTATGTAGATTCTTTTAATTAACTGTAATTCTGGTTTTGTTTGACATTAATTTTTGTTACACACTGTTTGTTACTTAAATTTTTATGCTACATGTCATTTTAAACTTTTTGTTTATTTGTTTTTGTTATTTGTATTTAAATTTAATTTACTTGGTGTTTTTGGTTTCTTTATATTGGTCTCCTTGTAAATATTTTCTTGTATATCTATTACTAATGGGTAAGATGCTTTGTCAATAGAAAATATTGCTTGCAGAAATATTTGCTCAGGATTGTTTTATATCACTCATCCTACTTTCCCAGACGTTAAGAAAATGTAACCCTGAGAACTTCTATATTTCTCTCAAGGTTGACCAGTTATAGCACCCTTAGTGTACGCAGGGCATCTCGATAGAATTCCGCGTACTTCTGAACGTAAATATCACTAAATTTTTTGTATTTAAGCAATTTTTGTATCTAATCTTTTCCACTTAAAAAAAACGTATGGCTTGCTCAAAACCTGAAACTTGTTTTGTACTCAAAGCACGGTCGTCAATGGAATTTCATTGTACAAAATTGATATTTATTTGAATTTCAGTCGTTACCACATTACGGCTTAATATATATTTTGCTTCGACTTTCAGTCGTGTTTACCTCTTGCGCCCTTTTTGTTCGTCGTTTTAAATTGTTTACCAATAATTTGAGGTAAATAAAGTTCAAAAGCCTTCAGCTAAATTCCAGCTTTCCTGTCTCAGTTATCTGCGCAACATTTGGCCTTCTTGAGCGCGCCACCGGAATATAGAAATCATGCAGGAATCTGCTGAGAATAAAATTTTATTACATCTTTGTTTGGTCACAATTTAAGATAGTATGAGAGCTCTATTATTGTAAACGCTTTGGTAATGAGAGAATTACAAGTTTGCACTTAAAACATTAACCCTGAGACTCACATACTCTACATGGAAGCTATTGAAATTCACAAGCATTCGAACAACTCCAACAAGAGAGGGGAAGAAGTAAAAATACATAAAACATGGAACTCGATGCCGAAGAACGCAAAAATTTCACCGTACAGCAAAGTGGAACATAAGGTAACCAATATCATAACCAACCAATCATGCCACGCATGGGGCCCCGCCCACCCTAGCGACCCATATATATGAGCTGAGACCAGGCAGATTTACAGTAGTTTTCGAACAGTCAAACTCATCGCACCTTCTCAAGATGCCAACCACTCGTGTTGGCGAAACGTCAAGAGTAAAAGACAACCGACGACGGTCGAACAACCCAGAAACCACACAAATATTGGACGATGGACGCGAAAGCCTTTCACAATTCACTAATAGTTTGTATTTAATAATTTTGCCTTCATTTAGAAACACATATGAACTTTTCTAACGGTCAAAAATTTGGCCAACCCTGTTCCAAATCAGATTATTCTATCAATACTTGCTGAGGGCACATAGAGGATTAAAATACAGTAGAACAAGCAATAGCTACTAGTTTGCTATACGTTTTCTGAAATTTCACATATTTTTCTCAAAATTTAAAAAGATCATTGTCTGACACTTGGCTTTAGCTGAATTTAAATTTATTTAAACTCATCTAGAAGGTTTAATGGTTTACGGGACCTATTAACTAAACATTTTGTTACTGCTTCCCCCATAACAAGACAAGTTATTTTTTTCTCGTTGCTCAGCAACAGTTTTATCGCATGCGAAAATGCTTATATCAAATAAGTTAATGCTATCATATTTGCTATCTAGGCTGTTTCTGACTGGTGTAAAAAACTGAGCATCACTTTTCCTTTTTATTTCAGTTATTCGGAAAATGTATTTATACAATACAAAGGCATATCTCAAAAAGATAATACGTGTAATACTCTCTCAATCGTAACATTTCTGAACGAAGTTTCAAACCATTTTAATTGTAACAATATAGCAAGAAAAACACATTTATTTTGCTCAAGTTTTTTATTTATCCCTATGATGATAAATCTGTAATTACTTCTTCTCCATTGTGCATTAGATTGTTTTGCTTTAGGAAATCATTGGCAAACTAGACGAAAAATTTTGACTCCAGCGTTTCATTTTTCGATATTGCAAGAATTTATTGAAATTTTTAATAGAGAAACAGCTGCTATGACCAAGAAAATAGAAGAAAGTTGTCTGAATACAGCCGTTGATGTCATTCCTATAATATCAAATTTTACACTTTTGACAATTAATGGTAAGTATAATAATATACACTCACGGACAAAAATAGTGCATATTTTATTTTCGGTATTTGTTTTTTTGTGATTTTTATTGCTAAATCTTCTAGATTGGAGTATTTTACGTAATCAATAATCAAATAAATTAGATATTGAAGGTTTATTACAGATTTGTGGAGGAATTGGGACTATTGTGTATAGCCAAAAAAAATATTGACATAACCTTCCACCTTTGTCGATCTCGCGCTAGATCCTTTATTTACCGATAACTATTTACACCTACATCACACACGTCCAGTTACACTTTCAATTTATTAAATAATTAAAATATCTAGACACTTGCAATGTGACTTCGATCATGTTAATAGCATTGTCAAATGTGACTCAAACTTAAGTAAACATCAATTAAATTTATTACTTTATTAAAGGTTTTGAGCAACATCCTGTTAGTATTTATTCATTATACGGTGTGTAACAAAAATATGGAAACCCCGAAATATCTTGCAAACCTTTCATCCCATTTTTATGAAATTTTTCATACTTAGGTACGAAGTTACGCCCGATCCAATGGCGAGCTCCGCATTATTGTCAAGTTTACCGTTTTCCTGAAATCGATTTTTTTAATGGAACGATCTATATTTTATTCGAGTTTCGAATTCAGCTTAAAATTCAGAATTCTTCTTACTGGGAACATTTTATCCTAAAGTTAACAGTTTTTGAGAAAATGGTGGTCAAAAATCGTTATTTTATCGTATTTTACCTTAAAATACCTTTGTTTACCTGAAATGCCTGACATTGTCAGTTTCGTTTATTTGCAAAAAATTGATCATTTAACAGAAACCCAAGGAATTGAAATTTTAGTAATACTGAGTTATGGGGACAGAATGCGAACGCACCAATAAGTTTGTAATATTTTTAATGACAAATATCCTGACAGAAATCCATTAACTAAATCTACTGTAAGTAAAGTTTTAAAAACATTTCGTAAAACTGGAAACGTAAAAATGCTATACTCTCTGGCCGACCTAAATGGTGATAAGGCTCTGAATGTTTTACTTAGTTTAGAGGAAGATCTCTATCTTTCTACCAGAACACTGGGAAAAGGAAACAACGCTTCACACATGTCCCTTGACCGCCTTCTGAAAACCGAAAAGTTTCATCAGTACAAAATACGACTTGTCCAAGAGCTCTCGGAAGATAATTACGAGAGGCGCTGGGAATTTTGCGAAACCATGATGGAACGTTGCAACGCCAATCCAGATTTTGTCCACCGCATGATTTTCTCTGACGAATCAATATTTTTTTTAAATGAAAAAGTTAATAGACATAATTGTCGATATTGGGCCAGGGAAAATTCTCACTGGATATGCGAAAATCATACCCAGTTTCCCCAAAAGGTAAATGTTTGGGCTGGTATAATAGGTCGGAGAATAATTGGCTCCTTCTTCATGTAACAGACTTAAAAGGTTGCCAATAAGAATTATTCAGAATTTTAAGCTGAATTCGAAAATCGAATAAAATATAGAGCGTTCCGTTAAAAAAAAGTTCCTGTCGATTTCAGGAAAGGGTAAACTTGACAACAATGCGGAACTCACCATTGGATCGGGCGTAATTTCGTACCTGTGTACAAAAGTTTATAAAAATCGGATGAACGGTTTCCAAGATATTTTGAGGTTTCCATATTTTTGTTTCACACTGTATGTATGCCTAGTCAAACCAGTCTACCTTTAGATCTTCAAACTTGCTGTTTCCTCAACGGTCAGCTGCCAAGGCTAACATGTCCTATCACCCTGTCTCTTCTTTTTTATGGTGTTCCTTCTAGTAGCTTTTTCATAAGTACGATTAACCTCTTCGATGGGATCCTATCTACCAAACTTACCTTCACTATGCTCCTGTTTGTCGTTTTTCTATTCTAGGATTTAAAATCGTATATGACAGCACTCCACAGATAAGCCTTTACTAAGGTCTATCTACCTCATTTTTATACCTATACTTCTGGTGAGTAGCTGTCTTGTCTCTGCAAACTCTTTCTTTACTTTTCTACCTACTTTTTACTTAATGCTTGCTTCAATGGCCCGATCGTTGACTTCTTCTAATTTAATTCCTTGCAATCTCATATTCACTCTTCTGTTAATGTTCGTTTTAGTAGGTACATACCACTACTTTATTTTCTTTTCATTAATTATGATTCTAGCCCAACGTTATTTATTCCATCTGCTTCAGGGGGTTTTGCAGATACTCTTCATTCTCTGCTAGGACGCCTATATCGTCTGCAAATCTAATCATTTATTATTTTTCAAATCCATATATTATTATCTTGACTTCTGGATTTTCCTTGACCTGGTATATTACTATTTTCAGTATTTGTTTTATCTTTGTTACCGTCAAACGCATTTATTATTATTTTTAAATGTTACTTTTTCCTTGTAGTAGAGTGGCATAACACCTAATTAATAGATATTGCTAATAAACTACTTCCTTGTCTTACTCCCTTACCTATTTACAACTTCTCACCGTTGTCTGTTACTTACAAAAATTGTAGCTTAAAGTTAAGTCATATGTTGCTTAATATATAGTACAAGTTTGTTTCACTCTCATGGTCAAATGATATTTCCAAGACCACAAGTGCACGTTTGTTTTCCTGTCCTCATTCTGAATAAAGTTTAAAAAGACCCTCATCCTGTAAATCAAGAAACGGACATTAACAGTACAAATACCTTCTTATCATAACCTGAATATTCCTATTTTAGTCGTCTTTCGAATATACCAAAAGTAGTTTACAGTGTACCTTTGTTTGACGTATATGTATTTCAACTTTTGACATTTTTTTGAAGTATTTTCTAATTAATTTAAATGCGACACTATTGATTAGCAACTTACATCTGACCTCTTGATACATTTACTAAACAATATCCCAAAGGCATTTCTAGACTGTTCAAAAAATTGTCAATAAAGACTTTCTGGTCAACCCAATAATTTAATTTATCGTTTAAGTACAGAATTAAAATTTTAACTTTAAATACATATATTATTTTCAGAAACATCTATGGGTACAAAACTTGACTTAAAAACAAAAGAAGGAAAAGAATACAAAAATGCTATTTATAAAATTGGAAGTGTTATGTACCAAAGAATGACCAAACCATGGTTACATTATAAATTTGTTTTTGACCGTTCCCCTCTGGGAAAAATTGCAAAACAATTGACCACAAACATGCACAATTTCACCAACACGATTATTTCAAAAAGATCGGAGAATTTTAAGGTTTTCAAGAATCAAGATAATGAAGAAGATGGAGTCTTTACTCAAAAGAGAAAACGTCCGTTGTTAGATATTTTGCTTAACGCTAAATTCAAAGAAAACTCAATAGACGAAAAGGGAATTAGGGAGGAAGTAAATACTTTTATGTTTGAGGTACGAACTAGGTATTGCGCCTTTAGAAAGGCAATAACACATACCTAGGTAAAAGTTACTAGATCTAATTTTTTTAATATTTTTGTTAGTACCTACTGATACAATACTGAGTTATAAAAAAAATTCGCAATCTTAAGAAATCAAAAAAATAAAATTCGGCTTGTATGCTGCGAATAAATTTAAAGATCACGAGAATGTCACCGCGACGGAAAATAAAAATAAAAACGGATGATAATTTGGTTTCTTGTTGAAGAATTATCGACGATTTAAAAGATACTTTTAGCGCGTTCGGCAATGCAATCTTTTCCATCGTTTTGCTCGGAATTATTGACAGGCACGTGATCGCTCGTACTGTTTACAATAATAGGTCATGTGACCGTCAAAAATTCCGAGCAAAACGATGGAAAAGATTGCATTGCCGAACGCGCTATAGGTCTTCATCCGCTTTGCGATAAAAAAAAACTACACTGCGTCACGCATTGAAAGAAAAGTGAATTACCTTCATCAACTTACTGGACGCTATTAGAATTCTAATGTAGATTTAACTTTATAACAATCGTCTAAGTAATACTTGTTGACATACTAATGTAATTTTAAAGATATATAGACGTTAAAATTTTTATAGTTTTTTACAATTTATTCTTTCTTTCCTATAAAGTCAATGAGGACTTTGTTCTTGGACAATAAAGCTTGTTGCGATCCGATACGATTTGATTAAATAAATATAAGGAAAAGTTAAAACCAACTTACTGGACATAATAAAATATTTAAATTGGTATAATTTATATTTTTAGGGTCATGACACGACTGCAATGAGTTTAAGTTTCACATACATGCTGTTGGCTTGTCACAAACAAATACAGGTAATTTTTTGCACAATACGAGAATGGATTAAAAAGCTTTCGGTGTAACAAAGAAAATAGTAAAATATTGGTTAAAAAATAGTTTTATTGTTCTATATAGTCTCCATGTAGATCAATGTAATTCCCCCGGCGTTAATAGCCTTCATACCATCGTTATACTCGTAGACTTATTTGTCCAATTCGTTGAAATAGGCGTTTGTGGCAGCAATCACTAATGAATCCGACGCGAACTTTTAACCAGCAAGAATATTTTTTAAGTTCGAAATCAAACTGAAATCCGATGGGACCAAATTTGGCGATTAAGGTGCATGAGGAATCAGTTGGAAGCCTACATATAGAATTTTTGCTATTACAGATACTGATTTGGGGGAAGCAGCATTGTTCTGGTGAAACACCATTTTCTTCTTGGCTAACCGGGATGTTACTTGTGAATATGTTGGTATAGTTAGTCAAGTAGACTCGCATAGTGTTGGCATTGCCTTCACCTTCTTCGCAGTCGGTTCATCTCTCGCTATCCACTGTTTCCATTGTGGCTTGGTCTAGAGTGTCTAGTGGTGGATGCGGATGAGTTTTTTCTCTGGTGTCAGAAATCGCAGCACCCATCGCGCTGATATCTTTCTAATATCCATGACTTCACATGTCTTCGCTTTTTCAATTTACTCACAATCTCAGCTCACTAAACTTCAGCCGACGATGATTCACAACGATTTTATAAACTTTTTGCACAATGTTTTCGGAGTTGAAGTTGCTATTTTTAGCTTGCTAGAACGCGGCGCATCTTCTACGACATTGTTTCAAGTCCGAAAGTAAAATTTTAACTGTTGAAAATGAAGGAGCTGACAAGCACCCAGCTCAGCTTTAATCTCTGTAGGAGATAAACCTTTAATATGGAAATATTTTATTACAGCGTTTTTTCCGTCAGTTGCAGAACGAAAATTTTTATAAACCTTACCGATTGTAAAATAAAAACAACTTAATGCATTCCCTTGAAACTTTAAAGGTATACTAACAAAGAGTGCGATTTCTTAAGCACGTGTCAATATTATGGTAAATTGCTCCCTCTCTGGGTCAGGCCGGAAACTTTTTTTTCCATCTTATAAGCCCTGTTATATTAACTAAATTACAATGAAGAACCATACTAGGTTGTTATAAAATTTTCAATAAAATATGTTTTTAATGATAAATTTAGTACTTTTTCTTTTCAGGATGAGCTGTATCAGGAAATTGTTCAAATATTAGGTGATGATTTAACTAGGGAACCAACTTATGCTGACTTACAAAATATGACTTTTATGGAAAGGTAAGTAAAGTCTTACATCAAAGATCTACTTTGATTTTAAAATTGCTTTTTCTACGCTAGCAAACCCTAGCAAAAACACAACTTCTAAGAGAAAAATTTAAATTCTATTTCAAAAAATTCGAAACCTGAAATCAAGAATTCCGACTGCAAGTTGCAGCCGTAATAGGAACTCAGCTCATGAAAAATTTATTTAAGCGATAAACTTTGTGATGACGTTGTTTGATACTAGCAACATATTTTGTTTCAATGTTATTGTCAGATTTGTTTATTTATAATTTAATTTTTCAAAAACTAAAAGTGCGCCTTTAGTCTTTAAAAAATTTGGATTTACACAGCATTTTTTAATTACTGAAAGAAAAAAATACTATTAAAAAATATAATAACAACCGACTAAACATGTTTATTATGATCGAAACTGGACAAATATATTTTATCTACGACCTTCTTAATGAGATCATTGAGGTCATTGACGGATTTCTTAACCATATAATACATTTTATTACAATACTAGTTGTTCACTAATCTAATTAAATAACTCATTGTTGGTTTATGAAAAATATAAACAATGAGAAGTAATTAAAATATTTTAATAATTTTTCCCAGTCAGTTGGCATAATTAGTTAGACGTAAAATCTTCAGTCGAGATTCACTAAAAAGGTTTAATATTTAGTACTGGTTTAAATTAAGGTCTTCTATAATAGTTGATCAGTTCGGTTTCGACAGGTTTTTCTCCTGTCATTTTTAATAAGTCGTCATTAAAAACTTGTGAGTTATTCTAATATTTAGGCGTTTTGTTTGGCTTCCAAATGATTTTCATCTTGAAACTTGTTGCTACAATGAATTTAGTTCTATTATTATGGAATGTACATATCAAAATTGCCCTTTACTTTATAAATTTGCTGAAAAAACTCGGGAACAAATTCATAGTGTGACACATTGCCTTATTATTACACTTGTCAGTTTAAAACTTTGGTTGTCAAATTAGATCGGCTGGCCTAGCGTTGGAGAATCTGGCCGTAATTTTTTTTGTAATTAACTAGTTATTTATCAGAGCGGTCGTAAGTAAATATTACAGTACTGTTGTGGTTACCATTATTCAGTGTACCGCCTCGTCGCTGTCATGGTAATACATCCCAACATAGTGATTGTAATTTAACTTAAAGGCAATTGGTCTTTCATTGACTAAGTAATACTAATAATTATTTTAACAATATATTTGCAGGTGTATTAAAGAAAGTCTTCGGCTCTATCCTTCAGTTGCATTCATCGGCAGAAAATTAGACTGTGATGTGTCAACTAAATATGGAATAGTACCGAAAGGCACTACTTGCTTTATACTTATTTACGATCTACACAGAAATCCAAAATATTGGACAGATCCCGAAAAATTTGATCCATCCAGGCATTTGCCAGAAAACTCACGTGGAAGGCACAATTTTGCTTATATTCCATTCAGTGCTGGTCCAAGAAATTGCATAGGTAAAATAAATTTAACAGAAAGATGGAATTTTGGAAATATTCCCGGTTTACATTTTAAGTAAAAACAAAATCAACTTTCTCACTATATTTAATAGGCCATTTATAATTATTATTCAATGCACAATAGGTTCAGTGTCATATCAAATACCGATAAACGTATTTATTCCCACATAAAAAAAAACGGGTCTCCGGTGGCCGAGTTGGTACGGCGCCAGCTTCGCAACCGAGACGCGCGGGTTCGAATCCCGCTTCGACCATGGATATTTTGTGATTGTTAAATTGGGAGGTGCTAGAGGATTTCTTCCCCAACCGAGGTGGTACCATCCCACACATCCTCTTAAAGGGCTGGTGAAGTCCGTACGGATGTTTCCAGCTCTGAATGTCGGATTTCCCCAGTACACTCACGGTACACAGTAATTAGACTTCGGTCTTCGTGGGCTGGCAGAACATAAAAAAACACAAGATACCTACCATGATATTCTGGCTCTATCTACAAATACGAAAATCCGCATTAGGTATCGGTTGAGTCAACGATTGCGCGGAATAATTTTATGCTTTGAAGCTAAGATTTGTCGATAATAAGCATTTGTGTTAAGGTATGGTAAATATTCTGCACATTTTAAAAATATTTTGAATTGTTCAAAAGTTGTTCGAGATCAGTATCTAAAAATTCCGTATCAATGTCAAATCTCTTGAAAAAATTTAGAGTTTGATGAGGAACAAAAAAATATACTTCTTTGTCCAATAAATCATCCACTTGTTCGAGACTAAGCTTTGCTTTCACATCCCTATCATCATAATTCTTTTCTTCAAAGGAAATTAATTTTAAACTTTTTACAGCCATGCTTGTTTTGACATTTTTTTCTAGTTTCATCAAAAAACGAAAATGCCACTTGCTCCTAATTGAGATACCACAGATGATTTATCATTTTGGACAATGCCTTGTCTGAAGTTCTTTATCAATTTGTCTGTAATTCACAAAAGATTTTAACAATTGTAGGTCTTGGTTGGGGGCCAAAGTGGGTTTGGGGGCGTTGAACCATGCTTTTACGTAAATATTGATTATAAATAAACAAATGTCTGTGATACCTTTTTTTCTAAATCTGTTAATAAAAATTGATCCCTGAAAAGATATATTTTCAGAGAATAAATGGCTTTTGCCATCCATTTGGCGTGATGAATAGCACCAGGTACTCTAAAAAAAAATGTCTTTTGGAGAAGTAACTCCTAAAAAAATTAAACAAAGTTGGATAAATTCTTTATAATCATCTGTTAGCTGCTGGTTTTTTAATTGTTCGATAAGGAAACTTGATATTTTGTCTGAATTACCTGTTTTATATTTAATATTTTTATCATTAACAGCAGGTTTGTACTTCGTCTTGCCTAGCTTTGACCAAGCAGTCTGAAGCGTTTTAAAAAATCCGGCTGAGGGCCAGTGGTTGTGCCCATTTTAAATCGGAAACACGCCGCGCCGGTTCCCCTGAGGCGATCAGTATTGACTGCAGTGGAATCAAAACACATTGCCTGGATTTTCTCAACTGCCTCCCACTGTTCAACTGCTGAAAATACAGCTTTTGCCTGAGTAATTCCCGTACTATTTTCAAGCTGAGGACTCCTATCAACTGTTCTTCATTCCCACTAATCAAAACCGCCACCCTTTCTAAATTTTCTTTACACAAAATATCTGGAAGCAATTTTCCACCCCAGTGCACAACAGCTCTCTCTAAATCGGAATTTTTGAATCTATGTTTAATAAGCTCAGTCCTTTGATTTCGAAAAAAGTCAAAAATAGACTTTGTTTCTGAAATTTTTCATATTTCCTATGTGGTCTTTTCTTCTTCAAAACTCTTCATATTGAAGAAAATTCTTCATAGCTGACAACACTGCTTCGGCGACTATCATGAATCTGCTAGAAAAGACTTCGTGCTTCTTCGTTGTGATCGTGTTTCGTTTCGACACGGCACGTGTTCCTATATACAAAGCTTGTGACATTTTAATATGGTCAGTGCACGAGAGCAAGAATTTGCTTTGTTTTCGTTGTGCGTGAAATTATTTCTCTTCGGGTAAAAAAAGTACAAGCAAAGAAATGTGGCTGACTAAAGTGATCATGATTTAAAACAACGATTTTTCTGCTGTAATGCATTAATTTAAATTTAATAATACAACAATTTGAGGCTGACTGATCGACTTTTGTTGCCGACTTCAGACATGACCAATTAGTCGGTTTACCCGACTAGTCGGTACATCTGTAATATTTATCTTCTCTTCAGTGAAATAGTACCTAATATCACTAAGTTACTCAACATTAATACCTGTTTTGTGAAAATATGTGACCCATACATGAGGGGTTCAGAAGTGAAGTGGATCAAGTCCTAAAAGCTAGTTATCGGGAAAATTAAGGTTTAGCGTTTTTAATATAATTAATTAAAAAATAACACATCTGGCAAGAAAAATTACCAAAATGCTTTATTATACCTTGTATTGTATAACTGTAAACTAAAAGAACTAAAAGTACCACTAACGTAATTTGTATAATCAATTATTTATAATTTTTTGGACTTGAGCCATTTTAAAACTGAAAATATTTTATATTTTAAACATAAATAGGTTCATCGGTACATTCTTCTTCGTCACCAAGGGAGTTATTGCCTTCGCTTTGTCTAGTGTTTAATTCAACAGGTAAATTTTTATAAAAACTGTGGTATATCGGCGGGATAAATCGAAGAAGATCTTTCATGTGTTGCTTTTTAGATTCGGTTACGTTACGTCTAGATGGGTATAGTTGATCCTGGTGGATGGGAGTTAAAGATGAGATTTTTCTTCCTCGTGCAGTTTTATTTGAATCAACAGTTTCAAACACAATATCTTCATTGAAAGTTTCTTTAAATTTTAGGGATATTGGCGATGACCTTTCAAAACGCAACCATCTGATTTTTAACCACGAAAAATCGTGACCTGTTACAGTTTTCTTTCTATTTTGTATTGCTGCTTCTAAAGATTTGGTTGATTTAAATTCTTCCCTTTTCATTTCAATAACTCTAAATCTTGGTTTTGTTTTCTTTGCTTCTCTTGCTATGTTCATCCAATCTTGCGCCGAAAAAATATGGGGGCACTTGCGACTAAACTTTTCAATTACGCCGAAGTCGGCATCGTTAGGTAAGAACGAATGACCTGAGACCAAAAATTTAAGATCTATAGTGTCCACAGCCATAGTTGGATCTTGTACCAACTTTAGCAAGGAGAGAGACATTTTTATATTCCTATTCTGACCTGTGCATGAGTCAGAATACAGTATAATGTGTTTATGATTTGCTGCAAATTCTTTTAAGTGTTTTATCACACAAGATGCGACATCTTGTGAACCACGGCCTCCTTCTGTCTCATCATACATGTGCATAAATCCAGTTCCTAAATTAAAGGAATGTACACCAAGGTTGTAAACATATAAATTTTTCTTGTAATACGCTACAGATGTTGAGGGTTTAGGGAATGGTAGGGCTTTTTGAAGGTCGAAAGTTAAAACATATTTTATGTCGGAGGCCTGATTTTGATCAGATTTTAAAGCATTTCGTGCTTGTTCAGCTTTGGCAAGATGAAGTTCTTTTTCTGTTTTAAGTTTCTTTTTTGTTTCTTCATTTTTTTCAAAATCAATTTTCGTTTGAAGGTCGTCGCATAGAGAACAAGTATCTTTTGCTGGTGGTTTAAAGCTTAAATTAAACTTTGTATTAAACACATAATAGTAAAACTTTTTTTTGCAAGGAAGAATATTTTCTGAGATACAATTTTCTTTGTATAACTCATACATTTTGCTGATTGTTAATTCTTCGCTTAAATATTTCCTTCCAGGATTGTCTTTTCTGGTGTAATGACTCTGGTAGGCAGGAAAAGAGTTTATATGCTCAATAACTTTGGAATCATCGACTTTCTTTCTTGGATTCCTTCCCCGCGAATCTATTACTGCAAATACTTCATTTTGTGAAAGACAGCGATATAATCTGCCGACACTTATTTGTAGTGTATCTACAAAATATTTCTTGCATACAAACATGGTGTCATTTTCTACCCGAAAGCTATACTTAAAAGACGTTTGCTTTGCTGCGCCTGCGCCAGTTCTAACTCGTTTTCTTGCAACCTTTTGCGCTGATACCAAGCCTCGTAGAAAAACATTTTGTCGGGAATAGTCACCTAGTTTCCAAAAAGATTCAAAAATTGTCTTGCGCTGATCTTCTTGAATTTTAGCAGTGCAATTTTTTTTGCAATTGCATGGTATGTTCTGGAATTTTTTCGAAGGTACGGTTTTTCCCGCTGGAGAAATATATTCACTACCGCAATTTCGCCTGCTTTTCTTCACATTAGCCTTCCAATTACTTTTATTTACACTTCGCTTTTTAGTTTTAGAAGTACTTGCCACAACATTATTATCAGCTGCGGTGCCTGAAACCCCCGCCAAATGTGATCTAGGATCATTGTTTTGTGTGGGGTTAACCTCGTCACCTAAAACAAGAAGGAAAAGTAAACTGGAAATTCTTCGTTGCTTCGCCATTGTCGGCTGAAAAAATCAACTAGAAGTTTTGATCAAACCCCGTATACACCGCGCGCCGTTTAGGTCAACACGTTTGTAAATACAACATAACCCTACTTATAGGAAAGAATGCTAAAAATAATAATTAGTAATTAAAACATACCTCCACATTCACTAAAATCAGACCTCTCGGAAGGCTGATATTCCGATTCACTTGGTGGAAATGGTTCGGATTCTGATTCACTGACCTCCATTTTAACAAAACAAAAAATTTACCTCTAAACTTTAACCACGACTTAACACAGCACGACTGTCTTCACGACTACGAGGTTTACCATTAGTTTACATTACAAAATCAAGCACAACGGTAAATATTATGGACTTGATCCATTTCATTTCTGAAGGGAATAAACAAACTTTTCAGAAACATAATGAAAACCACCTCTAACTGCTTAATAAGTGAAGTGCGACTTGATTCACTTCTCTACTGAAATAAACCATATTTTATTTGCCATTTAAGAAGGTAATATTAAAATAGTAAAAAATTGGACTTGATCCACTTCAATTCTGAACCCCTCACATAAAGAACTGTTTCGTATTCTGATCTAGAGACTAAAAAACTTAGAATTACATAAAACTATTTTTAAAAAATTTATCGCGGACTTGTGTGTTTAATTTTATATGTTTTTACAGGACAACGTTTTGCAATGCTAGAAATGAAGAGCGCAATTTGTGGAATTATAAGAAAATTTATCTTGGAACCAGTAGATACTCCAGAATCCATAGTATTGATGCAAGATATAGTATTAAGACCCAAGGGTGAAATAAAAGTAAAATTTGTTTTAAGAAAATAAACTTATTTTCTGTGTTTAAAGCTTGATTATGTAGATTAGTTTGTTGTAGTTATGCCGGGCGGTTGAATATTCCTTTGTTAAGTCCTTCGCAGTCTTTATAAGCAAAATAGCCAACTTTCTGATGCCTGTTCTTGATCTGGTTGGCTCTGTACTTGATTTTAAGGTAGTACATAAAAATACAAAAATTAATACCATCTAAGGTTTGTTGCAAACGGTAATTGTTGTTTTAGGGCATTTTAAGAATATGCCCTGCTCCATGCATCGAATGACACTGTAACTCTTCCTACCTGAGCCACAAGCTATACGTGGCGTGGCTAGTTGACAGAAATTATTTTCGATGCATAGCCGGCGCATATCCTTTAATGCCCTTCAAGTATAAAATATATTTGGGATTACTCCAGTAATTTTTTTTTTGTTAATAAATATAACATTTTTCGTCCTTCGCAATCTTTATGAGCAAAATAGCAACTTTCTGGTCCTGTCTGTTCCTGATCTGGTTGGCTCCATACTTGCTTTTAAGATAGCATGCCCCCCAAATATAAATACATTTGGGTTTATCCCAAAAAAATTTTTCTTTACTAAATAAAACATGTTTCGTCCTTCGCAGTCTTTATATGCACAATAGCCAACTTTTTGATCCTGCCTTTTCTTGATCTGGTTGGCTCTGTACTTGCTTCCAGGATAGTACATAAAAATTTTAAAAAATAATTTTTCAATTTATTTATTGCAACCGATAATTGTTATTTTAGGGCATTTTAGGAATATGCACTTCATCGTGCACCGAATTTCACTGTAACTCTTCCTATCTGTGCCACAAGCTATACGTGGCATAGCTAGTTAACATATGTTATTTTCGATGCATAGCAGGCGCATATTCTTTAATGCCCTCCAATTATAAAATAGATTTGGGTTGGTTAATCCTAGAAAATTTTTTCGTTACTAAAACATTTTTCGTCCTTCGCTGTCTTTATTAAAGCATAATAGCCAACTTTCTGATCCTGCCTGTTCTTGATCTGGTAGGCTCTGTACTTGCTTTTAAGGTAGTACATAAAAATACAAAAACAAATACAATCTAAGTTTATTTGTTGCAAACGGTAATTGTTATTTTAGGGCATTTTAAGAATATGCACTGCTCCCGGCATCGAATTACACTATCTCTTCCTATCTGAGTCGCAAGCTATACGTGGCGTAGCTGGTTGATTGAAATTATTTTCGATGCATAGCCGGCGCATATCCTTTATGCCCTCCAAATATAAAATATATTTGGCTTTGTTTCAGAATTTTTTTTCGTTACTAAATCAAACATTTTTCGTTCTTCGCAATCTTTATGAGCACAATAGCAATTTGTTGATCCTGCCTGTTCTTGATCTGGTTGGCTCCATACTTGCTTTTAAGATAGTACATAAAAATACAAAAATAAATACCATCGAAGGTGATTTGTTGCAAACGGTAATTGTTCTTTTAGGGCATTTTAAGAATGTACACTGCTCCATGCATCGAATTACACTGGAACTCTTCCTATCTGAGCTAGAAGCTATAGATGGCGTAGTTAGTTGACAGATATTATTTTCGATGCATAGCCGGCGAATATCCTTTAATGCCCTCCAAATATAAAAATATTTGGGTTCACCCCAGAATTTTTTTTTCGTTCCTCAATAAAACATTTTTCGCCCGTCGCAATCTTTATACGCACAATAGTCAACTTTCTGATCCTGCCTTTTCTTGATCTGGTTGCTCCGTACTTGCTTTTAAGACAGTACAAAAAAATAAAAAATAAATAACATCTAAAGTTATTTATTGCAAACGGTAATTGATACTTTAGGGCATTTGCACGTGCAGTGCATGTGCACATGCATCGAATTACACTGTAACTCTTTCTATATGAGCCACATAGCTAGTTGACATGTATTATTTTCGATACATAGCCGGTGCATATCCTTTAATGCCCTCCAAATATAAATATATTTGGGTTTATCCCAGAAATTTTTTTCGTTCTTAAATAAAACATTTTTCGTCCTTCGCAGTTTTTATACGCACAATAGCCAACTTTCTGATCCTTCCTGTTCTTGATCTGGTTGGCTCCGTACTGGCTCTTAAGATAGTAAATAAAAAAAATAAATAACATCTAAAGTTATTTATTGCAAACGGTAATTGTTATTTTAGAGCATTTTAAGAATGTGCACTGTACCATACATCGAGTTACACTGTAACTCTTCTTATCTGAGTCACAAGCTATACATGGCGTAGTTAGTTGACAGATATTATTTTCGATGCATAGCCTGCGAATATCCTTTAATGCCCTCCCGATATAAAAATATTTGGGTTTATCCCACAGATTTTTTTTTGTTCCTAAATAAAACATTTTTCGTCCTTCGCAATCTTTATACCCACAATACTCAACTTTCTGATCCTGCCTTTTCTTGATCTGGTTGCTCCGTACTTGCTTTTTAGACAGTACAAAAAAATAAAAAATAAATAACATCTAAAGTTATTTATTGCAAACGGTAATTGTTATTTTAGGGCATTTTAGGAACATGCACTCCACCATGCATTGAATTACACTGTAACTCTTTCTATCTGAGCCACAAGCTATACGTGGCATAGCTAGTTAACATATATTATTTTCGATGCATAGCCGGCGCATATTGTTTAATGCCCTCCAAATATAAATATATTTGGGTTTATCCCAGAAATTTTGTTCGTCCCTAAATAAAACATTTTTCGTCCTTCGCAGTTTTTATACGCACATTAGGAAACTTTCTGATCCAGGCTGTTCTTGATCTGGTTGACTCCATACTTGCTTCTAAGATGATGCATAAAAATAAAGAAATAAATAACATCTAAAGTTATTTATTGCAAACGGTAATTGTTATTTTAGGGCATTTTAAGACTGTGCACTGTACCATGCATCGAATTACACTGTGACTCTTCCTATCTGAGCCACAAACTATACGTGACATAGCTAGTTGACATGTATTATTTTCGATGCATAACCAGCGCATATCCTTTAATGCCCTTCAAATATAAGTATATTTGGGGCTGCCCCAGAAATTGTTTTCTTTACTAAATAAAATATTTGTCGTCCTTCGGCAGTCTTTATCCCCACAAAAGCCAACTTTCTGATCTTGCCTGTTCTTGATCTGGTTGGTTCCATACTTTCTTTTAAGATGGTACATAAAAATAAAGAAATAAATATCATCAAAAGTTATTTATTGCAAAGGGAAATTTTTATTTTAGGGCCTTTTAAGAATGTGCACTGTACCATGCATCGAATTACACTGTGACTCTTCCTATCTGAGCCACAAACTATACGTGACATAGCTAGTTGACATGTATTATTTTCGATGCATATCCAGCGCCATATCCTTTAATGCCCTCCAAACATAAAAATATTTGGAGTTATCCCAGAATTTTTTTTCGTTACTAAATAAAACATTTTTCCTCCTTGGCAGTCTTTATACGCACAATAGCCAACTTTCTGATCCTGCCTGTTCTTGATCTGATTGGATCCATACTTGCTTCTAAGATTGTACATAAAAATATAAAAAAAAATAACATCTAAAGTTATTTATTGCAAACGGTAATTGTTATTTTTGAGCATTTTAAGAATGTGTACTGCACCGTGCATCAAATAACACTGTAACTTTTCCTATCTGAGCCACAAGCTATACGTGGCTTAGCTAGTTGACAGATATTATTTTCGATGCATTGCCGGCGCATATGCTTTAATGCCCTCCAAATATAAATAAATTTGGGGTTATCCCAGGAATTTTTTTTCGTTAGTAAATAAATCATTTCTCCTCCTTCGCAGTCTTTATATGCACAATGGCCCACTTTCTAATCCTGCCTGTTCTCGATCTAGTTTGCTCCATACTTGCTTCTAAGACAGTACATAAAAAAATAACATCTAAAGTTATTTATTGCAAACGGCAATTGTTATTTTAAGGCATTTTAAAAATATGCACTGCACTATGCATCGAATTACACTGTAACTCTTCCAATCTGAGCCACAAGCTATAGGCATAGCTAGTTGACAGATATGATTTTCGATGCATATCCGGCGCATATCCTTTAATACCCTCCAAATATAAATTAATATATTTTGGTTTATCCCAGACATTTATTTTTCGTTTTTAAGTAAACCATTTTTCGTTCTTCGCAGTCTTTATACGTACAATAGCCAACTTTCTGATCCTGCTTGTTCTTGATCTGGTTGACTCCATACTTCGTTGCGTTAGGGTAACAAAGTTCTATCTGGCCCTGGGGCCATTTTAAGAAATCGCTTTTCAGATATTTAATTTTGTGTGGTTTTACTTGTTTAGCCTCAAATCGAAAACTGCTTTACACAAATTGAGTTGTAAATACCCTAAATGAAAGGAGGTACATACAAGCAACCTGTATTAAACCCACAAATTAAATTTTAATCTGGACACAAGCAAATACATCTTTTTTCCTAACTTAACGTACTTGAGCTTATCTAGCAAGGTTTTATGTGGCAGATAAACCCTTGTGTTATTATTCTAATGCTTACAAGCTCTCAGGTTAAAAGAACAAGATTGTAAGTGTCACTTTAACTTTTGTTGTTTAAATTAAATAAAACAGTTAGGGTTATATTTTTAACAAGACATTGAAAATTCGAAATAAGGTAGTTGCTGAACTTTGTAAAAAATAACAAACAGTATTAATATACATTATAAACCCTAACAGTACCAATTTAAGCGGACTGTTAAAAAATACATATCACACATTTACGTAAGGGTATTTGAAAATGATGCAAAATATTTCTTGTCCAAGTCTGGCATACAACCTGTCATCATTTTTTTAATAGCATTAATCTTATCTTCTGAAACGTTGTTTTTTGAAGATAAAACTTTTGGTTTTAATATCAATATACGCGATTTCGAGACTGCAGTTGTGTTTGCAGGGATTTGCGAACCTCGATTTCGCCGTGATGTAGCTCTATCCTTATAAAGTTGTCAGCATGATTCAGTGTGTATTCAACTTCTGATAAGCTTAATGAGGCAACTTGAGAAAACGGGATTTTATTAAATGAAAGTTTTTTGGAGCAAGTGTCAAAATCTTTGAAATCCTCGTCATTCATTTGAAAAATGCAATATAGTTTCTTTGTGTTCACCGATTTAAAATTTTTTATGAATCTCAATGGCGAGTAAAATTCTGTTTTATTCATATACCTTTCAATATTGCTGTGTGCATTGTCAACTTCTTGAATAGCTCCGTGTCCAGGTACAGAATATTTCACAGTGACACTGTTCAACTCAATCCAAACGCAAATGAAATAAAAGAATTTCGATTTTGAGAAACACATGTCACTCCATGTATCAAATCATATTGTTATCATCTAATACTTGATCTAAAATTTTTCTGAGTGTACAAGCTAAAATATTTCCACTTCTACATTGTCTGGCCTCAGTACAAATAGCACAATAGGTTTGAAAAAATAGTGGTTGAAAAATGTCGTATCAGGTTATAAATATTTAGTATTTGAGAATAAAAAAAAAGTCTTCCACTCCGGAACGCGGACAAGTTATTACGATCTCTAAATCGAAACATCATGTAGAATTTTGTCGGTCCTTGGTTCTTTCCATTCTCATTTAGTTTTTAATTTCAACGTGTTTTTGATAAATACCTTTTTCTTCAGATGTTAAGGTGTTCTCTTCATTTTTAGTTCTAAATGATTCGGATTTTATAAGCTTGTCCTTTTCTGGGACGTAGAAACCATAATTGAACTCGGTCGTAAAAATGTATCGATAATACGATAAATTAGCACCAGTAATGTCGTTATCTTTACACCACTTTGTATAAAGGCCATACAGTTTCACTACACTTAAATTTGCTTCTTTGGGCTATACTGAGGTTTCCTAAAAAGAATGTTTTGCATACTCGAATGTCTTCTCCCTTAACTTGAATAAAATACGTGTTTCGTTTTGATATGTTTTCTCCAATTGCGTTAAGTCTCTAATAAGAGTGGACTAGACACTGAACGGCTTGGAGAATCGCGCATAAGTTTTCTTCAGTTTAAAAGTAGAAGCACAACCTTCACCCTGAGAAGGAACTCACGCATATTTTCGCCTTTTTCGCTATTTCTCACAAGTTCAGTGATTTCCACCCCCTATGGGTAACGCTTCTACACCCGTCCAGGGTAGTGAACGATTTATGTAACTGTGTCGAAATAACTGTGTTGTAGCGGCCTCCAAAGGTACCTTGCGAAGAACCGCTTGAATAGCCGAGCTAGATCAAGACACCAAGAGGTAAGTCGTTTCAGTGTCCTCTTTGATACCGCCTTGTTTAACGCAATTAGGAACCCGCTTTTTTTCGGTGTTAATCACCACCTGTGGATGATACAAAATTCCATTTGTTTCTCTCCAGCTCATACTGAGCTACTGCCGCCTAACAATACGTAAATGAAAAACATCTTCGGGAACCGTTATCGCCAGTTGTTTTTCTGCCCTTTATGAGTTTTTTTGCGCCATTTTTTAAAAACACTTATTTTTCGATTTGTGTTAAAGACCAGTAAGATTTAAAAGCCTGTTGCCTTTCATCTGATATTTGCTTTGCACAATTAAATTTACAGTTCTGCAAACAATTATTTTTGTTTTGTATGCTCCTTGCCTTCACTGCGTATTCTTCACCTGAATGACATTTTTTTTTCGTACACTAAGTTTCCATTCAGTTGAATTCACGCTTTCGCGGTTTTTGTTTGCCTTCTTCTATTTCTGTGGTTGGTCTTCTACATCTACATCGTTCCGTGTTTTAATTACTACAAAATATTGCTCTTTTAATTCCTTTTGTACTGTCATATTAAGGTCATCAATATTATTTATGACATTTCCCAAATCGTCAAGGATTTCAATGTTTTCGACATTTGGTGTTGGATTTTCTTCAATAATAATATTGTTTTAAACTGTTGAATTTTTCTCAAAATTTTCTGTTTGGATGACACTAGAAAAAAACACAAAAATCAGTATAAGTATGCCCATAGGTACTTGAGGAATGCTCTAATTTAATAAATTTTTTAAATAAATAAATAAATAACATCTAAAGTTTTCAACATATGAAAAACTATTTTATTAATTAGCGACTCCTTCACGATTTCAACCGCGTGGTGTTTGTTTTCAAGACAATTTCTTATTAGTAGTGGGAAGAAGTGTGTATTTTGAATTTAATAGTTAATTTAATTCAGAGTGTTGTATACGATTGTGTCGATATTTTGATTGAAAGCTTGATGATTACTTTAAAATGATTTATTACTAATTGCTACAAATTAAATAATGATTACGGTAGTGTTGTTGCTGGCGAAATAGGACTAGCGTCGTTCTTCCTCGCCGATGGGCGGTGTTGTCACTACTGCAGCGGTATCCGCGACATCCCGGCGGCCCTGGAAGGTCTTCTTTCCAGCATCTTTATATTTTGTTTTCATTGGTAGTGGACACAGTTTTTGAACAGCTCGGGTAGTAACCCCATTGGTAGTTTTGACGGCTCTAACTCGAAGGAGGTAATCTTTACCAGGGTGGACTTCAATTACCCTTCCCAGTTTCCAGTACAATGGAGGTGAATTATCATCCATCACGAGGACTAGTGAACCAATTTTAAGGATCTGATCAGCAGTTTAACGCCATTTGCTTCGCTGTTGTAGGGTGACTAAGTAGTCTTTTGACCAGCTTGCCCAAAAAACTTGGAAAATCTTTGGTAGCTCTTGATACTAGCTTAAACGATTTGTAGGCAAGTTTGGTCATGGGTAGGTATAGCAAGGAGATGAGAACCAGTTATAAAATGACCGGTGTCAGATAGATAGATTGTAGTTGAAAAATTTTAGTTTTGTGCAAGATTATATTTTCCAGTTTTTTGGACTCATTGATTATGATTTTTCTATGGGTCATATATGTTTTTGAATATGATTTAATGAAAGGTTTACTTTAGTACCTTGGAATATCTTTGTCAATGCTTTCATGTGTATTAGGTTGATTTACTTAACCATTTTTTTAATCATTCAATTCTAAGCATTTTGAGTTTTCCGAATTTCTTAAAGACCGAAGCCTATTTTCGGTTTTATTTGTCTTGGTTGCGGGACAAAATATGTCCCCAAACTGAGATGTGTAAGGGGCATAGTGACAGGATGTTATCTGTACGGATATAGGGTATGTTCTATCCACTTGAGTTGATTTGGACATTTTATCATTTTTGATTAGTGGACAGAACGTTGGTGGTAGAAATCAGGGGTCCTGTAATATACTTTTCGTCTTAAAATAAATATATATTGCTTCCAATTGCTAGATAAGGCTCCCGTCGGCTCCGAAAGGGTCGCGCGAACGATACGCCTCTGATCATACTATCTTCCCTTCTATGTTCCTTTTAACCTAACTTCTTTTATTCTTATCTTCTTCTCTCATTCGTGTTTATACTAGGTTTACAAAAGTCTCATTACCTACATATATGAATTTATACTTTATAACTGTAACTTAAACAGATTTTAAAATTTTTTTTTAAAACTGGTTATAGTGTAACGGGTTAATTTCCCCTTTGCACTGATTGTTAAAGAATTTAGTGAAACCCATGTTTCAACAATATACATATTTTGTAGAACGAGCTTGCTTATAGTGGGTGTGTTTCTGCAGCAGTTTCAAATCAATCAGCAAACTGTTTTCCTTGAAGATGATTGGCTGCTGCAGATACAAACCTAATCGCGCCTTAGTTGGACCGATATTTGCAGTCTGGCTTTTACGCTTTGCGTGTATTGTTGGCGAGTGGTTGCGAACTAGAGAAGTGTACTCTAGAATAGGTTTCGTAAATTTGATTTATTATTAGAATGATGTTTTATATGTTTTTTTGTAAATATATTGTGGTCTCTCATGTTTAGACTTAAGGGAAACCCTTTAGATTTTTGTGTTACATTCTTGGTCGACACCACATGTAGTGAGCACTTATATTTTAATTTTTGCAGTTTAATTTTCAATGTAAGAAAGGTAGGAAGGAAACAGTCTGACTGTGAACCAATCTCGGAATTTTGATCTACTTGCTCAAGTGTTATTGTTCACAGTCTGGCGTCTATTTAACATCTTTTAATAGACCAGAATTCCTAGATTTCCTTCGACTCTGCTGGCACAGCTTGGCGGGTAGTAATCATCCAAGTAAAATATCAAACCAGGGCTAACATGCGAAAAGAAACCTCCTGAAAAATTGTGCTAATAGCTAATTTAAGAGCAGTCGTGCCCAGGTTAGAACATCTAGATTACCTGGGAAAGATGTAACGAGGATCTCCTTGGGATAAAATAGGTAACAACATCAATGATGATTATTTTAGCCTTATATCCAAGTGTTAAAAAGTTTCTTAATAGAATAAGAAATAAGGAAAATAATTAAGAAACGTTGCTAGACAGAAAACTAAAGAATTAACATTGGAAATACTTCAAAAGCCGAACTAGTTGGCCTTCATCTTCATGAAATCGTCAGGTATTTTTTAAACTTTTCTGTTTACTACCTTCCAGACTTTTGGCAGAGAAAAACCAAGACAAAGAGAAGAATATCTCGTACTGATTTCATTCATAAATACTATTTGCTTTGTATGACCTCCAAAGCGGCCTGACGCACTCGACTACCGACGTTTAAATAAAGCTGCCACGGGCGTGCGTTGCAGATTTTGGGTTATTATAAAAAAATGCTGCAAAATAAAAACACATATGAAAAACAACAATCAAAAGTTTAAACTATTCTCCAAAAATATAGTCACGCATTCAAAACAGAATAGCCCGTGCGTATAAATGGTATAAAGCACAGTGAGAGTGAGTATTGAGACTCGCCGCGACTCAGAAAACTCTTTCTGCTTGCCGTGTTGCTACCGCACTGGCTATGTCGGGGTGGATTGTGAGAATCCCACGCGCCAATCTCGAGGTGTTGCCGTTTGAAGGCCATGGCGTGGTCGGGCTGGCGGGAAGAAGGGATATTCTTCTCTCTGTCTTAGTTTCCTCTGCTTTTGGTATTTGGTACAGCCCATTAAGGATTAATAGTAAGTACTTATGCACGGTGGGAGTCCGGCGGAATAGAAGATGCAATATACTGATAGGAGACATGGAATTAAGTGATTGAAAGTTAAAAGAGGAAGGGTAGACTTCAGCGGACAGGAGACATAATTTCGACACCTTAGGATGTTTCGGCTTCTGTAGCTGGACAGTGAAGGGACGCATCTTCTTGTTGCGCTTCTGTTGGAAATAGCTAGTGAGGGAATAATAGCTGCCTGTTCTTGTGAGCGGAAGCTGTAAAAATTGCCGAGGAGGGACCCATCTCTCACTGCAATTCGGCAAGCGAAGACAAGGGTGTTTTTCCTGTAATTGTCATTAGTGTATTGAATGGCTCTCCTTTAAATCGAATTAGCATTTCAAGTATCGAAGAAGATGCCTCTCCCTAAACGGTGGAACAATATACACGAGGTCATTGATATAAAAAAATGGTTTTCGCGCTTGGTTACGGAAACCAAACTTTTTAGCAGCTGAAGCGGCTATTGACGTAATATGCCTGTGCCGGATGAGATCATGGTCACAAGCGACGCCACCAAGATTAAACGATTTTTATTTTTTTTTGGCCAAACTTTTTGTGTGGGTAAGATGAATATTTATGGATTTTTTTGCACAGACGAGAAGTTTATTTATTCCTTTGTTTTATGAGATGCCATAAGTTAACTTGTTCAGTATTTTATTTGTAATTTTCCCTGAAGTAAATGAATTTGCCACCATTTATTTGAAATGCTACGTGATGACAATATTTAAAACGTTAGTAGCAAAGAAGAGAGAACTTTTATTATTTAGTAGGTAATAGTCTGCATTTTCGTTAGGCAACATAACATTGTAGATAGTTCAGTTAAAAAGCCAACTTAAAATATAAAACTATGTACAGAATTAACAATAATTCTGGGCATATCTACGTTAGTACGCCACCCACTGGCATATAGTGAAATCTTTTACTAAAAGACAAAACAGATTTTACTGAAAAATAGATATTTGTCTCTGTGTCTGTACGAAATAGTAATTTTCTTTAGGAAACTTTTTGATTGTGAGCTGTTCCTCATGATTGTTGTAGCTTCTTAAATCACTCTCACTCTCACATTAAAATTGAAGCAACCGCTATTTTCTGGTTGATTGTGTACCTGGTGAGTCTAAATTTATTTCATTTTTACTAGTTGTTATTTCTTGCGGTTTTTTAACAGCAAAATTTTCTCGCTGGGCACAGATAATTCTTCATCCTTTCATAAGCAACTTGTTAAAAACACTCACATATTTAATATTTCGCCTTTTACACAATAGGCATCTTATTTATCATGGAAAAAAAGATTAGAGGAATATTTTTATCCTTGGCCTAATAGTAATTATATCGTTTTTACAATAAATCAATAAAACGATTAATATCGTGAACTGATTCAGCAAAAATAAATAAATGATGGTCAAGTAGCATTAAATCACTGGTAATTAAAACATTAATTGCAACTGTTTTAGGTTAAAAATGAAAGTTTTAGATCTAGAATTTGCGTAGTTTATTCATTTTTTTAAGACCGTAATGAGACCTTTTAAAAATTGTAGTTGTATGCACATGTCGGCATATTTTTTGGGATTTATAACAAAACTGGTCTCCACTGGTAGTTTTTTTTACTTTATACTAGTTCCAATTCTGAAATAATAATTATGCTAAAGCTCTTGTTTAATTTTTACTTTGTTTATTTTTAAATAAGAAAGCGACTTTATAGATTGAAGCATGAAGATGCATAGTTCAGAAGCTATTGAGCTAAGGGAAAAAGGCAAAACTTATCTTTGGCTATAAAAAGTACAAAGTTGGGAGTTTGTTTATTCTATGAATGAAAAGTAACCAGGGGAGTGCACTTCCAATTAATAAAATGTATCCCCCTGGAAATCACTCTGGCGGCGCTCAAGAAAGTAACATCTTTTAAAGGTAGTCCATTTTCGGCTTCGCTCTTTCTTATGTTATATTGCAGCTCTTAGTATCAGTAGCTAGCTGGAGTGCCCTAATTTGTGCTCGAATGTTTTCTTGTAATTGCGGAATTCTCCAGCTGTCTGTAAATAAGTCTTGGATAATTCCAACACACAAAAGCATGCAGTAATTAGGCCATTACAATCACTGATACTAAGAGCTGCAATGGCATGCCAAAGAAAGAGTCGTTATAGACGAAGACGAAAAAAAATATTGTTGCGTATTGATTGTTTTGACCTACTACCGGTTGGGTGTAGGTCGTTGTAGGTCGCTCGGTTTTGATTGTTCCTAGGGAGCTGTTATCCGATCTACTGTCTTCCTGAGAAATCCTGTCTTGGCCTGGGTTATTCTTCGATTTGGTCTCTTTTTTAAACTTCATCCTTCTATTATGGAACCAGAGTTTAATCTGTTTCTCGCTTAAATTCAGGATCTGGGCCAAGTAAATGCTTCGTACTCCGCACAGGAACTGGTTCTTTTCAAACTTTTTTTCCAGTTCAACTAGTTGAATGAAAGAATATTGGGTTCTGCCTCGCTTTGGTACTGTTTGCTTGGGATCTTTCTCGTGGTGAAGAGTTGTCAGAAGGCGTTGAATTAGGCACTGTTGGCGGATATTCTGAAAAAGAAAATTATTTGTTACAAATTATTACAACAAAACTAAACAATTTTTGTAAGCGCTAAGACAAAAAATAATACGAAAGTTTTATGACATTAATATTCAGAATATCATATGACATCTGACGCGCAAAATGTTAAATTATAAACAGATTTTCCAACTTTGAACGTTTTTGTAACGAAAGATTAATTAATTAATAAAAAAAAATTACTGTTAAAATCTTGTCATGTTTTATGAGCCACCTATGGTAGAAGAAAACAAGATAGCGAGAAAGAAATCGGTCCGGCAGTGCAGCATTTTAGTAGTTCATTGTTTATAATATAGATAGAGAATTTCTTTCGATCGATGGATAATATACTAAAAATGCAAAGAATCAAATTCTTCGTCAGTGCTGTTATGCGTGGACTGTAGTTTTCATAGGCCTTGCTGACAGCAACATATTACTTTTCGAATTACCTTCTTTGCAGCAAGAATCGAAAAATTTTGATTAAGTAAGCAATGTGTGGTTTGTATACCAGCATGTCAATTTTGTGATCTGATTCCCAGACGCGTATTTTTTCACAGGTAGTCCGCTCCCTAGACGCGTTTTTTCCATAAGGTCGTCCGCTTTCCAGTCGTGTACTTTTCCTAAAGTCGTCCGCTCTGCAGACGCGCATTTTCTCAAGGTCGTCCGCTTCCCAGACGTGTATTTTTTCTAAGACCGTCCGCTCCCCAGACGCCTATTTTTTCAAGACGGTCCACTCCTCAGACGAGTAGAACTCACGGAGGGACTTTAGAGGCACGCCATGTTGCAAATGTTTAGCCGAGCACATACAAATTTCTAATACTTACCGAGTAAGCATTTCAAAATATTATATCCCTTATCAGTAAGCTTGGCCAGTTGGATCTGTTACCAGAGGCGTCGATGCCGAAAATTAAGTACGTAGGGTAAAGCGAGGAGAGATGGCACACTTTTTACAAATCCTAAAATATATTTTTTATTTAAAAAAGTAAACAAAATACACATATCAAGACACAAGCATAAGTTTTGGCACTCTTTTCGTATAGTAAGAAAAAACAGAAGCACTTATCCTAATGTTTAAAAAAAATATAAAACTGAAACTTGAAATCGGTCCGTCTATCCTACTTAGTGTAGGAGAGATGGACCTTAAATTGTTACTACTTTTTCTTGGCTGCAATGACAGCACACTTTTGACAAATATTGCTATAAGAAGTGCAGCCATCATGCAGCCATCTTAAACACAAAATGCTCTGAATCCAGTCATCCTGTTTCTTGGTTTGTCGAAAATCTTAGCCACACCCAACGCATTCGTATTCCAGATCGCTTAAACGTTCCTCTTCAGTGGATGAATAGTCTAAAATCATGTCATCCGACCCTGTAGAAGAAGAGTCGTGATAGATTTTTTTTGCATTTTGCACAGGTTTACCTTTCTTTGCTTTTTCTGGCTTTATGGTTGACTGTAACGACTTCTTATTCTTTGCTTCCACCTGTTTCCGTTTCCCGATGTACGCCTGTGAAGACAAGACTCCTCCCAAATTAGCTCGGACAATTTTCTCAAAGATTGCGTTACTTTGGGTACAGGAGAAATCTGATCAAGGGCTTTTCCAGGAGTGATGTCCGACTCGTCTTTCTTATAATCTTTCGATGGAGAAGCTGGATTTCTGTTATTTATTTCACGGCGAATCCCAGAACATCCTGGTTGAGGGGCATCTGGTTTCTGGATGTTTCTTTGACGGAGAATTCCTAAACATCCCGGTTGAGAAGATCCTGGCACAGTCGTATTTTGTTCCACAGTTTCGTTTTCAACATTCTGATGAACTGGCTCAGTTGCTTGCTGCAGTAAAATCGCATAGTCCGGTATAGCATCAGGGTTGAAAGCAGATATGCCCGTTGCTTTGAAAGCCGATACTGCATTGTTGACGGTTGCAGATTTGCCCCAAGCATCTCCGAGCAGTTTACCGAACTGTAGCCTATTGAGCTTCTTATTTGGATGGGCAAACACCGTTCGTCTGCACGCTTCATAATAGTATCTCTTGAGGCTCTTAAAAAAAGCTCTATCTAAGGGCTGAAGATAATGGGTGCAGTGCGGGGGCAGACACAACAGAATAATCTCATTTCTTTCAGGAAATTCCAAGGCATCGATGTTGGTAGTGTGGGAGGTGTGGCCATCCAGTAGCAGTAACACTTTTCCTGGTGGTTTTCGTGGAAAAAAATGATTTGTTAACCATTCAAGAAATATTTTAGTATTTACATACGCTGACTTCTCAGACATGCATATTTCCGATCCTGGTGGCATTCCTTCTGCCCATTCATCTTTTCTGTTTTTCCCTTTAAAAATACAATAAGGGGGCAAATGCACCCCCTCTGCATTGCAACATGCTATTACACTAATTGTTTCCCCCTTTTCGCCGGGACTTATGGCTGGTACACTTTTTGAACCCGTGTCTGCAAAAACATGTTCGGCTCTGGTTTAAGTTGGAGCCCAGTCTCGTCGGTATTAAAAATGTGACCAGGTTTATCCAGTAATTTGTTTTCGGCGAGAACAGTTTGAAGTAATGCAAAGTATTTGCTAACAGTTTCTTTCGACATACCCGTGGCCCTGGCTGCAGAGGTGTTCCGCTTTACGGACGGTAATGTCTGGATTTCTTCGCAAAAACCCCTGTAACCATACTCTGCCAGCCTTGCCTGAAAATTATTTATAAGTCATTAATAAAATATTAAGGAATATTAAAACCTCCTTACCGTTCTGGAATTTATGCTTAATTCTGAGTAACTCTGCCAGGTTAAAGGCCATTATCCGCACTTCCGTTCTTGTAGGGGCAAAGCCATGTTTTTGCAGTTTCTTGATATGTCCGGACAACTTTTCTTCCACAGTTTTACCCAAAGTGCCATCGGGACCCAGACGATCCGTTTTCTCTAAGTTTTTCGTAGCTATTCTACGTCTTAATGTTGTTTTGGGTATATTATGGGAAAGAGCCGCTTGATTTAAGCTCATTTCCCCGCATACTACCGCCATACTTGCCGCCTATAAATCAGCCGTGGACAATGTAGCCCTTGGAGCTACGTTTCTCTTTCGTTTGTACTTATTAGGCATATTTCTGAAACAATAAAACTTTGATCCATCTCTCCTCGCAAACGGTGGTCCATCTCTCCTAAAAGCGTAGGAGAGAGGGACCAGGCAATTTCTATAAAACGGGACGTAACGAACTACTGCTTTTAGGTTAGGTGTACACTAGAAAGCATGTTTGACTAGTATAGTACAAAAATTTTGACCTAAATTTACCTTAAAATGCTGTCCTTGGCAAGCAAAATAATCGTAAAATTTTTCAAATATTCGAAAACAACGGTCATTTGTAACTAATGAAAGACAACGTAAATTGCAAAACACGTGCATTCAGCAAGTGTGACTGACGATGACGAATGTAGCTACATACACCTGACTGAAACGGGCGTTGTTGCCGCAATGTAAAAAATATCGCGAGTGGTCCATCTCTCCTACTGGGCCATCTCTCCTCGCTTTACCCTACATATACAGTACTTGACAAGAATAATTTAATTCATAAGCGTAGCCGTGATTGTGTAAACTAAAAAAAATGTTCAAGTGCGAGTTTGACTCGCGCATAGAGGGTTCACGCAGAACACAAAATTTTCAATACCCACGGCATCGTCGAAAGATATTCTAAATAGTCTAGTCACTTGCTTATTGCGCTGTAAATCCCCCTCTGTCGTTGCTCACACAATCACGGCAACGCCCATGATTTAAATTATTTTTGTCACATATACAGTATACGTACGTACTTATTTTCGGCATCGACGCCTCTGGTGACAGACTAAACCGGCCAGCCTTACTCATTAATGTCCTCATCACAAGAAAACGTTCTTCTCTCGTTCATCGCCGCGCTGTTGGAAATCTGTCTCTTTCCTACAGATATTTTTATGAATTTTGCCCAGAAGAACTAGTTCCCCCTTGACCATTCCTAATGAAACAACAAGAAGCGCATCACATATGCATCCCTTTGCTGACCAGCTACAAGAACCTATAACATCCCACTTCTCTTACTCATTATACCCAGGGTCTCCAGATTATTGAGCAAATTGTCTGCAGAGGTTTTCCCGTCCGCTCCAAACCTCCAATCCTTTAAATTTAGTTCAAAATATTACATTTTCCTTATCTTTAGACGCCCACGGTACGTTAGTACTTGCCTTGAACTCTATTCGGGCTGTTCACGATAAAAAACAACTATCTAAAAATAATTCAATGTATTTTAACTTTTTTAGCGACCTACGTGGATAAACCTAATGTTTAATTATCTGTTCTTTGGTTTTTATTTTTTTTTCTATTGTGAGACGCCTATGTAGCTATTTTAAGTTTAAGAATGTTGTTATATATCAATTAGATTATTAATGAAAATGAGCTCCTTTGAACCAGTGTAATAATATTTTCGTAGTAAACATGTTGTTATTTGTGGTTCTGATAATTTCAATTATTTTTATCTTAATAAAACAATCTGTGAAAATCATCGAATATGTTGAATGGAGAAATAAAATAAGTCAGCTACCAACATTAGCGGGAAAAAAGTTTTTTTTTGGCCACTTAATGATGTTGAGTGGATTGTCAGTTGGTGAGTTGTATTTAGTGATTTTTAAGGGCCACGTTTTTAAACAAAGGGTAAAAAATAAAATTTTGATTTTTATGAAACATGTCCTTTTATGTATCTACCCTAGAAAAAAAGTCAGTGATTTTTTTTATAACATAGTATGGAGAGGACTGGGTAATTCATACAGGGTTGGAAAATGAAAACGAAACAAGCCCGATTTTTTATATTTGTCGTTCCTTAAGAAAAAAAAACGCTTGTTGGGGAAACCCAACTGTTTATTCAATTTCTATAACTCTATTTTTATTTCTAAATAAATATTAATAACAGAGCAGTTATGGAATCCTTTTAAAAATAAAACAAGCTCAAATTTATCTTTTTCGTGAATTCACCGTGCATAAAAATACGCAGTCATCGGCAAAACACAAAGGCTATTCTAGCTGAAATGTCAAAAGAAAATCTCTCTTTAAATTTATTGTTCTAAAACTGGCCAGTTGTCGGCGAACTTCAAAACCCTAGCTTCCTTTGAAGTTCTCTTATCTCCTAGTTTATTACCGTAACGTTCTAAAAATATATTACTAGCAAATGCAAGGAAACGTCAGCAAGAATGGCTACCAACTTCAACCTCTCTATCTCTTCATTTCGTGGTATCAACGTGTCAGTACTAACCCCTTCACCAATGAGACAATATTTGCATAAATATGACGCGTTAATGTCGTCGCGAAGCAATCGGCAACAGGCCGAGTCCGGTCACGCCCATCTCAAAAGGGTGGTCTATTTTCAGTTTAATTTAGGTCCCGTGAGGAGACATCTTCACGGCTTCTTCACTTCACAAATTACCACAGAGTAAGACTGCCGTGCCCCTTGACGCGGCAAAAAACCGCGAATGTCTCGTAGGCTAAAGGCCTAGCGGACAAAATTCTCTTTTGAGTTCTATTCAGACATGGTTCTGTAAGGGTATTTATTGTGGGAAATTATCCCAGTGTTCTATTCAGACAAGGTTCTGTAAAGTTATTTAGTTTGGGAAATTATTCCAGTGTTCTATTCAGACAAGATTCTGTAAAGTTATTTAGTGTGGAAAATTATCCCAGTCTTCTATTCAGACATAGTTCTGTAAAGTTAGTTTTATCATTCAGTAACATCTCGTAACACCAGAACATGATCAATATATGCCAATTGACTGTCAAAACCAATAATATATAATATTCATATTTCAAAGTAATAAATGTGCAAAATGTTTAGTGAAATCAACGTCTTTAATTATAACAAGTCACGGCTGCCAGAGATTGTGCAATTGGATGACAGCGAACCAGCTGACCTACGGAAATATAATACAGTAAGTGTAAGTGGGGTTTAAACTAAAGCCCTCTCTTTACAACGCTTTGGCACGTTTTTTTAAATTTGGTTTAGTGGTTTTTAAGAAAATACCTTTTAAACATGGTAGCCTTTCAAAATGCATGCTTTAATTTTTAGTTTAATTTTAGCATGGCATTTTCCGTTTAAGCTAAAATAAAATTCCTAAAAAGTCTTTAGCCATACCAGCTCCATTAGGGGTGGTTTTGACAACCTTAATGGAGCAATTTTAATTCTCTGTTAAAAATTTTACTTTAAATTCGAGCCAATTTTATCAAAATAAAAAGAGAAATTTTCTTTTCAAAATGTCGACCTTCCACTTCCATATAGTAGTACAGATTCTGTCAAACGGTTACTGACGTTTTGGAGCATTTCTGGGGTAATTTGCCGACATTCGTTGATGATTCGGTGAGGTAAATCATTCTGGGATTCTGGCTGGGTTCTATAAATTTTACTTTTTAGGTGACCCCACAAAAAATTATAATGGACTTAGATCTGGTGACCTTGCTGCTCATTCGATTTTTTCGGTCAATCCATCTACCAGGATATCTTTCATCCATATATCGACGAACATCTAAGGCATAGTGTGGTGGCGCTCCATCTTGTTAAAATGTCAACACGTTTTCATTGTTACGGTCACTTTTTTCAATAACTTGTGTTACTGCTAGATCGACAGCATTTTCTAACAATTGCAAATACGTGTCGCCTGTTAAATTTCCTGGTAGAAAAAATGGACCACCAACACAGTCGTCATAAATTCAAAATTCTTCAGGATTTTGGGTGTGAACTTCATGAAATATGCGTGGGTTTTGCTCTGCCCAATATCGACAATTATGACAATTAACAGTTTCGTTCACAAAAAAACAATATTAAAAAGCAAATTTGGACTATTAATTAATGGTTTACTAATAACCTCGCAAAATTATAAACGTAGATCGAAATCATCTTCGTTTAATTGTTGAACAAGGTGTATTTTATAAGGGTGGAAATTATAGGCTTTTTAAATTCTTCAAATGCTGGTACGGCACATGCCAGAAACTGTTGTCAACTGCGTAGTACATAAGCACGATCGAGATGAACATGGCCCAAAACAGCAATTTTCGTTGCTTCATTTCCCACTATTCTGTGTGCAACAGTTCGCTTTCGATTTGTCACCAATCCCGTCTTCCGAAACTTGGCTACTAGCTCAATAATATACTTTCGGTTAACATGCTTAGCCGGATTTTGTTTACTAAATAACGCGGCCGCAATATTAGCGCATCTACCGTTTTCATAATAATAAAGTTCAATTATGAAGACCTTTTCCGCAGTAGAATAAACCAATTTGTTTCAAAACTATACCTAAGATTTTTAGCTACTATTGTCGAGGTCAATCAAATGTACGCGATACTACTAAGTCATTTAGTGAGAAATCGAGATAGCATAAAATGCATTTTTAATGAACAAAAAATTGTCAGAATAAGAACTAAAATTTAACTGATAAAAATTGTAAACAATTCGCCAGATAATAGTCTTTGTGGTTTTAAACCGCGACAACAGTCGAACAGTCCTTGAAAAAGGAATAATCTTCAGATTTATGTTTAAATTTATAAAGAATAGAAAAGAAGTTTAAGATTCATCCACGTTTAGGGTTCTAAATGGCATTACAAAAATGTGAGAAAAAAGGCGTCTCATAAAAAACTAAAAAACCACTATTTCGATTTTGGCGGGTCACCATATTTAAAAGGCATTTTCTTAGAATCTACTTAACCAAATTTAAAAAACTGAGCAGCGTTAAAAAGATAATTTAATGAGCGACACTTGACCCCTATTCCTATTTAAAATTTTAGGGGTGAAGCTCATCCCTGCTAGGGGGTTGAAGCTAGAGGGTTGAAAATATAAGCAAAAGGTTCCACACAAGATACACGTGTCAAAGCGTTATTTTTAAGGGACGATAAATATGAAAAATCGGGCTTGGTTCGTTTTCATTGGCCAACCCTGTATACAGTATTATACAGTCCTGTATTAAAATATGGAATAACTCCGTTTATGCATCGTTTTATTGTTATTATTATATTGTGTTGCTAACAAGATTATTTCATATTTCTTCTTTTAACTATACTCGTATATTAATAAATTTATTTATAATTTAAAATAGCAACAATAGCTATTTATGCAACCAGTTAGGAAATGCTTTACTTTGATTAGCGAGCATAATGTTTGAGGGACTAACTAAACTAACTCTATCATTTTCTTTAAGTTGTGTTTTTCATTCAGTTCTTTGAGTTCTCTCGTAAGTGTCTCAAAATCTTCAGCTTAATTATTATTATTGTTTGTTGTGGCTGGTGCTGACCTTCGTGTATTCTTTGTCATCTGGCTGTACGAGACATTTTCTTGTACCGGGCTTGGTTTGCTAACCACTCTATTTTGTTTGGGTTGGTTCTTGTTTCTGCTGTTTTCCAGGTATTCCAGTAGCTTGGGGCATGGTCTCCACCACAGTTGGCACATGTGGCTCTCGAGGTTTTTGCAATGTGCAGTTACTAGTTAAATGGTTCCCTGCACATTTAACGCATTTTGGTGTCCTATGGCAATTTGATGAACCGTGTCCAAATTTTTGGCATCTGTGACATTGTGTGTATGTCTGTTTTTTTGCGTAGGGCTTCCATTTTACTAAGGCATGGTCGATAGCCCTTATTTTCCTTACTTGGTTCAGGTTGGTCGATACTGGTTAACTAGGTATGAGTGTGAACTCCCTGTTTTGCTTTTCATAGGTAGGCAGTCTTTAATGTTTATTTCGTTCTTTTGAAATTCTTCTTTAATTATAGGGGGAATCCGGGAGACTTGACCATACGGGAGAGTTGAACCGGTACAATTTTCTCATTCAAATTTCGCGGCGAAATCGTGCTTCCCACTACAGAACGTGCGTCTCCACGTCCGCTACCAGCGCCACCAACAAATAAGGCGGTATTCAGTCTTTCTCGAATGATTATGCCGTTAACATGTTTTCGCGTTGCCAAAGTGAAAATAAATAATTTACGCAATTTTGATATTATTTTCTCGTACGACAAGGTATGTATATCAATCACATGTCAAACAACTATGCTTTTTATGTAGTTTTAGGGGGGGCATTCATTTTTTTTCTATGAGTTCGGCTTTTACTAGAAAAAAAAGTTTGACTTTGTGAATGCTTGGGTGGGAGATATGACCCGGAGATTTGGGGGAGACATGATCAGTGGATCAAGTCTCCCTACCAAGCCAAACCTGATAAAATTATGCTTATTGAAATTGTTTATTTCTTTCTTGCAGTCAAAATGCCGTTCCGATATAAGCCAAAGCAGAGAGTAACTACAAGACAGTCGTTTACTAAAGAACATCTGACAAATGCACTAGGGGAAATTGATAATGGCATTTCTATCAGAAAAACCGCTATTAAATATGGAATAGACAGAACAACATTACGGAGGTATAAAAATAACCGTGAAAAGCTATTGAAGTTTGAATGTAAAGGTAGCCAGTACAAAGACTCGCAAATTTTTACTGTTTATGAAGAAAAACGTCTAGTGGATTACTTGCTGACCTGCAGCAAAATGAATTATGGTTTATCAAGAAAGGCCGCAATGCAATTTGCCTTCGAATACGCACAGGCCAATTCAAAAAAGATGCCTGGAGGCTGGCTAGAAAATAAAGCAGCTGGAAAAGACTGGTTTCGGGGATTTCTCAGCCGAAATCCAGAGATTAGTTTAAGAACACCAGAGGCAACGAGCCTCTCAAGAGCGACAAGTTTTAACAAGAAAAATGTGGGAGACTTTTTTGACAATTTAAAGCTTGTGAGAGAAATGTACAACTTCGAGCCGCAAAACATTTACAATTGCGATGAAACAGGGTGTACAACAGTACAGGAATGTCCAAAAGTTCTCGCTAGCAAAAAGGCTCGACAGGTTGGACAAGTAACTTCGGCCGATAGAGGCATACTTGTAACAGCGTGCTTTGCTGTTAACGCATTGGGCAATGTTATTCCACCCTTTTTTATATTTCCCCGTGTAAAATATAATGATGTATTCGTAGCTGGTGGTCCTGAAGGCTCGGATGGTGATGCTTACCCTAGCGGTTGGATGACAGCTAATACTTTTCTCAAATATATGAAGCATTTTGCTAAATACACTCATGCCAGCAAAGAAAATCCCATACTCCTAATTCTCGACAACCACGAGAGCCATGTCAGTATTGACGTAATAAACTTTGCAAAAGAAAACGGTATAACCATGTTAACGATTCCACCCCACTGCAGTAACAGACTTCAGCCCCTTGATATTGCTATATACTCTTCTTTTAAGAGCAGATATAATATGGCTATGACAAACTGGATGTTGACCAATCCTGGTAAAACTGTAACCATTTATAATATCCCTGGTTTTGTAAAGGAAGTTATGCCCCAGGCTTTTAGTCAGGCCAACATAATGAGTGGGTTTCGAAATTCTGGAATTCATCCCTTTAATCCCCAAATATTCAGCGACGAAGACTTTTTATGTTCCTCCGTTACTGATAGGGATAAACCTGTTGAGCAGCCAAACAGAGATGCGTTGAAACAATCTAACGGACAAGTTGCTAAGGAACAACAGGAATTACCCGCAAAACAAGCTGAAAAGTCACTTGAAGAACAGATAAGCGAAGACAACATAACAGGTCCGAACATTGCCATCCAAACATTGACAGAAAAGACAATAATTGAAGCTTCTACTGAGACCATTTCAATTGCATCAACTTCCAGAGCGGTGATTCAAGCAACTGGTTCTAAAATCATTACACCTGAAATGGTTAAACCGTTTCCTAGAGCGGAACCGAGAAAGGGTACACGAAGAGGTCGTCAGCCTGGAAAGACCAAAATACTGACTAAAACTCCAGAAAAAGATGCAGATCAAAGTGATCAGTTAAATAAAACACCTGAGAAGCAAAAACCTAAAACGAAACGAAAGAAGCTGCTGAAAAAGATCACAAAAAAAGACAACGTGAAGAAAAAAGTTTTTCAAAGTTCCGACACCGAGACTGATAGCGATGAAGTTTCCTATGCTGATAGTTCTGATAGTCCTTTGGAGAATGAACCTGCCAGAGACAAGAGCTGGTATTGCTTTATATGCAATTCAGACGAAATTATGGATATGAGACTGTGTAATGGTTGTTGTAGATAGGTCCACGAAGTCTGTGTAGGCTTGACCAAAGAAGATAAGGAGACATTTGTTTGCCTGGACTGTAAAGGAGGTTAATAACTTTGACCTGATTTACTGTGACTTAGATTCATATTTACTTGTATTAGTTTTGTTACTTATATTTTAAACATTTATAAATAGGCTTGACTGTAAGAATTTTAATATTTCTCGTTACCTTGTTCAGTAACCCATTAAAATATATTCTTATAATAAAAATCAGTTCCATGAGTAGCTGTGATATTAGTTTACGATTTTGTTCACATTTTACCGAAGTTGGTCAAGTCTCCCTACATAGTGAGTCATGTCTCCCGCACCCTGGGGAGAGATGAACCAAATGTTACTTTTTCTAAGATATATTTTTTTAAATTTGTTTTTGAAAGTATTGAAATTTATTGCTGTTATAGTAAAACACCTATAAATAAATTATGCATTGTCGGGTATTTGAGAAAAAAAAGTCTACCAAATAAAATTTTGCGTGTGTTTAATTAAAACCCGGTTCAAGTCTCCCGGATTCCCCCTATCCATTTCTAGGATTGGGGGTCCTTTAAACACTATCTTTTTTGTCTTCTCTTCCCTTTGTGTATGAGTGTAGTACTCTAATTTTTCTTCTTTCTCTAGTTTCTTCGTTTTTTAGTTTATTGTATGTCTCCCTATCTTTTGGCATTATTTTAACACTGTTTTTAAGGTATTTGATGGCAAAATTATTCACACTAGTAGTACTTTTCAGCTCGCTCATGAATTTCACATAATCGACTTTTGATGTTATAACAATGGGTGGTATCCTTTCAGTCTTAACTTGTGTTATTTGGCTTGCATTATTGTTTGACGCTTCGCCTTCTTCAGCTTGGTTCTCTAGAACGGCAAATCTATTTGTCACGTTGATTGAGTAATCCATCTCTCGGTCGATATTTTTTTCGTCCGCAATAACACTAGCACTGTCTTTATTTTCACTATCGTCTGTTAGTTTAATATACGAGATTTTCCAGCCCGCATATGCGGAACCGGCCGTACGTTTTCCTCGGTTTCCAATCTACTTTGTGTCTCTTCGAAACTCGTTTTCGGTTTTACTTTCACAACTACACTCTCGCTTTTACTTTTTCCGAAAAAGCAAATCCTTAAAGCTAACCATGTCGATCTGCATAAGCAGTATGACACAGGCAGCGCCATCCATTAGCAGTTTCAAGCAGTTGGAGTAGAATTTACCGTAATGCACGATACACTTACAACGGTATGCTACGCTATGACGTCACTTCGAGGGAAAATCCTAAATTGACTAGACGCTTGCACCCCTTGTACATAAGAACAGGTCAGTTTATTGTTGGGTAGTGTGTTGAGTAAAATATTTCAACAATGAATGAAGTCTACTTACTTGTCAGGGGTACATGTAAATATGTAACAAATGACATCGGAGGGGCATATAGCTCGGAGAATACCTTTTTTAATATTATTTGTTCAAATCCTTATAGTATAAGGCATCTTCAGGTCGTTTAGAGAACCAATTCTCATTTTTTACATATTTACCTGTACCCCTGACAAGTAAGTAAACTTCATTTATTATTATTAATTAAATTTTTTCTTTTAAATATACCGAATATGACCGATTCCGAGACCCCTAGTGATATTGGACAGGCAGCTCAAAACGCGTTATCTGTTGTACCCGAAAAGTCAAGCGAGAAATACGAAATATTTAAATTTTTGTGTTTCATTTTTTCTTTACTAATTATGAAATTGAGATTTCATCACCAATTAGGAAATATTTTACTTCTCATAACTAGCTACCATATTTCAAAACTGTCATCGGTTTTGAAAAGTGTCACTTTATATTTCACTATTAGAAAAAGATTTGTTTTCTGAAATTAAATTAAAAAGTTACAAACACTTCAAAGGCATATTATAATGTAAGTATGGTTAAATAATGGTATTTAAATTATGTCAAAAAGCTCCAAATAACTAAAAGTTACATTTATATTTAGAAGAATATTAACGTTCAGATTCCCTAAAAAGGTTTAAGATTTAATACTGGCTTAAATTAAGATCTTCTAGTTGAACAGTTAGGTTTCGACAGATTTTTGTCTTGTCATTGTTAATAAGTCGTCATTAAAAACTTATGAGTTATTCTAATATTTCAGCGATTTGCTTGGTTTCCAAATGATTTAATCCTGGAATATGTTGCTAGAACGAATTTAGTTCTATTATTGTGGAAAGTATAGATTTGCGAAAAAACTCAGCAGCAAATTCATAGTACTTCAAAAACTTAGTTGTATTATTCTTATACTTGTCAGTTTAAAACTTTTGGTTACCATATTTGACCTGTCTAGCCACGATACACTTACAATGGTATGCTACGCTCTGACGTCATTTTAAGGGAAAATCCTAAATTGACTAGACGCTTGCACCCCTTGTACATATGTATGTAAGTACAGGTCAGTTTATTGTCGGGTAGTGTATTGAGTTGACGTTTATTAAAATATTATTGTCATATTTCATTTGCTCAGGTAAGCGCCTAGTCAGTTTAAGATTTTCCCTCGAAGTGACGTCATAACGCAGCATACCGTTGTAAGTTTATCGTGTGTCTACCGTTGGAGCATCTGGCGGAGATTTTTCACCTCTCGTAATTGTTGCTTTTTTTACCTTTGGATACCATGTGAAGATGACACAGATGACTTTATTGTCACAATTTTGTTTTAAAAAAATGTTCATTTTCTTTATTTCTAAACGAATTGGAATGATTGCAAAATGTTATAAATTATTTACAGCAGTCAAACAGATATTACGTGGAAAATGATTAAAAAGTTTTCATTAGGTTGAGCTTCGCTGAACTCTCGCTTGTCACAACAAATATAAAACTAAAATGTATTAACTCTTACAGTATTAAAATTATAATTAAAATTCTCGGCCAGATTCTCCAACGCAATACCAGTCTAATTTGAGAACCAAAAGTTTAGAGCTGACAAGTGTGAGAATAAGATAAGTTTTTGCTGCGAATTTATTTCTATGGTTTTTGCAAATTTATCCAGAAAGGGGCAATTTAAGTATGTACAGGGTCATTCTTTATATTTGCGTGGCCTTTTACATAGGTTTAGGTAACTGCTAGAAAAAAACTTCAAATACAAAAGTTGTATAATTTTTTGCTTATTATCTTTTGGACTATGTCAGAAATGTCAAATGTCATTACTTATGTCAAATTTTGACAGCAACTTTCTTAACTCAAATAAAACACCCTGTATATTTTCCGCTAAAACGAAAGACCAAATTTCCCTGATTTCAAAAATATATACAGTTGTTATATTTGGATAAGCCGTTTTGGAGTTATTTTAGTTCAAAAATGTAATAAAATGAACTAATAATGATGATCAAGTTGGCTGGGCTTTCGACATAATCGTTAATTTGACATTGACATAGCATGACAAAGGGTTTTTTTTATTGACAGAAAAAATGACTTTTGTATATTATCAATTATATTAATATTATTATTAAATAGAAAATATAAGAATTTATTTTTGTTTCAGTTACCTAATAATTAATGATAATTAAAACAAAACAAAACTGATTTAGAGACTAATATTAACTACCTATATTTAAATAACTAGAAATACCAACAGTTACATATTCTCTATATATCCACCATTATTTTGGACACATTTTCTAATGTTTTCCGTCATCTTATGAAATATTGCATTATAAATAAATTCTCGATGATCTCTATTCAGTATAAAAATTTCGTTTTCAATTTTTGGTCTTAAAACATTTATATTGTGAGGTCCGTCATAATTAATACGGTTTTTTAAAAACCCCCACAGGAAAATATCCAAGGGATTTAGATCTGGGCTATTCGCCGGCCATTGAATAGTGCCATGTCTGCCTATCCAATGCCGATATCTGTCATTAAGGTATTCAGTGACTTGAAGAATATTATGGGGTGGTGCACCATCTTGATGCCAAACAAGGTTGTTATATTGTTCGAGTGGAAGGCCTTCCAAATAGTTTTCTATTTGATCCTGAAGTAAATCTAAGTATCGATGGCCTGTAAGGTACCCATCAAAAATAATGGGTCCAATGACGCGGTTACCTAGCATTCCACACCACACATGGACGGATCTTCGTCCCTGTATTTTAATAGATTGAATCTTATGTGGATTTTGAGTTGCCCAATGGTGTTTATTTTTCCGATTGAACATCCCTGCCGTCGAGAAGCTTGCTTCGTCAGTGAAAACAATTTTTTCGAAAAACGCCGGATCTTCTTCCAAATGTCCCAACATTTGTTGGCAGTATTCTAGCCTTTGAAGTTTGTTTGCCTCCGATAAATGTTGTACTGGCATAAATGAATAGGGGTGATATTTGTAATGTTTTAAGGTGGACTGAATTTTGTGCGTCGATTTTCCAAATTGTCGGGAAACGTGTGAAATGGAAATTTCGGGATTTTCTAAAAGAGTTTAATAAGAAGGTTTTATTTTAACGCAAAAGAAAATAGTTACCTTCAAAGGACAGTAAAATATTTAGGTCCTCCGTTTCATTCCTACTGACTGTTCTTTTTTTCCGACAAAGATTTTTGTTCTCGTTAAATTTTCGTATAATACGCTTAATTGTGTCGATGGATGGTGCGCGTCGTCCAGGATTATTTAACCGATATTGATGTCGAACTGCCACAAAACTATTGTTATTTGAATAAAAAAGTCGAACCACTTCAAGCTTTTCATCTTCCGAATACCCCATTTTTGTAATAAAGAATGTTTGTCATTTTGTCAATGTCATATTAACAACAATTATGTCGAAAGCCCAGCCAACTTGATCATCATTATTAGTTCATTTTATTACATTTTTGAACTAAAATAACTCCAAAACGGCTTATCCAAATATAACAACTGTATATATTTTTGAAATCAGGGAAATTTGGTCTTTCGTTTTAGCGGAAAATATACAGGGTGTTTTATTTGAGTTAAGAAAGTTGCTGTCAAAATTTGACATAAGTAATGACATTTGACATTTCTGACATAGTCCAAAAGATAATAAGCAAAAAATTATACAACTTTTGTATTTGAAGTTTTTTTCTAGCAGTTACCTAAACCTATGTAAAAGGCCACGCAAATATAAAGAATGACCCTGTACATACTTTCCACAATTATGGAACTACATTCATTCTAGCAACACATTTCAAGATAAAAAATAATTTGGAAATGAAGCAAATCGCTGAAATATTATTACTTTTAATGGCGACCTATTTCACAGCCCCACAAAATAAAAAAAATTGGAACTGCTATCGAGACAACTGTATCCCTAAGTAATTTTCGACGCTGAATCCGAATCGGTGGTCAAAAAAAAATCGTACACCCCCAAAATCAACCCCTAGCGCTAAAAACACCTCATCAGGTTAAAAATGACAACGCTCCACGAATAGTCTGAAACCTCAATAAATCGAATTAAATATAAACATTCAAGTATATAAAGCATATATACAGAGTTAACACTACTTTCCATTGAAAATCACCCCCATGAGTGGGTGAAAACTACCCCTCATACAACAGGAAACTTAAAAAAATGCAGTGATTGCAAAAAAAGATTACGATGCCCAGTTTTTTTGCAAAGAGTGGGTAACTGCATTAGTTCCGGTGCGATGCTCAAAATCTACCCCCATAGAGTGGCGGAATCTACTCCTAGATTAAAATTGCAAGCAAAATCGGGGAAACAATAATTTTGTCATCGTGATTTCTATTTTAATCGATGCTAAAATTGGCTAAAGATATGCAGCACTGCAGTTTGGAGGTGAATACTTGCATTGCATCAAAGTCATTCCCATGAGAGGGTGAAAATTACTCCTCACATAACAAGAAATTCAAAAAATAGTTGCTGTACCTTTTAGAAAAGCTCAAAGAAGAATCTTTGACCACGTACTTGAAAAGTACCCATATTATGAAGTAGCAAAAGTTTACCCGTAGTCTTAATTCAATTAAATTTATTCTTTCTTTTTGTAATATCTTTTGGATTTGTTTTCGAATGATCTTCTGATCCACTGCCGTTTATGCTTTTCAGACGTCTCTCTTTTTAAGGACCAACAGTAATCTGCCATAATGTGTTCGTCACATCTTCCTTGGTACCTTTTTTCCATTTCTCATATATCTTGGCGAAAGCGTTCACTCTGCTCTTCACTGCAGTCGCCTAAATTTTCTGGGAAATAATCAAGATGGGAATCGAGAAAATGAAATTTCAAGCTCATATTGCAGCCTAAAGATTTGAAATTTGTAATCATTTCTGCAAAGGGCTGGCTTCAGGAAGTCTATGATAGCGACAACCTCGGCAGAGCGAACTCACAGCAGCTTATGGACTTATTGACCAAATGAGCAATCAATAAGATCCACTAGCACGACCAGCAAGTGCTACATTATAGGTCCAATCATATAACAGAGAAAAAAAGGTAATAACAGAAACAATGAACGCCCCAATAAAGAGCCCAACTTGACGTATACTTAATCCCCAGACCTTCAACACTCGCATGCGGTTGTCAATGCGCCACTTACCGGCTGGTCAAAAAACAATATAGTCAGAAAAATATATAGATGTTTTTTTCTGAATTTTTAGACGATTCTTTTTAGAGGCCATATAAATAAGTAGTAGTATTTTCAGAGAATTCTTTTTAGGAGTCATCTAAGCAACTGCAATTTAAATTTAAGGGTGGTTTCCGCCACTTTGTGGGGGTAGTTTTTGAGCATCGCATCGAGACTAATGCAGTTACATACCGTTTCTAAAATAACTGAGCGTCGTAAGCTTTTTTTGCAATCACTGCATTTTTTACGTTTCCTGTTGTATGAGGGGTAGTTTTCACCCACTCATGGTGGTGGTTTTCAATGGAAAGTAGTGTTAACTCTGTATTTACGCGTTATATACTTGAATGTTTATATTTAAGTCAATTTAAGACTATTCGTGGAGCGTTAAGTCATTTTTATCCTGCTGAGGAGGTGTTTTTAGCGCTAGGGGTTGATTTTGGGGGTGTACGATTTTTTTTTTCAACTCGGATTTGGATTCAGCGTCGAAAATTACATAGGGATACAGGTGTCTCGATAGCAGTTCCAATTTTTTTTTTTGTGGGGCTGTGTTATCATTGACAGGAAAAACATTTCTTGTGAAAAAGGTAACTGATTTTCAGATTTTCAGAAAAACTAAAAACAGTGTCAAGAAATCAGATTTTTAACATTGCGCTTTCACAGAAAGAGCCTTTTAAAGACAAAAGAGAAATGTAAAATTTAAACGATTTTATATTCAGTTGGTACTTACAGACGAAATTTGGCTAACGGCTAGAGAATGGTACAAAACAGCTCCTCCCCTTCATACGATTTATTTGGGACCTACATTGGTGTTTGTTGCTCTTTTGGAGCCAGATGAAATTGAGGTAAGTTAAATTTAGAAAAGGCTGCAGACAAAATATAAAAATCAAGGGACATAATGTCATAGGAGTGAGTGGAATCAAAGTTTACAGAATATATGGGGGCGTACTGCCTCAGATGTCCCAGCGCGAGTCTAAAAACATGTCATTTTAAACTCCTGATATTGTAAAAAAACGCCAATAAAAAAATCACTGAAATATAGTTTTCGATGTAGCTTTCGGATGGTGTTATCTGTTTGTCAAAATTTCGCCTCCTTAATCTCGAAAAAACACTAAACGTGCTGTATCTCAAAAAACGCCATTTTTTTCTTTTTTTTAAATATGCTAGATCGAAAGATCAGGATTTGTTACGTCGAAGAAGTTTTTTTCCAGAGAGGATTTGTTTTCTGCCGTGCGGCGAGGCAGCGACGTGTAGGCCAGGCTCTGTGGTTGTATAAATTGAGGGGCTTAGGATAAAAGGGGTTCCACTCTACTATTGAATATTTCTTTTAAAAACATTACAAAAATCTTTCCTATAAATATGTATGTGCCAAATAGAAACAGGTGATATTAGTAAAATTTGTGTAAAAAGTTCGTTTAGATCCCTTTTATTGTAAATATTTTGAGAATCTTGACACAAAAACAAAAAAGACTATAGACAAGCTGTATCAACATTTTTTATTTTTTATAAGGTAATGGTTATAAAAAACATTTCTAAAATCTTACTCATAATCTGACTCTAACTCTAACATGTCCATTTCTACTTCTGTTTCTTCGATATCACCATCTTCTTTTGATGGTCCAGCTACTTCTATGTTAAAGGCTCTTCTTCCGCCAGGTCCTTGCCTTTACTTGACACCTTTTTTTCGATTTATTTTTCTTATCCTCATACGGTATATCTTTATAAAATTGGTGATATAGAAGCGGAACATAATCAAGATGGGTTTGGAGATTATCCCACTTTAACTTGGTTTTTAGATATTTAGTTTTTGTTTAACATTTTCTCCATACTAAGCATAGGGCGTCCAACATTTTTTATTGGGATTATGCATTTTGTAAATGGAAATTCTTCATCTACTGTTCCTTTATAAAAAACGAAAACGTTCCAGAAGATTTCTGAAAATAAAAGTGTTGTATTGGTCTTCATTTTAAAGTTGCATTGTAGGTATCATTCTTGGAATCTGCAATAACCTCATTGAGGGTTTCAAACGAGTAAAAATTATGGTGTTATTTTATGTACATTAATTTTTTTGCAAGACGATTCAATCACATTGGCCCAGTGCTCAGGGATAAATACCTGAGGAATTCTCCGTTTCACGTATCCCGAAGTCCCTGTCGCACTCCATGAATGTATGGCCTGGTTCCAAAAACTTGTGGGGGATTTCTTGAAGGCGAGTGGCTTTTACTAAGAACATAAAAAGTTTGACGATATTTTTGTTCTTGTTTTGTCCACCACAGGAATCGCTGTAGGCAATAAGTTTCATGATATTTTCAGCAAGTACGTTGTTGATAAAATCGAGAAGACAAGAACCTATTTCTTGTGATCCTTGTGAAGAAACTGTTTCATCCCAGACAACATTTCCGATTTACCAAGGTTAAGTTATGAATGCAAAAATTATACGTCCAAAGCTGCCTCAAATAAAATTCTTTCGAAGTGGCTATTAAAGGGTTGGGAAGAATTTGCTGTAGATCAAAACAAGTGACATTGGTATCAAGAGAATATTTAGATTTTTCTGCATCCTTTTTTTTAAGTTACTGTCTTTTCTGCTTTCCTGAGATGAATATCTTGCTGCACTTTTGTTGTCCTTTCTTTTTCCTCATCCTGAGACTGATTTATAACATTTTAAGAACTGTCGCATTTACTACACGTATCTGAACATGGCCTATATCTGTAATAAGCTTTACCAGAACCACTTGTCGTTCTAGGCACAGCTCAACATACAGCTTATACATTTTGTTTAAATTTAAATTTTGGGATAAATATCTGGTTTCTAAATAATTGGACTTACGTGAATAATGACTCACGTATTTTGAGAATATTTTTGTTACGCTTCTCTGGGTTCTTTTTTAGTAGGTTGCTTTCCTCACTGATCTTTTCCGCAAATGCAAACATGATCAGTTTTTTTACACACGGTTCTGAATCGATTGCTACTTATATCAAAAGTCTTAAGGAAAAACATCTTGCATACACGTTGAACAATTCCTGTGCGAAAGCGGGCGGGCGCGCGTATTTTGTTTCTAAAATTGTGGGAGATACTTCCGTGTACAAACAATTAATTCATGACAGTTTGTCCAACAATATTAGACAATACCGGTCAGTATGATTTAGCATCTTTGCTCGTATAGACATGTTTTTAAAGAGTCAATTCTAAAGATATGGGCGATGCGGTAAATTCCTAACGAACCATTATTTTCGTTCCGGGTGTTGAAATATATGAAGTCGTTTAACGATTGCAAATCATGTTTAGCGAGTCTGTAAAATCCAAAAGGGTTTCTCGTGGGGTTGATCAATTTAAAGGTGCGTTTCCTATGGGGCGGCTGCTGACGCCAGTATATCCATTGACGTTGACACTTGCGGCTGACGCTCGAAAAGAAACGGATAAATTAAATTGTCACATGAGCAGTACTAGGCGTCAGACGCTGTGCGGCAGCCGCGAGCGTCAGCCGCCCCATAGGAAACGCACCTTTAAACTGACAGAACTTCCCTAGAAGGCGATCCCCGTAGTGGACGTTCCAACACAGCTGTAAATGGCGTTAACGTCGCTCCTGTGGGCAAACTTTTACAGGATCTTTTGCTAACCCTTTGTCCGGTCTACTGCAACAAGCTACAAATCAAGCACCGACTTGAAAAGCTCCGTAACTGATCATAAATGCAACATGATAATGCAAGACCACATACTGCTCGCCGAACGATGGAAGTTTTAAAAGAAGTGCATTAAAATATCACTCCCATATTAACCTTTCTCACCTGACCTAAGATCGGAGGAACCTCTACGTGATGTGAGATTTAAGTACTTAAATGATATAAAACGTGCTAAAACCACCGAACCAACCAAACCCTGAAAAAGTTATTTGAAGATATATAGCTTGAAAAGTTTTATTTTTAAAGCAAGCGAAAACTTTTATAAAAATGCCCTTTTTTCGTATCTTTCACTTTTTGGTCCATCTGTCCTCGTGTCTACCCCATCCGTGGACATACTGTATTGCAGAGGTGATCTTTTTTGTTAAAACTAAAACTTTATGGTCGCTTTCTCAAAGCAATTCAATCAACAATTATCCAACTGGACACTTGTAATGTGACAGCACTCATGTTAATGTCATTGCGAAAGGTAACTCTAAGCATCAGATAAAGTGTTCATTACTTGAATAAATTCTGTGGGAAACCGATTTTTAGAGTTCCAAAGTTCAAATAGCTGACCGACACGATGGCTCTCCCCATATTTACTGTTTTATACTTATGTTAAACATATTGATCCATTTAAGGCTGTAATCTCACAAATGAAAAATTTGGAAAAGTCATACACCTATGGTTTTTTACACGCTTGGCTTGGAGATGGATTGTTAAATAGTAATGGTTAGTATTTAAATATTTATGTCTACTTGCATATACCTACATGTTTTTTAAAGGTGTGTTTCCGTACGACTGCTGGCTGTCGCGGCTGGTGATATCGGCTGGCAGCAACCGCTGGTAGTTATATCTGAAATTGGTGCCCGGCAGTTAGTATTTTTTTTAAGAAATGCATACTTAATGTCAAAATTTATGCTAACGTGGCAGCTTGAATTTGATTGAGGACGAGGAAAAAATTGATGTAGTTGCGTTATTATTTTCAATTATTTCTTGAAATCCTTTCTTATGGTCAAACATTTTGACAAGGCAAATAATGAATCAAACCTATGCGAGCATTACGACTATAACGTCTAGTCTAAGAACGGCTAAAGGTATGTTTTCGTTAGAACTGCTAGCAGTCGCGTCCAGTGGAAACGCCTGACAGTGACTGCTAACCGGTGCGACTAAATGTTTTCCCCCGGCTAGGAGCTGGCATCTGGCAGTCAGTATTTTTCTTTCAACGAAAGTAGATCGTGTAAAAAACTGAATGCCAAAGTTGTAGATTCATTTTTGATAGAAGACGATTTGATTGAACTATTTTCAACCAATCTACATTCTTGAAATCCTTGTTTTTATGATTAAATAGTTGGGGATATTTACTGACCACTTGTATTAGCATTTTATCTTCTTCAGTTGAAAATGCTTTACTCATACTGAAGAAATTAGTTTGCAACAAGCACAGCTAAATAAATAAATTAACGAAAATTATATGCAAGCAGCACGGCCGAACGTCTTGACTGGTATAGAGGCAGTTCGGACGTAGCAGCTGACTGCTCACAACCAAGACACGATGGTTGAGATGGTTGCAGACGGTTGACGAGCGGGGCACAACTGCCAGACGTTACGGCCAGACGTTACTGTAAGCAGTCCTACCGAAAACATACCTTAAGACTCAGCAGCCGCAATCGAGGCGCTGCATTTGGACGTTTAAGCCAAAACACTTACGTTAGTTGTCGAAAAAGATGAGCTTTACTGAAAACACACCTTAACCGAGACCATATTTGTTTCCCTTGTTAATGACTTTAATTTTTAGTAACTGTTTTCAATTCAAAATGACTTATAGTATTAGGAGCAGTTATTACCTCTAAGTATTAAAGAAAAAGAGTTTCGGTTTTTCTAGGCACAAGATTAGCCTAAAATAGTTTGTGTTGCAGACACTGTCGCTTCAGTAAAAAAATTACTTACTAATATTATCTCGTTTAAGGAAAAAAATGGCAAACCAGGCGTAAAATTTTGACTCCGGCATTTCACTTTTCTATATTACGAGGATTCACCGACATATTCACTCGAGAAACATCTAAAATGATTGATGAAATTGAAAAGAAATATCTGGATAAGCCGGTCGACATTACACAACTAATTTCAAATTTTACACTGGTTACGATAAATGGTAAGTAAAGTAGAGATACTTTAAATAAGACTTTGATGTAGCTAGAGAAAGATCTCTGAATACTAAAATATTTTATTAAGATCGCCAAACTACTATACTTACGCGAGAAAAAAGATTTTCAAGGTACCTTAATGTGGGCGGCGGATTAGGTTTCTAGAAAAGGTTAGGGGCTCTACGCAAAAGCCAAAGGTTCAGTATTCATGAAATCCATGGACATATCTCTACAGTGTGGAATTTTCTTGAAGGGTTTCATAGAGAGCAAAACCTTAATGAGATGAAGAGAGCGCAGCAACTTTGCAGACGTGAGAAACCTCGATATGACGAAGGTAACCGAAGGCTTGCTTGGTTGGTGCAAGACTATGGAGACAGTTTCCAGGACACCCCAATTTTTTCATTAACTACTTAAAAAGAGTTGCTAGTGCCTTGTAGCATATTTTATTTAATTGCAAAGATTGTACTTAATTAATCTAGTTTACATTTAATTTCGTTCTTGACTTCTGTTGTTTTTTGGGGCCAAAATAAATAATTTAAAACCCAATTTTCCACCTGTTTTTATTTAGAACTTTTGTAGTTTGGACTTTTTCAGTTTCGATCTCTTAAAGATTCGACCTTTTGTAATTTCGATTTGACCATTTTTATTTTTGATCTTTTTTAATTTCGATCTCTTGTAACTTCGACCTTGTGTAACTTCGATCAATAATTTTTCGATTATTTTACTCTCAACCTTTTGTATTTTCGATCTTTTATCCGCTGCCCTCTTCAAGTAGTGTGAAGTGAATATGTGCACTATAGACAAATACAAATCACAAAAAACTAATTTGTTTGTCCTTAAGTGTTTTCACTATGACTATTAATCAAAAACTGCCTTTTCGACAAGAAAATCCTACCATGTACTCAAATTTCGATATCAATTTTAGAAACAACTACAACAAGGAAGTGAATATGTGCACTATAGACAAATACAAATCACAAAAAACTAATTTGTTTGTCCTTAAGTGTTTTCACTATGACTATTAATCAAAAACTGCCTTTTCGACAAGAAAATCCTACCATGTACTCAAATTTCGATATCAATTTTAGAAACATCTATGGGCACAAAACTGGATATAGAAACAATGGAAGGACTTTCATACAAAAACGCTATCTACAGGATGGGAGATGTTATATACAAACGAATAGTGAAACCATGGCTTCATTATAAATTTATTTTTAAAATGACAACAGAAAGTCAAAATGAAAAGAGATTACTGAAAATTTTACACAGTTTTACTGACAACGTAATTCAAAGCAAATCGAAAAATTTTAAAATATTTGAAGATCCAGAAGAGGACATGTTTAATTCCAGAGTCAGAAAATATCCCTTGATGGATATTTTATTGAATGCTAAGTTTAAGGAAAATTCAATTGACGATAAAGGAATACGGGAGGAAGTTAACACTTTTATGTTTGAAGTACATATGAACTAATAATAATTATTATTATTTGTTATTACTTAACTCTGAGTAGTTTCTAAGCTAGTCGTTAAAAAATAATGTTGGTATGTTTTAGGGCCATGACACTACAGCAATGACACTGATGTATACTTTTATGTTACTAGCTTGCAACAGAAACATACAGGTAAGTTACTAAAAATATTTTTGTACTCCTAGATATTTTGGCCAGGACAGTACAGCGACAGAGACAACAGCTAAACTACTAACAGGATTTTTGTACCCCTAGAAAAAAAAAGGTTAACGAACTTGCTTTCGAACGCGCCTGAATTGGACCTATATTTGTAGCAAAGTCTGTCTTTTATGCTTTGCGCGTTCTATTAGTGAGTGATTGTGGACGGGAGTAGTGTACTCTAGAATAGGTCCTCTAAATTTAGTTTTTTACTGAGGCGATGTTTTCAAATATATTATGGTCCTACATGTTTAAACTTAAGGAAAACCCTTTATATTTCTGTGTTAAATTCTTGTATTGTAGCACGATAATAGTTCAGAGTATGTAGAGGCGGAGTAAGAACTGTATACAATCCCGTGACTGTGTACGTTTTCGCAGCTTGTGAAACTGAAAGAAAGTGACATAATATAGAAATAGGAAATAATCAATAAATAAATATAGATATATGTTCTGGTTGCAAAATTTATAAAGTAAATTTCTGGAGTGTCTGAAGCTATTGTTATTTCCCTTAAGGACAAAATTAGCAACAGTTTCATGCAGTGGTACCTATGATGGATAGTCGCTGTTCTGGTTGGTTGGCTAAGCTGCCAAAATAAAAATATTTAAGCTGGAAAAAAGGCATTAAGCTCTTTTGCAGCTGGGCTCTTGAGTAAGAAGGGTGGTCGGAGGTGCTGAGTAGTTGCCACACTCTAACATTTTGGAAGTATGGAAAATTCCAGTAAATTATAGATAAATTTGTAAAGGTGGTAAGATTTCCAAGTTAGTATCAAAGTGATTAGTACAATCTGTGAGACAGTCTTGTAGTATAGGCTCAGTGAGAGTCTGGAAAGTTTTAGTGGCTATAATCAGTTTATTTCAGAGTGTCCGCAAGGCAATATAGTTTCCTAGTGCGCTGTCTGTACTTTAGGCGTTCTAGGCGATCGATAAGATTACAGTGTTTTTATAATCAGTTTATTTTGGAGTGTCCGCAGGATAGTATAGTTTCCTGGTACATAAAGGTACTGCAGGATGGTCAAGCAAGTCTGCTAGATGGCAGGTCGACTTTGTTAGAGTATTTGTTATACCAGTATATGCTTTCCTAGTATACTGTCTGTACTTTAGGAATTCTAGGTAATCGATAATATTACAGTGTTTTAGAATTTGTATAGGATACATATTTTAGGGTATTTATAGTTTCCTAGTACACTGTCTGTACTTAAGGAGTTCTAGGTAATCGATAAGAGTAGAGATTTTTTTAAATTGTATATTATGATACATATTCTAGAGTATAATTTTATATCAGTAGTATGTCTTAGTACCCTGTCTGTACTTTAGGAGTGATAGTAATCGTTACGGTTACAAAGTGCTATCATAGTGGAAAGTGGATAATAGGTTCCAAGACCTAAGGTTTATGGGTTAGTGGACGTTTCTGAACTATTTAGTCTGAGACGTAGAGAGCCAAAGACAGTGTCTTAAAAGAAGACAGCTAGTGGGTTCGGCACCAGTCTGACAAATGCGACTGATCGCATTATAGTACCCCTGGCTTTGCCGAAGACATTTGCAATATGCAATAATGTCAGTACTCTGGCACTTAATAAACAATGGAAACAACATAACCAAGACCTTCGACGTTACTCTGCAACGAGACACCAGTGTTGCTTGACCTAAAATGAGTTTTAACATTATTTACATAAATAAGGTTTTTTGTTAAGATTGTAAACTGCATAGTTCTCTTTTAGAATATGTGTTTTCTCTTTAGAATAAAGATATTGAAATAAGTCAAAAAAATAAATGTTAAAAAGGATGAAGCTTAAAAACAGAATACACTGACACAACATTACGCCGTCTAATTTCTCTACAAAATGATTAGAAATTTAGGGCAATAAACGCAACTTTTGGTTCTATTTGTATAATACCAAATTCATTAGAACTCGTATAAACTGAAAAGCAGATAATAATCAAGACGAAAGCATAAGCAATATACCAAAAATTCATTAAATGTTATTATTTAAGATTAAACTTGAACAAAATGTTTGTCCGTTTTTTTTGTCCAGGAGTGTATTACCACAACCCATGTTTAGCATTCTATGCGTAGTTTGATGCACTTATGCAGTGCATAATTATTATCGAAATTACGGTTTTCTGGTCCAGTCTGCGTAGGCATATGGGCTTAATTTTATTTTGTTTATTCCAGGATGACTTGTACCATGAAATTATTCAAATATTGGGAACAGATTTGTCCAGAACACCTTCTTATACGGACTTACAAGAAATGAATCTAATGGAAAGGTATGTAATAAATCAGAGCAGTAGTGTAGGGTAAAGTCGCTTATGATGGCATATTTAACTTTGATGGTGCGTAACTACTTCATTTGCGAACGTACGTATCCCACCTGTATTAAAATCACGCTTGCGCAGTTACACGAAGTACTCCATAGACATGCCTTTGGGTTGGGTCATCCTCTAGAATAGTTTGCTTGTAGCTGGCATTCATTAATTGTGGTTGTGCTTTTTTGATTAGAAGTTGTTTTTGGCGTCGTTATTTGTCTTTGGGATACAGGTGTATCCCAAGCTACCGTTGAAGTAACCTTTATTTTTAGTCATTGCTGGTAAGTTGGGTTGTTGGTGGGTAAGTTGATTTTTTACGCTCTTTAGCATTCTGGTGAGGCGGCAAATTACTAGGGGATAATTATTATACATCCAAAGTATTCCAAAACAGCTAAGCGAAAAATGTCGACTCATTTTTGACATGGAATAACCTTCAAGATCCACTGAAACAAAATATGAGGAACCATACAGGAAGAAACTCAAAAAGGGAAATTGTCGATGTTACATATGTCCTCAAAAAGGTACAAAAGGATTAGAAATTACTTTGCTGCATATAACAATTGGGTTTGTAGCGAGCATCAGGTGAATTTGCCAATTCTCTGTATTAAATGTGGAGACAACAATGATATATAAAAATTTCATCCTGTGATGTATTTTTTTACCCTAGACTATTTTTCTTTTCTATAATACATATATTTCTTTAACATCTCCGTTTGTTTTTCTGTGTACTGCCTATTAATTTGATAAGTTTGGTCTTTAAATTACTTGGGATACAAATGTATCCCACGCGACTGTTCGTGTCTGTAGCTATTGATGGTGGCCATACAAATTTTGATTAAGTATTTTTTTTTCGGAAACCTTTATACTATAAAGCTTTGTTGAGGTATGCCATCATTAGAACATGTCAAGTCCTGAGGTGGCATGCCCTCGGAAATTTAATAAACTCTATTTAAATTTAAATTTTTACTTAAACCAAGACTAACCAAATATCATTTCTCATAGACATGAACAAAAACAAAACGAACAAAATAACAAATATTGTCAAAAAATGTCCATTACTCCTAATATGCATCAATAAAGAAGTCATAGGACCACAAGTTTGAGCCATTGAACTCCTTTTTTCAGGTGGGAACGAGCATGCTTCTAAGAGTACATGATGATTGACACATGATAATCCATACTTAGACACTGGGAAATTTTTGCTTCCATCTGTTCCTTTTGTGATAGGCATGGTGGAATGTCCCAATCTTAACTCATTCAATCTTAATCCAAAACCATTGAAAAAGTTCAAATATGGTCCCACAGTACCATGCCAATTTTCTGGATCCTTCATTGAGTAATTCTTGTACAATAAACCTGGAAAAGTTGCGGCCTCATCTATTACGTTAGATGCTACGTCATACTTTAAAGTATGCTTTTCCCTCTTATTGTTATGTTGAATTCATTCTCGGATGATTTCTTTTCCATGTTCCCTGAAAATTTTTAGGACATATAGGTAAATATAAATAACCGCGAAAAGCGAAAAGCCTGCTTTTTTCGGTAAACATAAAATATCAAGAAAACACGAGACGCCACGAGACTGTACAAAGTGAGGTTAACATAACAACGACATTAGTTTGACATTTGACACTTTTAACTTCACACGTTGTTGACACCTACTGCGTTCGGCAATTACCTATCAAAAGTCGTTTTTTGGCGATTCAAACACATCCAAACCAGACCCGAGGGTTTCCATTGTTGTCTTTATTTATTTACATTTGACTGCATTGTACAAATAAGGATAACAATATGGTTTTGATTTTTGTGGCACTATCTTTGTTTGTTTACGTTTAATTACTCTAGTCTTACTTAGCCTTTGGGATACAGGTGTATCCCAAGCTACCGTTGAAGTAACCTTTATTTTTAGTCATTGGTGGTAAGTTGGGTTGTTGGTGGGTAAGTTGATTTTTTACGCTCTTTAGTCTAGTGAGGCGGCAAATTACTAGGGGATACATCCAAAGTATTCCAAAACAGCTAAGCGAAAAATGTCGACTCATTTTTGACATGGAACCTTCAAGATCCACTGAAACAAAATATGAGGAACCATACAGGAAGAAACTGAAAAAGGGAAATTGTCGATGTTACATATGTCCTCAAAAAGGTACAAAAGGATTCGAAATTACTTTGCTGCATATAAATAAATAAATAAATAAATAAATAAATAAATAATAAATAAATATGTCTTTATTGTAATTTACATAGTAATTTACAAAAGGCGAAGTTGAAGCAAGCTTCCTCACTTAACCTACAGACTAATACTAAGCCTAAATTTTTTCTCTACCTAGGATACTATTTACTTACAAATATCCATACATAATCCATGGATTATACCAAATATGGTGATACAAGACTACACAATACTTTCAATGATCTTGCGAACCTCCAATCTGAATTTAACACCAGTAAATTGTCTTATGTTAACAGGTATTTTGTTATAGAATTTAGCTACATTGTGACTAAATGATCTTTCAAAATGAGTAGAGGTGTGCGCCGGAATAGTTATAATAAATTTGTGACGAAGGTCTAAATTGTGCATATCGCCACGAAACTTAATATTCTCATACAAATAGTCCGGACACCTCTTATTTATTATTTTATTATAAAGAACTAAAGAGTGCAGGACTCTTCGCTCATTCATTCTCAACCATTTTATCTCCCTAATTTTAGCAGACTCTCCCCTTTCATGCTTCCTAATACCTCCTATTAGACGAGCACAACAATTCTGCATTAGCTGAATACGTCGAGCATCAACGTCCAGCAGACATGGGCCATATACCACATCAGCATAATTGAAATGCGACAGAACGATAGAATCGCACAACATCTTTTTAAGAGCTTCACTTAAGATATTTCTTTGGTTGTATATCAACTTGAGATTTGCAAAAGTCCTTCTGATACACAAACTAACATGCTCTGAAAATCTAAGACCATCATCGAGCACCAGGCCCAAGTTCCTTGCAGAGGTGATCAGCCTAAGATCCTCACCATTTATTATTACCTTTACTTGATCTCTGCACAAAGTCTGATCTCTTTTCTTGCCAAATAGAAGCCCCTGGGACTTACTGGGATTAATGCTCAGGCAGTGGGAACGGGACATCCGTACAATGGCACTTAAATCCCCATTAATCTTGTCATTGACACTGACAATATCATCAGGACTAAAAGAAATATAGATCTGAGTATCATCCGCGTAAAAGTGAGCTCTGCAATATTTAAGATGTGTTATGAGTTGCGACGTGTATAAGGTAAAGAAAAGAGGTCCCAGGATGGATCCCTGTGATACGCCGAATCGAAGATCCCTTGCCGCTGACCTATTGCCATTTAAAATAACCATCTGTCTTCTACCCTCCAGATAGCTACTAACCAGATTGCATGCATCATTTTGAAAACCCAAATATTTAAGAATGGCTACAAAGAGAGTGTGGTTAAGTTTATCGAAAGCCTTGGTGTAGTCTAGTAAGACCAGTAAGGTAAGCTCATCTCGCTCTGTCGCCTCAAAGATGTCATTCGTGACTTTCAACAACGCAGTAGTGCAACTATAATCTGGTCTAAAGCCGGACTGCACACCCGGTAAAATACAGCACTGATTGACATATTCCCTAATTTGATTATTAAGAACCTTCTCTATTACCTTAGATAGGGTCGGCAAGATACTCACCGGACGCAGGTCTTTCAGTTCACCAGGATCCGTAACTTTAGGTAAAGGTATTACATATGAGATCTTCCATATTTCTGGGAAAGTCAATGTTTCAATACTATAGTTCACCAGATGCGCAATCACAGTCATAACAACAGGAAGACAGCGTATAAGCATATTGATTCCCAAACCATCATGACCCACAGCACTCGATGCTATCGACAATGTGGCTCTTTTAATTTCATCTAGTGTAGCCAATCTGAACTCGAAGCCGGTGATATTCTCCCTTTTATTATTTAAATAGAAAGTTAGAAGATCAGGATCCGGATCAACCTGAGGAATGCTAACAAAATAATCGTTAACCTCGTCAGCACTCCACAGTCCAGCCGGAACCGATCGCGCCCTCCTACCATACACGTCCAAATCTCTCAGCATTTTCCAGTTCTCTTTAGGCCCATTTATACGAGCTCTGTTTTCAATATATGCCTTTTTTTCTCTATCAACAGCCACAGTGACGTAATTACGTAGTTGCCGATAAGACTCCCAGTTTTGCATGGTTCTACTCCTTTTGAACTTTGCAAGTGCTTTGTTTCTAAGTGCCATTATATACTTTAAATTCTGAGTAATCCATGGGGCTCTCCTTTTAGTAATGCGAGTTGTACGAATAGGCGCATGTATATCAAATACATTCAAGATTAGTTTGTTAAATAATTCCACTTTATCATCAATGTTTATTACAAAATATATATCATTAAAAGGGATTTGAGCAAGATCGTCATTAAAAAGCTGTTCATCAAAATAACGATAATCCCTATAAGTGTAATAAAAAGGTTTGGGCTTACTTATTTTTAACTTTAAACTACACTTTACTAGCGCATGATCAGAGACATTGAGACTGTGATCAACATGACAATCCACCAACAAGTCTGTATTTGAAACCAAAATCAAATCTAACAGCGTTCCACCACCTGGCCCATATCTTGTAGGCTCATTAACAAGTTGTTCTAGGCCGAAATCACGCAGAATGGAAAGAAAAGGCTCGACGTACCCAGACTCCAAGTTCAAAATATTAATGATAAAGTCTCCCATGCATACAAAACTGTCACTCTCAGGTATAAGCCTAGAGACATTATTCTCAAATTCTAAACAAAAATCTAAAATGTCTGAAGATGGAGGCGTTCTGTATATAACACCAATAATATTGTGTACATTATTAATTTTACATTTGATCCAGATTTGTTCAGCCTTTAAAGTATCAATTTCATTAATTTCCGAGAATGTAATGTTGTTTTTGACATATAAAAGAACCCCTCCCCACCGACCTCCTATACGGTCCTTTCTGATGCATCTAAAACCATTGATTTGTATCACTGAACTTAAAATATTACTATCTAACCACGTCTCAGTAATTCCTATGATATCAAGCTTTTTTTCAAATATATAGTTCTTAAATATATTAAATTTTGGCAGTAGAGATCTCACATTGATGTGAGAAATATTTATTTTATTAGCCATTATGAGCAGTATAGTATATATATATATCCAATAGTAATGAAATATTTGAAATTCTACAACTCAGGAATTAATAAGACGTGCCACTTGAGCAGTAGTTACAATATTTTTTATAGTCTCATTATCACTTTTTCTTACAAATATTTTACCTTGTTTGCACCAGACATATTTAAAACCATGCTTTTTTAATTCCCTGGCCCTTTTAAACAGTTCTCTGGTATGCCTAGGCAGATCCTCATTCAGGAAAATCTTTATTGGATTTTTTGTTGTTATGCCACAGATCACAGTGTCAAGCGGTATTGTCTTTCGTTTTTCCAAAATCCTATCTCTGTCCGTCTTGTTGGAAAAGCTGACCATTAACGGTTTTCTTCCTTCTCCGCCCGAGAGCGGTTTTACGTCATATTCTTCTTCGGGAACATCAACATTTAGTTTGGTTAAAAGTTTTTTTTATTGGTTTTTACATCAGGTCCATTATCAATGCCTACAATTATAACGTTTTTTGATCTCTCTTCAACTTTTTCTGCATTGGGTGAAGCCCTAAGGAGAATAATCTCCTGCTCCAGGTCTTCTACTCTACTTTTTAGCAGGGACTGCTCTTTCTTTAATATTTTTTAATAATAATTGGGTTTGTAGCGAGCATCAGGTGAATTTGCCAATTCTCTGTATTAAATGTGGAGACAACAATGATATATAAAAATCTCATCCTGTGATGTATTTTTTTACCCTAGACTATTTTTCTTTTCTATAATACATATATTTCTTTAACATCTCCGTTTGTTTTTCTGTGTACTGCCTATTAGTTTGATAAGTTTGGTCTTTAAATTACTTGGGATACAAATGTATCCCACGCGACTGTTCGTGTCTGTAGCTATTGATGGTGGCCATACAAATTTTGATTAAGTATTTTTTTTTCGGAAACCTTTATAATATAAAGCTTTGTTGAGGTATGCCATCATTAGAACATGTCAAGTCCTGAGGTGGCATGCCCTCGGAAATTTAATAAACTCTATTTAAATTTAAATTTTTACTTAAACCAAGACTAACCAAATATCATTTCTCATAGACATGAACAAAAACAAAACGAACAAAATAACAAATATTGTCAAAAAATGTCCATTACTCCTAATATGCATCAATAAAGAAGTAATAGGACCACAAGTTTGGGCCATTGAACTCCTTTTTTCAGGTGGGAACGAGCATGCTTCTAAGAGTACATGATGATTGACACATGATAATCCATACTTAGACACTGGGAAATTTTTGCTTCCATCTGTTCCTTTTGTGATAGGCATGGTGGAATGTCCCAATCTTAACTCATTCAATCTTAATCCAAAACCATTGAAAAAGTTCAAATATGGTCCCACAGTACCATGCCAATTTTCTGGATGCTTCATTGAGTAATTCTTGTACAATAAACCTGGAAAAGTTGCGGCCTCATCTAAACTGCTGGCCACTCGAACTTACACACAGAGATTTTTAGGCAAAATTTAAAGTTCAATATTTTCAACAGGAATGCAAGTTTTTGAACGCGTCTTGCAGATTTTAAGAGCTAGTTTTTTTCGGATTAAGCTGCATGACGTATATTTATCGTAGGACCATAGTTTTATTATATACGGGGTGATCAATGAAGTCATGCAAAAAATCAAAAAGTTTGTATGAGTGAAATTTCCGCAAAATTTTTTTTGGTCGTTGCAATATGGTTCGTTACTAAGGTAACATCAATATCTCTAAACGTTTTTGTCACTTTTGGGATTAAGGCCCTTAGGTCTTGTACACACTACTAAACATAAAATTTGGGTAGCAAAATTTTTAAAATGCTATAACTTGACATTGGATTGATGATTTTTACGGATTTCGAATCCTTAGATTTTCTATAATCTAAGCATTTTATTTGGGGGTTGAAATATACAGGTTGAAATTTACACATTATACCGGGTCGATAATAGACAAAAACGTAGGGACAAGAACAAGTTTATTACATTATATTCTACAATACACAAGAGTGGTTAACAACGGCCAAAAGTCAATTCTTACAAAATTTCTAATTCTTAACCTAATTTAAAGGTTCCTGCAATCCCTAAAAAACCCTACTCTGAAATTGACGCGTCGCGTAGAAATTACAGCCGATCATAAATATGGGCATGGGGGTAGACAAAGAACTGAATGACTCTTTGAGACAATAAACTGGGGTGAAAGTTTTGGGCAGAACAGTGAGAAGGACATTAAACAAAACAACTTGAGGTGAGAATTTATTTTTACAATTTTAATGCCAAACCTTAGAGCGCGTCGTACTCTACGTTTTTGTCTATTTATCGACCCGGTATAATGTGTAAATTTCAACCTGTATATTTCAACCCCCAAATAAAATGCTTAGATTATAGAAAATCTACGTGAAATGAGGATTCGAAATCCGTAAAAATCATCAAGAACCGCCAATACAATGTCAAGTTATAGCATTTTAAACATTTTGCTACCCAAATTTTATGTTTAGCAGTGTGTACAAGACCTAAGGGCTGCCACGCTCTTTTCCGCACAGAAGAAGAATTTTACTTCTACTTACCCTTCATAAATAAAAATTCAAAGTTCGGTAAAAATTTAAAATAAAATATTGAGAATTTACAAAATTAACTCACGTAAAGAGTTGAGTTTAAGGCGAGAGGCTTGCGCATGCGTGCCAAAAAAATTGCCCTAGCTCCAATGCCGGAGAGAGGGGGGGTTTGGGGGCGCCACTGTTTTTAATGCCGAGTGAAAAACAGAAACCCTCCGAGATAGTAGTGGGATCTCGCTTTCAGCTCACTCACTCACATATAGTTACCATATTATCCAAAAAAAAAAAAAAAATCCAAGAAACTGCGCTGTCTGGTGAGGCAAATAAAACACTACCTTAAAAAAACAAATTTACAAATTTATTTACCCCTTAAAGGGAAATAGCTGGTCGCGTGACCACAATTACAATTACAATTTATCTACAAAAAAAAAGGTAATTTTAAAATTTATTTAACTCGACGAAATCAAACCCTGAGGGGGAAATTAAAGAAGAAATGTAGAGATTCGAATCGATTCGACCTTAGACGCTAATGATCGTTATTATAAATATAGACGTTATTTATATATATATATATATATATATATATATATATATATATATATATATATATATATATATATATATATATATATATATAGTACGGTTATCAAACAAAATTTAATAGTAATAAAAAGTTGCCTGAAAGGGGTGTCACCCCTGATGAAGGTATCTGGGCTCAAGGCTGGAATGGCCTAGGCCGCTTTGCTGATTCCCAGCACAAAGACAGCTTGCTCCCAGCAAAGGTGATAGCCTGCTCTGAGCAAAAGTTAATGGCTGATGTGCCTCCCAGCAAAATATTGGGTATTCCCCAGCAAAAAGAGGATCGGTGTTCCCCAGTAAAAAAGACGTGGTGGGGTTGTCTCCCAGTAAAAAGACCCTGATAAAAGAAAATGTATGCGTCAAGGCAAGGTAAAATTCAGGTACTATGCAAATATAATTTCGACGAAATATTAAATTTATATCACAAAACAAAAACTTTAAGTGGCTGAAGGCCTTAAACAATTATTCATTGGTATCAAGAAAGTAAAACCGAAGGAAATATTTTGAATTAAATAGAGACATCAAGTCAAAAAAAAATAAACAGGCAATATCGAAGCCAATTAATTAACAAATCAAAGTTAAGATAAAATTTACATGGGCGTAGCCATTGTGCGCTACTGTGCACAGAAAAATATGCATTATAAACTAATTATATTTACATAAGTAATGCAGATACAAAAATATTAAACAATTAAATTATACACTGGTAACAAAATATCCAAAATAGTTAGGTAATCGCTCAAATTACACCAAAGAAAAGTTATAGCCGCACATTACAATGTTATAAAATTTGGAACGTTAAATACAATCAAAAAGAAAAATTCAGTATCACTATTACTAAGCGTATGCTTCAAAATATAGTAAATGTAGCTTAATATATACGAATATAAATTAACAATACAGTATCTGTAAGCGTAACCCAAGAATGAACAAATGCCACCGTGAGTAGTTAACGATACTATCCTTCACCCACCCTGAAATTTTGCAACCAAATATCATAATTAAGAATCAGCCTTGTCAATGTCATACCCAATATTAATTAAAAGCTAGTTAACACCAAAAAAAAATCTGAGAAATGTGAAAATTACTACTACTGACTGTCAGAAATTTGCTCAAATTACTACAGTACAGATCCACTGACAGCCAAAATATAAAACATTTAAATTGCCGGTCTCTAACGCTATCAGCTGATATTCCAAAACACAAAATATTAATTTGAACAACCTGGCTATTATTGATTTTTAACTTATATTGATTATTAACATAATTAGTTGATAAAAAAAAATCATTAACTTCAAATTCACGGATATACACCAATAACCAGCTCACGATGGTTTTGCTTGCAAAATATCCAAATAAAATTTAACCTTGGGTCACCCTGTACCGTGTCTTAACCAACATTATCAAAGGAATGCAGGATAGCTGACAAAAAAAAAACCGTATTAAAAAAAAACTCGCAAGAATTTGACCTACGTGAAGGGCAAATATCAACCCATTTAATTCTTAATAAAAAAAACCCATCTGTACATAATTTACAGAATTTACTTACCACGAAATGTAGCGATCTACTTGTATTTAGAAAATTTTTAATTACAGAACAACTAATTAAAAACGTGGACGTCGAAAAAAAAATAGAATCACATAGGAAATCAACAAAAATTAATTAAAATAGCAGTTTAATCGCGGAATTCAGTGTTTTTAAGGGTTTAATAGTGGCAAAAGGAGATACCTGTCGATGTTGTGTCGGGTCTAAATTAACATGGCCGCTATCGTCCTAAGAACCGACGAAAACGTCGTATTTCTTCTGCAAACAAACTCAAAACGGTCTCCCTCGACCACAAGGTAACGCCAAAATGGCAAATAACAAATCAAAGCAGAAGAAATTGGTGGTACCGCATTCACAGATCCAACTTTTGGGTGCCTTTCAAAAGACTTTTAGAATGACGATACTGTCGACGACGCGATCAGTTTGTGAAAAGAAGCTCAGCTCCGGTGCCACACCCAATCCTTGCCAAAAATTCCAATATCGATTTTTCCTTGCAAAGTGACGTCACAAAGGGTTGTTTGTAAGTACACTTTGGTACTCAATTAGGTACATTTTCGAAGGCTTTGGTTTGATGATATTCCCTTCAACGCATCGGCACAATGTTCTGCCAGTAAAATTAACTTAACCAATGAACAACGGCAATATACCAACAATCAAATACATTTTTCCGTATCCATAAACAGACAAGTCATTATTATTTAGTACAACTGCATCCAACTTGGTACAATTTTACTGGCACTAAAGGTAGAGGCACAGAAGAACATTAGAAACCTTTAAGGCTGAACCAGGAAGTACCACTTGTGCTCCCTAGGTGGCGCAGGCACAACCTCAAATTAATTGTTGAAAAAGGTCTGTCATCCCTTACCTATTTTAAAAAAAAATAAGGAAATACGACCTTAAATAAATAGCAGCTTCTAGGCTCGTCCAAATTACCAGTGAAATAAAACAAAATGGGCAACTAACACAGTTGGGGTTCAAAAATCCAGTACCTCGTCTGACCTCTATCGTCCAAGTCATAAAGCTGTACGAAACTAAATCCCATGACCACCTGCGATCACCGGTAAGGACCGATACCGACCACACGGCGTAAAATCAAGAGTACTAGAACTTGAAATAAGAGATTCCAACGTTACATGGCTTAGATGGTCTTCTCAAAAAGTCACAGAGGGCGGCTCAGGACAGAAAACCAGGATCTACAACAGGTTCGACCAAAGAAATTACAGCTGTTCAAATGTCAAAAATAACGTGTTATTTCGTCATGTAAACAAATTCTAATTTATATTAATAGCCAAATATAGTTTTTAGGGGCAAATTCGGACATATTTCCTTAGGGATTAACTATACAGAATGAGGGAAAACAAGGCTGGATCCAAGACAGACTAGTGACGGAAAATTTGTAAAAATTAAATTCGAGGTTAGGAAAAATTTTGACTAAATGCACCAACAAACCAAAATAAAACGTTCAAGGAATAAGGGAATATATTCAAAAAGGTAGGAAGAAATCTTAAAAATCAACTAATTGTTGCAACTGCTATAATAATAATACTTTAATTTCGTATGACAAAACAAACCGTAATAGGGCCTTAATCCAAAAAGTGACAAAAACGTCTAGAGATATTGATGTTACCTTAGTAACGAACCATATTGCAACGACCAAAAAAAATTTTTGCGGAAATTTCACTCATACAAACTTTCTGATGTTTCGCATGACTTCATTGATCACCCCGTATATAATAAACCTATGGTCCTACGATAAATATACGTCATGCAGCTTAATCCGAAAAAAACTAGCTCTTAAAATCTGCAAGACGCGTTCAAAAATTTGCATTCCTGTTGAAAATATTGAACTTTAAATTTTGCCTAAAAATCTCTATGTGTAAGTTCGAGTGGCCAGCAGTTTATTACGTTAGATGCTACGTCATACTTTAAAGCATGCTTTTCCCTTTTATTGTTATGTTGAATTCATTCTCGGATGATTTCTTTTCCATGTTCCCTGAAAACCTGGATGTTTTTTGCCTCTTGATAGGGTGGATGGTGAAAATAGTGTGTCAGTTGAATTGATAATCTTAAGTTTTACATCTTGTTTTGCAAATTGATACCATAACCCATACATTGATGCTCCTAAAAATTTTAGACATTTGGATTTCTTGTCAGGATCAAGTTCTATGTCTGGTTTCCTAGGATCTGAGAGTACAGGGTTATTCATTATATTTTGACACCCACCTACAGCTCTTATTACGAGTTATAGAAAAAAACTTTAAATACAAAAGTTTTAGGTTTTTTCACGTAGTATCTTTTGGTAATATCGGAAATAAAAAATTGACTTTACAACATTGAAAAAAATAATTGAGTTATATTTTTTTAAATGGAACACCCTGTATATTATTAGCTCAAATGAAAGATCTCTTTGTTCTGATTTCAAATATATATAACTTGTTGGCATTTGGTTCAGCCACTTTTGATATATTTGAATTTATAACTTATTTTTCCACAATTTGAGATCATGTCATTAAAGTTTGTTGCTTTAATAAAATATAATCAAGTTGCCTCGAAAACGTATTGTTGTAGTGTAAATAAAGTATTTTTTTTAAACTGAAATATTTCAAAAGTGGCTGAACCAAATGCCAACAAATTATATATATTTGAAATCAGAACAAAGAGATCTTTCATTTGAGATAATAATATACAGGGTGTTCCATTTAAAAATATATAACTCAATTAATTTTTTCAATGTTGTAAAGTCGATTTTTTATTTCCGCTATTACCAAAAGATACTACGTGAAAAAACCTAAAACTTTTGTATTTAAAGTTTTTTTCTATAACTCGTAATAAGAGCTGTAGGTGGGTGTCAAAATATAATGAATAACCCTGTACCTCTGTAGTGTCGGGGTCAGCCAATTCATATCTTTTCCTCTTGACTCTCTAGTTTCACTTGTCTCTTCAATAACCATGTTAATTAGTATTTATCTTCTAAATACAGTGCTTAGATCCTAGACTTTTGTACCTAACTAAAAATCCTACAGACATAGCTCGCAGACAAACATTTTAGTTTTTTGTCCGGCCCAGCGCAATTACAGTGGCACCAGGACAGGCAGATCCTCTAGCACGGCATTAAGAATATGGCTCGTTGGAGTATATGCAAGCAACATCAGATTTGCCATCACTATTGTATGGATCCTTATTGTCCTCGTTGTCCTCCACTTCCTCTTCTATTGCTCTTCTACTCGCTTTTCTCGCTATTTTTTAACTTTTTCATCTACTTTTTCTTTTAATTCTATTATGTCAGGTATTCTGTTCAAATGACCATATTTCCCTCGTTTCCTTCCTCTCTTCGGTTCAGTTTTTGGTGCTACTATTGTCAGCGGTGATAATTCTTGAATGGTAAGTTTAATCTTAGCCATTGATGTAAAAGGACATGGTGCTTTTGACGTTGAAGATCCTTTGAAGATCCTGCTGCTTCTGGTATAGAAGGTCCTGATGTTTTTGATGTAGCAGAACCTTCTGCTTTAACATTTACGGCTGTTTGTAACTTTTTTACTGGTTGTTCAGAGTTCTCCTAGGCGTGTTGTTTATGATGTTTGTCTGAAGTGAGGGACGGGACGGGGCGAACATCCAATCCACAAAGATTTCGGGATTTAGCGGAACTATTCCTGCTTTGCGTTTGTGGCATTTGCGGGTGTAGCATTTATCACATAGGCTTTTGTAAAAAGACCAGTAACCTGAAAATGCGTGACCATTCTTCCTGTTTTAGCCATATTTGTAGCTTCTGGCTATAATAGGTTTGTAACGGGCCCAAGAAACCAATATCAAGTGATTGCACACGGTGCCGTGCAATGCGCAGGAAAGCAAAATAAAACGATAACATTTGTAGAACCTTCAAACCCCTATGACTCGAATGACCGTCTAATGAAAGAAGCACTTTATTTTCAACTGATGCCTTTGTATAGTATGCGAAATGTTGTGGAAATTTGATAAATATTTCGCTATTCATCCAGCCATTCTCTTGACAAAATGCTTTACTGCCAGGTGGAGAATCATCTATAAGTTCATTCTTAAACGGTTTCCGTGGAAAAATGAAAACTGGTGGTATAGAAGTTCATATGACATTCAAGGCACATACTATAGTTAAGTACTGTCCACTTGCCGCACTACTAAGAGTCCCGACCTGTTTTCGTTCGCGGGTAACAAATATTTTTTGTGGTCTCTTTTGTACGGTACTTAGGCCTGAATTATCAACACTATAAATATTTTCGGGGAAAAACTTATATTGATCTATAAGTGCAGTTAGTGCAGTAAAGTACGAGCTTATGTTGTGCCTATTAAATGCCTGTGCTCGAGCATATGTTAGTGTTGTTAGTGACCGGATCTGTGATTTAAAAACTGTGGTAAAGTCTGTAATAATACACAGTAACTGGTAATAGAGTATGTAATAAAGCCTAATTAAAGAATTATCAAAGTTAAGGTGCATGTGCGAGTACAAGAACTCTCCATTAAACAGTTTCATCGGGTTAAACCATGACTGTTCAAACACTAGTAATAGTGAGAATAATATTAACAGGCACTTAGCGAAAAGTTGAAAGGATGTTTGGGTTACATGGCTGTATGTATATAGTTAACTCTTTTCAATTTGTTAGGTTGTTTTGTCATTGCTCAATATTCGATCCTCACATACTAATTGCATGCGTTCAGGTTCGTACTACATTTTATACAGGGTAATTCAAATTTCAGCCTAATATCTAGTGGGACCTCCCCGTGCGTTGATAACGGCCTGACATCGCCGTGGCATACTTCTTACTAATCTTTGAATTAAATCCTGGGGGATATTTTCCCACCCATCCTGTATTACTACAGCGAGTTCCTCTAATGTCTCAGGAGCGTTTATTCTTGAGCACACTTGTAACTTTAATACCACACATGCTCAATAATATTCAAGTCAGGGGATTTTGTTTTTTATTAATTTAGTTTAAAATTTAACTTTACGCCATTGCGCCAGATACCGTATTATGTGCCCATCTTTCCCCGCTTTGCCTCATATCGGGTTTCGTTACTGCCGCTTTTCCGCTCTAATGCATTCTTCACGCCGCACTATCTTCACAGAAGACATCCAGAATGCCAAGAAGGGTAAGTGGTTATTCAGCTACCCGCCACTTTCAAAATGTTCAATTATTTTTTCACAATAATTAAACAATTATGAATATTTTTCATAAGACGCTTAATTACTCTACCCGGCTATGACTTGTGCTAGAAATGGATGAACAAATTTTCCAAATAGATTTGAAAGCACAATAAGAAACATTTCCTTGTGATATGAAAAATCGACGTATAAATTGTTGTTATTCGAGCACAGGCCCTTTTCTGGATTAAAGAGTAAATTCATCAAAAACGCTTTAGTTGTAGGTACATTCTGTCCTTTTTTATCACGAATATTTTACACTGAAAATAAAACAAATGGCATGATCATGTACTAAACATAACTAACATTATTTATAAAAATTAAAATTTCCTTGGGTTCAGTTCTAGTTTAGGTTCAGTGGCGGTTCCTGGAATTTCAGATTGTCGTCTCTCAGTTCCAAATTATAAAATGTTACTGTTGGGTACTCTACGATCATTTTCGTGATAAAATATTTAATTTTGAAATTTGCGAAAAAAAGTTAATTTTTTGGGCCGCTTCTCCTGAGATCTGAGAAAGCTCTGAAGAAAATTTTACGCAGCATATTTTTTCATAAAGTATATCAAATTTTATCGACAAATTGAAAATTTCGTGAAAATAGTCTAATTTTCTTAAAGAAATGACATTTTAAATTATTTCTTAGACAAAATATTTTAGGGTAAAAATTTTAAAAACTAATTAATTTCAAGATATTAGAGGTAATTCAATGAAATTTGAATTCTATCGATAAAATCTGATAAAATTTATGAAAAAATCTTTGAAGTAAAATTTTCTTCAGAACTTTCTCAGATCTCAGGTGAAGGGGAGAAACATTAACTTTTTTTCGCAAATTTTGAAATTAAATATTTTTTTACGAAAATGTTTCTAGAGTTCCGAATAGTGACATCCTATAATTTGGTGTGGGTCCCATGCGTAGAAACTGAGATACGACACATCTAAAATTTCAGGAGCCGCCACTGGTTAGGTTGTGTAGCAGTTTGATCCCATCATCAATCAAACCCAATCAAACTTAAGCAATTAAGACTCCGAAAACTGCCATTACAACAACAACAAAAATTTGAGCAAACTAAACAAATTTCCGGTAATATTATTGTTATTAATATTTTTAGATGTATTAAAGAAAGTCTTAGGCTGTATCCTACAGTTGGTATTATTGGTAGAAAATTAAGTCACGAGGTACCGACCAAGTATGGATTATTACCGAAAGGAACTACTTGTTTCATACAGATCTATGACCTTCACAGAAACGCAAAATTTTGGACGAACCCTAACAAATTTGATCCATCCAGACATTTGCCTGAAAACTGCCAGGGGCGACACCCATTTGCTTACATTCCATTTAGTGCTGGTCCAAGAAATTGTATAGGTAAATTTTTTCCCATTTGAAGTAAAGTATGTCATCATATTTTTTATCGTAGTACAGATTTGTTTAATTTTAATTGTCGTGCCGCATAATGCAGGACGCAGTCCTTCTGAATAAGCGGTGGTAAACCTTTTATAGGTGTATTCGCACATCGAAAGCACCTACTGCGTTGGTATAATGTAGCTGTAGCATCAACCATTCCTACTACTTTGTTTTTTCTTAACATTGCATTTTGTACCGGGTAAGTCAATGATTGCGCGGAGTAATTGTGTGCCTTAAAGATAAGATTTGTCGATAATAAGCTTTTGTATTAAGGTATGGTTGGCTATTCTGTACATTTTAAAAATATTTTGAATTATAGGGTTCGTTCAAAAAGTAAGGTGTTACAAAGTTTGATTTTTTAAATGGGACACCCTATATTTGAATGGCTTTTTGAATTCTACGTATAATTTCATAACCTCTTCACTATGGTTTACAATAAGAAAAAGTCATAGTTTTCAAGACAATTCGACGAAAATTTAGCATTTGCAAGCATCTCTTTGTTGTAAAAATACTACTTAAATTTTGACTCCAAGCGATTCATAATTTGTATCCTGAGTAAATTTGGTCAAAAACATATCCACTATGAAATATTTGACATCTTATTCACAGGGTGTTTTATTTATAGGTCCAAAGTCAGAAAACTCTAATTAGAAAATATCACTTTTATCAAATGGAACACCCTATATATTTTTCAGCAATCATATAGCTCGTCAGAAATTCTTCACATTTTGTAAAGAATATCCTGTCCCTATCTCTAATAATTTTTGAAAATTCGATCGCTCCCCTTTGACCGTTTTCGAGAAAAAAAACTGAAATGGAGGAAATCTCAAAAACGACCACAACACACATACATTTTTTGTCGCTAACGGCTCAATACCACCAGTCTTCTTCTGTTCATATGAGCTCACATATAATATACTGACTGTGTTCGGAAAGTAAAGAATGAAAAGTTGTATTTTGCTCAAAGTTTTAAGCTAAAAATCACATATTTTTTGGAAATTTGAAAGAAAAAACTGGATTAGAAATCTCGACATATCAGAAAGTATTAAGTATTTTTCTGCTCAGATTGGATGACTGAATCCACATAACCAAAAAAAAAAAACGTGGCAGTCTTATTGAAAATTAAAAAACTTTTTCTTTTACCGGTCAACCAAAAATATTCGGCAGTATTTTGTTAAAAAAAATCATTTGTAGGACAGCGATTTGCCATGTTCGAGATGAAAACTGCAATCTGTGGAATAATTCGCAAATTTATATTGGAGCCTGTTGACACACCGGACACACTAGTTATGATGCAGGATTTGGTTTTGCGACCCAAAAATGGTCTTAAAGTGAAATTTAGGCTTAGAAATGAATTGTTGTTTTGAATAAAGCAACACAATTTAGAAACCGACTTAATTATTACAGTTTATTGTTTTCTACTTTTTTATATATTAAAATATAAATATTTCACTATCTACACCACAAGTCTATTATTTGTAAACTTAACGAAACACCTTATAAACACTATTATAATAATCAAAAATGCTACATGTATAGTTAAATGTAGGTACTATGAACTTAATGCAATAAAAATCGCTCTATATTGGGCTGCAGTCTTTAGGTAGAGCAAAGGAATGCTTTTCAGTATGTTTAGCGTGCCATAAAACGGCTAGCGACTAACTGAAATCCTATTGTGGCAAGCGACATGTTTGTAATACATACATACATACTACATAATTTAAGCAAATATTAAATTACTCTCTTGAGATCTTGTCACTTAGACTATACATCAACGAGTACTAATATAGGAAGAATACCAACTAGCTTTGTTATTTGTCGCAGCATGGACTGAGTCGAATGACAACTGAAATGTCAATCAAACGTCAAATTACAGCGCTAATTGGTCTGGCCATGTCTGATGATTGAACTAAAGGTGGCGCAGGCGCAATTTAAAACTTCAAATTTTTGGTTCTTTTAAATATTTTAAAGGAGCCTATAAAACTTAAAAATTTATTTGGAATCAAAACCAAGTAGGTTTAATGCCAAATAAATTATTAAGTTTTAAATAACCTTTAAACTATCACGTCTAATATGAACATGAAAAGGGAAATCAATCTTGACGAAGTTGAGATCTGTAACTTTATTATCAAAAAGAAACACATTTCAACATAGCATAAATAGCATTATTCACATTCATAGCACATTTCATAAATAGCTTAAAACGATGCAACACTTTATAGACACTCACCCATACCTAAATTTTAAAATAACATCAAATTAATAGAAATCAAAATTGAACAATAGATGTTATATTCTGGGAATTTTTTTATATATAACATAAACCAAGAACACGATTTTTTCTAAATTAATTTAAGGCATACAGAAAGAATAAGACAACGTAAACTGAGTATACCTAAGAAAAAGTCCTTAATGGCAATACTGTCCAAAAATTGATATAACTTGACCTGATAATATCACACCAAATAAGTTAGTCTTCGATTGGGTAGTCTGTGCTTTTGGACTCCTCCAACTTTTTAGTAGAGCACAAAAACTGTTTCCATTATTGATAAATCACTTTACTAAGAAAAATATATGTGGAAAAAGGATTCGAAAAAATGCACGTATCAGGATTGGCAAGCGCAACGACGATATAAGCTGTCAGCGTAGGTATCAATAAAAGCTGGATACATTTTATCTTGAAATAACACAGTTATTAGCGGTTTATTTAGTTGTTATAATGCGGTCTGGCGGGGCTTTACTCGGTGCGATGGCCTCGCGACAGAGCAGTGCCTATCTAGTTTTCCTTTTTTTACAAAAATAGTATCAGAACATCACTTTTTTTAACAGCAAAATTGTTTAGCTGAAAATCGGCCCTTCGACCGCATCTCTGCCACACCTCGTTTATTCTAAAATGATAAACTGTCTATTAATTTCGCCGACCCCCAGTTTAGTATTATTCTGCCAAGAGTCATATCGAAATTAAGCCTAATTCGCAATTTCCTATATCAGTATCGAAATTTCAGCGAATTGTCGTACAATAGCAATCAACTCATGCTGAATATCAGATAACAACGTCTCTTTAAAAGGCGAAAAACAATTATTGAGCAATGGATAGACCATATAAGATTTCTTCGTGTTGACATTTTTTTTCCTCCTATACTTTTCAGAATTTGTTTAATCGTCTGTATTATCGGGGTTATTGTCAGTTCTTTAATTCTTAGTTGGCTGATAGACACATTTTTTCAAGAACTACCTTTATAATGTGCCTAGTTAAGACACCAGTTGTGTTATTTTATTATTGTACATGCCAATTTTAAAAACGTTTACGATTGCTGTCATAAGACTCCTTTTGCCTGTCAATCAAAAATGTCGAAACAGCGTTCGCAAAAACCAAAACCAGATAATGCTTCAATTGCCGATTCACCCAGTGTCATGATTCCAATGAATGAAGGAACCGATCCTGACTCTCTGCCTTTTCCAGAATGGTCCGATCAAGATATAAATATGGAACGATGGGATAATGTTCCTTCAATAAAAGTAAGTTTTTCGTTCTCTACTGAATTATATATTTGGTAATTACTTAAACCCCCCATACACGCTCGAGTATGCTTGGCTCGTCACGAGCCCAACTTCAAACCGAGCATGTTCGTTTGATTCCATCACGTCCGAAAGTTCCAACATTTTCCCAACCCAACATCAGTTGATCGTCGACTGTTATTATTTGAGCATCACCCATTTAATAACATAATATGGATCTTATTACCACGACAGCGATTGTGGGTGGCGTTATATGTTTAGACTCTGTACTCCTTGCTTCTTACGTCCCAAAGGGCCCTTTGTTCTCTGTATAAATTTATGAATTCCGCCCAAAACTTTTTATTGTCGCTGAACGTCATCACGACAAAATTGCGCTAAATCAAGTGCACCGAAATATGTCTATCTCATCCAGCGGCTCGCACGGAAATGCTGGAATTGGCCAACATGCTCGGCGACTACCATATACTTACGAACATGTTTGCGCCGAGCGCATGTTGGTCGGTGCTATCGAGCCAAGCTCCGAGCCGAGCGTTCCTACCGCCAACTAGGCTTGTACAACACATACACGATCGAGCATGTTGGTCCGAGCCTACTTCCAACTCTTGCTCACCCAACATGCTCGAGCGTGTATGGGGGGTTTTAGATTAACGTAAACAGCGATTTTTTTCATGAAATTTTGCACAGACCCTAATTTTGGGTCGTAGAACACGAATCCGAAGTCAGTTTTTGGCGGTCCGGTAAAATTTTTTTTTAAACTTTTAGGTTAGCTTTTTCAATGAATTTCTTTAAATTTGTTGGGTGAGCAAAAAGGTGGTCAGGTTTGCTCATTTTTAATCGATATAGATATATATGTATCTATATCAATCAAAACTGAGCAAACCTGACCACCTTTTTGCTCACCCAACAAATTTAAAGAAATTCATTGAAAAAGCTAACCTAAAAGTTCAAAATTTTTTTTTACGAGACCGCCAAAAACTGACTTCGGATTCGTGTTCTACGACCCAAAATTAGGGTCTGTGCAAAATTTCATGAAAAAATTCGCTGTTTACGTTAATCTAAATAATTACCGTTTGGTAATTATCTAGATACTACTAATTACTGGGTAATTATGTAGTATACCCATTTCTGCTATTTTTGCGTTTTTTGAAAAAATTCTTTTATGGTCACATTCTACTGTCTTTCCTGATTGCCAATATACGTGCGCACATAAAAAATATGTTGTTTTTAAATAATTTTTAACGAAACAAACTTACGGGACCTGGGAGCGAATAGGGGTGCTGGGCGGGGTAAAAACAAAAAACACAACATCGTAAAAGGCTTAACAACACTTTTTCCAACGTAATGAAGTGTAAAATCGAAGAAAAACGGTTAATAGCTAAGAAAATTGCTTTTTTCTATACAAAATTCCATTTTAAGTCGCTATTACCCGCCATTATTTTCCCACCTGTCAACATGGTCAACAATATTGCTGTCCTCTGTTGCCACGTTTACCTATTTTTTATCCCAAATGAAATTAATCTTGGCGAACTTTGTACCACTTCTAGCCGAAAATGACCCCAAGCAACACCCTGGCGCACCGATCCCTCTTCGCTTGCGAGGAAAGAGACTGGTCAGGGCCCCTAACCAGGTGCTAACCCTGTTCCGACCTTAGGGTGCCCTCCGATCCACCGTTCGCATAAAAAACTTTTCTAAGTCAGTCTATTAGGTGACAGATCTAATATTTTCGATCTTACGGTGGGTTAACGGTGGATCGGATGGCACCCTAAGGCCGGGACAGGGTTAGCACCTGGTTAGGGGCCCTGACCAGTCTCTTTCCTTGCAGGCGAAGAGGGATCGGTGCGCCAGGGTGTTGGTTGGGGTCATCTTTTTGCCCTTTTGGTTAAATTTGGTTCATTTTCGAATTTTCCCGCTAACTTTATGTAAAGCTAGCAGTATTTGTGGGAAAAACGATTTGTAAATTTGGCAACAGCGCCTCTTTCCATCAGAAATTTCGAGGATGTGTACCACGGGTTTCATTGAAAAAGCTAACCTAAAAGTTGAAAAAATTTAAAATTAATAGAAAACAACATAATTTTTTATGTGCGCACATATATTGGCAATCAGGAAAGAGTAGAATGTGACCATAAAAGAGTTTTTTCAAAAAACGCAAAATAGCAGAAATGGGTATACTACATAATTACCTTTTACTGAGATTTTGCGCAAAATAGAAAAGAGAGTCAGTCATTAATGAGGGTTTTTTGTTGTATTTTTGGTCTTTATCTGCGATCGAAAAAAAGACGAGTCTTACTCAAAATGTTCGGTGAAAAGCTGATTATATTGAAAGTACAGCACGAATATACATAGGTTGAATGTTTGCTTACAGAAAATATTTTAAACTGGAGAAGCAAGAATTTATACATACATTAAGCAATAACTTGTTTCATAAAAACAAAGCACAATATGTCTTGAAAATATTTGCGATTTTAGTAATAGAAATTAATTTTTTAGTGATTCAATATCATGCACATCCTTAGCGAAACATGTAAGATCATAAAGTAGGATATTGTGACTTAAAATTATCTTAAAAATAAGATTTTAACGTTCTGTATTTACTTCAAAATCGCAATTATATAATGGAATTATTATTTGTTGTAACGCTTGTCACTTCAATCTCATATTTTTTGTTAAATTAGGCTAGATTTAAGAATTGTTGGTTTTTTGATTCTCTAGTGAAGTTTGGCAAGGTTACATAAAAATCATTTTTAAACGCATATAATCTTAAGCAATAACATTATAATGTTTTTTAGAAAAGCAAGTTTTGAGTAATATCTTATTAATGTAATTTTTGTTAATTGTGGATAAACGTAAAAAAGTGATAAGTTTTAAGAGCAGTTTAAATGTTAAAGTTCTTAGTACCCTAAAAAAATATTACATTTTGTGTAATTATGTTTACTAACGAAATATTTCTTGTTCTAATTTACATAAACCATACAAATATTTTGTTTAAAAAACTACATTATCAATTAACTCTTTTGTTATATTACTTTATTTATTATAACTAACTAGCTATATTATTGCTAAGTATCATATTCTATATCTCCAAATTACATGCTGCACTCCATTAGTTCCTATGTACAAAGAATACACCTTGAACTGAATAAGAATACTTTTGTACGATGTTTATGAAAATTTTAAGATATGTACTTGCAGTTATAAAATGAAAACAATCTCTGTGTGAGTATGACTTTTATATTCTGTTTTTCCTGAGTAAACGCTTTGTATTTTTATATAAATTAAAGTTATTTTATGCTCGAATAGCACCCAGCTGTATACCTATATACCAGACTCCAGTAAATCACCTGTATTGATTTTAAATATTACATTAACTATACACTCGAGGCCCATGTTTATAAGTAAATATTCTGAGTAAAACCTTAATTTTATTCATACCAGCCATTATCTTACTGCCAAAGCAAACATCTCGAATCCGTGAAATTGTTTGGGAAATGCAATACATTCCACGAAGTCTCAGGACATTGTCGAGGTTAACTTTTGGCTTGAGTTTGCCTAATAATGACACACGGTTCGTGTCTATTTGCTGTGTAGGGCGTATTCTGTCTAGTTTTATTATCCTTTAGAGTACTCGATTATTTTAAGTTTATACGGATGACAAAGCTGCTCCACTGCGTCTTTTCATTGCAGTGTCAACCTGGCGGATTTAGAATTGGGATAAAACTGATTAAATGTCTCTCATCTCGATGTCTAGATAATAACTGTTGTCTATAAAAACTGAGAAGTTCAGGTGCGACACTGTTCTATAGTAGCTAAGTTCGGTAATTCCTCGCAGACGAAACGGAGTAGACGACACAGAGAAATGTGATTTGTAGTCACGTGACTTTGGAGCGAATAGAGCATGAATAAATCGCTCTTGCGCGTGCAAAAGGAGACAAGTCCAAATTGTTAGTTTCTGGAAAAAGATGATTTAAAAAATATACGTTTTTCTCTTGAGTTTTGTGAAGCTTGTATTAAAAATAAAGCATTTTTGTAATTAGAAAGAAACTTTAATTGCAAGAATAAAATATTTTTTAAACAAAACGAAGTTTTAAATCTTTAAACTAGAGAGAAAAAAAAACATATCTCTTTTTTCACAAAAAAAAAATCATTTAACTTTGTTCACACTAAATTTCATCAAGATCATCTTGGTCTACATCAGGTAGAAAGTCTTTAACATTCTTTTCAGTTGGTAAATTTTGATAGAAGTTATGAAAAACTTCATCTATATATGGCAACAGCTCAATTAAATTAGCTTTTTTTTCTTCGGAGATGACATTCGGATACTTGCATTTTAAAATATTTTGAGGGGCAGAGTTTTGACCTCTTCTTAAAAAGCTCAAGGTTTTGAAAGACTCATTCTTATCAAGGCTCTCTTTATAATAGATTTGGCCAAAAGTTCTATCATACCGTATCCATTTTACGTTCTTCCAGACGAATTTTTCGCCATTTTCATTAAACTTTCTTGCTTGAAATGTGGTTTTTAGTAAGCTACAAAAGTCCTGAAAGTCATCTTTCTTCATTTCAACTACTTTAAACGGTTTGCTTTTACCGCAGAGTCTCACTAGATTGTACCAGTCGCGAGGATGTTCAATGGGATGTTCATATTTTTTTTTCTTCTTTTCTATTACAGAATGGTCGCTGTCACATTCCATGCGCGTGTGCCCTGGGATCAGGAATTTGTGGTCTATTAGTGATAAGCTGGAACGTTGCATTAGGATCATAAACATAACAGCTACATGCGAGTTTTTGTTTTGACCCCCACAGGTATCAGAATAAAGTATAACGTGTTTGATGTGTGATGGTAACGATAAAAGTTCTTTGTAAAGACAAGAAGCCACCTGGTTTGCACCCCTACCGGAGATAATCTCATGCCACATGTAACAAGTGGTTTCATTTCGAGTACACTCATGCATCGTAAGATTAAAGGTCCAAAGTTGTCTCTTATAAAAAGCAACCGAAGTATTTAAATTGGGTGTTGGCAAGCACTGTTGCATATCAAAGGTATAGACAGCTTTGGACCTATTCGTAACTGCTTCTTCCTTATCTTCCTTTTTTGCTGAATATGCTCTTTCGGCATCTTCTTGGTGCTTTTGCAATGTAATTCTATGTTCTTCTTTTTCCATATCTCTCTTTGAGTTTGACATCATCATTTTTAGCTTATCGCATTGCTGGCAAGTATCTTTACTGTAGCGCTTGATGGAAATGTTCATTTTATGAAAGACAGTATCATAAATTTTTCTGCTCACCGGTTTTTCTGGAGCTACTGCTATTTTGTATTCCTCGTACATGCGCGTCAGTGTATAAAAAGAAGGTAAATACCGTCGATCTCCAGTTTTCTCCCTACAATAATGGCTTTCATAGGATGGTATGGATAAAATGTGTTTTCTAACTAAATCAAGTTTTTCCTCGCTGATTTTGTTGGCTGGAACATGACTACCCCTTCTATCATCATTGTGGATCACACCTGAAATACTTAATGACTTTTTTGTTACATTTTCAATATATTTATTGGACAGGTCAAAAGTTTTCTTGAAACAACCCTTGCATATTTCCACAAGCAGACCATTGACTTTTAGGTGAAACTTGTAATTACATGTTCTAGCTTTTCTTGAGTTTATATTTTGTGTTTTCTTATCTTCTTTTAAAATTAAGGAAGCAGTATATGCAACGCGTTTATTATAGTTGTCGATTTTCCAATATTCATCAAAGATTTGTTTTCTTGTTTCTTCTGAAACCTTGTTTCTGCAACCTTTTCTACAGCTTTCTAATTGTTTAAACTCTCTTCTACGTATTGCCCTTCCCTTTAACGTAATGTACCCTTTGCCAGTATTTTTGAGAATGTGTCTTTGTTTTCTAGCTTCCCTTGTATCACCCTTTACTACTTTTCTGCCTCTTTTACGCCAGCTTATATTTTGACCTTTTTTGTTAGTTTCTAATTTGTCTTTTCCTAACAATTTTTCTCTTCAATGTTGCCAAATTTTCATTTTCCGAACTTGATGATGATCCATAATATGAATCAGTAAAATCAGGATCCTTATCGCTGTCATCAATTTCGTTGTCTAAATAGTAATTATTACTTTCCACCTCAGCGTCATCTAAAAATAAAATAGTTAATAAAATACCTAAGGTAACCGAAGGTTACTTCTTCCCTACCTTTACTATATTCTGGAGTTAGCTTGAAACCATTATTATTGGGAGAACCGTGCAAAACGGACAGATCGCGTATAGCGAGTTCATCGTCATCACTGTTCAAAAGATTCTCATCGAAATGCGACACAGTACCTGAAAAGTGCAGTAAAATTATACAAATAAATAAATGTGTATGTACGTATTGTTATTTATTTTAAAATTTTACACCAGTAGTAATAATTTTAAGAACTAGTGTTTTGATGAGCTTACACTAAAGATACCTTAAATGCAATTTGGTATATGCATGTTTTATTTGCGAAGAAATTTTTAAATCTAAGTTTCACTTTAGATGGTTTGTATAAACAATCTAAACTTTCTTTAAATACTCCTTGATAGTTTTTATACTAAAAAATTTACCTTTACTGCATCCTGGAGCATCAAGGTTAAACATATCATAATGTGTATGACTCAATGAAACCAGCGGGGAAACTGTAGCTGTTTCTCCAACAGCTGCACTTTGCTCATCTCCTTTGCTAAAATTTTCATAGTTTCCAAAATTTTTATCTGAAAATGACGTTAATAACATCAGTGCGAAACGAGCTTGTTGAAAGAGATAAATGTCCAGAAGGAGTTATACGATAATCACACTTACCCTAGTTAAATATAGTTTAATAGTTTTTTACTAAATATATACCTTTGCTGCATCCTGGAACAACAGGGATAAAAATATCATAGTTTGTATTGCTTAATGAAACCAGCGGGAAAACAGTGTCTGTTTTTCCAACACCTCCACTTTGCTCATCTCCTTTGTTAAGAGTGTCATATTCTCCATGATTTTTATCTAAAAATGGATATTAAACCTTAATAATATTAGTGCGAAATGAGCTAACTGAAACAGAAGATTGTGCTGATGGAGTTAACTTAAACTCAGCTTGATAAACATAAGCCTATTAAATCAAAAAATCGTTGGTTAACGCAACATTACCAATATCTATCGATTAAATTATGTTACTACCTACCTTTATAAGCAGCCTTATTGCCCAATTCCAATAAAAACTTTCTTCTCTGTGAAGACATAACCCCACTTTTTAAATTATGTATTGTTTGTAAGGAATTCAGTCAATAACACAAAAAATAATACACTACACCATAAAAATAAAATATCTAGTCTATTAATTAGGGCATAAACTACTATTTTACCACAATAAAGAAATACAAAGAGGCAAAATCAACAGAGCGACGCGAATGGTAAACAAAACAAGTTGTAATGAATACGGAGCGTAATGGTGCTACTGGAGACAAATCTGACTAACCACTTAGTGTCTAAGGAGACTGTATGACTTAACTCCCACTGCACAAATTTGCTATAGCGGGAGTGAAGTTATCTTAATAAGTCTCTATTGACACAATTTGATTTATCATAACTCCTATAACACTAAACGTATTAAAGGCACTTTTAAGGCGTCTTAAGTTATCTCTGTCGGCACATCTAAACAGAACAGTAATAGAATTATGAAACTTGATTTATCTCAATATGCACATTTTCGGACTTATCTCCTTTTGCACGCGCAAGAGCGAAATTTCCGAACGGATTTGCTTACTATCTGTCAAAAAACTCTTTATCGTCATAGGCTAACAAAGTTTATGGTCCCAACGTGTAATCAATCATATTACAATCCATTGTAAAATAAACGTAAAACTTATTGTAGTATATTGTAGTTTAAAGAAAACAAAAACAACAAGGGAGGCGAACACAACATTTCAAAACAAGAATATTGCGCATGTGCGAACTTTCCCTCCGTCTCGTCCGTCTAAATGCGCCGAGGAAAAAGATGGCCCTCTAAGACCTCGGAATTTAAATAACCGAACGATCAATCGTTTTCGTCTGAAGCCTTCAAATCCATTACCGAACGCCAAAGTATGTCATCAATCGGTCATAAACGGTCGCGGAGGAATAACCGAACTCAGCTAGTATAATATCAGAAATATTTTCAGTAACGTAATGTTAGGTCGATAGATGACCGTGGCTCAGAAAGGAAAAGGCGAGTTCTAGTAGTGTGTATAGTTTACTGACTTCGCATATTGTAAACTGTTTCTTTCATTTATTGTAAAAAAATTTACGTGATATACCTCTGTCAAGCTCAATTGGAAAATTATTGACTTGCAGTTACAGCGGAAAGTATATCTTAACCTTTTTTTGTTACATTATTCAACCAGTGAACGCGTCACTATACCATCTCATTTGCAATTAACGATTTCTTTATACACGTGTTGCAATATCCAACTGATAAGTTTCAAAATGAGTTTTCTTAACAAAAAATCTGGCAACGCTTACCCCATCCACATGAATGGCCAAGCCCTACAAAACAACGAAACCTTCGATCTCGTTGGCGTCGCTTTCGAACATGATCTCAGCTGGCACAAACACATTACTTCAGTAGCCACATCGGCAGCTAAAAAGCTTGGTTTTCTCTTGCGAGTCAGAAAATACTTCTCCCCTTCCAACTTATACACTCTCTATGTTTCCCAAATAAGACCTAACCTAGAGTACTGCTCCCACATCTGGGGAGCGGCATCACGTTCGACACTTAAGATCCTTGATTCTATCCAAAAGAGAGCCATTCGATTTATCAATGACCCAGCCCTCACGAGAAAACTCCATTCTCTCGCTGATCGCAGCGCTGTAGGGGAAATATCCCTTTTCTACCACTACTTCCACGTATTTTCGGATTTTGCTCTGAAGAACTAGCCGGTATTATTCCCCCCTTGAATGTCCCTAACAGAACAACAAGAAGCGCGTTACGTATGCGTCCCTTTACTGTCCAGCTACAAAAGCCTAGTGAACAGACCACTTCTCTTGCTCATTCATACCTAGGGTCTCCAGATTATGGAACAAATTGCCTGCAGATGTTTTCCCTTCCCGTCCCAACCTTTAGTCCTTTAAATCCCGCGTCAATAGACTACATTTCCCTTCTCTTCAGACGCCCACGGTACGTTAGTACTTAAGCTTGAAGTCTACGTGGGATGTCTTAGATAAAAAAAAAAGAAAAAGGTCCTATTCGAGGCTATGTGGATATCCACGCTGGTGACAGGAACTTCCTCCTCTCCTAGAATCCTACAACCTAGAATAGTGAAAATGCTTCTAAAAATTTTTTCACGTTTTTAGACTGCGGGAGTGCGCTATATATACTTGATTCGAAATCAATATTCAGATCGCAATTTCTCGAGAACTGTTGTGTCAAATTTTAAAAGTAAGGTATTCTTATAAAGATGAGTCAAAGAGCTTTAATATGGAGTGCTATTTGACCCCATTTATTGTTGAAAGTGATGCAGTCAGAAATAAAAGTGATAAAAAGTAAATTAAAATTACCGGGTCCAAGTTTTCTTTAAAGAGCCCACTGCTATTTCGTTTTCGGTTGGCCACCCTGTATTTGTTTAACTAAAGACGACTGAATATTCTTAATAAAAACAATTCCAAAACACATCTATTACATAACATACGCCTATACCCAGTGGCGGTTGGTGAAATTTCAAAGTTGTTTATCTCTGTTCATACTTACAGGACCCTTACCAAATTTAGGTGTTTTAATAGTGAGCCCACTGGGAATGATTTGGTAAAGAAAAAATATCATTTTGTAATTGGCGAAAAAGAGGTAAATTTTTGGTGCGCCCCTCCCTAGAAAAAAATGAACACGTCTAGGTATTTGCTTTCTTTTTTTTCTAAACAAATTTTACATCATTTTGTCGACAGGTTTTAAATTTTGAGAGAAAAAATGTGCTAGGAGAAAGTTATAGTCATTTGAGTTTTTTGTAAAACTATATTTTAGGCTTCAAAATATTCAAATGACTATAACTTTCTACTAACACATTTTTTTCTCTCAAAATTTAAAAACTGTCGACAAAATGATGTAAAATTTGTTTAGAAAAAAAAAGAAATCAAATACCTAGACGTGTTCATTGTTTTCTCGGGAGGGGCGCACCAAAAATTTAACTTTTTTTCGCAAATTACAAAATGTTTTTTTTCTTTACCAAAACATTCCCAGTGGGCTCACTATTAAAACCCCTAAATTTGGTACGGGTACTGTAAGTATGAGCAGAGATAAACAACTTTGAAATTTCACCAACCGCCACTGCCTATACCTATAGGACCTAAAGGTCGGGTCGTACAAATAATATTAAGAAATTATTAAAATAATATAAATACCTTGGAAGGGAATAACTTTATTAAACAACAACTATCTTAAGGTTGTTAAATAGTTTAGCAAGTAGTTGACAGTCCACGAAATTCGCAGACATATTACGAGGCCTAGGAATTTATAGCTAAGATTATATAACGACATAACTACAAAAGGTCTCGGATATTTTCTAGAAGCTGTGTTAGCCTAAATGGGGCTATGGTTTAATTAATAGCAAAAAGTTTAGGATATCTTGTCACTGAATAAATTTTCGGAATATTTCGGCTCGTTGTTAGACCCTCAGCGAGCCCTGTTTAACTGTTTAGTTTGCCACCGTTAATTAAAAAAATTATTTTCTGTCTTGACCGTGACTAAATAAACCTTTTAGGTAACACAACACATTATGTAACCAGTAATTTTAAAAGAAAATAGAAACCAAAGGTTGAGTTTGCTTTAAATCTATTTCTTAAGAGCATATTATACTCAATCACTAATCTTAACCGCACAAATGTAATATTGCAAAACTAACTAAAGTTGAGTTTAGGAATGGTGGGGAAAATTGTATTACTTTAAAAATCGGATTATTATTTTCATAATCGGGTTATAACTTCGGGGACTAGTATTTTCATAAAAACAATAAAACAACAGTGCCAAATGAGTTAAAACGTAGGAAATGATGCGATTCAGTTGTAAAAAATATTTTCTTCAGATTTAAAAAAATATATAAATAATCTTTTAACTATGCTTGTTTTAGAGGACACTTGAAGGTCGTTAGAGTATAAAGGACCGTTGTAAATAGAGGATTGTCCTCTAAAATAAAGACCGAATTGCAGCCCTACAACTAGTGAATTCTAATTTAAATCAGTAATAAACCTTACACCGTTTTGACAAAATAAAGTATTTGAGACTTAAAGCTTCACTTATAAATCCGTTTTTCGATCCGACTTCTGGTTTTCGAGTTATTAGGTACCAAAGAGGGGTCTGCAAATGGCATTTTTCGACCTAAAAAAATTCAAAAGAATTACTTGCCATTTTCCGATCCTCACCAGTTTCAATAGAGTTCTGAAGCTCCGGGCCCTTTACAACCTCCGAAAATGTATTTCAACTTTTTAGTAAATTTAAACGTTGAGTTATTAAAATCCTTTAGGCTCCCGCTAACTACTGCTGTTACATTATATTGCTAGTTACAGACGCCTTCGTAAAAGTCTACAAAAAATATTCCATTTTTAGGAAAAATCTGTAGCCAGTCAGACGAAATTTTCCACTAACATATTTGAAGATCCTCAGGAAGTGCATTTACCTCCCAGTGTAGGGGCACATCAATGGAAAAGATGTTTCGAAATATTTCCAGATGTAAGTAAAAAGTAGTCAAGTATATTCCAGTTTCAATTTTGCAACAAAAACTGGCATTTTTGCGAAATTTTGAAACATCATATTATAAATATTCCTTACTTAAGCAACATTGTTGATTAAATCGATTATTTCTTGTGTTAAATTTGGAAGAGGTCTAAAAGTAATGTTAAACTTTTATTTTGATGTCACGTTACTTCAAACCTAGTGCAAATTTTTTAGAGAATTATGGAGCCTAATTTAACTTTATCTTTTTTTGTATGTGTAAGCTTTATAAAATTACTTAACACGTTAGTTCCAGGTTACTGCCAAATAAAAGTTCTATAACTTTAGAAAATTTATACTTTTCGTGCATTCAGCTAAATAAAAATGGAAAATCTCCTTCAGAAATATATATTTCTTCTGCCATTAAGCTCACGCCCAAAGGTCACACAGAGGTTTAAAAAGCATTTTGTTAGGAACAGGTAATGGTCCTTTTTAAAATGCGAACCGCTCGTATAGCGAAATTTTCGCAAGGCAAGGAATATTTTCTATTTTCCACGGTCAGGATTTTGATAATACTGGATATCATAAAAATAGCCCATTATAATGTTTAGTGACCTGAACATATTGGTATGCGGCTTCCCAAAATGTAAATATTTTGTATGGGGTATATGATATAAAGCACGGTGTTTGGTAGACCGATGGAAAGAATATTAGAATGTAAATATACATTTCTTTCATCATATATGTATACCTATTCTGATACAAAGGGTCGAGAACGGGAATATTGTATGGAAATTTAATATTCTACCACCGATTAAAAAAAAAGCTTTGCTCTTGTACCTGTGGCCGTACTTAACAAAAATATTACAATGCATCCATTTTAACAGAAACTTGTGTGATTTTACACCGGCGGCGGTAAACTCGTCGCCAAGATTACCTGCTCCACTAATCCGACATGTAAATTGGTCGCCGGAATTTAAGGGTTCATTTAATCCCTATAGGTAAATTGGTCGCCGGGCTTCCGGGCGATTCCCAACTCCGCCCGGCGCCAGGTACACGAGGACAGACAGTACCCATCTCCGCCCCGAAATATTTTCGCTCCCTTATCTAACTACCTAACTCCGCTCCTAATCCTTAATGCGAAATAAAACAAACAAATCAATTAGGAACCTTTAATGTATATAAAATTACAAATTTACACTTTGATTGTACTGGTAAGAAACAATCTTAACAAAATCTAACATTGATAATTTCCTATCTTTGTACATTTTTAACTTATCCTCTAAAAAATTTTGGCGCTTTTTAGAAATACTATTTTGGTATTTATAAGGGGTGTTAATACTGTTACATTTAATATAGGTCTCAGTTTGAATTTTTTCTAAAACTTGAAGAAACACAAAAATTGACGGATGGCTGCTATAAAAAGAGTTATTGAAATGACTATGAAACGATTCACATGCATTTGTCGTGTAGGTCAGAGCAGATGAAGATTCTGCCCACACTACTGGTGGAAAAAGTGAATCTTCAGAGATATAAGTGTCGACAATATAATCGGAGAACCTTGTTAGTCTTTCATCATTTGGGCGTATTGAACACAAGTCGAAAATAAAACAATCACTCACTTCAGATTCGTGTAAAAACATAAGTCCGAAACAGTATCTTAGCCAACGACCAACCTCTGATGCACTGTCCTTGTATTCCACTGCCAGTCCTATTTGCTGTATTTTCTTCCACCATGACTGAGCAAGATGAAAACGACAACCTTTTAATTCAATCCCAGGCCAAATGGTTTCCACTGCTATATGTATTGCTTTTTCGAAATCTACCACAACACGTGAAGGTTGGAAATGAAGGTCCAACTTGAGGCAATGTTCTATAATTTTTTCGATACAAAGCTTATATGTGTTTGAATTTTTGTCCGACAGTAAACAGAAGACCAGCGGTATATAGTGCCCATTGAAAAATCCATGAATAGTAAACATTTGCTTAAAGTGTTTCGCACAGTACTGAAACGTGCCGTCCATGTATATTACTTTAGATTTGCAGAGAAACGTCAGATTTGTTTTACAACAAAAAATAATTAATTTTCCATTTTCATCATTCACCATAAGAAAGTCCTCACCTCTGGTAGTCTGTGGATTTAATTTACTTAGGGCTTTTTGCACTTCTTCAACTGAAGTTGGAATTGCCGGCAATAATTTGCGGCGGGCATGATACAAATTTTTCTTTATGCACTTAACATCACCAGATTTCAAATGTTCGTTCTTGTTTTTTATGACACTGTGAAGAATTTTTGAAGGTCTCTCGCAAATATCCTCCACCGCTTTACGCTTTACAATACCACTCACTTCTTGACGTTGCAATTCGCTTGAACTTATGGCTTCGTGATTATGTTCAAGATTGTATTTACTTAAACAGCGAGATGAACCATCACCCAAAGTAAGTATGTAAGAAGTACATGTCTTCTTAATACATCGCCACTTAACTTCTCCTGAAGCAAGTTGCCGATTAACTTTGCTGAATTTATTATTGTTGCAAACTAGCAAAATATTGCCACGTTGACCGACAATTTCGGAAAAAGGATACATCTTTTAGATTTAGAGCGAAAGTCGAACTATTAAGACTAACTATTCGTAACTGACGGCTTCCTTTCCTAATCAAGAGGGGGTGGGAAGGGTGGTATAAGAAAACTTATTAATTGTGATTGGTCTATTGTAAGTAATTTTGGGAATACGAAACAGGTATAGATTGGATTTCCTTAACAATTAAGTAGAATATGCATATAATAATTTTGTAATCTTCTTTAAATGCAGTAAACACAATTTATATTATTTTATTACTTTAATACTCTAATCGGATTTTCCCAAACTCGCAAAAATAAAGTAAATACGCTCGGGGCGGAATTGGGGTGCAGGATTAACATACCTGAGAGATCACTATTTTTGGAATAATTATGCGGGCGGAGTTAGGCACTGCTCTTTTATATCGGAACCAAAAAGAAAAACAAATGGTGCACTTCACTTTTACTAGTTTATTATTCATTCATTACATATACATCAATAATAGAATCTACATATACAGGGTGGCGCGCTCTATTCGCGTCGGTCTGTTTACCAAAAGCCATACAATTATTTTAAAATATTTTAGTTGTAGGGTATACAGGTCCGTTAGGAGCACGTTTCAAAATTATTTTGAATTATACAGGGTGCTTCAAAAAAAAGTTACATACCAAAGTTATAAAAATTTAAATGGAACAACTTTTTTTTGACGCACGAATTTTGAAACGTGCTCCCTGTATATAATAGAACACAATAAAAATACAAATTACGTTTTTAGTAAACAATTTTGAAAAGGCGCATGTTATGTACATTATAGTTCTTATAAGTAAGATGTACATTTTACGTAATGCAGTCGATTTATTTCCCCTGATCTATATCTTCTGACCAAATTTTCAAGTGATGCTAACTTAGCTTTAACATTTTTATCTTTGAAATTGGTACTAACATGAAAACTTTGTATTTTCACATACGTTTCAATTTGACATTCTTTTAACTTTTCAAGGAAGACATATATGGAGGGATGTGTTGCGTAAAAGGAAGAATTAAATTTGGCATGAAACGATTCGCAACAATTAGTTGTTCTTGTAACCGAGGCACCTTCTTCCGCCCACATAGTAGAAGGAAAAGTTGCGTTTTTGATGATATATGTCTCTAACAAATAGTCAGAAAATTTATCCAAGCGTTCACTTTTTGGTTTGAACGACATTAAATCGAAGACGAAACAGTCCTCCACTTCATTTGGATTCAGATAAGTCAGCCCGAGAGTTTTTTTGAGCCAGATCCCTATTTCGGTCTTTGATTCATAATCAGAACTTAATCCGATTGATTTGATCTTTCGATACCATGCTTGATGTAAATGGAATCGGCAACCGCTTACTTTTACATCTGGCCAAACCCACGTTAATGCTAGGTGGATAGCCTTTTCAAAATCAACGAAAATTTGCCGTGGATCAAAAGTAAGACGATACTTTTCATAAATCTTGCATTTTAGTATGTATAAGCATGTTTTATAGCAGTCAGTTGTCTTACTTGGTAGCAAACAATAAACTAATGGAACATAATGGCCATTTTGGAGTCCGTGAATAGTAAAAAACTGTAAGAAGAACTTTGCGCAGAATGAGAACGTTCCGTCCATATAGAGTATATCCATATCGGTCAAAACACGTATGTTGCTTTCACATGTAAACACAATGATATTTTTTTCCATATTGTTAATAAACAAAAATTGTTCACCTTTATTGGTTAACAGCGTTTCGCCGTATGCGCTGCTCAGAACTCCATTCACTTCTTCTATGTTCTTAGGAATCGAACCTGGAAGGATTTTGCGGCGACTGTTATATATATTTCTTCTAATGCAGCCAACATCAGTAGTTGTAAGAGACGGTGGCAAATTTGTTGCTAAAGCTCTACAAATAATTTTTGAAGGCCTGTCACTGATATCTTCTCTTGCCTTCCTCTTGCATGCGTTTGAAATAGCTTTTCTGCTCACTTCCTTTTCGAATGCTTCGTGATTGTGCACATCTTCCCTCCTAGATATCAGGTTCTCCGTTCCAATAGTGTAAAGCCTTGCTTTACAATGCAGCTTCCTTTGGCAACACCTCCATGATGTTTCTCCACTTTTCAAGACCTTGTCTTTGGAAAACGTAAAATTTTCGCACAAAATTAAACTTCTCCCACGTTCACTTTCAATAACTGACACCGACATTTTTCACTATGATTCACTTCGCTCGAAGCTAGAAACAGTAATGAATGATACCAAATTGACAATAATCTAAAAACAACTAGATTTCAGATTTGAGGTGTATATGCCCAATAACCATTAACCTATTGTTCCGTACCTACCGATGCAGGTAGGTAATCAAGAAACCGCCGGCGACGAATTTACATGTCATTACCAGCGGCTCTTTTCAATATGCAGGTGAAGGGATTATCTTGGCGGCCAATTTACATCCGTCCCTTTACACATAGCAATAGTATAAAAGATTAAAAGGCTGTCAGGCAAAGAAATTGAAATTTTTTATTTACTATTGCTTTTTTTTGTTTTATGTTAAGATCGATGTACTTTTTTTGGCTCACGATTAAATAAGTTTAACAGGTGATCAACCATAAACCGACCCTTTTCGTTACTTTCAAACACGATTAAAAAATATGCAGTGATTATAAGTTGGGTGTGCCCCGTATCAAATTTGACGGCGCATTAAAGCACCGATTAAAGACTTTAATCATTTTTTAACCTCCGGAGGGGCATATAGCCCGGAGAATAGCTATTTTGCCATTATTTGTTGAAATCCTTATTGTATAAGGAATTTTCAGGTGGTTAGAGAATTTATTCTCAATTTTTGCATATTTATATGTACCCCTGACAAGTAGACTTTCATTCATACGTTTGAAAATTTTACCTTACGGTAAACTCTACTCTGAATGCTTGAAACTGCTAATGGATGGCGCTGCCTGTGTCTCACTGCTTATGCAGTACGACAGTTGTAGCTTTACGGGATTACTTTTTCGGAAGGTTGGTATGTTCGTCTATCCTGTACTGATGAGAACCAACGAGTTCGAAACCGGTCTGCAGGTGACGACATTCTAACTAAAGAAAAAGCTTCCTTCTTCCTGGTAGTTTCTTGCATTCGAAACATTAGTATTTTCTTATCTAACCGTGTTAGAAGAAAATACGGCAAATTTTGGCATGTAATTCAGCGCTCGGAGGGGCATATAGCCCGGAGAATAGCTGTTTTGCCATTATTTGTTGAAATCCTTATTGTATAAGGAATTTTCAGGTGGTTAGAGAATTTATTCTCAATTTTTGCATATTTATATGTACCCCTGACAAGTAGACTTTCATTCATACGTTTGAAAATTTTACCTTACGGTACACTCTACTCTGAATGCTTGAAACTGCTAATGGATGGCGCTGCCTGTGTCTCACTGCTTATGCAGTACGACAGTTGTAGCTTTAAGGGATTACTTTTTCGGAAGGTTGGTATGTTCGTCTATCCTGTACTGATGAGAACCAACGAGTTCGAAACCGGTCTGCAGGTGACGACATTCTAACTAAAGAAAAAGCTTCCTTCTTCCTGGTAGTTTCTTGCATTCGAAACATTAGTATTTTCTTATCTAACTATGTTAGAAGAAAATACGGCAAATTTTGGCATGTAATTCAGCGCTCGGAGGGGCATATAGCCCGGAGAATAGCTGTTTTGCCATTATTTGTTGAAATCCTTATTGTATAAGGAATTTTCAGGTGGTTAGAGAATTTATTCTCAATTTTTGCATATTTATATGTACCCCTGACAAGTAGACTTTCATTCATACGTTTGAAAATTTTACCTTACGGTAAACTCTACCCTGAATGCTTGAAACTGCTAATGGATGGCGCTGCCTGTGTCTCACTGCTTATGCAGTACGACAGTTGTAGCTTTAAGGGATTACTTTTTCGGAAGGTTGGTATGTTCGTCTATCCTGTACTGATGAGAACCAACGAGTTCGAAACCGGTCTGCAGGTGACGACATTCTAACTAAAGAAAAAGCTGCCTTCTTCCTGGTAGTTTCTTGCATTCGAAACATTAGTATTTTCTTATCTAACTGTGTTAGAAGAAAATACGGCAAATTTTGGCATGTAATTCAGCGCTCGGAGGGGCATATAGCCCGGAGAATAGCTGTTTTGCCATTATTTATTGAAATCCTTATTGTATAAGGAATTTTCAGGTGGTTAGAGAATTTATTTTCAATTTTTGCATACTTTAATTTTATTATGAATTCGAATTTACCTTCGAACCGGTCATATCGGCTATTTCTTTATCTCTAAAAATCCCCTTCGGAATCTTCCTGGTAATAAAAAGTCGAAAAGGGCACGTAAAGTATCTATTTCGACCTGAACGGGAAAATGGAGATATAATTCTAAATTAGGGGATCGTAAATACATCAGATTTCCAAAAATAACCACCAAATTTTCTCTTATCTAAATTGGATGTCGAAATGATGCTATTTCCCTAAAATATGCTGAACAATTTTTAACATAAAAAGCTTTTCAGAAAAAATATTGTTCAGGGCAGCAAGAGCTAGCTGAATAATAAAAAATATTACCGCTTTTACAGCAAAGCTTCTAATAATAATAGCGTTCATTCTTCAAACCCTCTAATACCATTTACAGTTTGTCAGAACAATTTTATGTTGTCGTATAATAAAGCTAACAAATATTATTATCATGATGTGGTTTGGTATTAAGATGTAAAATTATTATAATAAAAGGCTTTTAAAACTTTTTTACTTTTGAATAACCCAATCAATCCTTGTTACGATCCATTTATCATAATTTATTTGGAATTGCGTAAATTACACGGTTTCTAATTTAAACTACAATATTTTAATATTCCTTACAAGTGGACAAGTGCAAACCAGTTTGCATCTCTTCGCAGACTGATAAATTTTACGTGTTATCGTAATTTTTTACGATTTCTCGCCCTTAATTATCAAATATTCCTTTTAGATAGCCAAGCCACTTCGGTGAGCCGTAACTCATTCCTTGTTTCCAAGCTGCTCTTGTATGATTTCTCGCCCTCAATTATCAAATAGTCCTTTTAGATAGCCACTTAGGTAAGCCGTAGCTCATTCTTTGTTCTCAAACTGAACCAAATATTTTTGAGTCCATTTGGAAATAATTAAGTTCAGTTCCAGTTCAGTTCATATCCATCTTGGACAGGATGTCTTATCATCATTTTTTTTACAATTTATCGCCCTCAATTATCCTTTGTACTTATCCTTTTAGATATCCACTTAGGTGAGCCGTAACTCATTATTTGTTCTCAAACTGAACTAAATATTTTTGATTCCATTCGAAAATAATTAAGTCCAGTTTTGACATAACTAAAGTGCTTGTTCCGTATAAAATCCATCGTGGGCAAGATGTCGTATCGTCATTCTTTTATATGATTTCTCGCCCTCAGTTATCAAATATTCCTTTTAGATAGTCACTTAGGTGAGCCGTAACTCATTCTTTGTTCGCCAACTGAACTAGGTATTTTTGATTCCATTTGGAAATAATTAAGTTTAGTTTTGGCATAGCTAAAGTTCTTGTTCCGTATAATATTCATCTTGGGCGAGAGGTTTATCCTGATTCTTCTGTATGATTTCTTTCATCCATTATCAAATACTCCTTTTTGATAGACGTTTAGATGAGTCACTTAGGTGAGTCATAACTAATTCTTTGTTCTCAAACTGAACTAAATATTTTTAATTCCATTCGAAAATAATTAAGTCCAGTTTTGACATAAAGTGCTTGTTCCGTATAATATCCATCTTGGGCAAGATGTCGTATCGTCATTCTTTTATATGATTTCTTGCCCTCAATTATTATCATATATTCCTTTTAGATAGTCACTTAGGTGAGCCGTAACTCATTCTTTGTTCGCAAACTGAACTAAGTATTTTTGATTCCATTTGAATAATTAAGTTTAGTTTTGGCATAGCTAAAGTTCTTGTTCCGTATAATATCCATCTTGGGCGAGAGGTCTTATCGTGATTGTTTTATATAATTTCTTGTCATCCATTATCAAATACTCCTTTTTGATTGACTTAGATGAGCCACTTAGGTGAGCCGTAACTCATGCTTTGTTCTCAAACGGAACTAGGAAATATTTTTGATTCCATTCAAAAATAATTTAGTCCAGTTTTGGCATAACTAAAGTGCTTGTTCCGTATAAAATCCATCGTGGGCAAGATGTCGTATCGTCATTCTTTTATATGATTTCTCGCCCTCAGTTATCAAATATTCCTTTTAGATAGTCACTTAGGTGAGCCGTAACTCATTCTTTGTTCGCCAACTGAACTAGGTATTTTTGATTCCATTTGGAAATAATTAAGTTTAGTTTTGGCATAGCTAAAGTTCTTGTTCCGTATAATATTCATCTTGGGCGAGAGGTTTATCCTGATTCTTCTGTATGATTTCTTTCATCCATTATCAAATACTCCTTTTTGATAGACGTTTAGATGAGTCACTTAGGTGAGTCATAACTAATTCTTTGTTCTCAAACTGAACTAAATATTTTTAATTCCATTCGAAAATAATTAAGTCCAGTTTTGACATAAAGTGCTTGTTCCGTATAATATCCATCTTGGGCAAGATGTCGTATCGTCATTCTTTTATATGATTTCTCGCCCTCAATTATTATCAAATATTCCTTTTAGATAGTCACTTAGGTGAGCCGTAACTCATTCTTCGTTCGCAAACTGAACTAAGTATTTTTGATTCCATTTGAATAATTAAGTTTAGTTTTGGCATAGCTAAAGTTGTTGTTCCGTATAATATCCATCTTGGGCGAGAGGTCTTATCGTGATTGTTTTATATAATTTCTTGTCATCCATTATCAAATACTCCTTTTTGATTGACTTAGATGAGCCACTTAGGTGAGCCGTAACTCATGCTTTGTTCTCAAACGGAACTAGGAAATATTTTTGATTCCATTCAAAAATAATTAAGTCCAGTTTTGGCATAACTAAAGTGCTTGTTCCGTATAATATCCGTCTTGGACGAGATGTGGTATCGTCATTCTTTTATATGATTTCTCGCCCTCAATTATCAAATATTCCTCAAACTGAACTAAATATTTTTAATTGCTTCGTTTAACAAAGTTATTAATAAAATTCAAGCAAAACACAGTGGCAAAATTGAAATGTCTCAAACATTGCTTTGTGGATCAAGATAATGTCACTGAATACACACAACTCAAATATTTTTCTGAGAAACAGATGCTAAACAAACTTTTTACCGAGTAGTTTATTTATTCGTTAGACTATCTAGTCTAGACAATAATATAATGTTTATAACAAAACGTATTTGTACCTAGAAATATGCGTTTGTTAAAATACGCACTCCTATGTAATTTAAGACAAATTGCAGATGTACCTTAAAAATATATAATGATTAGCAAACGAATTAGCAATTTATGGTAAACCTTGGAAAATTGTCGTGTAGTTTATTGTCTTAAGGGATTCCACTGCCAGCACCAAAAGACCTTTTTCTTGCTGTTAAAGGCCAGAAAAAATAAAAACCTTATGTTCACATCGCTAAAGAGGCAATAAGTTGGTTGAATTAAGTGTTATAGGACAAGCTGCTGCTTTTAAAAGACCCTTTATACGACCTAAACTCCACGATATTATTTATAGGGATCCTGCAACGAAGACGATGTGTTGACTTAGCGGCTAGAGTTACATGCAGGATATATGAGTTTATAACTTAGAGTGCAAACTTTCTTCTAGGGATATATAGGTGCAATATAATTAATTAAAATATTTGATAATTTTAATTTAATAAAACTGGTAATTACACTAGTTTACAAGAAAAATGTACCTCGTGAAAAAAGTGTCTTTAACCTAATTCGAGGTCGCTGAAAATGAAAATGACAATCATTAATTTTTCCAAAGAAGCTCTTTTTCCAGTTATGGTCCAACATCTCGAGAACGGTAGACGTAATCGACATAAAATGTACACACATTTCGAGGTACGCTTCTTTTTTCACATAAATATTAATTTTGAGTCAATTGGAAGAGTATTTTTTGAGTTACAGCTACTGAAAGTTGAAAATAACTGCATTTTTTGAGCTTTTTTGAAAATTGCACATTTTTGTTTGTTTTATTTAGTTAATAGCAAATTTTTTTTTCCTGTTTTTTGAATTGCATATGAAAGATTATTTCGTCACGAAAATATATTGCCCAAGTTTGTTCAAATCGGTTATAAAATGTGGAAGATATTACTGATTAAGTGAAGGCAGACGATTTCAGCTTTTGCCATGAATGCCCAGAAGCCCGGAGAAATTAGTTTCAAATGAGTACGTTAGGCTGTACTACCTTAATTGCTTGAGCAAAGTTCACCTAATTTCTCCGGACTTCTGCGCGTTCATGGCAAAAGCTGAAGTCGTCTCCCTTCACTTAATCAATAATATCTTCCACATTTTACAACCGATTTGAACAAACTTGGGCAATATATTTTCGTGACGAAATAGTCTTTCATATGCAGTTCAAAAAAAAATGAAAAAAATTCCTAATAACTAAATAAAATAAACAAAAATGTGCAATTTTCAAAAAAGCTCAAAAATTGCAGTTTTTTTCAACTTTCAGTAGCTGTAACTCAAAAAATACTCTTCCAATTGCCTCAAAATTATGTGAAAAAAGAAGCGTACCTCGAAATGTGTGTATATTTTAGGTCGACCATGTCTACCTTTCTCGAGATGTTGGACCATAACTGGAAAAAGAGACGAAAAACACGTTTTTTCGAATATTTCGCAAATGCTTCTTTGGAAAAATAAGTGATTGTCATTTTCGTTTTCAGCGACCTCGAATTAGGTTAAAAAACACTTTTTTCATGAGGTACCTCGAATGAAGGTAAAATTTGTATACTAGTGTTATCTAAAACACATAACATTATTTACATTTGTAAATTAAAGTTTTTGGTGAACAGATTTAACATAATATATGTAACCGCAATATCGAATAATCACTTTTAGCAGATATATTTTGGTTTAACACTCCTTATGTATTACTATATACTCTTTAAACTGTGGTATTACTTTAAGAATATAATATTAGTTTTGACATTTTGTTAATTTATGGTTTTGGAATTCTTAAGAATGTTATTAAGTTGTTTCTGTTTTAAACTATTTTTTATTACCTTAGTTGGGATTTATCTTTAATGGTATTATTATAAATGCTTTCCTGTTATAATAAAAAATTAGAAACACCATTAATACGCAATAATATTTCCTTGAGGGATTTAAGAACAAATAGTAGAAAAGTAGAAATTATTCATATTAATAAATTACTAAGAAAAACTTTAATCTTCACCCTCTTCGTCAAAATTCTGGCCATTATCATTGCTGTTAGGCTTTTCTACATTAAATACGTAAAGTTGAGAGTCAGAGTCAGTCCTCTTGCATGCGTTTGAAATAGCTTTTCTGCTCACTTCCTTTTCGAATGCTTCGTGATTGTGCACATCTTCCCTCCTAGATATCAGGTTCTCCGTTCCAATAGTGTAAAGCCTTGCTTTACAATGCAGCTTCCTTTGGCAACACCTCCATGATGTTTCTCCACTTTTCAAGACCTTGTCTTTGGAAAACGTAAAATTTTCGCACAAAATTAAACTTCTCCCACGTTCACTTTCAATAACTGACACCGACATTTTTCACTATGATTCACTTCGCTCGAAGCTAGAAACAGTAATGAATGATACCAAATTGACAATAATCTAAAAACAACTAGATTTCAGATTTGAGGTGTATATGCCCAATAACCATTAACCTATTGTTCCGTACCTACCGATGCAGGTAGGTAATCAAGAAACCGCCGGCGACGAATTTACATGTCATTACCAGCGGCTCTTTTCAATATGCAGGTGAAGGGATTATCTTGGCGGCCAATTTACATCCGTCCCTTTACACATAGCAATAGTATAAAAGATTAAAAGGCTGTCAGGCAAAGAAATTGAAATTTTTTATTTACTATTGCTTTTTTTTGTTTTATGTTAAGATCGATGTACTTTTTTTGGCTCACGATTAAATAAGTTTAACAGGTGATCAACCATAAACCGACCCTTTTCGTTACTTTCAAACACGATTAAAAAATATGCAGTGATTATAAGTTGGGTGTGCCCCGTATCAAATTTGACGGCGCATTAAAGCACCGATTAAAGACTTTAATCATTTTTTAACCTCCGGAGGGGCATATAGCCCGGAGAATAGCTATTTTGCCATTATTTGTTGAAATCCTTATTGTATAAGGAATTTTCAGGTGGTTAGAGAATTTATTCTCAATTTTTGCATATTTATATGTACCCCTGACAAGTAGACTTTCATTCATACGTTTGAAAATTTTACCTTACGGTAAACTCTACTCTGAATGCTTGAAACTGCTAATGGATGGCGCTGCCTGTGTCTCACTGCTTATGCAGTACGACAGTTGTAGCTTTACGGGATTACTTTTTCGGAAGGTTGGTATGTTCGTCTATCCTGTACTGATGAGAACCAACGAGTTCGAAACCGGTCTGCAGGTGACGACATTCTAACTAAAGAAAAAGCTTCCTTCTTCCTGGTAGTTTCTTGCATTCGAAACATTAGTATTTTCTTATCTAACCGTGTTAGAAGAAAATACGGCAAATTTTGGCATGTAATTCAGCGCTCGGAGGGGCATATAGCCCGGAGAATAGCTGTTTTGCCATTATTTGTTGAAATCCTTATTGTATAAGGAATTTTCAGGTGGTTAGAGAATTTATTCTCAATTTTTGCATATTTATATGTACCCCTGACAAGTAGACTTTCATTCATACGTTTGAAAATTTTACCTTACGGTACACTCTACTCTGAATGCTTGAAACTGCTAATGGATGGCGCTGCCTGTGTCTCACTGCTTATGCAGTACGACAGTTGTAGCTTTAAGGGATTACTTTTTCGGAAGGTTGGTATGTTCGTCTATCCTGTACTGATGAGAACCAACGAGTTCGAAACCGGTCTGCAGGTGACGACATTCTAACTAAAGAAAAAGCTTCCTTCTTCCTGGTAGTTTCTTGCATTCGAAACATTAGTATTTTCTTATCTAACTATGTTAGAAGAAAATACGGCAAATTTTGGCATGTAATTCAGCGCTCGGAGGGGCATATAGCCCGGAGAATAGCTGTTTTGCCATTATTTGTTGAAATCCTTATTGTATAAGGAATTTTCAGGTGGTTAGAGAATTTATTCTCAATTTTTGCATATTTATATGTACCCCTGACAAGTAGACTTTCATTCATACGTTTGAAAATTTTACCTTACGGTAAACTCTACCCTGAATGCTTGAAACTGCTAATGGATGGCGCTGCCTGTGTCTCACTGCTTATGCAGTACGACAGTTGTAGCTTTAAGGGATTACTTTTTCGGAAGGTTGGTATGTTCGTCTATCCTGTACTGATGAGAACCAACGAGTTCGAAACCGGTCTGCAGGTGACGACATTCTAACTAAAGAAAAAGCTGCCTTCTTCCTGGTAGTTTCTTGCATTCGAAACATTAGTATTTTCTTATCTAACTGTGTTAGAAGAAAATACGGCAAATTTTGGCATGTAATTCAGCGCTCGGAGGGGCATATAGCCCGGAGAATAGCTGTTTTGCCATTATTTATTGAAATCCTTATTGTATAAGGAATTTTCAGGTGGTTAGAGAATTTATTTTCAATTTTTGCATACTTTAATTTTATTATGAATTCGAATTTACCTTCGAACCGGTCATATCGGCTATTTCTTTATCTCTAAAAATCCCCTTCGGAATCTTCCTGGTAATAAAAAGTCGAAAAGGGCACGTAAAGTATCTATTTCGACCTGAACGGGAAAATGGAGATATAATTCTAAATTAGGGGATCGTAAATACATCAGATTTCCAAAAATAACCACCAAATTTTCTCTTATCTAAATTGGATGTCGAAATGATGCTATTTCCCTAAAATATGCTGAACAATTTTTAACATAAAAAGCTTTTCAGAAAAAATATTGTTCAGGGCAGCAAGAGCTAGCTGAATAATAAAAAATATTACCGCTTTTACAGCAAAGCTTCTAATAATAATAGCGTTCATTCTTCAAACCCTCTAATACCATTTACAGTTTGTCAGAACAATTTTATGTTGTCGTATAATAAAGCTAACAAATATTATTATCATGATGTGGTTTGGTATTAAGATGTAAAATTATTATAATAAAAGGCTTTTAAAACTTTTTTACTTTTGAATAACCCAATCAATCCTTGTTACGATCCATTTATCATAATTTATTTGGAATTGCGTAAATTACACGGTTTCTAATTTAAACTACAATATTTTAATATTCCTTACAAGTGGACAAGTGCAAACCAGTTTGCATCTCTTCGCAGACTGATAAATTTTACGTGTTATCGTAATTTTTTACGATTTCTCGCCCTTAATTATCAAATATTCCTTTTAGATAGCCAAGCCACTTCGGTGAGCCGTAACTCATTCCTTGTTTCCAAGCTGCTCTTGTATGATTTCTCGCCCTCAATTATCAAATAGTCCTTTTAGATAGCCACTTAGGTAAGCCGTAGCTCATTCTTTGTTCTCAAACTGAACCAAATATTTTTGAGTCCATTTGGAAATAATTAAGTTCAGTTCCAGTTCAGTTCATATCCATCTTGGACAGGATGTCTTATCATCATTTTTTTTACAATTTATCGCCCTCAATTATCCTTTGTACTTATCCTTTTAGATATCCACTTAGGTGAGCCGTAACTCATTATTTGTTCTCAAACTGAACTAAATATTTTTGATTCCATTCGAAAATAATTAAGTCCAGTTTTGACATAACTAAAGTGCTTGTTCCGTATAAAATCCATCGTGGGCAAGATGTCGTATCGTCATTCTTTTATATGATTTCTCGCCCTCAGTTATCAAATATTCCTTTTAGATAGTCACTTAGGTGAGCCGTAACTCATTCTTTGTTCGCCAACTGAACTAGGTATTTTTGATTCCATTTGGAAATAATTAAGTTTAGTTTTGGCATAGCTAAAGTTCTTGTTCCGTATAATATTCATCTTGGGCGAGAGGTTTATCCTGATTCTTCTGTATGATTTCTTTCATCCATTATCAAATACTCCTTTTTGATAGACGTTTAGATGAGTCACTTAGGTGAGTCATAACTAATTCTTTGTTCTCAAACTGAACTAAATATTTTTAATTCCATTCGAAAATAATTAAGTCCAGTTTTGACATAAAGTGCTTGTTCCGTATAATATCCATCTTGGGCAAGATGTCGTATCGTCATTCTTTTATATGATTTCTTGCCCTCAATTATTATCATATATTCCTTTTAGATAGTCACTTAGGTGAGCCGTAACTCATTCTTTGTTCGCAAACTGAACTAAGTATTTTTGATTCCATTTGAATAATTAAGTTTAGTTTTGGCATAGCTAAAGTTCTTGTTCCGTATAATATCCATCTTGGGCGAGAGGTCTTATCGTGATTGTTTTATATAATTTCTTGTCATCCATTATCAAATACTCCTTTTTGATTGACTTAGATGAGCCACTTAGGTGAGCCGTAACTCATGCTTTGTTCTCAAACGGAACTAGGAAATATTTTTGATTCCATTCAAAAATAATTTAGTCCAGTTTTGGCATAACTAAAGTGCTTGTTCCGTATAAAATCCATCGTGGGCAAGATGTCGTATCGTCATTCTTTTATATGATTTCTCGCCCTCAGTTATCAAATATTCCTTTTAGATAGTCACTTAGGTGAGCCGTAACTCATTCTTTGTTCGCCAACTGAACTAGGTATTTTTGATTCCATTTGGAAATAATTAAGTTTAGTTTTGGCATAGCTAAAGTTCTTGTTCCGTATAATATTCATCTTGGGCGAGAGGTTTATCCTGATTCTTCTGTATGATTTCTTTCATCCATTATCAAATACTCCTTTTTGATAGACGTTTAGATGAGTCACTTAGGTGAGTCATAACTAATTCTTTGTTCTCAAACTGAACTAAATATTTTTAATTCCATTCGAAAATAATTAAGTCCAGTTTTGACATAAAGTGCTTGTTCCGTATAATATCCATCTTGGGCAAGATGTCGTATCGTCATTCTTTTATATGATTTCTCGCCCTCAATTATTATCAAATATTCCTTTTAGATAGTCACTTAGGTGAGCCGTAACTCATTCTTCGTTCGCAAACTGAACTAAGTATTTTTGATTCCATTTGAATAATTAAGTTTAGTTTTGGCATAGCTAAAGTTGTTGTTCCGTATAATATCCATCTTGGGCGAGAGGTCTTATCGTGATTGTTTTATATAATTTCTTGTCATCCATTATCAAATACTCCTTTTTGATTGACTTAGATGAGCCACTTAGGTGAGCCGTAACTCATGCTTTGTTCTCAAACGGAACTAGGAAATATTTTTGATTCCATTCAAAAATAATTAAGTCCAGTTTTGGCATAACTAAAGTGCTTGTTCCGTATAATATCCGTCTTGGACGAGATGTGGTATCGTCATTCTTTTATATGATTTCTCGCCCTCAATTATCAAATATTCCTCAAACTGAACTAAATATTTTTAATTGCTTCGTTTAACAAAGTTATTAATAAAATTCAAGCAAAACACAGTGGCAAAATTGAAATGTCTCAAACATTGCTTTGTGGATCAAGATAATGTCACTGAATACACACAACTCAAATATTTTTCTGAGAAACAGATGCTAAACAAACTTTTTACCGAGTAGTTTATTTATTCGTTAGACTATCTAGTCTAGACAATAATATAATGTTTATAACAAAACGTATTTGTACCTAGAAATATGCGTTTGTTAAAATACGCACTCCTATGTAATTTAAGACAAATTGCAGATGTACCTTAAAAATATATAATGATTAGCAAACGAATTAGCAATTTATGGTAAACCTTGGAAAATTGTCGTGTAGTTTATTGTCTTAAGGGATTCCACTGCCAGCACCAAAAGACCTTTTTCTTGCTGTTAAAGGCCAGAAAAAATAAAAACCTTATGTTCACATCGCTAAAGAGGCAATAAGTTGGTTGAATTAAGTGTTATAGGACAAGCTGCTGCTTTTAAAAGACCCTTTATACGACCTAAACTCCACGATATTATTTATAGGGATCCTGCAACGAAGACGATGTGTTGACTTAGCGGCTAGAGTTACATGCAGGATATATGAGTTTATAACTTAGAGTGCAAACTTTCTTCTAGGGATATATAGGTGCAATATAATTAATTAAAATATTTGATAATTTTAATTTAATAAAACTGGTAATTACACTAGTTTACAAGAAAAATGTACCTCGTGAAAAAAGTGTCTTTAACCTAATTCGAGGTCGCTGAAAATGAAAATGACAATCATTAATTTTTCCAAAGAAGCTCTTTTTCCAGTTATGGTCCAACATCTCGAGAACGGTAGACGTAATCGACATAAAATGTACACACATTTCGAGGTACGCTTCTTTTTTCACATAAATATTAATTTTGAGTCAATTGGAAGAGTATTTTTTGAGTTACAGCTACTGAAAGTTGAAAATAACTGCATTTTTTGAGCTTTTTTGAAAATTGCACATTTTTGTTTGTTTTATTTAGTTAATAGCAAATTTTTTTTTCCTGTTTTTTGAATTGCATATGAAAGATTATTTCGTCACGAAAATATATTGCCCAAGTTTGTTCAAATCGGTTATAAAATGTGGAAGATATTACTGATTAAGTGAAGGCAGACGATTTCAGCTTTTGCCATGAATGCCCAGAAGCCCGGAGAAATTAGTTTCAAATGAGTACGTTAGGCTGTACTACCTTAATTGCTTGAGCAAAGTTCACCTAATTTCTCCGGACTTCTGCGCGTTCATGGCAAAAGCTGAAGTCGTCTCCCTTCACTTAATCAATAATATCTTCCACATTTTACAACCGATTTGAACAAACTTGGGCAATATATTTTCGTGACGAAATAGTCTTTCATATGCAGTTCAAAAAAAAATGAAAAAAATTCCTAATAACTAAATAAAATAAACAAAAATGTGCAATTTTCAAAAAAGCTCAAAAATTGCAGTTTTTTTCAACTTTCAGTAGCTGTAACTCAAAAAATACTCTTCCAATTGCCTCAAAATTATGTGAAAAAAGAAGCGTACCTCGAAATGTGTGTATATTTTAGGTCGACCATGTCTACCTTTCTCGAGATGTTGGACCATAACTGGAAAAAGAGACGAAAAACACGTTTTTTCGAATATTTCGCAAATGCTTCTTTGGAAAAATAAGTGATTGTCATTTTCGTTTTCAGCGACCTCGAATTAGGTTAAAAAACACTTTTTTCATGAGGTACCTCGAATGAAGGTAAAATTTGTATACTAGTGTTATCTAAAACACATAACATTATTTACATTTGTAAATTAAAGTTTTTGGTGAACAGATTTAACATAATATATGTAACCGCAATATCGAATAATCACTTTTAGCAGATATATTTTGGTTTAACACTCCTTATGTATTACTATATACTCTTTAAACTGTGGTATTACTTTAAGAATATAATATTAGTTTTGACATTTTGTTAATTTATGGTTTTGGAATTCTTAAGAATGTTATTAAGTTGTTTCTGTTTTAAACTATTTTTTATTACCTTAGTTGGGATTTATCTTTAATGGTATTATTATAAATGCTTTCCTGTTATAATAAAAAATTAGAAACACCATTAATACGCAATAATATTTCCTTGAGGGATTTAAGAACAAATAGTAGAAAAGTAGAAATTATTCATATTAATAAATTACTAAGAAAAACTTTAATCTTCACCCTCTTCGTCAAAATTCTGGCCATTATCATTGCTGTTAGGCTTTTCTACATTAAATACGTAAAGTTGAGAGTCAGTTCTCTAAACCACCTGAAAATTCCTTATACAATAAGGATTTCAACAAATCATGGTAAAACAGCTATTCTCCGGGGTATATGCCCCCCCGACCGCTGGATTACATACCAAAATTTGCCGTATTTTCTCCTAACACAGATAATAAAATACTTTGTTTTGAATGAAATAAACTACTAGGAAGAAGGAAGCTTTTAGTTAGGATGTCATTCCTGCAGACCGGTTTCGAACTCTTTGGTTCTCATCAGTTCAGGATCCAATGTTGTCACAAGCATAATTTTTTTGAGGCAGATGATGTGGAAAAAACGAGCCAAATACGTACTAAAACGAGCTATTTCAAAAATATTTATTTCCAGTGATTTTTTGATTAAAAAATATTTATTTGTTTTTTTTTAAGTATTATTATTTTATTTTTAAAGTATTAGCTTAAACTTACTACTTATATAACTAAAATAAAAAAACAAAAAAAGGAATTTCAATTTTTTATTGTAATGTTATCATAACAGGAATATATAGGAACAAGGAAGATACACTTTTTATAAAACTAGGTAATTGGTCAGCTAGCAAAAAAGGTAAATTGTGTTCGTGTAAAAACACACAAAGTTTTAACTCTGCCTGTTCTACAAGTTGGTGTTTTCGTAATACACTTTCGTCTTTTAAAACATTTGTAATTTTTTGGTATATTTTTTAGCTTGTTTACATTCCTTTTATAAAATTCTGTACCTTCATGTCGTTTAATATCGAAAATACTACATTTTAAATGCCTAACACATGCTGTACAAAAAATTTTGTTTTTTTCTTTTCTTAGCCAAGGATATGCTGTAATACAATTTTCATGGAATTTGTGTTGATATATTTTTTTTTCTTTGGCTTCGGTTCAGTAGTCATAGTTGACTCAGACTCCGATCCGATTTCTTGTAGGTCTACTTCACCTGACTTTACGATTAGTTCTTGGACTTTGCTCTGAGCAGCAGCACTTTGAATTCCAATGAAAGTTTAGTAAAAAATCACTGGAATCCTAAAACTAAAATAATAAGGCTACTTAAAAAATTGGTAACTCTTACAATTAAAATATTTCGGCTACATATTTTCATGCTACAAAAATAAACGCAATTATTTCGAGAAAGAATAATATTTAAATGGTATTTATAACTACTACCAGAACAATGAAAGTTTAGGAAGTTGCTTGATGCTGCAGAAAACAATTTAGGCACATTGGCAAGTTACAGGTTTCACAGTATGTGTTAATTTTGGCATTTTGGCGAGAATATGTAGCATTTTGTTACAGAGTCATGCTTTTATGGCATGAGCTGCATCGTTTCCTAGTAACTCGCTTGTGTCCAATATATTCTTTTAGTGAGTGCTTCGGCTTGGCATTAGAAAGTTGATAGTCTGATGGAATCTGCTGGGTACATTAGGGCTTCAATAACAGCTTCTTTGAATTCTATGATGCCCATTTTCTTGTTATTTATTTCATTATGCAAATGCAGGGCATCTGCTATAACAGTCGAAGTCTTTTATACTACTTGGCCGTTTTTCTAACAAAAGGCGCATATGAGGCCATTTGATTGGAAAGATTGATAAAAGCCTTTCCTTGGTTATATTCAGGTTTACTGACTTATTGTCCTCTGCGCGTTACTTGAACCATTAACTCATCATGTTTTGTACTGAGCATTACAACTACAGTAATAGTCTTACCAGTTGAGGACAATAGTTTTGTCCTCATTTTGTTAAGCGGCCACTTCTCCTTTTTTCAATTTTGCCTTGACAACATCCGGAGGATTGTTCTTCCTATTAGCACGTAAGGTGCCGACTAAATGTGTCCGTCGTTGTATCAGCCTTTTAGATAGAGAAACGCTGGTGTACCAGTTATCGGTATAAAGTGTTCTTCCACTATCTAAAAATCTTAAAAGTCCTTCCATCAATTCAGTTACGATCTTCTTGGCAACAGATATATCGTCCGTCTTCTCTTTCCCAGTGTAGACTTTGAACGACCAGGTATAACCTTCACTGACACAAAGTTCAAGACCTCGATAACGTATTTGTGCCTTTTATTAAGGATGTATTGACGAAAATGAATACGTCCTCGAAATGGTATATTGCTTTCGTCAATACAGAACTCTTCTGGGATTCTTTGAAATTTTTCTCAAGAGTGTTTAAAAATTTTGAAATTTTGAAGAGCCTGTCTTCTGCTTCCCTGGGCAGCTCATTATTTGTAAGATGAAATATGAAGAGCAACATTTCAAATCTGTTGCGACTCATAAGTTTTGTAATCCCATTTTCATATTATATTCTTTTTGTAGACCAGTAGTCCCTCAATTTGGGAAGCATAAGGCCCATCTAATTCTCAAAAATTTGCGCATCTCCTCAGCGTCTGGGTCAACCCATTTTTGATTTTTTGGAGTTTGATCTCTCGTTGAAGTGGAAGCAGAAGCTGCATTATTTTGCGCAGCAAGTCGGTTTGCCTCTTCAACTAATAGGGATATAATATCATCGTCTATAAAATGTTTAAAATAAGATAGAGGAGATTGAGCGCGAAGCTTCTGGATAACATCTGGATGAGTGCCAGTATGTGGTGTAGAAAAATTGAAAGAAATTCGTTCCCATTGCAAGAGGTTCCCATTTTTTTTTTCGTTTACAAGATTGGCAAGAAGAACGATGTCATCATCGGAATCACATTCAGTAGATACTACACCTCGTTCACCTTCATCATCGGAACTCGAAGTCGTACTTGCTTCGTCTGCTGGTGAGAAATCCTTGTCTGCTATCGAGTCATCAGAAAAGCCTGTAACCTCAACTTCAGATTGACATTGGACATTTGATACCACGATGTAATTTTCAGTCGTGGACCCACGTGCCCACCGGTGGGCACGGAACAAAAACTGAGTTAAAAAAGATATTATCGAAAACTAAAAATAAACCGCAGTAGTTAGAAACAAACCAATATAAATAATAAAAAAGTGGCAATAAGAGTTTGGTCCCAAGGGCCGAACATCTGATTTGAGCGTATGGCTTAGTGTTCATTCCAAAGTAATTTTTCTTATTGGTAATTTGGGTTAAAATTGTTTCAAACGCTAATTTTTCAAAATCCAAATAATCTTCTGTGCCCATGTATTTCCATGTCCAACTGGTTGGACCAATTGGTTTGTTTCTGTTTCTCAGATTTGAACGAGAATCTAGAAATTCAAAAAGAAAATTTTAGGTTGTATAAATATTCTTGAAAATTTAGATATCATTTTCCGTTTGAACTAGATATTAATTGTAATTTCGGACAGTTCTAGACAAATATCTCATTTTTCACTCAGGAGAAACTGAGGTTTTTTATATGTGTCTATATGTATTATGTGTTTATAGGTGTCCTTTCGGTCAGCCTATCCTGAGACAAGCACGAGAATAGATTATATGAATCAGCTTAAGTCCTATGCCGTTCTTAAATGAGTTAACATGTTTTTGAGTACGCATATGTGGATCATCAAGATTTTCCTAAATTTTGGCTTTATCAATGAATAGATAAATGAAAATACTTCTAAGGTGTGGTGAAATGATTTTTTTTTATAATAAAATTATATAAATACATTATATAATGATACAAACTTTTAATAATTATAAAGGTTAATATACAAAGAATGACATAAAGAAATATGATCCCCAAACAAAGCAACTTCACGATCACTACATTTTATGAGATTATATGGTTGTATATTATCTTTTGTATATTAAGGTTTAGAATCAACTAAAATTTATGTCAAACGCTACTGTATTTTTCAAATTTTATTATATAATAAAATTACAGCATGTTAATCGACTCCGAATTTTATTTTTTGATTTTATGATCACGGCGCAGTTATATAAAAAAAAAACGATTGAACTTTTATTTTGTAGTAGTAAAGCTTTCTTTCGGATACTATACAGCAATAACTATTTTTATTAACAAAGTTAAACCTTTCTAACTAAAATTAATTATAATTAGGGAATAAAGTCGTTCTGTCTAGTCACAATTAAACAAAGATTTATCAATGAATACAAGCTACGCACGGTGTGACTCGACTAAGTTTAACCCAAAGGTTTTCACTCTTCCATTTTTTTCAGATTTTGTTAAAGTGGTGTGGCCTAACTAATTTAAGCCCAAAAAGAAAATCCTAGATCAATAGTTGGAAAAAAAACTTGATTTTACCAATTTTTTTTAGGTTAAGCGACTTTATTTTATGAGGAGTAGTATACATTTTTTTAAGGTGTATATATAATCTTCTTTTTAAGTCCTGGAAACAATATATTCTTAGTGGAAATATTTAATATTTTTAAATAGCTTTGATAATCCTGAAAAAAAAGATGAAAAAATTAGTTCTTGGTGCCTAACTCTTAAATGGTAAGTCCAAATACGATGGTTTGTCCATTTTAAAGAAAATGCAATTATCTTCAAATCCAAAAAAAAATTGCCTCTCTATCTACATCGATTCAAAAGATATAGGTAATAGAAGGTTGAAAAATTCGAACAATAAAATTATGGAATCAGAATGTTGTGATATATCTCAATAATTGTAGGTTATTCTTATTCAATTTCAAGTAAAACGAAAAAAAAAATGCATCTTTTATCTGAAATAAAACCAAAGATAAGATCGTCGGAAACTGCATGTCCGCGCCGACGCGACGGTGGTGTTGACGGTGCCAACCGCGTAGAGCGCTGACAAAATGCATTTAATAGCTGTATTATTAAGTTTTTTTTTTAGAGTTTTACTTACTTTGTCGTTTATCTCTGTTCATACTTACAGGACCCGTTCCAAATTTAGGGGTTTTAATAGTGAGCCCACTGGGAATGTTTTGGTAAAGAAAAAAAACATTTTGTAATTTGCGAAAAAAAGTTAAATTTTTGGTGCGCCCCTCCCAAGAAAACAATGAACACGTCTAGGTATTTGATTCCGTTTTTTCTTCTAAACAAATTTTACATCATTTTGTCGACAGTTTTTAAATTTTGAGAGAAAAAAATGTGTTAGGAGAAAGTTATAGTCATTTGAATTTTTTGTAAAATTATATTTTATGTTTAAAAAAATTCAAATGACTATAACTTTCTACTAATACATTTTTTTCTCTCAAAAGTTAAAAACTGTCGACAAAATGATGTAAAATTTGTTTAGAAAAAAAAAGAAATCAAATACCTAGACGTGTTCATTTTTTTCTTGGGAGGGGCGCACCAAAAATTTAACTTTTTTTCGCAAATTACAAAATGTTTTTTTTCTTTACCAAAACATTCCCAGTGGGCTCACTATTAAAACCCCTAAATTTGGTACGGGTCCTGTAAGTATGAACAGAGATAAACAACTTTGAAATTTCACCAACCGCCACTGGTAAAAGGAACTATTTTTGCATGTACATAGAGGTAATACACACCATATAATATATCCTTACTATATTAGCCGACAAAAAGTTTCACAAATCAGAAATTAGCCTTTTTTTAAAAAAAAGTTTAGGGTGATAGCCCCAACCGACAAGTTTAAACGAAGCTGGGAGAATTAATAATACAACAGTGTCTCAAGTCACCCACTTTGACGGTACGTATATTGTGTATGTGTTACTTATAAAATAGTCTTATCAAATACCATTTGTGCATTTAATTTTTCCTGTAAAAAGAGCCAAAAAAATACACTTCTAAGCAACTTATCTAGAGAATGGCGTTCGTGCAAATGGCAAGAATGCTCGTCTTCGACTCGGATTTTTAGAGCCACTAGCACTCTGGCATTTGTTGAAAAATTGCTTAACACCTAATTTTTTCGATAAAATTAGATACACTGATGATATTAAAATTGCATTTTTCAACTAACGCTGAGCTCTCTGGCAACTTTTCTTCATCTCACATTTTTCGACATTTTGGAAAGATTACTTATTTTAGAGTAGTTAGAAAAATAAAAGCAAATATTAATTTTAAAATACGGAGTAAAAGAATTTCCTCACAAGAACCCTTAAAAAATTAAATAATTATTTATGCAGTTTCAGATTAAAATCCAGTTTTATTCTGGTAAACTTTTACTTATAGGAGATTTATTGCTTGTAGGATTTTTAAAGAATTGCTACCTATAAAGTTTTTCCCTACAAGAATCAAGCTTTAAAACCAAGTAACAAAACCAAGTTGTCCGAATCGGCAACAGATATATTTGTCTTTTTCCGCTTCGTCCGCTATTTCGAGGGCCGGAAATTTATGGGTCAATAAAGTCTGAATTGCAAAAAGGTTAACTTGAGTACAAATCAGTGAGTCAGGTGTTTAATATTAACCCGTTTTAAGTTCTGTTTTCGAGAATATATATTTTCGAAAAAATTTTATAGAACAGTCCAAATGGACAGAAGGTATAAGTAATTCAAAAAATTGCTAGAATATTGGTAAGTTAGGATGACAAACCGTTCTGTTTACGCAAGAACAGGCTTTCGTCCATTATGAAATAATATACATTTCGTAGAACCGTAAACAATAAAAAAAAGTAGTGTCGCACTGGAGCTTGCCCGTTTTTTTTTTGTGTGTACTTTTGTGTAGCTCGAGATGTTGCACCACCCCCCCCCCCCCCCCCTAGACAAAATTCTAAATCCCCCCCTGAATAAAACGACGTTGTCATTTGATATACTTGCAGATCAATCACATGACAGGTAGCACATTTACATATTCGACTTTATTATTTTTGAGATATAAACTTAATAGTTTGTTTGTGTCTCTAGGGCACTCATAAGTTTGCATAACTCACCCTTGGCTCATTCGCATTTATGCGGGTAAAGGTACTTTACCTCACTTATTTCATTTTATTCACACATAATGTTTTATAATGTTCCACATTTTTTTGTAGGTGAATTTTGCAGTTTTCATTCATAAGTCGACTTATCCCGACCTAGTTACGCCAAATTATCACCTTTTGAAAAGCGAGTTTTACAGAAGCTTTATTTCAAGCATCGAGACTTTGCTTTACCTTGGCAGTTCCAAACCTTTTCCGGAAGAATACGGAAGTCCAGGATATTACGCACCGGTGGATCGGGCGTGGAGACCGTGGCATCATATATATTCCAATTGTAAAGTTGTAAAAGGGCATAGTGAGCATACACCATTGTATAATCAATACGGTAAGTTAATAAGAGACTAACAGCGGGTTGCAGAAAGAAAATTTAATTCGTGATTAACTACCAACGTGTTAGATGTTAATACGTTGTTAAATTGGATTCCAGTGATAAATACCGCCCTGCTCCGATTCAAATTTCGGCCCCCATCCCCGATTCGAATCTAATCGTATCACATCGGGAAACGATAAACGTCAGATTTTAATGTCAACAAAGTGTTCTGTTTTTGTATTTCTTGCAATGCGAAGTTATTTTGTTATTTTGTATCATAGAAAATATTGTTGTATATTAAAATGGGAAAATAGGCAATGCGAATAGAAAAATTACACAAAAATAGAAGAAAATAAACTTCTAAATATATACAGCCAGATTCTCCAACGCTAGTCCGATCTAATTTGACAACCAAAAGATTTAAACTGGCCAGTGTAAGAATAAGACAACTAAGTTTTATACTATGAATTTATTTCTGGGCTTTTTTAAAATTTTCTAAGGAGAAGGGCAATTTTAGTACGTAGTTTCGACAATAATAGAACTAAGTTCATTACAGGAACTCGTTCCAAGATAAAAATCATTTGGAAACTAAGCAAATAGCTGAAATATCAGAATAATTGATAAGTTTTTAATGACGACTTATTAACAATGACAGGTCAAAAACCTGTCAAAACATAACTGATCAACTATAAGATCTTAATTTAAACCAGTACTAAATATTAAACCTTCTTAGTGAATCTGAACGATATTTTTTAAGGTAAGTAGTATAAAACCCTTGAACCGTGAATTAGTGTACACGTTGGCAAAATTTTAATAATTTTTCTATTAATTTTTAAAATCTGTTAAAATGCTTTGCATACCAAATTTTCTGTTTTCAGCTTCCTTAAACACTATCTGTTATCATCATTATCCATTTATGTGCTTGTTTTAGGTACATGGAAATAGGATTGTAATACTTTTAATGAAAGATAAGGCACAAAAATGTCATACACATATTTCTTTAGACTTGGTAAACCTTCATGTAAGTCCTTAGATGTTATTTTAGAGATTTTCCTAGCCACAATATTTCGTGAAATATCAGGGAACAAATTTGGAAATTTGTTGATAATTTCTTTATAAGGTAAAATATTGTCATTAATATTCTATCACTCTTATGTTACAAACGTTTTGAGTACAATTTTGTTTCCTATGTGTACCTCAAGTTCTATGTTTAGCCATAATAGCTAACATGCATACTATATTTTTTTTGCCCAGTGCATCTGACAAAACATTTTTGTCTGGGTAAGTAGTGCCGTAGTTAGGTGTAGGCAGACTAGGACCTTGTCTAAAAGCGCCGGTGGCATGGGGCGCGAAATAGAAAAACTATAAAGTCTATAAGCTAATTAGGTCTTGTTATAGAAGTGCAAAATTCCTGGCTTGCCTTCAGTCAAATTTAGCCTAGCTACGGCACTGTGGGTAAGTATCCTGGTCAATTTATGCACCTGATTACTGGTAGTACAGATCACAAATATTTTTTTCTATGTGGCACGATTAAACTGTAGAGTGTTCATTTAATCCACCACAAATTCGTTCAAAATTAAGTTCAAAGTAAAATATTTCTGATTTAATAAACTTTTTGCTCGTGATTACAGATTCAAAGATTGAAGATTGAAAATTTTCTGTGACACATTTACTTTACCATTTTTATCATACTTATGTGAATCATATTGTTACTATTAAGAATGAAAGATCTATGAACAACGTATTTACCTGGGTTGTAGCGCATAGTGCTTTTATTAAGATTACTATGTAATCATGTACGTATACTTTTACATGTTATTATCTGTTCCATTTTCTTTTATTACAGGTTATAGATAAGTCACAGAGAATATATCATAGATGTAAGGTGAAGATTGGATCAAAATAATATAGGTACCTTAGTTCTTACCTATTGGTGACATAGATGTTGAAATATTTTATAAATATAAGTTTACATCAATTTATATCAGTACCTTTGTTCATTTTCCTTTCCTGATAACTTATACAATTAGAAAGGTCCCATAAAGAAAATTACAAGGGTAATTTCAATCATTTTTTTAATTTGTTTTGTGGCATTAATCTTTTTTTTTAATTTAAAAAAGTCGAATAGGGCAACAAAAGATATGTTCATTTGTGTTGTACAAAACTGCACTAACCTACATTTTTCCTATGTGTGACACCAATTAGAAAAAATATGTGCAAGTTACTGCAGTTTCAACACAAAAGGTTTGTTCTGTTGTGTTACATACACAATTTGCACTAACCTGCACTATTTTTTTTTTTCAATGGGTCTTCCACAAATAAAAAAATATCTGTAGCCTAGTGCAGTTTTGTGCAATACAAAGGGTTTGTTCTTTTGTGCTGCACTAACCCGTAAGCTAAAAATCAATGCAGATTAGTGCAGGTTCATGCAACACGAAAGAACAAACCTGAAAGTGTAGGTTTCGTGTCACACTAACTAACAGACCTCTTTTGGATATACAAAAATTGAATTCACCCTGGTCACTTTTGGTTTATTCGTTTATGTTGCACAGCATTGCATTAACGTAAATTTATTGTTTTAATGGATGTCTTCTACAAACGAAAAAGGAGGTTATGTTAGTGCAGTTTCGTGCAACACACGTATTAATACGCTTCTGTGTCGTATTCAATTCACTGTTTTCACTGGATCATTTATGACACTTCAATGATATTTTATCTCTTTCTACTACCCTTCTTCATTTAATTACGTATTTCGCTCGAAATTCCTAAACCTATCCGAGCCGATCCAATTTTGGTCGATCAAATACGCCTCAGACCACAGCCATCTTAGGTAGGGGCGGTTGTTGTGGAGCGTTTTCTGATTGTAACCGGTTTGTCAAACGGTAAACTCCGAAAACGCATCGTAGGTCAAAATTCAAAACCAACGTGTAGTGTACCCATCCCTAACGGTCGCTAGAGCTCTGGTCTAAGCGCCAAACCGGGTGGCGAGCTGGTCAACATGTCACATGGACAAGGGCTAACAATAACTGGAAGAGGAATATTTGAGGCTACATCACAAACATCTTTAAAATCCGTTGTTTACATACGATCTTATTTTGTTCATATTTAAAAAAAAAAACTTAATTTTTCTGTAACAAACCCTTTATTTTTCCATGTTTTATAGTTAGGTTATGGTTTATTGTGTAGTTGGCCATGAACGAAACAAAAGAAGGATTTATAGTAAAATAAAAATTGCTTGAATTCCAATGTTTTTACTTTTTGGAAATAATACAGTAGGTACCTAATTTTTGATTTTGTAATTAATACATAAATAAAATAATTCAAAAAATAACTACCTCTATGCTATGGCTTTATTATTTTTAAATGAAGGGATACAAGGAAAAATTACTTGCCAGTTGTTATATTCGGAAGTGTTGAAGAAAAATAAAGAAAAGGAAAATTAGCAGAATACTAATCTATATTTTGATACGAGAATACGAGTAGTAGGAAAATTGTTTTAATTATAATATTGCGATAAAGAATAGTTTATAACCAAGAAGAACTTCGGCAAAAGAATATTATTTTTGCACAAGTCTAACAACAAAATAATGGTACTTATAAGGAGCAATTTTGGTACGTTATTAAAGATGAAAGGTATATTTTTTGGTAAAATTCACATTATAAATGATGAACTTTATTGTTCCTACATTTTTTGTTAGTGGGTGAAGGTAGGTATATTTATGATAAATTAGATGCCCATCTGCAATAAAAGTGTATATAGTCTAATTTTAAAATATTTAAGAAAGGATTTTTCTTTCAATTTCTTGTAGTGGAACATAAAATTTTGCCAAAGTAACCAAAATTTTATTAAAAATGTTACCAAAAACATGACTTTAATTACACCATATTGTGTAATTAGTTTAATTCGTGGTTACGTGCTCTCTTCGTTAAAACCAAATGAAAAAGTAAACAACTCCTTGGTTTTGTAATGGCAGTTGCTAGTTTAATTCATGATTGGCTAAAAATTTGAGCAGTTTCTGAAAAAAAATTAACGCTGTGTTAAACCTAATATCTTTTGTTTTTAACGATGAATTAGGATTTAACGCTTGATTAAAAGTTTTCTGCAACCGGCTGAACGGCGTACAAACTAAAATAAAAATTATGGATAAAGTGTAACTATGAGGTGCATTTTGAACCCAGACATGCAGTAGTTTAAAAAATATTCTTACTTAAAACTCTATTATTACCCAACCATAGCCAGAAATAATAATATAAAAGAAATATAACAAAAGCGTGTATACACGAAGCGAACGATGGCTAATGAAAGAATTCGGTCGAGTTTATTTAAGATGCCGTGACACCTTACATTTCCGCCTACACTTAACAAATGGAATGTTCATAATGACAGGGATCCATAATACCACTATATACTGATTTATAGTCCAATCCCCAGGTCCTAATAAAATGTGTTATTATACTACGCCGATTTATTGGATACATGACCTCATTCAAGCTTAAACTTGAACTAGTATAGTTTGTAATCTTGAATTCCGAGCCGAACACATTGGAAAACCACAAATAGATAGAATTTTTCACGGTTTGCGCTCTATCCTCGTTCCTATCGCGAAATCTAGCAAAACCATAGGACACTCTTTTGTGCTTTATATAATTACAAACAACATAGCAAAATGAACTAGCTACGATATTTATTTGTTTCGGTGTCTAAATTGAATTCTCTACTACTGGGACCGGAGGTTTTGGGCAAGTTTTTAAATTCTTTATGAAAATTATCAATTTATTTATTCGCATTGTCATTGATGCCTTCGGTTGTTTATGAATTTCAGGTGACAAAAATTGAAATGAATTACCTGAAGCTGGATACTGGAACTTAATTTCATCAAACTTTCATCAGTAATTTAAAAACGGTTGGATGGAAATGTGATTAATACGCTGTAGACATCAATGAAAACTCGCCCATGACTGAAAAGGCAAATAATGGTGGCCCTTTATGTTACGCGGGAACCGGAACATCCCATTTTGAGTATTATTGTTTTAAAAAATGATTGCTTATGGTTATTTAATAAAAAAGCAGGCACATCTTTCTCTGCGTCCTAAAAATATTAATCAGAAATGGAATATGTCTGCTCCACAATAATGCTAGCTGCTGCCTTCTGATCTGAAGCGGTGGGAGGGTGAGCCGAAGCTCTACGGCACTTAGGCCTCATTAGACCCATTGTGCGTCCTCCCGAAATAGGAGACTTCCTCTCAGCGCGTCAACCAGCCTACTGATTTAAAGTAGTTGATGACGTCACCGGGAGGTGCCTCTCTGACGTTGTTTAAGGTGGTCCAATACTCGCCGAACACGGTTTTCCTTAAGAGTGTAAAAGTCGGGCAGTCACAAAGGATATGCTCGACGGTCTCGTCTTCTTGTTCACATCCTCTGCATAGGGGTGTGTCAGCTTGACCTATTCTGTGAAGGTGCTTGCGTAGTTGACAGTGTCCTGTCAGAATGCCCGTTGTAAGACGCAGGTTCTGCCTTGTCATCGTCAAGTACTTTTTAGCTGTTCCGCTGTCAGGGTAACTGAGTAGCTCCTTGGCAAGTTTGCAGCCTTCCGTTTCATCCCATACTTTTTTAAAAAGTTCATGGGAGTGTTTTTTAATTTGGTTCGCTACCACCGACGTCGCTAAGTCAGTGGAGCAGCCAGGCCCGAGCATATTTAGGGCGGCCGCCCCCCTAGCTAAGGAGTCAGCAATGCGATTTCCTTTTGATGTGCCGTGCCCTTTTCTCCACCTCAGAGTGACCACATTGTGATTGGAGGCTTCTGTTAGGGCTCGGTGACATTCTAATACTGTACCTGATATGATACGTGGTCTGTCCAGGGCCAGAAGTGCTTGCCTGCTGTCCGTGAGGATGTGTACATTTTGTCCAGTAATATTCTTACTGGTTATTTCTCTTGCTGCTATACAGATACCTGTGAGTTCTGTTTGAACTACACTTGCATCTTTGCCTATAGCCCATTTTATGTTCAGGCTCAGGGCTCTGGAGTATATTCCACATCCTGAGCCCTTTTTGGTTTTGGAACCGTCAGTGTAGATGTGTTGTGTGTGTCTAGTGATTACCCTGTAAGGTTTGTTGAAGACGAATCTCGGCGCAATGGCGTCCATGCTCGCTTGCAACAGTGGAAGCGCGTTCAACGCATCGTTCCACAAGCGACGTTTCACTGCGCCGGTACCCGCTCCTGGTTCGATGCCAACCGTGCGAAGTCGTGTCATAGTCATCAACGCAACCTCCTTAATGTGAATACTAAGGGGGGTGAGATTAAGGATCACTTCCATTGCTCTGGTTGGTGTGGTTTTCATGGCTCCAGTAATATTGAGACATGCTATTCTCTGGATTTGATCCAGTTTTCGTGAGGCTGTGGCTTGGAGGACTTTTGGTCCCCAGGCTATTGCTCCGTATGTTAGCATGGGTCTTATGATGGTCGTGTAAGTCCATGCGACAACTCTGGGGGATAAACCCCAGGTTCGGCCCACGGTCCGACGGCATTGTTCGTAAGCTGCTGCCTTAATCAGTTCTTTTTTCAAAGGTTCGTATTTAATTCGATTCTGATATTGATAATAATATTCCAAGTCTTATATCTTTGAAATAAGTCACCGTCTTGCGATTTTAAACTTGTGTGATTAAATCTCTGCCGTACTTTTTCTGTAATCTAATCGTATGCCACTCTGTCTGAAGAAGGCCGGGATTCTGTATAATTCGCAAGAAGCTCATCAAGAGAAAATATGCATTCGCCTTTGTTGACTTCGGATCAAGCAGCAATATAATCTATAACGTTTGAAGTAGGATCATTCTCATGTTGATCCGGAAGTTCGTGTTCTACTTCTTTATTTGTCACTAGCTTCCCCCTGCGACTTCGTCCTCGTAGTATAGCTGATAATAGTGTAGTTTTGATGTCATGATTATGAAACATGAGGTATGTTAGGTTAGGTTAGTTATATCTAGAGACCGGATTTCAGTATTACCTGGCGCAAAAAGCTGATAGAAAAGGTAAATAAAATGAAATTGGTATTATATTTTGTCCGACTGTATTTATGAATTATTACTCCTAAAAATATATTTTTTTAATGTATCAACTTCACAAAGAGAGAACCACTGACAAGTATGAGATAATACTGTTACATATTTATTACTGCGGTTAATGTTCAACTAAATTTTGTTCATTTCATGAAAAAAAATTTTCATTTTAATGAACCTATTCTCCACCCCCCCCCCCCCCCCCCCACCCCGTTAATTTTTATTACATCCGTTAAAATAAAAATTTAGTTGTACAAATTGTTTTATTTGACTTAATTTATTAGAATTTATATTTTAAAAAAGAAATTATGAAATATTTACAATATTCGATAATTGTGTCCATTTTATTCGCTGTTCATCAGTGAAATATCATATAAACAATAAAATATTATTTATATCCACAAATCTCGTTGCAGGAAAATATGCTGTACGCCTATATTGGATGGGCTCTTGGCGCAAAATCTACGTTGATGACCTCATTCCTATAGACAAAACCTACTCTATTTTACTTCCATCTGTCCACGTTCCACACGTGAAATCTCAAGCAAATCTGCCTGAGGCAAAACCAGAAAAACGGCCTAAAGATAAAATGAAAGGAGGTATGTTAGATTATTTTTCGTAACTTATTAAATATATATATATATATATATATATATATATATATATATATATATATATATATATATATATATATATATATATATATATATATATATATATATATATATATATAGTAGAAAAATGGAAGATTTCTTGGCCTATAGGTAATATAATAAATGTAAAAGCGAAGATTTACTTCTTCGCTAGTGCAGCGAAAAGGCCGTGAATGAAAAATAAAAATTATGAGGACTATCTTTGATTCTGGTCTGGGTGACCTCCTGCTATCGATTTCTGGGCCCTTACCCATCAGCGGGCAGGCTTACACCCAGGGTGGCTGAAGAACAGACCACGATATGACCAAAATCAAAGAGAGTCCTTATATCCAAAATGTTCGGAAAGGATGGGTAACATCGCGCCAACTAGTTCAGCCTGCCCGCTGATGGGTAAGGGCCCAGAAATCGATAGCAGGAGGTCACCCAGACCAGAATCAAAGATAGTCCTCATAATTTTTATTTTTCATTCACGGCCTTTTCGCTGCACTAGCGAAGAAGTAAATCTTCGCTTTTACATTTATTATACATATATTATTTACATATATATATATATATATATATATATATATATATATATATATATATATATATATATATATATATATATATATATATTAGATTTTTTGCTTTATTTAGGCAGGCTACACACCAAAGAACCTTGAAACGCGCAACAGGAAACATGAAACATATTTTATAAAATATCAACAAATGAGTGGCGGCTGGTGAAATTTTAAAGTTGAATATCTCTGTTGCTTACGGGACTCATGCCAAGTTCAGGGGTTCTGATAGTGAGCCTACTACTCCTAGTAGGAATGTTTTGGCAAAGAAAAAAAATTTGTAATTTGCAAAATTTAAAAATTTTCGACAAAATGATGTAAAATTTGTTTAGACAAAATAATAAATAAATACCTATGCGTGTTGATTTTTTAACCAGGGGGCAAAATAAAAAAAATGTTTTTAAAGATTTGGTTTGTAGTAATTTATCCAAATACACTAATAAAAATTATGAAGTATCAAAATCTTAATGGGGACCACGGCGGTGTGTGATTAGGTTGTATGCTGGAGTAAGGTTATTTTACGCTCTTAAATTTATAAATATATATTTTAGGACTGTAAAAAAAAGTAAGATGTTAATTTGGAGGCACCAATAAAATTATTTTATTATCTTAACACCCGTTTTATTCACCTAATTTCAAATAATTTTTCTATTTAAAATATTTTATCATTGCTGACTCCTGCATAACTCAAAATGAAATTAAAAAGTACACTTTATTTCCTCCATTTTTCAATCCATCCGCTTTTTGTCAATTTAATCTCTAAAAATCACAGTTCTTATTTTTCCCTCATTCAACTGTAATTACACAACTTCTCGTGAAAAGAGCAATTTGAGTGAAATACTTCAAAATACCGTGGGATATAGATACTCAGTATATTTTACGGCGGCATTGCACACTGCCTAAGACAACCCACTAATCACATTGTTAACTAAATCATATTTTTTTACTAATTTCACATTACAAGGTCCCTTATCGTTAGAGGCTTAGAACAAACGTGCCGCGGTAGAGTCCTTCTGGTTATTTATTTATTCTTATGGTTTTAAATTAATCATGTAGGAGTAAGACAATTAATTTTTGTACTTCAGTGCTCGGTTTCTCTAAGTTTAATCCAGAATGACACTTGTAATGTTAACATCATACATGGCAAGGTCTTTGACGAAGGAGGCCTTAAACACCAATAAAATGTATTACTTGATTAACCGCTGTAAGAAACGAAGTGTAAATAGATTTTTGAGTTTTATTTTAAATTCATGAGGAAAGAAACTTTACATATTTCATGTTGGTATCGATATCCTCAAAATCCTAGGTCAAGAGTTTGAAAAGAAAACTTGATTTTACTATTTTTTTAGGTTATGCGACTTTATTTTATGAAAAAGAGTAGTATCAAATTTTTGTTAAGGCATATAATGTTCTTTCAAGTCCTGGAAACGATATCTTTTTATAAAGTTGATGTGTGTACTGCTACATTTTTGGCGAAACTGGATTAACATTTTAACTTTTAAATGAAAGACAGAGTACTTGTTATAGTAACATTTATGTCTTCGAAAATGACCCGAGAGGGTCGAAACACGTGTCAGGCAACTGAATAAATTTTGTCAAACTATAACAAGTGCTCTGTCTTTCATTTAAAAGATATCTTTTTAGTAGAATTATTTAATGCTTTTAGATAGCTTTGATAATTCCGAAAAAAATGAGTTTTTCGTTATTAATGTATGCGTTGGTTACCTCTCGTTATTATTCCTGTCTTAATAACAAAATTGAAATCTTTGACCATATCTAATTATTTTTATTAACAGTCATCCTCAACCTGTTCAATTTCCAGCTAAATGTTAATACTTATATACGCTCAATACTCATCTAAGCAATGACCGATAAAAATGAACAAAACTAATTTTAAGCAATATAAGGTAACAAAGGGTTTATTGTTTATACATCCAATGGTTTAAATAGACTTATGAGGATTTATACAGATATATAATGACGTATGGTGGTTTATGAGGATGTATTTAGAATTTACAGGAATTATTGGTGATTTAACGGGATTTATAGGGATTTATTTGCCAAAATTGGTGTATGGTGAACCAAATTTTGGGCAGATATTTACTCCTCGCTTTTAATATTTCAATTTTTTAATGAAATCTTGTACTTCGGCTTTAATTCCGGCTTAATTTAAAACATACTTGATATTTGTTCTTTTGGTAGGAAATGATAAACAAGGTATGTTTACTTTTACCCAAAATATCATTTTCGTATTTTGTATGCTCCCTGTATATATTAGGAGTGACATGTTTACGTATCTTGGTTTGGTCCATTTGTCCCCTTCTAAATCCCATCCGTGGACATACTGTATATACATATAACAATAAACTTATATGTATATCAATCATCCTCGTAAATTTTAGGTCATGTCAAAAAAGAAACAGTTGAATTATGGCCCATGATACTCTGCAAAGCCCTTTTAAAAATTGGCGCCCTTAGCTGGAGCACGCAACATGAGTTGAACGATTTTGACATAATTAATTGCTTGACTGGATGGGTCCCACAAAGAATTAAAACAAAAGGTAACAGTTTATTTTTTAGACAGGCACTATAAGCTTTTAATAACTGATAAAGAGGCGTTTTGGTATTTTAAACTAAGAAGTTGGGTTCTGAGAGTTAATTCAGTTTTCTCAGTATGAATAGAAGTGTTTTAAAATCTTTAAGACTGCTTTTTTAATTATTTTTTAAATTTTCATATTTTGTAAATCATTTTATTTATTTAATTTAACAGGGGGCGGTACAACTGATGAAACTGTCATTTATATAATATAAGAGTTAATTAATATTATTTTCTGTATAGTTGGTAATCTTAATCTCTTAATCTTTAAACTCTTTCCAAGGCTTCTATATCTTTTCCATAATAGGGATTCCAAATACACAGTAGTGATTCTAAAATTGGTTTTATAAAAAAAGTATACATGTTGCTTATCACTTCAATGATTTATTAGGAAACGCGTTTTGAATATATAAGTTTATTTGCTTTTTTCACTAATATGGCAATGTGTGTTTCCCATTTAAGATCACTATAGTTATAGTGACTCCTAAGTAAGTCTTTTTGTTCTGTAACCTCTTTAATTTTGTTATTGTTTGTGCTAAATGATATATTAAGGATATTTGGTCATATTTGTAGAAAGAACACTACCCTTAGTTATAATATAAAGGGGTATTTTCCATTTTGCAGTCTACCGTTCAATGGATAACAGATCTTCAATACAATTTTTATACTGAGTTACAATATAACCACGAATATAACGTACTATCTATCATCAGCAAAAAAACTGATATAAGTTTTATTATTTTGAGCTAATTCTGTTATACCATTCCATAAATAATGGTACACAGAGCACCAGCAGATTCCTGATATCAAAATAATGCGATTTATTCAAACTTGCCTAATTCCAAAGTTGATAATATCCAAGGTACAGGGTATCAAAATTTTAATTTCGTTTTCGATTTTTTCCAATAATTTCCGAACAAAACGACCTAGCGGCACGAAACTAGGGATTTGGGGTTCCTTTGAGGCGAGAAATTTAAATTTGTCCATACAATTGATGCCACTAGAAGAGGGCGCCTCCTACCGCATGCCGCACTTCTTTTAAATGACGTAACTTTTTTTAAGCTTAGTATATTGATCTGACTATTGAAACAATCTATTGTCCAAATTTGAAAGCGTCATTCAACTTAAACACAACTATTTGTTGCATCAGAAATTTCAAATGCGATTACCTCGAAAACGGTTGGTCCCAGCCACACCAAAAGTACACCTTTTTTACTTAAAAAAGTAGGAGAATCGACTTTTTCTATAGCAAAATCGATACAATAAGCCGCAAAAAAGTTCTGCGTCATTTTAAAGAAGCGCGATGTGCCGCAGGTGGCGCTCTCTGCTGGTAAGATACAAAATATGGATGAATTTGCATTTCTCGCCCCAAGAAGCCCCCGAATCCCTAACTTCGCGCCATTATCTTTAAGAAGCTGGATATGGATATGGATATCTGGATTTATTCAGAAATTATTCAAAAAATCGAAAACAAAATGAAAAATCTGACCCTGTATCCTGGGTATTATCAATCCTTGGATTGGGTAAGTTTAACAAAATCGTATTGTATTGACCTGGGAAGTCTGTTGTTGCACTATGTACAGGGTCTTCCAACGAGGACTGAACAGGGGCTCATTTTTGAGCTTCCTTGTATTTAAGAAAAATCTAAAATAGCCAATCGATGTACTTTTTCCTGCAGAATTCAAAAATGAAACCAAAAATTTATTTGAACCAGAAACAAAAGAGTTACGCTATGGATAAGGTGTTTTTTAAATGGAACATAGCTTTTTTTATACGATTTTCGGAACGAGTGATTTTTTTTTATGTCCGTTCTGATTAAAATATTTAATATTGTGACAGCTATTTTTATTAAATTTTCAACCTGTTTGAAACATACACTAGGTAATAAAGGTAAAATCACCTTGAAATCCTTCAAAGTCAAAAAATTTGACAAATTTACATTTTTTGACTTTGAAGGATTTCAAGGTGATTTTACCTTTATTACCTAGTGTATGTTTCAAACAGGTTGAAGTTAAATTATACTGGATAAAACATTAAAATTTAATAAAAATAGCTGTCACAATATTAAATATTTTAATCAGAGCGGACATAAAAAAAATCACTCGTTCCGAAAATCGTATAAAAAAAGCTATGTTCCATTTAAAAAACACCTTATCCATAGCGTAACTCTTTTGTTTCTGGTTCAAATAAATTTTTGGTTTCATTTTTGAATTCTGCAGGAAAAATTACATCGATTGGCTATTTTAGATTTTTCTTTAAATACAAGGAAGCTCAAAAATGAGCCCCTGTTCAGTCCTCGTTGGAAGACCCTGTACAAATTCATACATTATGACATGCATGGAAAATTTCAAATGCGATTATCTCGAAATCGGTTATTCCTAGCGACTTTAACATGGTATACCTTTTTGACGTAAAAGAAGTAGGATAATGGATTTTTTAATAGACAGGTCGAAAAACTAAGCTTAAAAAAAATTATGTCATTTAAAAGAAGTGCGGTATGCCGTAGGTGGCGGCCTCTCCAAGTGACATCAAAAGTATGAATGAATTTAAATTCCTCGCCTCAAATATCCCTCAAATCTCTAATTTCGTGACGCTATGTCGTTTAGTTGAGGAATTATGGGAAAAAATTGCACACTAAATTGAAATTTTGATACCCTGTGTCTTGGTTATTTTTAGCTTTGGATCTAGGCAAGTTTGAATAAATCACATTGTTTCGACATAAGGAATCTGCTGCTGCTCTGTGCACCATTAGTTATAGATCACTCTATAAATAATAAAAAATAAATAAATATTTATTTTTTGTTTCCTATATTAATTTAAAGTGTTTTTCAAAAATATTGCAATCAAATCACATAATTGTTACCTTGCCTGGTTTCAAATAAAATAAGCGATAAAAAATTACTAAAAATTCCCTATAGCACTCAGAGCATAACGAGATAAATTCAATTTTCTTATTTCTCTGGAATATTTAAAATAATGCGCTCTTATTTCAAGGTATAATGGATTACAGTGTTGCATATTTTATTTCACTTCTCATAAATTTTAGATATTTCCTCATCCGATCTGTGGGACATATTTATGGCTTACGTTGAACGTTTTTCGTGGGAAGAAGTGAAGGAAGGAAGCACGAAAAAGACGGGAAGCTCAAAAAGCAAAGGAAAAGAAAAAACGGAAATTGCCAAAAAAGGGACGAAAGGGGCAAAGGCGGCAATCCCAAGCGGCATTGAGAATATGCAAGACGGAGATCGTTATATAGTTGTGTCGTGTGATAACTTTGAGTAAATTTATTATTTTGTAGGTTATAAATAATAATAATAAGACTGCGATATCATTAAGATCTTGTTAACGCTCTTTTGAACTTTTCATTTGGGATTCATAACGTTTATTCGAAACAGGTCAGATTTATTAGTTTCAACTAAAAAATATTATTAGTTCTTTATTACAACTTCCTTAAAATAAGGAGTTGTATAAATATTATTGATGCTTTATCAATCGCTGTAGAAATTTGGACATGTTTGTTTAAAAATGTGTTATTAAATCACAATACCTATAGATGTCATAATAAGAAAATACCATGCTTGCCATGTAAGGGAGTTTTAATGAAAGTTTTCTTGACTGATACGTCCTATGTTCGTAGCAGCTTGGTCTTTACTGTATACGAATATGTTTTAATATCGTTTGTTTACAAATTGCAGGACAAATGTGGAAACTAATAAATTTTTTCAAAACAAGAACATTGGCGTTTTTATAAGTCAAGTTAGAGACATTCCATTTATCAAGCCTCCTCCTAGGCCAGGTAATTTTTCAACCAGTTAAGCCTTAAACACATATTTTTTATTTATTTAATTTAACAGTGTACGGCTGCCATATATAGAGGGTGGAATATATGCATAATGCATAATATATATATATATATATATATATATATATATATATATATATATATATATATATATATATATATATATATATATATATATATATATATATATTTTTAAAAGTTTTTAATATTATACTATAATCCGTTTTTTTCAGAGATATGTAAAATGTCAAAAAATGACTGAAATATGCATGCAATAAGTATATATATATATATATATATATATATATATACTTATTGCATGCATATTTCAGTCATTTTTTGACATTTTACATATCTCTGAAAAAAACGGATTATAGTATAATATTAAAAACTTTTAAAAATATATCAAAGATTATGAATGTCCACTTTTATTAGCACATATAATATTTTGTGGGGTTTTGGGATTTCCCAGGCACCAATAAAGTATCGACAGTGCTATACAATTTTAAAGAAGGTCAGAAAAAGGTTTAAGTGAGATTACCAAATAATTTCTTAGAAGTTGGGTACCTGAACTACCGTAATAATTCCTAAATATTCCTAAAAATTTCGTTTGTTACAGTTAGTGTGTACTATATAGTTTAGTTTAGAGATAGAGCCGTGTGTCAAAGTATCGTGAGTGAAGTCGTTAATATTCTTTTGTTGTTCAGAATGTCCAAAATAAAAACTGGAAACGAGGAATAAAAATTATCCTGAGTTGGAGCTTAGCGGGGAAAAGTGTTTTGCAAAGCTTGCGCCAAAACTGATTTCTGTAAACAAGTTGGTGGATCAACACGCGAAAACAGCAATGCATCAAGCATAGTTTCAAAAAATTAAATCGGGGCTAGTTAAACAGTCTGTTAAAATCTCATTTCAAAATGCTGGTGATAAAACAGAAAGTGAAAAGGAAATGTTTAACCAAGATTTGTGCAGAGCCAAATTACAAAATTCGCAGCTAAGAGAATTTTTAGAGCAATATTATAATTACAATATACTAGACGAGTCCACATGAAGAAAGAAGAATGTGGATGCAGTATATGAGAGGAAATTAAACTTTCACTAGGCAATAACAATTTCTATATCATTGTTGACGAAAGTACGGATGCTTGTGGATTCAATCAACTGTATTGAAATATTTTCAGCCAAATGTAAAAAAGTTCCCGGCGAAATAGATGTTAAAGTTGTAAAAAAATTAGAACTACTATAGAAAAGAATGTAGGTTATAAATTCTTAAGGAATGTAATGAATATTTTTGGGGGTAAATTATCTGTAGTAATATATTAAGGGACGGGGAAATTATCGAAAATCATTCCGAAGATTTTTTGCCGTGGAAATCGCTCGAGGGCTTGCCCGAGAGCGATTTCCTAATGGCAAAAAGTCTGAGAATGATTTTCTGATTATTTCCCAATCCCGAAATGTATTTTGAAGATTATTTACCAAATAAAAAACTAACGATTTATTTTGCACAATTTAATGTATTGCAATTAAACACACAATTGGTATACTGTATAACAGAATGCTGATTGGAGTTTGAAGAAACAGAGCCAATTTTTATCGACATTTTTGGTGATTTCTTTGAGAGAAAAATCTCCAAAACGTTCCATTTTTGTAAAACGTTTAAATGATATCTCGAAATGACACTTTGACGTTTGTTTGTATTTTATTTGTTGTCTATAGTAACAACCAAAAACGCCATTGTTCGTTATCTAGATAATCATCAAACATCACCACGACAATAAAAAACCTGTTGTTACAGACGTGTGATTTTAACTGTTGACAAGGGCGATTTTCAGTTCTGACGGGGGAGATTTTCACTTTTGACAAGGGTGATTTTCACCGGAGAGCGGGAGATTATCGCTGAATAATCAGGTGAAAATCAACCCGCTTTTATAATGGATGAGGTAAATAATCCAATGAATTTATACCTTGGGCCTACTCATTGCTTCCCAAACTAAAGTATGGGTCCTATTACATGCAGTAGACATTGAAAGTAGTTTTTCTATGGCAAAACATATTTTTACGGACAGAAGGAAAACATTTTTAATAGAAAACTTTGAAAAACATTTAATAATAAATTCCTATTATAGCATTTCTAATTAAAATATCGTTATATTTATATTTTAATTAATATATTTTACTGATATCTTCGTTTCATTTGTAGTTATTTTTTTTTATTTTAAAATAAATATTTAGTGCAAATCAGACACATTTTTTAATAGTATTGAATATTTTAATCCCTAGGGACTAAATGACCAATTATAGTTCCTCTTTGGAGAATTGAATACCTTAGTTCCAGAAACACAAACAGTATTTTTAACTAATATGTAATTAACAGATTTAGATAAAATTACTGCATATTTTGGATAAATTTAGGTGCATATATTCCGCCCCCTAGTCATATATAATAAGATTTTTACAATTTAAATATAATAAGCTAGGAAGTATAATATATAAGATTTCTAGTGATTTGATCCAATTCCTTATTCATTCGGTTTTTAAAAGATTGAACTGATAAAGCAGAAACTGTGGGTCTCCTGTAAATCATTCCATGTATAGACTATGCGATTACTTCAAAAAAATTCTTCTTAATAACTTGGAACACTTTTCTTTTTGTATTTTCTTACTGTTGCCTCTTAAAATTTGAGTTTCACTTGTCCTATACAGGGTGTCCCAAAAAGTGATCTAAGCGGGGTTAGTTAGGATATCGAATGGATGTCCACAAAATATTCTCGAAACTAATAAGAACATATTTTTAAAAGTACTGTTTCACCGTTTCAATTTTTATTTTTACGACAAATAATCTAAGCAACTTTCTTTCATACTGACCTAAAATTAGCGTTTTCAATTTTAGCACATTCTTAATTTTAATTGATATGCGTCATTCTATTATTAGTAATTTACCGTGGTAATACTTATTTTACAAAATTTAATTGTACCAACTTTTGTGTCGGGAACCTCAAAAATGAGACACTGCATGTTGTGAAATGAAATAAGGATTTTATTTTTGCAGAAATAAATAGGGGATGCCATTTGTAAATAGAGTGGTTAGGGTGAATTTTAAGGGGTTGAAACGGTAAAAAATATTTCGAAGGCATTATGTGAAAGCCCATTCTAGATCCGACAAAAAAACGCTTTTTTAATTTTTATAGGGTTTGCTATAACGTAGATATCGCTTGTTAGAAAGTTTTCAGACACCCTATATATTTCGGTTTTAACAGGATAATAACCATTTCAAATTTTATAAGTTTGTATTAGGTCGCTTTTCATCATCTTTTCTTTAAAGTTGACAATCTTTATCGATTTAATTGTTGTTCATATGGAAGGTTTCTAAGTTCTAAAGGAATTTTTGTTATTTTTCTTTGAATTCTTTCCAAGGCTTCTATATCTTATAATAAGAATTCCAAATACACTGTGATGACTCTAAAATTGTTCTAATAAAAATATATAATTTTTCCTTCTCATTTTAATGCTTTTATTATGAAATGCTTTTTGAATAAGATATATAACTTTATTTGCTTTTTTCAGTAATATGGCAATGTGTGTTTCCCATTTAAGAGCACAAGATATTTATTTATTTATTTCCACAACATGTAAGCTCTGTTCCAACAAGCAGTCCGTGGCGATGGCTAAATGTCAGTTTCGTATTATGCTAAATGTCTGTCACTTGCAATATGTAATACATCTGCATAACCCTATTTCTGATCGAAAATCGTTTACGGACTTTGTTGAAATAAACCTATAGTAATTCTTAGATAACACTATAAGATATACACTTATGAACTTCTAAAAAAATTTATGGAATTTCCAAGAAGTTAGAATAAACCTAACGGTTCCCTGCCCTAATATTAGAAAAAATTGGCATAGTTAGTTGTCTAGAAAAAATCCACGTAAAATTTTTTCGATGACTTTTCACTGGACATCTCAGACTCCTGAAAACTGCTGCATATTTGATGCCTCTCACTGGCATTAACAATATGGTTCGCCCCTAAAAATTTGTAAAATCCTGTTCATGTGCTTTCTTAGCCTGCAGATTTCCGTCAGCAAACACAGTATTCCTCAATGTTGGTTGTGGCTTTGGAAGCTTGTGGCAAATTTTGACAATAATGTTTTAAAGGTTTCTTTCGCTTTTGTCTGAACTGGTGTTTTTAGCCTCCTGTATTATCTAAATTTTAATGGATGTTTTAAACGCGTTGCTTAAAATCCCGTAAAAAGATTCTAGGCCTATAAATGTTACGGTAGCACTTTTGGAGCTACAAAATGTGCTTCCACATTGTTCTAATATTTTGCACATGCAGTCTTGAACGCCATTACAAAATAATTTCGTATTTAATTATCATCTAATTAAAATTGTCACAGAAAAGATCACATAGTAACTGTTTTGACTACGGTCAATTTTTTTAAAAGAGACGTGACAGTTTGAAATCGTCTTACTACACAAAAGATGCAGTTCCGATACGCGATATTTTCCTAAAAAAGATTAACAAAAAATTGGAACACCCTGTATAATTGAATAAATCAAATTAATTATTAACAATTTTAACACATATTGTTAGTCGTCTTGTAACATTCGACCATAACATTTAAAAATTGTATTTTGAATAAATTATTTTTAAATGGTTTAGTATGTAAATACCATTCACCCAAACTGTGTTCTGTTGGTGAAAACCATCCGTACTTTTTTGATTCATCACTAATAATTGTAGAATTGGAATTTTGGAAAAGGTTCAGGTACGAAGAATGGGCTGTAGAACGGGGTATTATTCCACCGGATATACCCAAACTCAACATTAGGTCTCTTAGAATTGTCGACCCTTTTAAAAAAATATTTAAAAGTAGACAAGAACCTGAAGAACTGGATAACAATACTCTACCTGCTGTAGATACAGAAACTGGTAAATGTTTAATTTTCGTAACTTTAGAGTAACATATGTCAACATGATTTCTAAGAAGAGATCAGTGATATTGCTTGCTTATAGCCTGGTCGCTTACCCTAAAAATCTTATTTTGTACTACACTCACCCACAAAAAAAGTGACGAACTGAAAATTTACTTCTACTTTGAGGCGAAATATCTTTTAAACGGTTTGTAGCATGGTGTTGAGGTTTTAACTGTTGGATAGAACCATTTTTTGGCAAAAATGTTGTTATTAGTTTTCAGCTTTTTATTATTTTTATTCCAATAAACAGGGTAAAAAAAAGGAGTATGTTTTTTTGATAATTTTTGAAACGCCCTGTGGGGTGTCATGATAACCAAAACTCAACTAATAAAAAACCATTATTTAGGATGGTCCTTTAGCAACATTTTGTTTTCTGAATCATTTTCCTATCTGTTCGGTAACCTGAGATTCAGCTTTTTAAAGAAATTATAACGTTTTAGTGTAAAAATCCTTTAATCGGGTTTTTAAATTATTCCACTTATAAGAAAAAAGAAAACAAGAAAATTAATGCATAAACATAAATTAATATCGGGTCATTCCGCCTCTAGATCTCATCACATCCGCTAAGCATCGGGGCATGCTTCGTAGTAGGTTTGCATTTGACTCCTGTGTTATGTGGTTCCACTCTTCAATGAGCGCTTCTTCGAGTTGTTGACAATTTTGAGGAGCATGGAATCGATTTCTGAGTTTTCGGCCAAACTGGTCCCACAGGTGCTCGATTCGATTCATATCCGGGCATTAAAATAAAATCATTTATTATGGGAGCAATTGGTAAAACATGCTGTTGCAATATATCGATGTATCCCTGAGCATTTAGGGTGTTCCTTACTATACATAAATTTGTACGGTATTCAGTGGAAGTCCCAGATCACACCATTACAGACCCACCTCCAAAATTTTCCTGCCCATCTCCAAATTCTTCGCCGTCCATCGATTGAATGCAAACAAAAACGAGATTCATCTGAAAATAGAACACTCGACCACTGACCATTATTTTTACGCTAAAACGTTATAATTTCTTTAAAAAGCTGAATCTCAGGTTACCGAACAGGTAGGAAAATTATTGAGAAAACAAAATGTTGCTAAAGGACTATCCTAAATAACGGGTTTTTATTAGTTGAGTTTTGGTTGTCATGACAGTCCACAGGGCGTTTCAAAAATTAGCAAAAAAACATACTTCTTTTTTTTATCCTGTTTATTGGAATAAAAATAATAAAAAGTTAAAAACTAATAACAACATTTTTGCCAACAAACGGTTCTATCCAACAGTTAAAACCTCAATATCGTGCTACAAACCGTTTAAAAGATATTTCGCCTCAAAGTAGAAGTAAATTTTCGGTTCGTCACTTTTTTTGTGGGTGAGTGTATTATACCTAACATAAAAGAATGTAATAGGGGTAATATTTCAGAATCTGTAAATATTTTTAACATGATTAATTGTTGTAGAATTAAAATACAGGCTTGGGAAACTTGATCTTCTTTGTCAACCCTGATACTATTTCAAAAACCTATAATGATCCATAATATCGCAAAGCTTTAAAAATAGCGAAATTAAGTGGACTCCAAGGTGTCCAAACTTAATGCCCCTTTATTTTTGTTGTGAAGATATCTCAAGGAAAAGCTATATCACTCCAAAAACATATTTATAAAAAAAATTGGCCAAGTTCTCATCAAGACTGTGTGTTATTTATCTGAAAAAAAAAATAACCAGATTGTAAAAATGATGTCAAGTTCCTTGCCGTTATTAGCAGTGTTTTGATAAGCACAGAAAAATATTGTGTGAACTGATAAATTTACAGATCAAACGGAACCGGCGAACCGGAGACCTTCCGCGTGTTAGGCGGATGTGATAACCACTACACTACGTACACACCTAACTTTCTAAAGCAGAAGTCGCTACCTATTTCGTGTTAAAATCCGTCATGTTGGATTTTCCGCCATGTTGGATTCTTATTGATTCTTGATTTTTCTCGTAACTATCACCTTAACCACTATTTTTATGGTCCAAATTTCGAAGCTCTAGCTCGATTGGAAGTACCCTAAATTTATGACGATCAGTCAGTCAGTGAGTGCCCGAAATTGTGATTTTTGGACACTCGTATCTTGTAAACTATTCCACCTAGACGTATAAAATTTGGAAAACTGCTTCTTTTTGGTAACTTTAACCCCCCCCCCCTCCATAAAATTCAGTCCTGTAACGCAACTAGCCTCGAAGATAGAGGGGTCAAATAGTGCTCGACATGGTTCGTGCAAATATTGCACAGTAGCTTTTTAATAATTAATGTCGAAGGACAGACGGTTCCGGCAAGGCTAACGTCAAAAAAATCAAAAAAACTTATTTTTATGTCAGAGCGACAGAGAGGGCATTAGGAAATATTTCTTCTTCATAGATGTAAAAGATCGGTAACCAAGCAAGCAAACCGAAGCAGACCCGTGATAACCCTCACTCGCACTCACATTCATTAGTGGTAATTCAACGTCTTTATATTAAAAATTTTTCGTTATCCGAATGTTTAAAATTTTTCAATGTTTCTTCAGTAAATAAAGTGATATTCATGTCACGTACAACTTTTTTGCAAATAGCACACACTAAAGTATTGGATGCCATCAATAATTTGATGTAAAATGTTTATCACAACACACGGAATTTATTACCACTAATTTACTAAAAACAATATAAAGCAGTTAAAAGAATTCAAGTGTCAATCAAAATTGTAGGAACATGGTGTGATGAAAACGATTGATTTTATAAATATGTCGCTCTGACATAAAAACAAGTTTTTTTTTATTTTTTGACGTCAGCCTTGCCAGAGCCATCGGTCTTTCAACATTAATTATTAAAATATATTTAAAAAGCTGCAGACAAAATAACAGACCGTATAAATGAAATTTAATGCTTTTTTTCAAAACTCTAAACGCGTCTGGCAAGGGGTTGGCCCGGTCCCAATAGTCTGCGAATTTATTTCTTCTCTCCGCTCAGACTGTCTTAATTAGTGATTAGTGATCACCCAAGCAAACTCAAACAAACGGCCATGAATGCGAAGAAGGCCATTCGGGCAGCGAATCCTGGGCTCTACAGACATTTGCCAACCCTTTTTGGTGGCGAGTTTGCTTTCTTGCTTGACTAGATGGTCATGCCGTTTAATCATTCCCCATTTGCCGAGAGGACACCGCTGCAGGATGTGAGAGAGACTTTCGACTCTCCCACACCCTGCTCGGCACAAACTCGGATGGTATTCCTCTAGAGGGCAATAAATTTGATTTTAGTTGAACAGCTTTAATAAAATCACCACCTGACCAATATGGCGGTGGGCTAATTACCCAGGATCCGCTGGCCGCACAGTCATTCATCTGGCGTATGCCATTCCGAGAATAACCTCTCTCCAGCCTATCAGACCAGCTGCGCTTAATTAAACGCCCATTGTACAGGTCGCTAGACTACCTGGCTGGACCCACTCGGAGCTTTCTCACACAAGATAAGTTTAAAATCGCTATAGACAAGGCTGTTCGTTCATGTTTCAATTTGTCAATCCTCTTTAATTTAACCATAGGCACGTAGGACCGCAAGGGTAAGATCCCAAGGCCACCCTCGCGGACCGGAGCGTGTATGAATGCGTCCTGACAGGTTCTATTCAAGCTCAGAATCTTTCTAGTGAAGATTCTGTTTAGTTTATCAATGTTGTCGAGTAGTTTTAACGTTATTCTCGGACTCTGTAAACTACCCATCAACTTAGGAATGACAAATATTTTGAAGATATCAAGCTTCTGATGCGATTTTAGAGGCGACCTCACAATTCTGTCGTGAATGTTCAGTAAATCGGGGACGATGGGATTGATCTGCCCTAGAGCAGTATATCTCTTGCCGAGATATTTAAAAAGATCTCCAGCATTAAGCTGGTAAATTGCTTGACCACCCACATAAAATAGTGGGCGTGTATCTGGTACAAATATATGTTGCCCTTATTGTAGTTAACAGAAAGGGCTACGCATTTGGCAGCGTTCAATGACATACCTTTAGCTTCAAAAAATAGAGAGGCCTGCCTCAGCAGTCGCTGCGCGCCACTGAGACTGTTGTTATTGTCTATAGGCAGTCCCTTTCCCAACGTCTCCAACTCGTAGATGAGTTCATCCACGACAAAGGTAAATAAAAGGGGCGGTAATGGATCGCCCTGTTTGACTCCCCTACTGACGTTTATGTATTCGGTCTCAGTAGATTTTAATGTTATTTTGGTGTTACAGCCATTCATCCACCCATTATAAAGTCCATAATCACCTCTCTGACGCCGAACCTCTTCAAAGCCCTGTCGACAGATCGGTGAGAAACTGTGTCGAAGGCTTTTCGGAGGTCCAGCGACAGCAGGTGGTAGGGTTGCTTATTGGCCCTTTTGCTTTTTATTATGCTCTAGATGGTTAAGTTGTTAAGGACAACCCCATCCACTCTCCTGAAGCCTCTTTGGTTCTGGTGCAAGGGCAAATCAGCCAGTCTTCTATATAGGGTAAAGAGAGGAGAGATGGACCACATTTTAGAAATATCTTATATAAAACTTTATGAAAGCATATACAAACCTGTAACATTAGTAAAAATACAAAGTAATGCTTATACTATGAACTTAAACTAAAATTTAGTTAAAACGACTATTTAAAAAAAAATGGTCACAATATTAGTAAAACGATACACTGGACCAACACTCCTCCAAGGCAGAGGATAGATGGACTGCACATGCTAGGATAGACGGACCACCACATCTTATTGCTTTTTCTTAGTTACATTTATACCACAAACTTGGCATACTGATTCAAAGCTTGTACAACCTTCATGGAGCCATCTCTTGCATATAATGCATTGAATCCAATCTTCTTTTTTCTTGGTTTTTCTGTAGTCTTCGCTGCAACCAACGCATTCATTTTCAAAATCCTCCAGATCTTCACCCTCTTCGGAGTCATTTAGTTGAGGATCTTCTTCTGATTCTGAAGAAGAATCAATAATTATTTGCTTTTTCTTAGCTTTTGGTTTTTGTTGTTTGGCTTCTACTTTTTTGTACGTAACAGGTTTTTTGCTACATTTGTCAATAGATAAGACCCCACTTATTTGACGTCGAGCCTTTTTGATAGCAGGTGTAACCACTGGAACTGGAGAAACCGCATCTAATATTTTTCCAGGCGTTAGGTCTGTTGTAGAAACTTGTTTCTCTGGAGTTCGTTTTTGTAAGTTTTGTAACCCAGATGGGCCTGGCTGTGGCGAAGAAGCCCTTTCATTAACTCTTAAATATTCAATACTTTTATCTGCTTCAGCTGGTTCTAGATCTTTCATGAGAAAGGCGTGATCGGGAATTATATGTGGGTTAAAAGGCATTATCCCAGTAGCCCGAAAACTTGATAACGCATTATGTACGGTAGTAGACTTGCCCCATGCCTCACCCAATAGTTTTCCAAAATGCAGTCGACTTAATTTTCGATCTGGTATATTTTTTATAAAATATCTGCAAGCTTCATAGTAGTTCCCTTTTAAAGGTTTAAAAAAACACCTATCTAAAGGCTGCAACATATGTTGTATGGGGCGGGAGGCAAAAAAGTATAATATTATGTTCTTCTGCAAATTGAAGCGTCTCAAGATTTGAGGTATGGGAAGAATGTCCATCCAATATAAGCAAAACAGTTCCCGTCGGTGTTTTAGGATAAAAATGATTTTTTAGCCAGTCTAAAAATATATCTGAGTTGACATATGCTGATTTTTCTGACATTTTTATACGAGAACCAGGCGGCAGACCTTCGTTCCATTCATCCTTTTTATTCTTACCCTTCATAATACAATAGGGTGGTATAAATCCACCTTCTGCGTTAATGCATGACAAAACACTAATTGTTTCACCTTTCTCTCCGGGGCTAATACTGGGAACACACTTTGACCCCTTTTCAGCCAAGACTTGACCAGCCCGTGTATTTAATTGAAGGCCGGTTTCATCACAGTTAAAAATATTACCCGGCTTGTCAAAAAGTGAATTTTCAGTTAAAACGCGCTCTAGATTTTCAAAATAAGATTGCACTACATGTTTGGACATTCCCATAGCCCTAGCAACTGAAACGTTCTCAGCTTTTCTAGCAACAATGTCAGGTCTTCTTCTCAGAAATGACTCCAACCACTTTTGTCCAGCCTTACCTAAAATAAAAAGAGAAGGTTGTCTAATGAATATTAAACGACAATATTAAATTAACCTTAGGTATAAACTAAGCAGATACTACGCCAGGGCTATCGGGCCCCCTTCTTGTTACTTCGCGCATCCCTAACAGGGCGTGCCCCACAGGTTAAGAATCGCTGACTTAGGTGATATTTTTTTTTGTATAATTTGTAAACGTTTACTTACCTTGATTTTTGTTAAATCTATTCTTAATTCCTAACTCTGCTGCTAAATTGTAAGCCATTTGCCTTACTTCCTGTCTTGTAGGACAAAAACCATTTTTTTGTAGCTTTTTAATGTGATTAGCAAGTTTAGCCTCAGCGTCCACCCCAAGCATTGAGTCCGGGCCTAATCTATTTAGTTTTTTTATATTGTTGTTTTTTACTCTTCGTTTAAGTGTAGTCGTAGGAATTTTAAAATATCTGGCAGCTTGATTAACTCCCATAGAATGTTCTTTTACTGCATTTATGGCCAATTGCAAATCTTTTTCTGACCATAAGCCCCTTGGGGGAGCATATACCTTGCGTATATAAGTGTTAGGCATTTGTCTAAAATACAGAAACATAAGGTCAAAAACTTGGTTCATCTCTCCTCCTTATGACTGGTCCATCTCACCTTTTTTGGGAGGAGAGATGGACCACCAAAGTGCTTGTAAGAGAGTCCACTTAACGGCAATATTTTAGGTTACGAATAAAGGGCAGACATCATTTAGCTATTTGATCACCAAATATTGTATGGTAACTTACCTAGTTTGTAGCAAACTCTACCACCAATATTTACAAACAAATTTTTCACACAGGCAAAATTAAAAATATAAAATATTTTGTTAAAAATATATTGAAACAAACAACACGTGCGCTCCTCTACGCCTGGAATTGTTGACTGAAATGTACTCGCGCGAAAACCACCGACGTTGCCGTATTTAACAAAGGAACTCTTGCGGTCCATCACTCCTCCTGGTCCATCTCTCCTCTCTTTACCATAAGGCCTTATTTATCAACCTCAGGAAAGCGCTGGATATAGTTATGGGGCGCCAATTATTGATAAGATCCTCCTTTTGGTATCAAAATCGCTCTGCTGCTCTTCCAGGCAGTAGGAACTACCCTGAAGAGCAGCATTACGTTGTACAAAATGCACAATTTTTGGACATTAATAAGCCGCAGGTCGGATGGCTTAATGCCGTCCGGCCCTGAGGCGTTCGAACTCATAGCGAGGAGGGCTGCGCTCAGCTCTTACTCCCTAATTCGGTGGGCGAGCGAGCGCGGCGCCTCCTTCTGATCTAATATAGGAGAATCATCCACTGAAGGAAATCCAAAGACAATGTTATACTCCGCCTCTACTGCACCCGCTTTAGGGCCGGCCTCCTCCGCTTCTTCCCAGGGAATACCCTCGACCAGATGCTCCGCCAACTTAGCTTTGTTGTTCTTGTACAGCCCCTAAACTCTCTTGTAATGTTTCCCCGTGCCGGACAGAGCGATTTAAGTGGGCATCTTCTGCTCTATTCAGTTCCGCGCGACCTATATTTCTGTTATTGTTCCCGCCTCTGCGAGGGGGAACAAGATTTGATGCATAAAAGGAGAGTGCTTGACGCACATTCTTCCGATGTTGTGCACCATTATTTAGCTGTGAAAGGTTCAGAAGGTGTATATCTTGGTCATCCAGATCGTATGCAGGATTATTAGCATACTGTCGGAGGTACTTCCTGAGTTCAGCGGCGTGATCGGCGTCTTCTGCGGGCGCAACAGGTTCGGGCAACAAATCTGGCCTATCTATCTGGCTGGGTACGTTGACTTCTTCCACCAACGCCACTCTGTCCACGTTAGCCTGGCTGGGCGCCATCTCTTCTGCCACATCTTCGGCCTGATCCTCCTGGTGTTCTGGAGCAACCTCGTCTAAAGCTTCAAGTGGGTCCGCCCGGTTTTCGGCGCCCAGAGAGCAAACAAATTCTTTATATTGTGGCTTTTTTCTTATATATCTGATCTGATGGATCGTCAAATTAGGAAAATTTTCATTCAAATGTTTATTAATGAATTTGCCAGTGAAGTTTGCCTCCACCCTGCCGATTCGAATGAGAAATTCATCCTCGTCGACATCAGCGGATGGTTCGGCCACTGGGGCCACTGGTTCATACTGCTCTTCCAGTGTTCGGTTATATTCCACTGAGTGGGTCATACGCATTTGCTGGCGCATGCCAGCATAGCCTCCAAAAACCCGTTCACAAACTGGGTAGGCTCCCTCATCGCGGCGATCAGTAGGCCCGCGACATCTGCGTCGTGCAAGATGCTTGTTTAGCCCCTTATCGGAGGCAAGCTCCTTGCCGCACATGCACAGGACCATGGTCCCTCGCATCCAAGGATAAAAAAAAGCTGTCAAAATCTTTAGTTTAATAAAGACATCTGAATCGAACTTTTTCGCAAGAATTAGGGGGAAATTATGGGGTGGTTTTGCGCGGAGATCGAGCTGGCAGACATAACTAAGGCAAAAAACACACAAAAATAATTTATTTAAACAATATTGTCACGGGATCTTAACTAAAATACTAAAACACTGGCTTCATCATTAATTCTGCAGCAATACTTTTATTAAAATAAAATGAATATTTATATTTGTACAATTTACAAGAACTCAAACGAGGCCTTACCTATTAATTCCTAAAACATCGTCGACGGAGGAAAGTGGTTCTGGCCCAGCTGGCTACTCGCTTGACTCGAAAGGTAAAACTTGACGTCTATCGCTCAACACGTCCCTCAGGTCGACCACTTCCCCCACCAGTGGCCCGATAGGCCGAGGCGCGACGACCCTTCGACGCTACCGGACTTCAAGCAGGAGGAAGGGTGTTCCCGGGAGCAATGGAAAAAACAATTTGGTGACAATATTAACGGCATAGTTCACAAACTGAATTATTGGTTGTTGGTGCAATACCTGCACATTCTGCATGTTGCAGTACTGACATCGAAACCAGGCATCGCCTGGTTTTGTGTGTGAGTAGAGTCCATTGCCAGCATCATCGTCGTCTTCCACATTGGAATAGGGATATTCTACATCGCTTTCTTGGGTTTCTTCTTGTTTCGGTTTTCATTAAATTTTTGGGTACTTTTTGGCGTTTAGCACGACGTTTCAAAGTATGGCGTTTTTCTTAGCTTTACTTTTTAATTCTTCCATATTTGGTGTGGAAGTCAAAACCGACGCGACGTGCTCTGCCGCTTTCGATTTTGCTTCTTTTGAGATCTTAATGCCTTTGGTATGGGAACGATGTTTTCAATAGACTTTCGGCAAGTCTCTAAATCTTAATTTTCTACTTTTTTTGACGTCATCGAAGACATTTTTGGTGGTGGCGTTTAAGGGTCAACTTGATCTGATGTTGATGCCTCGGGAGTTTTTTCTTAATTTGTTGGTCAGGATCTTCCGGTAGTTGTGCCTGAGGATAAATGTTTTCATCATCACATTCTTCCGGAAAATTGATGGTACTAGCAGCCGCAACCATCCAGTAGGGAAATATATTTGCATTAAAGGGGTGAATCCTCGTATTTTTAAAACCACTGACAGAAATTTCCATGGTGGCACTACTTTGAAATGCTTCGGAAAACAATTTTCCCACTTGATATGGGGCCACAGTTCGACCTGGATTGATTTTTTAACCATTTTGTAATGGCCTGGTTCTAATAGGTAGATAATGGTCCGAAAAATGAAACATCCAGGGATTGCAATCTATGTGTGCAATGAGGTGGTATGCAAATCATTACAACTCCATTTTCTTTTGCAAGCAAGAGTGCATTTAGATTTTTGTGACTTGCATGCCCACCAAGAAGCAACAAAGTCTTGGTATTCTTGGAAAAATGATAATATTTAATAAACTGCTGAAGCCAAGTACAAAATAGTTCACCAGTCATCCAGCCTGATTCCTGGCACAATCCAAGTGTGCCAGTTGGGACATCATCGATAAGTTCCGGTTTCCATTTTTTTCTAGCAAATATTAATGTTGGTGGAATAAAATTCCCTATCGGATTCAATCAACGTACAACAGTGGTATGCTGTCCTCGTTCAGCGCTGGTAATAGCTCAGATCTGCTTCCTTCCTTTGGTCGCAAGTACTTTTTGTGGACGTTGAACTGCTGACTCGTCAACATTATAAATGCGATCAATATTGATATTGTGTTCTGCCACTGTAGACCTCAATAGCTAAAAAAAAATTAGACTTGTGGCCGCCGATGTAGCTTCTCGTGTTCTGAGCGAAACATCCGCATTTCGTGCTCGAAAACCTAGTAGGCAATCCCAACCAGCAATTTTACGTTCCTCGTTGAATCTATGAGGAATAAGGTTTCTTACCACGAACTCATATGCCAACTTTCTGACCTCAGTTATTAATCCAAACATGTTGGTTTTTTACATGATCGATTAATAACCGTTCAAGTTCAACCAAAAGGTTGGCCCATAACGACTTACGCCTTTTTCAGCCCCTTTATTTCTTTGCATGGACGGCCATAGGGGGGACCGTTGTTAAAAAGCACCGTGGAACCTGACCCCCCTGGGGTCAGGTTCCACGGTGCTTTTTAACAACTGCGCAACTTCGTGATTTTGTAACATACGGTTTTTTGGCTGGTTTTGGCTTAAATTTACTCTATGAGCGCCCATGATTCTTTTGTTTTGACCGTGCGGCCTGCTTCTAAATGTTGTCTGTGGTACTTTGTACCTTTTGGATGCAGCCAGCCAACCCATAACCCATTTTTCACTGCCTTTATAGCCGCAGTTAAGTCACCCTGACTCCCTCTTTAAAGATGTTCTATATTTGACAACCATTTCTGGAAAATAATATATATAATATTTTTATTGGTCTAAAATGATAGTATGTCATTTTAACCAACTCGGAGTATGTCATTTTACCCTTATCGACTTACATATTTTGAAAAAATCATGATATGCATTTCTTCAAATCGGAATAAATTAATTATAGCGACGGTTAAATATAGCTAAAGACTGTTTATCAACATGCTAAACAAATATGCGTGCGTTTTGCTTAGCAATAATTACAAGACCGACCCGCTTTAACAAGTTACATCTGAAAAAACATTCAGGGTGGCGCGAATTTCGCAGGAAACTTAATATTATTTAATTTGTCGTTTTATCTGAATATGTCATTTTAGGTCATTTTCCCCTACTTTTTCATTTTTAGATAAGAAATCCGAAAAGAGTTCAAAGTCTTCGAAAAAAGGGCAACTGGGGAAAACTCTCAAACACCACCTCGAACCTGATCCAACAATGTGGATAGATTTTGACGAAATAAAAGAAAATATAAATCACATTACCATATATTTTCAGCCAAGAGCTTTTAAATCTAAGGCAAAAATCTCTGATATAAATTTTTTGTATAAAACTACGGGTTTTAAGCCTATTGTTTCTCCTGTTGATTCAAGAGCGGTTAGAAACGAGCCAATTTACCTTTTTATGGATTCCATTGATTATAAGTTTTTGTTTATTAACTTTACTCAGATAGGAAACCTTTCACAATTTGAGAAACATTTAGAGGGTAAGTAGGTACGATTATGATTTTTTTTCTACGAGTGTGTATCTGATTTGAATAATTCTAAATGGATAGATTTCTTCTTTTCTCAATATTCATGACCGCACTCATCAACACACGGCGACAAATTTTCAGAATCTAGAAGGATGCAACTAGGGTTGCCAGATTCGAAAGACTAATTTCCGGGATGACCTGTTAACCAAAAAAAAACGCTCTTTGGTGCAGTCAACAAACTTATGTATTTGGCCAAAAGTGTAACATAATTTACAAATATTACTTATACTTATCGGCAGACTTGGCAAGTGTTAATATCTTTTCGCCTTCAGGCCCGTTTAAAAAAGACAAAAATTCTGAGCAGGTCTCACTGGAGTTAACTCGAATTTGCAGGTCAGCTTTTACCAGGTCCATAGACATTCGATGTCTTTCTTTTGTCCACAAATTGTTCATAATACTAAATATTCTCTCGCAAAAAGCGTTGCTAATTGGTATTGAAAGAACAAACGACACAATTTTTTTCAAATTCATAAATCCTTGATTTTTATCCATTTTAAAAAAATGCGCCCAAATTTTATCATTTGGTATATCTTTAGGTGACTCACTAAATACAGCCCGAAGGCATGCAAACTCTGAGTATAGGGCATCTGTATCTCCTGCATTTTCAATTTTTAGCATCTCTGGAAAACTAGATAGCGATTCCCATGACCGTTTTAAATCTTCCGATTTAAGCGATAACAAACTAAACTTTTTATACATGCAGTCTGTACTAAAATCATATCGCTCCTCCAAATATGAAATAGACCTTTGTAGAAACTTGCTTGCTTGTGAAATAAACTCAGCTTTTCTTTCTGTTTTAAGGTTCTGTAATATACCTCTAACCTTGCTGCCAAAAAATTTATCCGAAAGTCGGCTTTGTAACTGGCTCATAAGACGACACATTATATTGTCAATTTCTATAATTGTGCAACTGTCACTTTCGAGCTGTAATATTGCATTATGGAATTCGGGCAATAAGTTCTGAAGAAAGAACAAATAACATTCATTTATCCCTTCGTTACTACATTCTTCTTTATTGTTAAAATCAAAGTGATCGCAATCTTGAGAAATAAATTCCCATAACACCTTATGACAATTGTCTGGTCCTTTAGTCAAAAAATAATACTTCACTGCTGGCCAGCTATAAACCAACCTATCTATAGCAGGCATAAGCGAAAGCCATCTTGTGGTTATATGACGAAGCAGGTCCTTACTCTCAATTTTAGCAAACTCAAAGCATTCTTTTAATTTTTCGTTTCTTAAGGCCGAAGAACTAAATTCATTGTATATTTTAATTACAATATTTTCCAAATCAACATCTAGGCCTTTGATTGCGTATTTTACGCAGTTATTGATAATATGGCAGTTACAATTTGCTTTAAAAATATGCCTTACTTCATCCTTTAACTTTTGATATACGGAATTAAATTTTCCATAGTTTACGGATGCATTATCAGCACTATATGCACTAATTTGATCCATTTTCAGCTCGGTCGTGGAAGTAATTTTTTTAATAGACTCGAAGATACCTGCGATCTTTCATCCGGATCCTCATAAAAATCTAATAACTTTCGACAAATTCCATATTTTGCGTGAAAATATTGTACAGCATAAGGGAATGTTTTCAAATGACCGACGTTTGATGCATCTGAACTTACTGCAAAATAAGAAACCTCCTGCAAATCTGAAATAACGTTCTGCTGCGAAACTGGACCCAAATCATTTCTTGTTATTTAGCTTTAGTACGTCCACATGTCAGTTTGGTAGCAATCTGACTATCGGGAAACATTTTACCAAAATTTTTTGCAAGGCAGTCCAAACTATTGTAACTTAAAGCATGCGTAACATTATGGAATACTATTGCTACTTCAGCTCTTGTTATTAAAGTTGCTTCTTTTGAAGCCTTGGAAACGAAAAAACTTTGTACCGTCCGTGACATGCTTCCTGCCGACTCCATTTTCTTATGTTTTGCAGAAGATAAGTGTATCTAAAATAAACATATCATGTTTTTACAATAGGTATGTAACAGTACACATTCTGTACACAGAAAAAGAAATCAGCATAGAAAATATGCACACTAAAACTTCACCCCATCACCATGCATATCAGTAATAAAAAAAACTTACCACCAGTGCGCGGCGACCTTCGTATTGAATCGCAATTTCTGAATTGCATATTTTGCACGTCGCAGTGAAATCACTTTTTTTCCCAATCCAGCTCTGAAAATCTGAATCACTCAACCATTTTTCGTTGATGTACATTTTTTTTGCTTGATGGTTTTACTGATTCCATTTTGCGATAATACTGAGAAAACTACTGATTTCTAACTTAAATGAGTCTTTTTCCACAATAGAACGAGAACGTCGCTTATGTACTGAATACTGAATGTTGTGTAATATATTCTCACCCTGGTGAAAACTCACTCATATATCATATACATAATAGTGTCAATAAGCGACGTTCTGTTGTGAAAAGACCCACTGTAAACAAACAACTAAACTACATCAACCTCTGCTTCTAACGGATAAAGTTAAATAATAATCTAGCGCTCTCGCGGTAATCAAGTCAAAGTCGAGTCACGACATGAGCAAGGGGCAAGCGGCACGATTTGCTATTGCTTCAGAATTATATTGGTAAGGTGTCGGTGTAGTTCGAGCACAAATAATAATTTAAGCGATCCTTAGTAAGGGCGAAGGGCGCCGATGTAAACTAAATGAATACTTTTTTCTTTGTGGACTTTGGAGTTGTTTATTTTTGTTTGATTAAAGATTTCCGGGATAGTACAATAAAATTCCGGGATCCGGGACGACCTAACAAATTCCGGGATTTTCCCGGATTTCCCGGACGTCTGGCAACCCTAGATGCAACTGAATGGCTTATTGTTATATAATGATAAGCCTCAAATCGAAAAATGTCCCCACATTTTTCTATTTTATATTTTACTTTAAAAAATGCGTTAATTATAAAAAAGTTTAAGATATTATTTACAAAATATAAAAATAATGGACATTAAATAAACGTATTACATTTGATTGTTGTGATAAATACATTAGCTAAACAATGTCCAATAATTATAAATTTTTGTGGTCTTTTAGCACCAGTAATTGAGCCAGTCATATCAGCTTGTAGAGACATTCGCGACATATGTGTGGAAATTTTACTAAAAAAAATTAGAGAGGATGATGATACAGATAAGTCAGTTTCACAAATAAGTAACAAATCGACCCTTCTGTGCAGCTTTAACACTAAACCTGTAAACTTTGTATTGGAAGAATTCTGTTGGGAGAGAAACTCTCTTGGTGAGTCTAAGGGTATGATACGAACATATGGAAGTAAGAGTATAATATTGGACTTGAAGCCAGGAAGACAATCTTTTAGGTAGGTAGTTTGTCTCAAGTAGGTTACAGGTGTATCTTCTTTTTTATTGTTGCCGGTATATGTTGTATATTGTGTGTATATGGCACTATACGTTTTTAAAAGCCTTATGTCTTTTTCAGGTTATGGGTATATGCGCATTGCCCTTATGTACTGCAGGTATTTTCTGATACACCAATGACCATTGGATCCCATGAAGAATATGTTTCATCTTGTACGGCTGAGTCCCAACTTTTGACAAATCTGTGTTTTGAATTATCCAGTTGTTTTGGTTAGTGTTTTTTAATTTGTAGTTTATTATACAAAGTTTGTCTGCAATATATGTATATATATATATATATATATATATATATATATATATATATATATATATATATATATATATATATACAGGGTGTTAAAAATTTATTTTTATTTTGGTTTTCCGCAAGTAATTTTTGAAATAATATCTATATTTGGACAAAAATTGGTATTTGGGGATTTTTCAATATGAGAAACTCAAATTTGATCGTAGTTTCACCCTTAATTGTAGGGGGCGCCACCTACAGTTTTTTTTTCTTTCGGGAAGTCACAACTTTTTCGATCATGTATGTATCACATTTTCTAGAAGAAAAATCGATTCCTATATCATTTTTACGTAGAAATGATACACTTATCAAAAGTCGCTACAAGCAGCCGTTTTCGAAATATTTTGATTTAAATTAATCGATGCATGGGTTTGGCAAAAAGTGAAACAATTTTGAAAACTTTTTTTTTAATCAACATAGAAACATTTTAAATGGAAACTTTTAAACAATAATAAACTATGAAACACAAAACTAAATTAAAATCACAATAAATGTTGGAAATGTCTACCTTCTTGCTGTATGCACGCATCCAATCTCCTTCTGATTGATTCGCGTAGTCTTTGGAAAATTCCTGGAGTATTTTGTATCGTTCTACAAGAGTTAATTATTCGATTCCTTAATTCTTCTTCATTTTGGATGGGTGTCTTGTAAACTAAGGATTTTAGATGTCCCCAAAGAAAAAAATCCAAACTGTTAAGGTCTGGAGACCTAGGGGGCCATGGTTGAGGCCCTCCGCGACCTATCCAACGGTTACCAAAAGTACGATCTAAAAATTCTCGCGCTAGGATGCTAAAATGTGCCGGGGCACCATCACCATCATGCATAAACCACATTTCATTTCGTAGTCTAAGCGGTACATCTTCCAGTAAAATGGGCAAATCTTCTTCAAGAAAATGACGATATCTCGGTCCGTTTAATCTTCCTGGTATAAAAAACGGGCCTATTAAATAATCCCCAAGGATTCCTGCCCATACGTTAAGAGAGAACTGTTCCTGGAAATGTGATTCCTGTATCGCATGGGGGTTTTCCTCTGACCACAAATGATTGTTGTGAAAATTGCGTATGGCGTTGCGAGAGAAATTTGCTTCGTCAGTAAACAGGATTTGATTTTTAAATAAAGGATTGTGAATAAGGCATTGCTGAAACCAATGACAGAAATTGAAGCGTACTGGAAAATCACGAGGGAGGAGTGCCTGAACTCTTTGAATATGGTAGGGATATAACAAATTATCAATTAAAATTTTCCATACTAGCACATGGGAAATGTTTAACGTCAGCGCTACCTTTCTTGAGCTTGTTTCCGGGTGTTCTCCTACCAGAGTAAGAACCGCTTCCTCCGTTTCTAGGGTTCTTACCGTCTGATGTGCACCCGACAGATGTGCCGCTTTCTCAAATCTTCCTGTTTCCCTTAACCGAGCGTGAATTCTTGAAAACGATTTTGACGTAGGAGTTGTGCGGTTCGGATAACGCTCCTGATACAAACGTTTAGCCTCACATGCATTTCCATTAGCAAGTCCGTATAAAATGTATATCAGCATACTCAGCATTGGTAAAGTTTGCCATTTTTTAACAAATAATAATGACACAATAATAACTGACATAAAACTATTTAGCTATTGACATGACACAAAATAAACATTGGAATATACTTACTAGCCTACTTGATACTTTTATTTCAATTTTCTTTCAGTATTTAAAATTGTTTCACTTTTTGACAAACCCATGCATCGATTAATTTAAATCAAAATATTTCGAAATCGGCTGCTTGTAGCGACTTTTGATAAGTGTATCATTTCTACGTAAAAATGATATAGGAATCGATTTTTCTTCTAGAAAATGTGATACATACATGATCGATAAAGTTGTGACTTCCCGAAAGAAAAAAAAAACTGTAGGTGGCGCCCCCTACAATTAAGGGTGAAACTACGATCAAATTTCAGTTTCTTATATTGAAAAATCCCCAAATACCAATTTTTGTCCAAATATAGATATTATTTCAAAAATTACTTGCGGAAAACCAAAATAAAAATAAATTTTTAACACCCTGTATCTCAATAATTAACGGCTTGCGGACCCATGCTTATATGAACTTTTCACCATATAAATATCTGAGGAATCGCTCTGTAAAATATTGGACACTTATTAAATATCACCCTGTATATATATATATATATATATATATATATATATATATATATATATATATATATATATATATGGGTAAATATACAGAAACGGGACAATTTGGAAATAAGAAAAATAAATTATTTTTTTTAAGATATACTTTTGCTATTAAGTTTTTAGATACCTTAAAATTTGTTAAGCATATCTGTATACCGAGCAGAGATCGCTGAAATGATTTTAAGGTTTTATCCTAGAAACCAAAAAAATTCGTGCTTCGGAATTGACCTTGTTGTACGGAGTGGACAGATACCTAAGTGAGTGTGCTATTTAAAAAAAATCCCAAATAAATTTATAAAATAGATAATTAAAACGCAAAACCTTTATGGAAAATTCAGTTTTGGGAAAAAAAACGAGAAAATAATTTTCTACGGAGTTGACTTTTATTCTAAGAAACCAACATGAAACAGTAATTTCATAAGCTATACTAACTTCACAACTTAACAAACTGTGAAAAATGCAGAAACAAGAAATTTTTATTCGTAGAAGTATAGATCAACTTAAAAATACCAATTCTGTATTCAAATGCTGCTTATTTAAATGTAAAAAATTCAACAATAAAAAATAAAAATGTTCATGAACACCAAAATTAGCAAAATTAGGCAACATTTTTATATTTTGATAATAAAGATCGTTTAAAAAAGTGATGTCCTCTTTTATCTACGAATGGGGGCTTAAGTACTTTTTCAACGTCGGTTTTGTCTAAAAAATAAACCTCATCTACCATTGGAAATACGAAACAGTTAGACTTTGTTTTTCTAAGGTATTTTACCTCATAAACACCACTTCTAGGTTTACTTAATACAATTCCAACCTAAAATTTAATAACTTTTTTGCCTGTAAACTTAACCAACAAAAAGTCCCCAACATTTGCTTCCTGGTAATATTTTTTCTTAATAAAGGAAAGTGGCAGATTTTCGTTGTCACTACTGTCGCTTGAATCATCGTCGGAAGTTGAATAAATATCGCTGTAACGTAAACGTTTAGGATTAGGTTGAATGGACTGAGAAAAAATTGGCTGATTCTCTTTGTCGTCGTCGGCTTCTAAATCTGTCTGGGGAGGAATTTCACCTATTTCTAACCTGCAATCTAAACGGTTAGTTAAGAAAATATACACGTAAATTATTATATGATTTTCATCTCAGGGTTTAAAAAATACATTAGAGTGTTAAAAATTTAAAACTGCCATAACAGTTTTGTAAAAAACTGATTTGTTTTTAGCTAAAAGGATACCTTTGACCTCTAATGAGCCTATTTCATAATGCTCACATACTGAATCGAGCCGGCACGAGAAACATGACAATCTTCGAAAATGTAACAGTTTTGCATTTCTCATCCAAGTCACCTGATGAGTTTTTAATACTCCCTTAAAACGATTGATATTTTTTGGTAAGACTTGGTCTTTGATATCTTCTGTAGGAATGTATAATATACTGACATTTTTTACGTTAGCCTTAAGGACCTCACCAAGAACCTTAACACTGGGAATATCATTTCCATGGGCCACAATATTATCGGCAATTCTCTTCAGACATCCACCAATCCCGTCCGGTGCCCCCTTACCATGTCCCTTTTCCGAATAATTCCATGTTAATGCTGTAGTACTCTTGGGCAACATCTTTGGAATCTCTGATCCAAAAATATGGAACATTTTATAATTCCTATATTGGGTAGAGGGACCATCACTGATAAAATGTACTTTTGTTAATTCTGGAAGTAAACGAGATAAATAATCAAAAATCGGTTGTAAATGGGCAAGAATAGCGACGGGATCCTTTCGAGCTGATTCAGATATACTACAGAAACACTTTCTTTTTATATATTGGCCATTATTATAGCATACCACAAGGGTATGTAGAACAGCTTGCTCTTTTGAGCCACCAAAATGTAGAGTTTGGATCTCTCTGTAATATTTACATACGTAATTTTCAGAGAAATCCATAAGTACAACTACTTCATTTAAGTCCAACTGACTTTTTAATTTATCAAGTTCAAAATATTGATGTTTTTTGTTAGCCAAATGCTGCATATACCTAACTGACGACGTAGAAAGCATATCAACTAGTTCTTGTTTTGTACATCTCAATTTAGCTTTTAAGGATTTTTTACAGACTTTTTGTTTCCCATCTATAAAAATAGTCTCAGTTCTAGTTATCCACTTCCAATATGTGGTATCATCTTGTGCTAGAAAATCATTAAATACCAAAGTTTTGTTACAGCAGTTGGTACATGTCCTCTCAAGGCAACTTTCTGTACTCGACTCACAACACAATGTTTGGCACAACTTCTCCGCGGAATTTGCATTTGTTATGTGTAAAATTTTTAATTTTTGTGTCATCAGTTCAAAATTTTCGCAAGTTATGCATAGACAGGTATCTCTCCTGTTGATATTGGGATGGACTATCCAGAATGGTCGCAGTCTACAGAATAAAGAATAACTAATAACACAGTTTTGTTTTTCGAGGAAGTGTTTATGTAAAACTTTGAGAGGTTTGTTTAAAAGTCTTTTTTGTTTCTTTATTCCACATCTTGATAAGCCGTCCTTTTTCCCTGGACAAAGTCTACTTGCTTCGTCGTTTTCTAAAAAGTTTGTTACTTTTTTTCTTAAATCCTTTAGTTTTAACGCACGTTTTCCTTCCTTTGTACTCCTAATTTTTTGTGTTTTATAACTTAAAAATCTCATTTTTCCCAGTAATCTGTATTTTCTAATCATTTCTCCCGAGACTATTTTTCGAGCCTTTAAACGATCTTGTTTATTAGAAATACCTCTTAAATTAGAATTTATTTGAGAAACCAAAACCTCTCCAAACAGAAACTTCTTTCTAACGTCATCAGGGACTTTGTACTTTCGAATCAGATTATTGACTGTGGTAGTCGGTGTGCCAGATTTTTTTCTTTTCCATCTATCCCTATAATATCGTGTTTTGTATTTATTAAGTTGTTTTCTTAACTTTGCTATCTCAGTATTTAGTTTTTCAATCCTTCTATATGCTCTCGCTCTGTCTTTCCTTATTTGCTTTCTTCCCACATGTTTTCTGCTGGTGCTTGGTATTTCTTCGGTAGGAATTGGGCTTTGAGGTGGGGTAGTCTCTTCCATGTAAACTGCAAGATTTTTTTTAAGTGCTTTAGCTTTTTCTCTACTTTCTCTCTTACTTTCTGCCCACTTTTTCCTCGTAGCCTTTTTATCACGCCTAGACAACTCACTAATCTTCTTTACTTTTCCTTGCTCCACACGATTTTCCCATCTTGCCCTCTCGTTTGCTTTTTCTAAGGCGTGTGCCTGAGGGTTATTTCTTAGTTTCAGCCTTCTAAGTCGCTGTAATTCAGTTTTTCTTTTCCTGTTTTCTTCTTCGGATTTTCTGCTTGCCGTTTCTATTAAATTATAAATTTGTCACAATATTGTAATGACAAATAAGATAAATATGGTCCACTCAGACGCTTACAGTCCACTCCGAGGCCAGAACAAACCCCGGAGTGGACGGCCTCGGAGTGGACATGTTTGTGTGTTTCTGTTTTAAAATTCTTGCAAATTAATAAATAATTAAACCATATTTATTTCAATAATATATACTCTTTTGGTACACAAAACCAATTTAAAAAATAATAAAAATAAAAGATATTATGTAATTTGTTTAAGATTCGGTGTTGACTGTATACAAACATACGCTTACCTTTTGTTCTGCGTATCACGTTAGTTCACAACACTTCTGCAAAATCTGTGTACTATCTACCGCGATTCACTAACAACTGAAGGTTGTTTAACCGTTGCACGCATTGAATTTGGCAACGCATACGCGTTATTCTGAGAATGTTGTCGAATTGTTTGTGGCTCGGGGTGGACACAAAAACATAGTTACGAAATTTAGCTTAAAATATTTATTGATTATGAAAGCTGAGAAAAATCGAATTTTGCATCAAGATAAAACCAAGCTTAAAGAAGCCTATATTTACATATATTTAGTGCACATGCTTAAACTGTAGATAATACAGTATGTTAAACACTAAAAAATAGGGTCAGTTACAGCTTCGGAGGTGGACATTTTAGCATTTTGTGTTGTGTCAAAAAAAAATTAATAAAAGCTTTGTAGTAACCACGTTTCAGAGCTGCTTGAACTAAGTCTAAGCTGTATATTAGTTCTTAGAATTTGATTTACTTTATTGTTATAACGTTAGTATTTGTAAGTTTCACAAATTGTCCCATTTCTGTATATCGGCCCATATATATATATATATATATATATATATATATATATATATATATATATATATATATATATACATATATATATATATATATATATATATATATATATATATATATATATATATATATATATATATATATATATATATATATATATACAGCGTGTCCAGAAAAGTTCTAGACATATGGGAATTTTCTTTATTGTTGATTTTACGAAAAAAAGTTATTCTTTATAAAAAGTTCTGCTTGATTCGCAAATAATATTGACATATCAAAGCTTAAGATATCTTGTACAGGGCGGCAAAAAAATGCAGAAACACAGAATTGCGATAAGAGAGAAGTACCCTCAATTTTTATTTTAGAGCAAATTGTTATAAGAAATCTTTACTAAGGACTACAAAACGAGGTCAGATACAATTTTTCGTTGAACTATTTTAATTTACAGGGTACCATAAAAAAACCTTTGGAAAATATTTTTTTATTTTATTTCTTTAACATTTACCGGCAACAATTTTGCAACAACTATGTGTAATACTATAGTAACGAATATTGACGTGTTAGTCAAAAATCATTTACTATTTTGCGACTTATTAACAAAAGTTGTTAGTTAGTTTCGTCATGGTTGTAAAGTTAACGCTGCATGAGAAAATAGAAATTGTACTTATCGTCGGAGATCACTATAACTCTATTAGGGAAGCCGCACTCATATTTAATAATAGACACCCTGACAAAATGGTATGTAGCGCCACTATAGCAAATATAATGAATAAATTTATGGCTACTGGTTCCGTCGAAAATGTATTTAAGAAACAACATAACAAATGGTCCACAACAGAAGAAAATCAACTCAATGTCATGCAAGCGGTTATCGAAAACCCGAAAATTTCTTTAAGAAAACTGTCAGAAACTATTCCAAATGACGTCAAGAAGTCTACTGCTAGTAAAATTTTAAAAATAAATAAATTTCATCCATATAAACCGAAATACGTTTACACGCTTCTTCCCAGAGATTTTGATTCTCGTTTCCTATTTTGCGCGTGGTTCCAAGGCGAGTGTGAAGATGATCCTTTTTTTGCAAGAAAAATATTTACGGACGAGGCCATGTTTACTTCCAACGGCGTGGTATGCACCCAAAATTGTCGGTGGTGGAGTGACAACAATCCAAATTTTATAATCGAATGCCGTAGTCAATATTCATTTAAAACCAATGTTTGGTGTGGCATTTTAAATGATCGGATCGTTGGACCATACTTTTTTCGACAAAATATAAATGCTGCCATTTACCTGGACTTCTTAAGGAACCAGTTGTCTCAATTTCTTGACGAACTGCCACTAAATATAAGACGTATAATTTGGTATCAACATGATGGAGCCCCATGCCATAGTACTAACACAGTAACTGGGTATTTGAATGAAGTATTTCCGCAACGTTGGATAGGTAGACGTTCAAATATTCCTTGGCCAGCCAGATCGCCTGACATCACACCCCTGGACTTCTTTTTATGGGGCCGATTAAAAGAAATGGTGTATAAGCATAGACCTTTTCAGGATATTGACCATCTTGAAGCAGTAATAACAAACTGTGTCCAGGAAATCACTCCCAATATGATACGGGCGACAGTATCAGAAGTAACAAGACGTACTGTAGTTTGCATGGAAAAAGAAGGAGGGCATGTGGAGACATAATCTTTTATTTTAAACTATCTGTTTTTAGATCACTGATGTTTAGATGTTTTTGATGTTTCTTATAACAATTTACTCTAAAATAAAAATTGTCCCTCTTAACGCAATTCTGTGTTTCTATAGTTTTTTGTCGCCCTGTACATGATATCTTAAGTTTTGATATTTGCGCATCAAGCAGAACATGTGTGCAATACTGTTGTAACGAAAATTGACATGTTTACGTAATTACTTTCAAACAAGAGGTAATAAAAATGCTCAATGTATTTTTTATGGTACCCTCTAAATTAAAATAGTTCAACGAAAAATTGTATCTGACCTCGTTTTGTAGTCCTTAGTAAAGTTTTCTTATAACAATTTGCTCTAAAATAAAAATTGAGGGCACTTCTCTCTTATCGCAATTCTGTGTTTCTGCATTTTTTTGCCGCCCTGTACAAGATATCTTAAGCTTTGATATGTCAATATTATTTGCGAATCAAGCAGAACTTTTTATAAAGAATAACTTTTTTTCGTAAAATCAACAATAAAGAAAATTCTCATATGTCTAGAACTTTTCTGGACACGCTGTATATATATATATATATATATATATATATATATATATATATATATATATATATATATATATATATATATATATATAAATGGAAAATGATATATATATATATATATATATATATATATATATATATATATATATATATATATATATACAATACCAATTAATAGAGAAATTTCATTTCTCCAATGTTGAACATAAACTTTCCAACTTCAATTTTTATCTAAACATAAACCCGATGATTTTATGTTAGTTGAATATATTATAGGTACCTCCTTAAATGTTAAAAATGTGTTAATTTTATATAACTGATTTTTTCTATTACCATAAAAGATTCTTTTTTAAATTGAGAGCTAATTTATAACATGCAAGTCATGTAAAAACTTTGTTTAAGTCATTGTTAATGTTAAAATAATTATTTTAATATTAAATTATAATTTAGTTATTATTGTCCACAAAATATAATTGTATTGTCTGCAAATAATTTTAGGCCATCTTTTAAACTTAAATGTAAAATATAATTTATATAAATGAGAAAAAGAATAAAACCCAAGATAGACCCCTGTGGGACACCACATTTGATATTTTTGGAAGAATTTATTTAATTAATACAAACAAAAAATTAATTTATACAAACTGTTTACGTCCCCTTAGAACAGTGGTTCCCAACTGGTGATACGCGTGCCCCAGTACGCGAGAGCATTTCTGGTAGTGCTCAGAAGGGTTCAATTATAATACAAAACAAAAGTACTTGTGTATAGAATTTATTTGATCCCCGTTAAGAGTTGGAAGGTAACCAGTGGTACGCCACGACCCTACAAATTTCTCAGGTGGTACTCACTTACAAAAAAGTTGGGAATTACTGCTTTAGGCAATTTGGAAACCAAATGTAAATATTTTCTTTATTTCTACATTAGACAGACATTGTAATAAGATACTGTGATTTACTGTATCAAAAGCCTTACATAATTCCATAGACACTAAGCAACACTTCCTGCCGTTATTAAAAATCCATTGAATATTGGTAACAACATCGACCTTAGTGTTAGGCTCATGAAAACCATATTGTCCCAAAAAGGCAATTTTTGTTATTATTACCCAATCATATTGTGTATAACTTATTATATTTAAAATTACTGGTAGTACAGAAATAACCATTATTTACCAATAGATTCTCTACAAATAAGTTATCAACCCGTTTCCGACACACTGACAATAGATTAACAACAAATCAACAACTGTTTAACAACGGAAACCGGTCTGAAACCCTACTGCAGCCAAGGATTTTTATATTACGAACCGCATTAAAAATTTTAAAATAGCTGCATGTAAATGTTAAGCCTTTTAATTAGATGTTCCTTGCAGAAAGGCAGTCCTTTTTTAAGCTTAACGTGAAAAACTTAACTAAGGTTAGAAAAATAGTAGAAAAGAAACCTAAAATAATTTAATAATTTTGATTACAAATTTGAAATCCATTTGAATAACATGTATCAATGTAAAGATCAGTTGCTTTGTTTCTATCTAAGAGATTTATATTAATATCTCCTATGATCCATGTTTTTTTTCCAGCGAAATTAGAAAGTTCGTTATCTAAAAAATCAATAACATTTTGACAGTTTTTTGGCGGATTGTATACTGATGCAAACATAGTATTAATTTCCTGAATTTCAGCTATTATGTAACATATATTTTTTTCATTTGTTATTTTAAGTGTATTATATTTTATATCATTGGAAATAAACATTCCAGTTCCGCCCCCTTTCTTATTTCTACAAGCATATATTGAGGAATATCCAGATATGTTATAGTAGTTTGTTTCATTTTGAAATACCCATGTTTCAGAAACTATAATTATGTGTATTTTATGCTTAATGGAAGCAATTAAAATTTCCATTTCACTTATTTTATTTTTAATTGATCTTGCATTTAAGTACAGTACGTTAAAAAGAGTACTATCAGTTATTTGATTATTATTATTATAATCTTCAATGTCATCATAGCATTTATTGTTGTTCATTCAAATAAGAGAGAAAAAATATACGTTAAATTTATATTCAACTTATTACTTTTTGAAATTTATTGGAACTCATTTTTGCAATAATTCTTCTATATGAGTGGGGCTGGCTATTGGTATTATTTTACTATCATCAGTTTTTCTACAATAAATTTTTCCATTTTTGATCCATACAAATTTGAAATTTTTTTCTTTTAATTTTTTTGCTCTGTTGAATAAGTTTCTGGTTTCTTTTGAGATATCTTCATTAATATAAATAATTCTTGAAGGACCTTCTATTCCACAGTCGTTAGTTGTTAAATTTCTTTTTTGTTTTTTCTACTTCAGTACTTCATTTCTCATTTCACTTGTTTTAAAGGATATTAAAACTGGTTTAGACGGATTTTCTTTAGATATTAATTTGGTAGTAAAGTCATTATTTTCAAAAGAAACACCTAATGTATTTAGTATTTGTCCCATTTCTGTATCAGTGTTTTTCCCACCATTTGTTCCAAAAACCACTAAATTTTTTAATTTATTTTCGTTTTTCTCTGATGGAATTCTCAACTGTAGTTCAAGCATATCTTTTTGAAGTTCTCTTATTGCATTTTTCATATTATCATTGTCTTTTTTCAGTTTCTTATTTTCTTCTAATAATTCTTTTATTGTCTTTTGTACACCATCTAACATTTCACTATGAAAGTTCATTGAGTTTTCTATTTCAGAGAATTTTTTATTCATTACTAAAAGTATTTCCCTATTAGTAGGATTCGGTTTAGTCAAAATATTATCGATTTCTGCTAGAGATTGATGTAGAGAATTATTATTTTGGAAGTTTACATTTTTTTTCATAGACTGATCATCTGAGTCACAATCACTTTCAGTCAAATAATTTTCTATCCTTTTTTTATGTACACAAAATTTACATACCCATTTCAAATTTTTATTTTTTTGACATTTATTGTATTCACTTTCTTGTAGCCCAGTACATTTCTTATGAAACCATTCACCACATGTTCCATTACACAAAATACAATGTTGTTTTTTCGTGGTATTTTCTTTACATTGCCTGCAAATATATTTTTGTTTGTTGTTACAGTTTGATGATCCTCCTTCCCGTTTTTCTTGAGAGGAAACAATAAATTTATTTAATTTATTCTTGCATTTTTGACTGGCTTCGGGATATTTTAGAGGGAGATATCCATTTTCATCATCTTCCGATTCAGAATGTTTCGTTTTATTTAATTTTTTGTTCATACCTGTTGAACTGAATTGAGTGTAGAGATAGAAATATGTAGAGAGTTAAAATAAGCAAATAAAAACTGTGAAATTCGTAATTTGGTTTTGTAGTAATTTTAGGTCGCTGGTTCTTTATATTATTTTTCCAAATAGCAAATACATTAATAGTTAATTATAACGGAATGCTGGTTTAGAGTTTTTTCACCTACCTTTCCGTTGACTTGAATACACATTCAATTCCACGTGGAAACACTGCCTTCGCGCTCCTGGTTTTGAGAGTACCGAACGGCGGCGGCGATAGTCGTGTCTCGAGATTTATTTTAGAACTATTCTCTGCTGGCAGGAACTTCGCACCTCAAACCAGCATTTTTACATGAACAAAAAAGGATTGCGCGGAATGCAAAATAAATCAACCAGATTTACTCGAAATAGCAAAACATATAAGAGTGCAATTAATATTTATTTTTTAATCCCAGAAAAATACCCGTTTGTACAAAATTAACAAATTGGTTCTCTCTTTAGAAAATTTAAAGAAATTAAAGAAAATAATTTTGAATTGTTGAACGCACACATAAACATAAAATAAAACAAAGAGTGCGGCTTAAACATCACCGCCCACTTTGAAATGCTTGCATTTAAACAAAAAAAAATTAATTATTTGGTAAAGGACAAAGCTTTACCAATGGTCTTTGCAGAAGACCAGAAGCAGTGCGTACTGTGGCAACTCTTGCAATGCCATCTGGGCCACAGTGAAGTTTCACAACTCTTCCCAACTTCCATGTTAAAGGAGAAGATGTATCATTTTTTATAAGAACATCTGAATTTTCTTCGAGACTAGCAGTTCTCTTATTCCATTTATACCTTTGCTGCAAAGTATTTAAGTAGCTGTTGTGCCATCTTTTCCAAAAATCCTGATGCAGACGTTGCAATAACTGCCAGCGACTTAAGTGGTTAAGTGGTAAGGCTTGAAGATCAGGATCAGGCAAAGAGGTTAAGGGTTCTAGAGTAAGAAAGTGTCCTGGAGTGAGAACGGATAAGTCAGAAGGATCGCTACTTAACGGACAAAGAGGTCTCGAATTCAGTAATGACTCTATTTGGCACAACACTGTGTAGAATTCCTCGTAAGTGAGAACTTGATTACCAATAACTCGGTAGAGGTGTGATTTTGTGGATTTAATTTCAGCTTCGAACAAACCTCCGAAATGTGGAGCACTTGGTGGATTAAAACACCATTCAATTTTTTCTTCGGCGGAAGAATCTTTCATATATTTACACACTTTTTCTAGTTCGTTTGACGCACCAATAAAGTTGGTCCCTTGATCACTGAAAATCCTTACACAGCGTCCTCGTCGAGCTATAAACCTTCTTAAACAAGCTAAAAAGGCTTCAGAAGAAAGGTCTGACGCAAGTTCAAGGTGAACAGCCTTTGTGGTGGCACACACAAAAAGACAGAGATATGCCTTCTGTGCCTTGACTCCCCGTGATTTACCAAGAGTTACCATAAATGGACCACCATAATCAACTCCCACTATGGAAAAAGGTTTTGCTTGCAAAACTGTAAGTGAAGGTAGATTGCCCATAAACGGTTGAACTGGGGTAGGGTTGAGCCGATAGCACTTATGACATCGAGAGAGAGAACGGCGGATAGCACGCCTGGCAGAAAGTATCCAAAAGCGCTGTGAAATGAGAAATTGTAGGGTTTGAAGACCTGGATGAAAGTTATCTTTGTGAATCTGTTCAATAATTAGTTCTGTCAAACGGTTCTTTTGTGGAAGTAGCGCGGGAAATTTTCTGTCATATGAGAGACCTGAGTAAACTAAACGACCGCCCACTCTGAGAATACCAGCGCTTCCAATAAAAGGATTTAAACTTCTAAATGGTTTCGAAAGAGGTTTGGAACGTTCAAGGTTTTCGATTTCTGCAGAAAAAGAAATATGTTGAACTCGCTTAACTAGAACAAGGAGAGCATTATGAAGGTCCGATGCAAGAAACGGTCCATTTTTGCGTTCAGTCGGATTATTGAAATTGTAAATAAATCGAAGTATGTAACATATAATCCTTTAATTTTTTGAAAGGGCAGAAAATTTTTCCAAAAGAGAATCTATAGATGAAAGCGAAACAAATGCGACAAGAGTTATCTTCCTTTCCTCCTCGCACACGGGTGCGGTCATGTCACAGTCATTGGAGTTTGGCCACAATGACTGATCCAATTTGAGCCACTCTGGACCGTGCCACCACCGAGAACACGATACGAGTTCAGAAGGAAGTAATCCTCGAGATGCTACATCAGCAGGATTATCGTCCGAGGGAACGTGACGCCAGTAAAGGGGAGAGATATTTTCCTGGATTCGAGTCACCCAGTTGCTTACAAAAGATTTCCACCGATGGGGAGAGTCCCTTATCCAAGCAAGAGCTACTGTGGAATCAGACCAAGCAAAAATTTGGTCAATATTTACCTTTTCTGAATAAAGCCTTAAGAGCATGCCTATAAGATCAGAGAGAAGCAAGGCTGCGCATAATTCTAGTCTTGGGATAGAGATTCTTTTTAAAGGGGCGACCTTACTTTTTGCATAAACGAGCCTTACTTGAATATCATCGGTGAGATCAGATCGAAGATATACAACTGCAGCGTATCCCTTTTCGCTACTGTCACAGAAACCGTGAAGTTGCCCAGAGAGCGTAGGACTGGAAAAGAGAAATCGAGGAATTTTAATCTTTGACAGACATGGTAATTCCTGTTTATAGATTTTCCATTTTTCCATAACATTTTGTGGAGGAGCCTGGTCCCAGTTTATTCCTAGGGTCCAGAGATGTTGAATCAAATGTTTTGCAAAAAATGTTAAAGGACTAAGAAAACCTAAAACATCATATATTCGGGCGAGTTCAGATAATATCGTTCGCTTTGTACCCTCTCTGTTTAGCGGCTTGACCGAGTATGAAAATGAATCTGAATCTGGATTCCAATTTAATCCAAGAACTTTAATTCCTAAGGACTCATCAGAATCAAACTCCCTAGAAACCTGTTGCTGACGACACGATTCAGGAATACTTTCGAGGAATTGAGAAATATTGGATGTCCATTTTCTTAGTTCGAAACAACCACATCGAATAAGAGAAATGAGTTGATCTCTAGCAGAGATCGCCTCAGACAGCGAAGAGAAACCCGAAACAGTCATCTACGAAAATATCGTTACGCAGAATTTCACTAGCAGTAGGGAATTTATGTCCTTCATCTCGAACTAACTGAGCAATAGTTCGTAGAGCAAGAAACGGTGAAGACTTAACACCGAAAGCAACTCTTAAAAGACGATAGATTTGAACTGGTTGATCGGTAGAGAACCGCCAAAATAATCTTTGATAATCAACATCATTTTGAGAAAGACATATCTGAGAGTACATCTGTTTAATATCGGCGGTGAAGACGCAAACATGACATCGGAATATGAGAAGAATTGAAGCAAGATCCTTTTGTAATTTTTCACCTGTCATTAAAGTGTCATTTAAAGAACTACCTAAATCACATTTTGCTGATGCATCCATTACAACTCGAAGTTTGGTTGTAGAGGAATCAGGACGCATTACGCAGTGATGTGGAATTAAATAATTTGAGTTTGAATCCGGTGATAAATTTGGGACTAACTCCATATATCCTGAATTTATATATTCTCTCATGAAATTAGAATATTCTTCATAGAGAGAACGCTCATGAAGAAGACGCCTTTCCAAAGACATAAATCTTCTGAAAGCAACTGATTTTGAACCTGGAAATGATGGATTTGTTTTCTTAAAGGGCAGTGAAACTATGTATCGACCCGAAGAATCACGATGAGTGGTTTTAGAATAATGTTCCTCGCACAGAGTATCTTCAGGTGACCTTGATTGAATCTTGGGTACCTCTTCAAGCTCCCAAAATTTTCTCAAAGTGTCATCTAACGAGGGTTCAAAAGAAGTGAAGAAAGAAAATGGCGAAGTACTAGAATCGAAGGACACTTTACCAAGAGCAATCCAACCAAATACCGTTCTCATCAAAGATGGTTCCTGATCATTACCAACCTGCAAACCGTTTTCCAGAATATAGGGGAATATTTCTGATCCCAAAAGTAAATCAACGTTAGCAGGTTTGTTGAAGGCAGGATCTGCGAGTTGAATTTTCGAAATGTTTGTCCAATTTTGAATAGGAATAAAATCAGTAGGCATTTTTAAACATATTTTTGGTAAGACAACAGCTTCAAATCGGAAAATTGGATCAAATTTGGCTTGCGGACGAAGAACGCAGTTGACCAAACCAGAAGCTTGAGAATAAGCCTGACCGACACCAAAAACAGACAGAGCAGCCCTTGAGCGAGGTAGGCCTAAACGGTTGGCACATCTATCAGAAATAATATTTACTTGGCTACAATTGTCAACTAAAATTCGAATGGGTTGAAAATTTCCATAGGCATCGAGTATTTCAGCCTGTGCAGTGGCAAGAAGCACTGTGGATCTAGAACAAGAAGATTGAGTTTGAGCGCTAAACGCATTATTTGATGAACGTATAACACAATTAGAGAAATGAGAACTTGAGGGTTCAGTCACACTAATCTGAAGAGAAGAATGACCTTGAGATACAGCCGGCTGCGAAAAATTAGAAATCTGAGGCTGAGGCACTGAATAACCTAGAGAGCACGGTTGTTCAGATTGCGAATTTGCTGAATTTTGAGAGGGATTAATAGGCTGTTGGGAACGATAAGAATTTTGTTGTGGTCTGTCATAGTGTAGAAGAGAGTGATGTCTATATTGGCAGACTTTGCATGTTCTCTGCAAGAAGAAAGCGAGTGAGCAGAGTGTAAACAGTTAACACACCATTTATTTTGCCTCACTATTTGTGAGCGTTCATGAGGAGTTTTGGAAAGAAAACTAGGGCACATATAAATGAGATGGTTTGCTGAGCTGCAAAAAATACAAGGGTGAGGCGCAGGTTTGTTACCATCTGAAGTGGTATTTGAGACAAAGGAATTGTGAGATTTTAAATTCTTTAAATAGTTGTTCTTATTTTGAAAATTTTGAGACGAAACTTTGGCTGAAGTCAAGGCAGCCGATTCAAGAGCAGTGCATTGTTTTTCAAGAAATTCTCTGAGTTTTTCATACGAAGGGATGTCTGTAGAAGCATCTTGTAATTCGAAACGTTTTACTGTTGTTGAGTCTAATTTTTGAATCATTAAATTAAACATAACAAAGTCCCAATTTTCTGTAGGCAGGCCCAACATTTTTAGAGCCGCTAGGTTTTCAGTAAATGCATTTAATAATTTTCTGAGACCTTCTGCAGAATCATTTGTCAGTCTAGAGGTGTTCATAATTTTAGACCAGTAAGTATTACTTAGTAAACGAGAGTTCTGATAACGTTTCATTAAAGAGTTATATGAAATTTGATAATTATCAGCAGTTAGAGGTAGAGCCTTTACTAGAGCCAGAGGTTCGTCTTTAAGAGATGCCATTAAGTAATTGAATTTCTGAATATTATCAAGAGATGTATTATTGTGAACTAATGAGTTAAATAAATCTATAAAAGTTGTCCACTGTGTATAATTACCATCAAAAGTAGGCAAAGTTATTTTTGGCAACTTAGCAACAGAGCCATGAGAAGTAGGATTGGAAGTTGTTGGCGTTACTACTACATTTTTTAAAGTAAACAAATCATCATGTATTTGCCTAATACTGTAGTATTTATCAAGAAAATCTGCTCTTACATTTTTTTCCTCATCAAAATCACTATCTTCCGAGTTTGCAAGAGTATTTATCAAAGCAATATGATTTTTTTCAAATTCTGCATATATGTCATCTATCCTAGAACAAATCACATTTAATCGTGAATGTAAACTTTTATCTACAGCGGCAGATTGAGCCAAACTATATGCGGAATACATCTGATCAATATACATTTCTCTAACAGCGCGAAGCTGTTTAATTTGTTTTGAAGGCATAATGAATATAAAAAATATAATTTTATTAAATTTAAGGATTTATAAACTTGGTTCAATAAATAAAGAATTAAGTAATTAGAATTTATAAGTATTTTTTAATAGTTACTTTTGATGAGAAAAAACACAATGAAAATAATTGTTGTGCGTATAAACAACAAGGTTAAAGAAAAAACCGCTAATCAAGAAGAAAATAATTTAAATGGAATTAAGAAAAGCATTTATAGTTATGAAATTATAAATCACCGAAAAGTAAATATATTTATTTTAGAGAGAATGGTGAGTTAGAAAGAGCAATAAAATTCCACCTAGAAATTTAGAAAATTGTAAGACACTTTTACCCTGAATACAGAATTAAAATTTATTTTAAATATAAGAAATTGCACAGCACTGAAAGTTAACGGTAAATTGTTTTTATCGAAATTTTATTTAAAAAGAAAAAACAATAATATACCTGAGTGATAAGAAGCTATAAACTGGAATTCAATGTGTAAACGAAGCATTCATTTTAAAATTTTAAATACGAGAAAATAAAACCCACTGGAAAATGCTTTGCTATTCTAGAAAATCTGGCCGAGAAGGATCATGAACTGGATTGAGTGTAGAGATAGAAATATGTAGAGAGTTAAAATAAGCAAATAAAAACTGTGAAATTCGTAATTTGGTTTTGTAGTAATTTTAGGTCGCTGGTTCTTTATATTATTTTTCCAAATAGCAAATACATTAATAGTTAATTATAACGGAATGCTGGTTTAGAGTTTTTTCACCTACCTTTCCGTTGACTTGAATACACATTCAATTCCACGTGGAAATACTGCCTTCGCTCTCCTGGTTTTGAGAGTACCGAACGGCGGCGGCGATAGTCGTGTCTCGAGATTTATTTTAGAACTATTCTCTGCTGGCAGGAACTTCGCACCTCAAACCAGCATTTTTACATGAACAAAAAAGGGTTGCGCGGAATGCAAAATAAATCAACCAGATTTACTCGAAATAGCAAAACATATAAGAGTGCAATTAATATTTATTTTTTAATCCCAGAAAAATACCCGTTTGTACAAAATTAACAAATTGGTTCTCTTTTTAGAAAATTTAAAGAAATTAAAGAAAATAATTTTGAATTGTTGAACGCACACATAAACATAAAATAAAACAAAGAGTGCGGCTTAAACACCTGTATTGACAATCTAAATTGATAATTACTTGACAAATCCTTCAAAATTTTTTAAATAATTTTAATATTTTTATTTTTTTTTTAAAACTTATTTCTTACCAAACTTTAGTTTCTTCTTGTGAACTAAGTATTCTTGTATGAGTTATCTGTCTTTTACTGAATTTATAATTGGTATTTCTTCCTAAAATTTGATTTATTTGATGGAGGTTTGACTTTGACTGTCACTATCACACTAGGCGCCTCAGTTTATAAGTGTTCTAGACCACGTTATAACTAATGACGATGCTGGTTATATCAATCTGTCAGTAATAAAAAACTCCATAAGCGACCATGATATTCAGATTTTACGAATTTGTAAAAAATCAATTATTTCAAATTATCAGAAATTTTATATAAAAAAACAAGTTAATATTCAAGCAATACAAGAAGATTTAAGATCGTTAAATCTAAATTATTCAAGTGAAAATACTGTATCACAGAATTATGACTTAATTGTAAATTGTTTCGAGAAAAATACTGAATACCTAACCTTAAAAAATAAATTTAGGAAAAATTCTAAACCATGGTTCAACAATGACATATTTGCGTCTATGAAAATGCGAAATTATTATTATCAAAAATTCAAAATATACCCAGAAAACAAATTTCTGATTAACAAGTATAAACATACAATAAAAGAAGTTAAAAAAAAAAAATAAGTCAAGCTAAACAAAATTTTTATAAGAAGAAGTTTGAAGGAGCTGCTGGAAACCCCAAAAAAATCTGGATACTTTTAATTTCTGTGATGAATAATTTTACAAAAAATGATAATGAAGTAGAGTCAATAATAAACAACAATGTTAAAATAACTAATACTGAATATATAACTAACTACTTCAATGAATATTTTACATCAATTGGTGATAAAATGTCAAGTAAATTACCAAATGTTCCATTAGATTTAACTACAGAATATAAATCCGATGTCTCAATGTTGGTAGAAGATGCTGTGCCAGATGAAATAGAAGAAATAATCAATAAAATGAACATTTACAAAGCTCCAGGCTGGGACAATATTGATGTTAAAACTATAAAAAACTGTAAACATACTATGATACCTGTAATCTGCAAAGTTATTAATCAGTCACTAAAAACTGGTGATGTACCTAATGGTATAAAATATGCAAAAGTCAGACCAATTTTTAAATCAGGAAATAGAGAACAATTATCTAACTATAGACCAGTATCAATTTTGCCTATTCTCTCAAAAATATTTGAAAAAATTGTTTATAGCAGATTAATTTCACATCTAAATAAAATACATTTTTTATCTACCTGGCAATATGGTTTTCGAAGTTCAAGTGATACCAAGTGTGCAGCTGTTGACTTAATTTCAGAAATACAAAGTAAATATGATACTGGAAATAGCTGTGCAGTTGTGTCACTTGATCTTTGTAAAGCATTTGATATGGTGAATTTTTCTATTCTTCTAAAAAAATTAAATATGATAGGTATTTCTAACAATATGTTAAAATGGTTTCAAAATTACCTATATAATAGAAAACAAAAAGTATGTATTAGTAATAAATATAGCAAATCACTTAATATAAACTGTGGAGTACCACAAGGATCTATTTTAGGTCCACTTTTTTTCATAATTTACGTTAATTCAATATTTAATATCAACTTAAAGGGAAGAATTAAATTATATGCTGATGACACCACCATAATATATACTGGTCACTCAATAGATGAAATATACAATGAAATAAATCATGACATGAACAAAATTGAAATATGGTTATTTCAACATAAATTAACCTTGAACCTGGAAAAATCTTCTTATTTATGGATAATAAAAAATAAAAATTTAATTCAAAATTCTATAAAACTAAGTAATGGTTATATACACAGAGTTAAAAGTATTAAGTTTTTAGGTCTTTTTATAGATGAAAATCTGACATGGAATGAACACATTCAATACTTAAGAAATAAAATTATTGCACCAATTGGGGTACTTAAAAGAATAAGTTATTTGATTCCAATTTATATGTTGAGATCTATATATTTTTCACTAATTCATTCACATTTACAGTATTTAACTTTAATCTGGGCATCAACTTATGAAAATTTGATTAAACCGTTAAAAATCTTACCAAATAAAGCAATAAAGAATTTATATGGATTAGACAGGTTTTATCCAACTAAATTATTATACAAAAATTTTAATATTATGTCAATAAAAGAAATATATTTTTTTCAAAATAATTTATTTATTCATGAAATAATAACTAAAAGTAAACATTCTAATTTAAAAATTAATCACAGAAATGAAATTCACAATCATTATACAAGGTATAATTCCTATATAGAATTACCTGTTATTTATACTAGAGTAGGTTACAACTCAATAATGTACCAAGGTAAAAAAACATATAATTTACTTCCTGACTATATAAAAATGAAAAATATAAAGAATTTTAAGTGCCATTTAAAAAGATATATTAAGGAAAGAAGAAATGAGATTGACTGACTGCTACACAGGTTGATAAAAAAGAAAGAAAAAAAGAAAAAAGAGATAAAATTAATAATTTTTTATTGTTTTTTATTTTTAGATGTGATTTTATATGATTGCAGATTACATGTATTTTACATGCATTTTCTTTTTTTATATATATAATAATATATAGGTTTTATTATTTTGTTATTATATAAGTTTGGATATTTAGTACACTCATATAATATAATTTATACACTTAAGTGTTTTAAGTAGAGTTCCCTACATAACTATTGTAGTTTCTTGGGAAAATAAAAAGTGAAATAAAATAAATAAAAAATAAAAATGGTAAATTGCACAAAAATTACTACAATGAAATATATAATTCCTCTTTTAGGTAAACTAGTTCAGTCATTTGGGATGCCAGAATATTCAATCAGTTTACGAAATTTTTATCATTGTTATAAACCATTTCAAAATTTAGCTAAAGAAGAACTTGTTACCTTACATAACGCCTTATTTGAAGAATTTTGTAAAGTTATAGCCAACAACTGCTCATCACCGAATGCGCTTGAATGTGTTCGTCTCTTATTTTTACGGGTAAGATCGTGTTTATTTTAAATACTTTTTGAGGAATGTAAATTAAGCAAGCAATAAATTATTCCACTTTTAGTTAGTAAAAAATATAATTTGTCAGACCCTTTTAATAGACCCTGCAGCGATTTCCATTTAGTCTACGTCATCAATTACATGACAAGAAAAACCGTTTCTTAGGAAAAATAGATATTCCTCCTTGCCAAATTTTGACATAAATAATCATTTTTGATACAATTTAAAATTATGAAAGAAACAAGAGCTGGCAACAATTATTTTTTCAATTCTGTCATATTTGTATATATATATATATATATATATATATATATATATATATATATATATATATATATATATATATATATATATATATATATATATATATATATTATCAATTATATATATATATATATATATATATATATATATTGATTTTTCTGATTATCTGAATCTTACACTGTTTTTCCCTTGCACTGGTAGTCTGATTCTCATCAGTCAGTAAATGTAGAATAGATTTCGTATACAAAATTATTCTACCTTTATTTGTCTGGGGAGGAATAATAACCCCATAATACCCCCCCCCCCCCCCCCCGCCCCTAATCACGCCTTTGCCTGAGGGATAAGCATTTTGATTCTGCTTAATTATTATAACCTCTTATTTAAATAATAGACGTGGTAGGTAATGACATTTTACTTTTAGTTCAGAAGACAATGATCTTACTACTAAATCATTCAGAACAAACTTATATAAGATAAAAGTTATTGTACTTGACTATTTGGTCTAATTATGTCACTTGACGTTAAATGTGAAAAAGTGCAATCTTGGTTGCACATTATCCTAATTGTATGTTTTGCTGTTCTTCCTGGTCGAGAGTAATAAGTCCCAAAAAGAAAATAAAAAATATAATATATGAATAACGCTGCAATACGCCACAGCATTGATAATAATCCATAAATTTATTTCTGCAGCTTAAAACTTTTGATTATATTAATCCATATCAAGAAATTCCCCATTGGTCCCCATGTGAGTTGTTTAGTTCTATTCAAGTGAACTATGCTAAGAAAATGCAAAGGGCAGCTGTTAAAATCCAGGCATTTTTTAAAGGTGCCTATATTAGGTTATTAATGAAAAAGCTTAATGAGGACCATAAGCAATATTATGGCAAGTATATAGGTTTATAAAATTATTTGTACTCATCTTTTTTCTCCAGGTTTTATTAAGATTTTAGCAGTGATTACATATAAGTAAAGAACGGAAAAATCATACGAGCTCGTATGAGCGTCATGGGCGGCGTGAAAATATTTTTGTGTAATAAATGTAAAATAAAAACAAATCTAGCCTATTACAATTTATTGGCATTACATGATATAATTAACATATTTTCAAAGTTCGCTTCAGTAAATCGCGTTCGTTTATAATTGAGAATATCTCTAAGTCTAGAAAAGCTTCTTTCGACATCACAACTTGTAACAGGAGCGAAACGGAAATGATTATACAAGTCAGTATTTTTAGTTTTCAATGTTTCAAAAATATTTGTTATTTCTGAAAATCCTGGATTTCTTTCTAATATTTTTGATATATACACTTTTAAGTTTTCACCAATTTCGGTAGGACATGCTTTGAGCTTGTCTATAATTATCTGAAATAAATTAAAAGGGGTCAAAAGAGGAGAATTTAGGTCTCCAACTGTTCAATTACACCTGGAAGGTATCCAAAATTTTCAGAAATAAACTTTAAATCATTTTTAAGCGTCAGTGCACTTATAACTTATTTACTTCTTGTTACACTCAAAGCATCATCTTTTAGACTGTCAATAACATTTTTAACTAAGTCGTAATTTGTATGGTAATATATAACGGCTGATAACCATGTTCCTCACTTTGTAATAACAAGTTGTGGGGGCAATGGGACATTAGGGCACATTTCTTTAAATCCGTTTATTCTCGCTGGTGATTTAAGAAAAAAAAATTTTTACCTCACTAACTAACGAAACTGGATAGAGGTCACGTATCAGTTCACATATTGTATGCAAGGCATGAGATAGAGATGTAAAGTGAATCAAATTTGGAAAATGTTCTTTTAACTGCCTTCCTGCTTTTAGCATATATGCCGCACTATCCGAAAGCAGCAAAACAACGTTTTCAGTAATATTCGTATCTGGAAAGAGCGACCTGATACTTTCTATTGCAACTTGAGTTATTGTCTCGCTATTGGTTTTAGCCAGAAATTTACTGTTTTCTACATATGAGCTTTCCACTTCTGTAGGATTTAAAGGCCCAACTATAATATTAGCAACGTATCGGCCCTTGATGTCGGTGGTTTCATCGATGCTGAACCAAAACTTTTTTCTTTCAATATTGTGACGTGTTTTGTCAATAGTTTTTGAGTATACCTTACCCACATAACTTTTACGAAGAGTAGATTCATCTGGTACTCTGTGGTGGCAGTAGTTTTGCAAAAATTTCTTCATAGATAGATTATTTATTTTATGGAGAGGAATGTCAGCTGCAACAAAAGCTTCACACAAATTCATGCAAAACTCTGCGTGTATTACATTAGGTTCTCTAGATGCGGATGGCCCCGGACGAGATTGCATCTTCTCTAAATGCTTTGGACCTTTGACATGTCGCTCGATGTGATTTTGTTGTGCACAAATAAATTCAGAGTTACATACTGTACACCAAACACCTTGTTCCCCTTCAAATAGGATAGTGGAATTGTACTCATTGCGGCTATTGTAAATGGTCACAGATAATATGGAACAAAATAATTTCAGCACACCACAAACTTGTTTATACTGAAACTGAATACAAAATATATATCTCAAAAACTAATTTTTACAGGCAATAAACTCCACTTCAGAGTAAGAAAGAATAGTTGTATGGGAATGTCAATTAGGCATTTATTATTTATTGGCCAAAATTTGTAGGCAACCTTGTACCTGTGCAAAACACACCTCTTTTTTCCTTAGATATTGTATAGGATCAGCCTTTTGGGCCCACAAGTAGGTACTACATAATTAAGAGATTACCAACAAGTATAGTGAATTTGCAGAGAACTGTGGTTGTGCTGTGTTAAGTATATTTTCAGTTCAAATACCATGATGGCGTACCTTTACTTGTACCTAGTTAATAATAGGTCTAGGTATAGGTATAGGTATGATAGGAACGGAGTCCGCTCCTGGAATGTAATATCCGAATCCGGTCTCTACTGATAATAATAAAAATGTTAAAAATTACAGATCATTAAAATTCAATTCTCTCGTCAGATCTCGTCTAACGTCTTTTTTCTTTTTTTTTTATTTTAGGATTTTTTGATACGTTGAAAAAAGTGTATAACGAAGTTTTTTCCTCAAGTAAAAGACTTGACTTCTGTCCGAAACTATTTCGGAAGTTATTCGAAAGAAAAGACATGGAAAATCTTAAAGAAAAGTTTGAAATATACAGGGATTTGCAATCCGTCGTACACACTCGCGTATTCTCTAACAATCTGATTATATATGAATTTGGGTGGATTTCGATATGTCGCTACGAGTTCCATGTTAACTGTATAGATCCACTAATAATTAAAATTGACCTTTTTTGTAATTTAAAAAATTATTACGTAAGAGTATTCAATAATGATACTGAAAACGAAATAAAGCGATATACAAATAATGTGGCAGTAGAAAAATACGCAAGTAACGTCCATGGATATACAATTCTATGCCACGGGTGGGCTGAAGAAAATACAAAACTTAACTGGAAACTTGTAGTAACAACCAAAAGAATGTCTAGGAACGACTTGGTTATTATTCCCAGCACTTCAATATCAACTATAAGCCTTAGAGACAGTTACATGCCAAACTTTGAAAACATTATCTGTAGATATATAATTACAGTTAACTCAGACACACTTTTGACTGCTCATTTAAGAACGTCATACGATCAAGTAAAATTATGCCTTAAACTAATAGATAATAATAATAAAGTTCTGCATGAGACTAGTGGTGTTGGAAGTGCACTATTGCCAGTCTTACATCTTGAGTGTAAAGAGGAAACCACGGAAAATGCATTAAGGTTTGTAACAATAATAAATTAAATAAAATGAAAAATAAATAAACCTATACCTAATACAGAAATCCATTCCATCCACAGCATCGGGATCTTACAAAGAAAATACACTATCGTATATTGAATTGGATACCAGTTCACTCAATGACACACTCTATTCCGTGTTGCACAATACAAATTCAGTTTCTTTCAATGATTGGTTTATCATTGTTAACCAATAGGTTATAAGATTGATTAAAATATAAAGTTTTATTGGTTTTTAATAGGTCGTTTAAATATAACAATTATTTGATGCAGTAATACCTTATTCTAAATTCAGTACAAAACATATCATTGGTTTCAGTAAACTTTGATTTGTAAGAATATACATCTTATTTAATCGAAATACTTATTATCATTGCAAAGCAAAGCTTTCTAGAAAAGAGTTGCTCCAGTCCCCAGAATTGCAAAATATCTATTATTTTTGGCGTACCTTTAACGCAGTATACAAACAGGCTGCAAGCTTAAATGGCTATTCAGCGAACACATACCAACAGCACAATTTTAACCTCCCCAAAGGGTGTCCGCGAGCCATAAAAGTAATATTTTAGCCAACAATAGAACCCATTGAATTAATATTTTATATTATTTCTCTAATTCCTTATATGTTTCATTGGAGTGGTTATTATAATTAATCAACGTGATATTAGGATTATTCACTTAATTTTTAGATTTTTTATTTAAACTGTAGTTCTTGTTCGTTTATTAAAATATATTGTAATTTAAATTGCACCGCCTACAAATAGCTATTTTTCGCCGACTTATATTTAAGCGTTCTCATCAAATAGCTTAATTTTTTGGCTCTAACAATTCTACCCTCTAAGGAATACTATAAATTTATTGGTTTTCAATATTATTTTGGTCGTGGAAGAAAAGGTAATATAGTTTTCGAAGTATTATTATTATTATTATTATTATTATTTAAAACAGTGAGCGGATAAACCGATGAAACTGTTTATATTACAGTCTTTTAAGCAGTTGGTTATAGATACTGAGTAACACTATCCATATATATATGGCCCAATCATTTAGCTGCTGTAATGAACCATTGTGCTATTCCATCTCTGTAGGTTACTATCTACTCTGTTTTTAAAGGAATTTACTGATGGAGCGGAGACTGTTTCCTTAGACAGTCCATTCCACATGTATACTATCCTATTTGTCAAGAAGTTTTTACGTGGCAGCTTGCTACATCGTTCTTTTCCGATCTTCTTACTGTGACCCCTTAGGTTGACATTTTCATTAACTTTGAAGACGTTCGTATCCACCGAGTAATAATTGGTAAGGATTTTGTAAGTTTGTATAAGGTTACCACGTTGTCTTCTCTCTCTCAATGATGTTAGATTAAGTCGCTTGAGACGTTCTTCGTACGGTAGTCCCCTCAGTTCTAATGGGATCCTTGTGACTCTCCTTTGAACTCTTTCCAGTGCTTCAATGTCCTTTGCATAGTATGGACTCCAGACAGATTGGGCAAATTCCAATATTGGCCTGATATATGTTTTGTATATTTGTAATATCAGTTGACTGGATTTGTTTTGGAATGTCTTGTTTATAAGATATATCATTTTATTTGCTCTTTTGATAATGGCAGATATATGGCATTCCCATTATAGATCTTCTGAAACAGTAATACCAAGGTCCTTATGCTGGTTAACGGTTACTAATAGTGATCCATGCAAATAAACTGGGTGTCTTGGATTACTCTGCCCGATGTGTAATACTGTACATTTTTTGGTGTTAAGTGACATTTTCCATGTTTCCGTCCATTTTTCTATTGTAGCTAAATCATTTTCAAATTTGGCATTTTGATTTAAAGGATCATAGAAAATTTTTGTATCATCTGCGAAAAAGCTAATGTTTGATTCAAATGCTCTGGCCATATCAGATATATATACAAGGAAAAGCAAGGGCCCCAAGACAGAGCCCTGAGGTACACCACTCAACACGGTATGCTCTGTTGAAAGCTGTCCATTCACTCTAACTTGATAGGTTCTGTTCGTTAAGAAGTTTTCAATCCATCGTAACAGACTACCTCTCACTCCGTAGTGCTCCAATTTTAACAAAAGTAGATGGATTGGTACCTTGTCAAATGCTTTCTCGAAATCCAAATAGAGGATTGTTGTTGGTTTGTTGTTATCATGATCTTGTGTCCACTTGTTGAAGCAATGAAGCAGATTGGTTTCAACGGATCTTTTGGGTAAGAAGCCATGTTGTTCACTTGGTATTATGTTATTTTTAATTAGAAATTCAGTTAACTGTTGTGATATTATTTTCTCCATACATTTGCAAAGCATGCTAGTCAAACTTATTGGACGATAGTTTTCTGGCAGCATTTTATCCCCCTTCTTAAATATTGGTGTTACAAAAGCCCGCTTCCAGTCAGTTGGAATTGCTGCATCTCTTAATGATGTATTCATGGCGACAGATAATGGTTCAAGCAAAGGCTCAGCACATTTTTTTAAGAAAATAGGTGGGATGTCATCTGGCCCCGTGCTGGAGTCTGTTTTTAATGATATAATTGTTCCTTGGATTTTCTCTGGCGTAAACAGTACAGATGACAGTGTGTTGTTGCATCGATTGATTTGTGGTAGATTTGGAGGTGCACTGTTATTGTTCCGGGTGAACACTCCACTGAAATAAATTGCAAATCTCTCAGCCATGGCATGTGAATCAGTTATTATTTCTCCTTTATCATCTTTGAGTGTTATTTTATTAACATTTGATTGTAAAGATCTTTTGACATATAAGAATAGAATTTTTTATCACTTCTCAGTGCTAGTTCCTCTTCTTATTGCCATCTTGCGTTCAAAATCTGCTGTTTTAGTCTGTTGTTGTGTGTGTGATAAATTTGGTAGTTGTAATCAGTTTTGTTATTTTTGTACCGATCCCATAGCTTCCTCTTTTTATTTATGCTTTTAAAGATTTCCTTATTTAGCCAGGGCTTTTGACTGTTGACTCTTTTTCTGGTCATTGGTATGTGTCTTGAAATTGCCTCATTAATTGCAGATGAACACAGAGTAAGATCTATTGCTGTAGTGCTTAGTTTATTATGAATGTACTGATTGATAGCTGTGTAATCCGCTGACCAAAAGTTTCTTTTTGTGATTACTCGTGTTGATTTATTATTTAGCTTAATTTGTGAGCTGGCATATAACACAATGTGGTGACTAAGACCCAAAGGCGGATCCTGTGATATTTTACTAATAAGCTTCTTGTCACTGACAAATAACAGGTCCAATAGAGAATTCTGGTTGTTTCTGTACCTAGTCGGAAAGGTCACAAGTTGAACTAAATTGGTGTGCTTGTAGAATTCCAGGAAATCTGAAGCAGCAGGTGAGGTTTTTCCAGTTTATTTCTCCTAGGTTGGTCTCCAAAGATTAAAGTTGGGTAGGGTAGTGATGCGACAGTATTTAAAGCATCAATGAGGGCTACATTGTCTTCAGCTTGAGCATCGTCTGGTCTATAGAATAATAGGAATAAGTAGGAATAATTTTGAACTCCAATAAGTCTATATTTAAAGAAATATTTTTTTTTTAATTATTTTAATAATATTTTGTTAAGATAATATTAACTTTAATATAACTTATGTGGCAGTGGTCAAAAATAGTACTATGTATTATTGAAAATAGCATAGCAGCTTTTTCTGTGTAATGAACGATGATAAATACAATGACATTTACAGTAAGACAACTTTGTGCATTTTCGTACTGAAATGCCTAACATTTAGAAATCTGAAAAATTCCGAATACTGATCTTTAAAAATATGAAAACTTGCAGTTTAGATTTTGATTCAATATATCCCTATTGTTTAGATAAAAAAGAAGAACGAAACCCCCTTTTTTCAGGACATTTTTATTCTTTAAGAGTATACTTGGTTTGTATAAATAAGTTAAATTTTATCCTTTTTTAATATAACCCTTAATTTTGAAAAACAACCGTGGCATTTTAACGCTGAAAATTTAAAAATCGGTTAAAAAACATGCCAAAGTTTTATCAAAAACTTACTGTGAATGCCAACAGATGGCCTTAGATAACTACCATACTATAATACCAAAATTCCATAATCCGAAAAAATGCTACTTACAAGGTAACTGTAGGGTACTGTAGGTTAACCCTCGCTATATTGCATTACGAATTTTCCAAATTTCTGAAAGTTAGATCATACCGGTATACGTGAGTGTTTTGTACCTAAGTTTAGATTTTGATTTTGTTTTAGGATATACTAAATTGATAGCTGTTTTATATTGTTTTTTATTAATAATTTGGTCAATCATAAAAGCGTTATAGTCATTATTTACAGCTAGTTGTTTGATAATAGTTAATTCTTTATTAAAATTTTCCTCTGAAGGCGGTATGTTAATAAGTCTGTGGACAAAAAAGTTGTAAGCAGAAATTTTGTGAGTATATGATGACTGGATTTATTGTGTATGGTGATATCAGTGTGTGAAGGTTTGTGGTATATTGAAAAAGCATGCTTATTATTTCTTTTTTGTTATTGTTAGGTCTAAAAAAATGATTGAATTACTTTGTTCTATTTCTAACGTAAAGTTTATATTATGGTGTAGATTATTGATAAAATTTAAAAAACTTTGGAGCTGGTGTTCCGTACCGATAAGGCAAGCCGAAATATTATCCACATATCAATACCAATAAAGAAAATTTCTGCTCAGGCTGATTTGATAAATAATTTTAATATTGAATTAATGTAGCCTTTACTTAATGAAGATCCATTATAAAGCTATTTAGTAATAACAAACGTGTTTAAATCTTCACTAAATTTTTATTCTTAAAACATGACAATTATTGTTTCGACACACAGTGTCTTCGTCGGATGGTTGGTATAAACTAAAAACTGTTCTTTCTACATGTCATTGTATCAACTACTTAACAAATTTTACCTAAATTTTTACAGCCTAGTGATTATGTTTACTATACCATTAGGATTAAGTAGAGTCCTTTAAATTTTCAATTTTATGATATAGAATATACAACAATACCGTTTTATTGCTGGTGAAATTTCCAACAAATTATAAATTTAACAATGGGGAACTTTTCAAGAGTAACTGATCGTCTAATGGTATGTTTACATTTATTTATTTCCATACATTCTAAAAAATTAGGTTCTACAGATTGTATTATTAAATAGTTTTATAATGGATCTTTATCAAGAAAAGGCTACATCACAATATAGAATAATTTTCGTCTGGTAGTTGTGACAGACCGAATATAATAAATATTAACGCTATTTAAATAAAATTAAAATAAATGGTGGTTGCAGGTCATCTTTCCAAAAAAGTTTGAAAAATCGGCAATCAATGCAGAGCGGCCAAAGCGAAATAACATATAGTAGATTACATAAAAGACATAGTTCAACTGAAAGTAGCTTTCGAAGTGGAAGTAAAAAAAAAGTTTCAGTAGGCATTGAGGGTCAGGAAAATAAGCGACATAAAAAGAAAACCTTATCAGAAAACGTCGACGGCGATGACGATAATATAAGTTACAGTTCTCAGCACAGTGAACGTACCTCACAAGGTAAGATATTTTACTTAAAGTAATCTTTTTTGGTTTTTCGGATTAAAAAAACGGACGATTTTATGCTTAAAAAATACATACGGACTAATTTTGACAAAGCATCTCTTGATTTTTATATAGATATGTAATAGTAATAATAATAAATAATATCATTGCTTATTCTGTATTGTCTGCATATTTCTTCACTGGTAGTATAAAGTTAGTTGAACAGTATACAAAATGTAGCAAAATTATAGCATTGTCAACTGTTTTTCTCGAAAATAAACTTTTTTACTGATCGTTTTCAAATAACTTAGTTTTTTGCAATTTTGAATATAATATTTTTAAAGTGAGTATCGAACTTTATTTTAGATACTGATATTCACAAATATGTAACAGATGGAACTGTTTCTAATTTTTTATCATTAACGTATGTATCAATATTCGCACAGTTTGTATTAAATGCAACTATCATAAATTGGAAACATTTAATTTTAGTATGTTCAGTTTGATATAGCTTTGTACTCATTTCCATTGCATTAAATATATTTTAAAATTCCGGTCGACAATTTTATAATATTCTGCCTTTTAGTGAACGACCGACACGTGCAGACGCGAATTTCGGCAAGATTTGAACCCGCCTCTAGTCTATTGCTATTGCATTGAAGCATTTGGTCGCGTTCTCTCTCGATCCATTTTAGAGGCGTATTTAATTGTTTAAAAATTAAGTATTGATTGTATTTGTGGAAAATTCACCTCTCGATTTTTTCAGATCGTCACGTCTCAGAGTCCCTAAAACACCGAAAACATGGTTTCTCACTTCCGTGGGTTTGTCTGTATGTCTGTTGGCGCTAAAACTTTAAAATTATTTGATCAAATAAAATAAAATTTAGCATATAAATTAGGCTTTACCTTGGCTTGAAACCGACTACATTTCTGGTGAAATATATACAGGACGAACACTTTAAAAAAATCAATTTCTTTATTTTGTCGATCTTTGCTTTAACCCTTTCAGGCACATAAAAGAAAAACTCTTTGAACAAGATCTATTTCATAATAAATGAAAAGTTTACACTATAATAACCATGCTACATTAAATTTTTAACTTAAAAGTATTGCAAAAAATCCTCCAGGACATGGTTTCGTATGGTAACCACTGTGATATATAATATGATAATTATTATTGACAACAAGTTAAAATAGAATTCAAGTACATTACATATAAAATATAGTCAAAATGCTGTATTAGGTGCTATGGAATGGTATAAAACAGTTCTTTTCTGCATTTAGACATAAGCCCACGTTGCATGTATTACACGCCCATTTAGTGCGATGTGGCTGTGACGCAGTACTACAACGTGCACAACGTCTAGATCCACCATAAACAGGCATATGAAGTGCATTGCTTTTTCTTACTTCAGGGGGCACATAAGGTTTGTATCTGTTTTCTCTTAGAACACTTTTTTTGCCGGGGGTACTTTTTTTTGTAGTGCCAATAAGCCCAGAAATTACTCTAAGTCGAAAGAATTTCATAGTCAGTTTCTCCGCATTCGGTGAGCTGCGATACAAAATAAATGAATTTACCACCGTGACATCAACGAAGTGCCAAAATAGCCTATGCCACCATTTTTTAGATTTCCTGTCAATATCGTAGCATGACTTCAGCATGTCAGCACGATCAACACAACCCATACAACGCCTATATTCCTTGACAGGTTCGGGGCAAGAAATTTCTTTCAGACTTCCATCTTTTTCTCTTCTGTTTATCTGAATGTTTTTTGAGGGATCGTGGATGGAAGACAAGATATGGACAACTCGTTTGTCCTTCCATTTTACGCAGGATATATTACGACCATTCACTGCCCAGTCACTTTGTCCCCTAGATAGTTCTTTATCTTGAAGCATTTGAGGAAGACCTTTTCTATTGGCTCTAACTGTTCCACATGAATATATATTTTTTTCTGCCAATTCCTCAAGAAGTTTCAGAGAGGTAAAATAATTGTCGAAATAGACGTGATAATTTTTTCCAACGAGACTCTCAGTAAGTTTTTTGACAACGGTTGCTCCCAAGTTTTCTTCTACTCTGTCTCCATCCTTACCTGTGTATATGTCAAAATCGCAAAGATATCCCGACATATCGGCTCTAGACCAAATTTTATATCCTCTTTTTATCGGTTTTAGGGGTAAATACTGTTTGAAAGATATGCGGCCTTTGAACTTGACCATTGTTTCATCAACTGCCTGTTCCATTGATGGACCATAGTATTTTTGATAATTTGTACGTACCTTGTTGATGAATGGTCGAATTTTATACAATTTATCATATTGTTCTTGCCCTTTTGCCGGCATGATAGAGTTGTCGTTTAGGTGAAGATGAGAAAGAAGTGAGCTAAATCTATTTAGGCTCATTATGTTAGATATATATTCATCTCTCAGCTGAGGATATGATGACCAACAGTCTCTATAACTAGGCGTTTGTTTTACGCCCATGAGCATATTTATTGCAATAAAATTCTTTATTTCAGAGGAATTTGTAGGCGCAAAATTATCTCCTTTCTGAATGGAATATAAATTTGTTTGGAAGACGATTTCCTCGATCATATCGAAAAGTAATAAAAAGAATTCGGCAGGATCTTTTAGTCCATTTGGCAGATTTTTGGGACCAACAACCTCTTGAAAACTTGCTTGCACGTTTTTGAATTCCGCCTTTTTCCATCTATCAAGATTAGACCGATTCGCCCAAACTGCAAGGGGTAGATTATCTTCGTCGCTAAACTCATCAGTATCGGAGATTCTGTCATTTAGAGCATGCTCAGGTTCAGAATCACTTTGGGAGGGCTCCACGTGAGTATCCAGATCTAATCTAACTCGTACCTCCAAATCCTGCTCCTCTATATCTGAGAGCTCTGGAAATTCGACCTCCGACTCATCTCCAGATGGAATTTGGTCTAGTAGATCGTAACATTGAGATGAAGTTATTTTGTCTAAGAAAATTCGTTCCATATCTAAAAAGAAAATTATTATCATTGCAAATAGTTTGGCCAATTTATCATACTGGTCACATAGCGAAACCACAACAAACAGAAGTTTTTTCAGTCTTTCTTATACTGGTTTCGCAGCGAAACCATCATAAAAAAAACTATAACTTTGTAATAACTTTGCAAAAATACCAAAAATTTAATATTTCTTGCAATGTCAATGCAAATAAATTTGTAATTATTCACAAAAAGCAATTTAGTTTTCAGTTTTGCGTGAGTACTAGAGTGGCACAAGTTACGCCATAGTGGTTTCGCTCCGAAACCATAACAGAAAAACATTTCTATTATCTCCAGTTTGGCAAAAATACCACCCACTTAGCTTTTATAGTAATTATAACAATGCAATAAACAAATAAAATTAGTACTTACCGATTAATTTTTCAAAAATCAATAATAATTAACGAAAAGCGTGCAGGCTTCGACATTTAGGTAAAACACTGCACCACTCTAATAATTAAACGCTGGTTACAGGAAATTCTGCCAATCTAGCGTAATGCTGAAGGTTAGTATGGCTATCCGATAACAGATGGCGACAGTAGCTACGTTGGTTAACGCTAAAAACCACTGTGAGATAAAATACACACCTTTGATGTGATGGTTTACTAGTGAAACCACTATGCCTGAAAGGGTTAACTGTCGTGTCGCTTTAACTTTAAAAAATAAATTTTGACTGTTTTTGCACTAACCGAAGAGCTATTTATCTGAGACAAATATTCCTCATGAACAGGTTGCATTTAACACCAGTCAGTTATTATTTTTTTTATATAAAAATAGGAGCGCAGCCATAGAGGGTGTGCAGTAGTATTTTTTTATTGTTGCTTTATATTTGCTCAGGTTGGGTTTGATCTACACAGCTGGCCATTTTCCGTGGAAAATATACTTCTAAATTTTTATACGTAGTTTTGCGTAAATTATTTAAATAGTTGTTATGTCAGTATATATCAAAGTTTTATTCACATACTTCTCAAAAATCAATCAGCTGAATGATGACAGAAAACATTGCATTAAATTTCAGTCGTCACCATGAATCTATAACGGTGCCACAATTTACCACACGTCATATGATATATTGTCGTTTGAAATTTATTTTTATTTAATTCTTTTATAGCTTATTGTTATTAGTAAGGATTCGACTTCCTTTAAGGGGTTATATACAGTTAGAATTTTAAAAAATCGATTTTTTAAATTTCATTTTCGTAATGTACATATTATATTCCAGTACACACACAGAAAATTTCAAGGCAATCGGGCGATTATTTTCGAAGTTACACGCATATTTGTAAAGACGTGTCAAAGCGATTGTACACTATGTAACGTGCTTTTGAAACTTTAAACGCGTTTTTCTCAAAACTGTGTTTTTAAAGTCGGTGACGTAGATTTCTCGGAAACGGCTGAACCGATCAGTCTCAAATTTTAACACAAGCTTCTTAAGTATATTTTTTACTAATTAATCTAAGTTTTTTTCTCACCGATAAATATATTTTTTTATAAACAATTTAAGGCCAAAATTTTGGACAAAAATCTTTTTTTTTCCTGAGAAGCCGTCATTTTGTCAAAAAAAATTATTTTGCTTATTCTTTCGATTAATTAGATTATACATTACTTTAACGAAATCCGTTTGTTTTTCTCATTTTCGATGATCCAGTCCAGAGATATCGTTGTCACCGCAAGATGCCTTTTTTGAGAGGAACTCCTGGAGATCAGCTATAGCAGCTTTCAAAATTATTATTTTTACAAATACAAAAATCTTAAAATACAGTTAAAAGTTGCCATAATATGTGTACATATTTTCACATTAATAAATTTAAAAGTCTTCTCAGGAAAAATTCTTGAAAAATCGATTTTTTTAGGCCTCCTGACTGTATATATCCCCTTAATGTGATTTTCTCCTGTAAAAAGATTCTAGATTTCCTTACCAAATTGTATATTTTAAGTACCCATAATATTTAAATTTTTCAGAATCCAATTCAAGACACATTTCTACTAAAAGAAACAAAGGACGTCAAAGTGAAGCTTCTGATGGTGATTCAGTAAGTGAGAGATCTGGAAGAAAAAGTTCGGTTAAATCTATATCATTTGAGAAGCTTAACCAAAGGTATACCGCATGTTGTTTGTTGATCTGAGCAAACATTTTGGCAATTAAAAATATTCTAATTGTCGGTTTCTCTAAGCAATTTAATCATTAATTTAAATATAACCAGACATTTGTAACGTGACAGCACATATAGTAATGTCTAAATGGTGACTAAACGTCAATCCTTTTTTAATTAATGTTAAAACAAATTTATGGGAATGCTTTCAAAAACTAACAAGCAGATTTTATTGAACAGAAACAGTCACAGATAAAAAACACCGGCAAAATCCTGTTCCTCCAAACATCGACGATTAACAAAACAATCACTTAACGGACGTAATCGGCTAGCAACTGGTGACTTGACGCTGAATGACGACACTCTTATGGCATTTGTCACGAGTTCCAGATGTCGAGACGGCATAATTTTTCCCAACCGTCGCTTTACGTATTCCTCTAATTTTGGTTGTAAATAAATTACTATGGACTAGAACAGGACTAACTACCTCCGTAACGAATTTGAAACCGATAATATGTATACTTACGTCCTGCTTCATAAGCATCCGATCAGGAAAGGCAATAGTTAAATGATGGTTAAAGGCTTGGTAAAATGTATCTTATATCATACATCTACTTCTGCAAACGCCGACGACGGTCCTGGAACTGATCCCTGCTCCGGTCCTGTCCCTGCTTCCTGCCTCTGGATCCCTCCTCCTTTTTCCTTTTTTTTGGAATGGGCGCTTCCAGTTTAAAGACTTATATTGTCCTTGATAACCAGTGTTAGATTTATAACGATCGGCGTTTTTCCTACCCATTCCAACTTTCCTAATTTCTTGAGAACTTTTAATAGCTTGCGAGAAATTTTCCCCAAACAGCCATTCATTTACTGGGCATTCTTCAGCCACTTTTCTCACTGATGGGTCTAAATGACTGGAAAGCAAAAAACGCCGATGCACTGAAATTGTGTGATGCACATCTGCCAACAACTTGGTTGAATCTGCCATGTCTTTTAAATTTTTTTTGTTTTCATTGTTTTTTAAAACCGTTTCAATCGGCACTACCATAGCACTCAAGCCAGCTCCAATCTGCTGCTGAATGTAAGCAAAAAAATTATCTTACCTCGTTATTGTCTCATTTATACAAACGGAAACTTCCTGATTAACCTTTGGAGAACGTAAACCTAAACAGTTCTCAGTCACAGGGTACTTCTCAATAATTTCTTTTCGGAACGTTTTATCGAGACCATTTTTTATTTCAGACCAATATTCCGCCGTCTCTGTATTTATAGGAGGACCTGTTTTAGTACTTTTAATTAATTCCCGTAGAAATTCTTTCATTTGTGCAGAAGATTGCTGAAGGTCTTGATTATCGACAGGAAGTAAAGCTTCCTGTTCATCTGCCTCCATATCAATTACACATTCTCTCTCAGACGAAGAGCTACGAGAGTTCTCCGATGAAGAGCCTGGAAACAAGAGGTTTCCAATTAGACTCCCATATGACAGTAACAAATAAACAACATAAAATATTTCTTTACAAGAAAAATATTAACCTCAGTTATTCTCTTTGTATTTTTATTGAGCACATAAAGTCTACCCTGACACCCAATAAGGGGTCAATTTTTCTGCCTGCAATAAGCGACAGGTTTAATGTCTTTACAATATACTAAGTGGGGACTACCTGCTCAAACTATAACACAAATAATTGATTGTTTCATCCGTTACTCTGTGACTGTACACTGTACATACATTTTAACAATGTGAAATAATACCATAGACTTTGTTTATCGTCACTTATATTTTGAAAACACCAATCCCGTTAAAATTCCTAGACAAGAAATAAGGTCTGTTGCAACACAAGAGAGAAAGAACGATATATATGTCTCTGTCTTGGGTACAATATACAAACGCATTGGAATAAATTCTAATGAATTGAGAAAGTACCTATATAAATTAACACCTATGTACTTACTTGAAGTACTGCTACTATCTTCTGCTACAACTCTACGTAGTTTCTTTAGAAATTTACCATCTTTTCGTTTTGAAGGTCTCTTATGTTTTCCCATTATTCACACTGTCACGTCACAATCAAACAGCTCCAAAGTCACGTCTAATTTCTCCGTACGACAAACTACAATGAAGCTTCGTGCAGTGCATGAAGGTATGTGGGATGGGAGGGGGAAATTTTGGTTCTTTTAACGTCCTATAGATCCGTGCAGCAGGCTGCCACTACAGGGTGTTTTTGTGATATTTCGACGAGACTGCTCATATAATCATGATCAAACTTCCTTACAGGTAAGTCGATTGATCATTTAATTAGTTTTGCATTAGCTCAAATAAACGTAGAAGTGATTCAAACAGGTGTAACCTACTTTCCTCTAAGGATCTCCTCGTTACATCTTTACCAGGTAATCTAGATGTTCTCACCTGGGCATGGCAGCTCTTTTTAACAGCTCTTAGCACAATCGGTCAGGGGGGTTCCTTTTCGCATGATAACACCGGCACACAAAAAAAAGTGGTCTGTACATTTGACCAGACCCATCTATTTATATGTATTTTGATGCGCGGAATCCAAATCCGCAGTCCGTTTGATTGGGTACACTCCCAAAATTTTGAGTAAGTTGCGAAAAATCGCTGAAAATGGCTAAAAATTACGAAAAATTGCAGTTATGAAAATGAAGAAAATTTTATTGAACTAGATCAAGTGTGTTTCTTATGTATTTCGATGCGCTGAATCCAAATTCAGAATCTTTAAATCTCGATCATTCATATATTTATCAAAAATCGTAAAAAATAGCAATGAGCTGCAGAAAATAGCAAAAATAGTATGTTCTTACGTACCAATGAGGACTTTTATTACGTATGTGGGAGTGATTTCTTGTAATATTATACTCCACAAAAGCCAAGTTACCCACTAATGTAGAGTTGAAGTCGCTTGATGACGACGCGACGCCTGCGGGCCTGCTTTCTCACCCTGACCAGCCGCCGATACTGGGGTTCCGAATCCCTGAATCGTAAAGCACTTATCGCTTGTGCCTGCCATGACGGCATACACGCCGTTAACCCAGGGATTCTGCCAGACGGTTCTGTCGCCCACCGTCACCACGTGGAGGTGCCCTGGTTACAGGCACAAGCAATCAGTCCTCCGAAGTTGAATTGCAATTTCTAGCTATTTTTAGCAGTTTTTCTCAATTTGCTCAAAATTTTGAGTGTGTACGGGCTAAATGTACAGACCACTTTTTTTTTGTGTGCCGGTGTAATCAATCCGTCAAAAGTCTCCCGATAAAATTGACCTATATTTATTTATCGATTTTTCCAATCTCATCAGTAACTTTCTTTCTCGAGATTCTAAAGCTCCGAGAACTACGCGGTTACGAGAATGTTTACAGTTCTTACTAATATTGTTCTAGTAACTTCGAACTTGTTACAATACAAGAATACAATACTGAAGTATAAAGGTTTTCCCTTAAGTCTAAACAAATAAGATCATAATATATCTAAAAAACATATAAAACATTGCCCCAGTAATAAACCACATTTACCGAACCTGTCCAAGAGTACACTACTCCAGAGCTATATAAGCACACGTTAATAAAACGCGCAAGACCAAAAGGCCGAGACTGCAAACATTAGCCTTTTTCCTCGAGAATAGTTTATGGATGGTTTCAGGTGACCGACATATACCGGTTTATGATGGGTTTTGTAGACGTCACATCGATCCCCACCTAAGTTTTGGTTACACCGGATTATGTCGCGGAAGCGCACCAGATGATGGAAATTGTGATCTACTGTTAAGTAAACAAATCTAGTATTCCGTATTTCTGTTATTTTGAGAATTTTAGTATGTCTGACTAATTTTTTCTCTGTGATCGTTCTGTTGTTCCTTTTTTTGACAAATGTAGGACAGTTTATTTTGATAGACCAAAACACAAGTTTTTTTAATGGATACAATGATGATAAAACTTGTTTCCATTTATAACTTGTTCTACGAGTTATCAGAATCAAAGTTTGTTGACTGGGATTATATTTTGTATAGGAAAGAAATTGCTCGGAAGTAAGTTTTGCTGGAAAGTTTTTATCAGCCTGAATCCGATTCCATTTTTTGTATAAAATATTTATGAATAATCACAAACAGAATTACGGCGAATAAAGGATAACCCAAGGAAAACCTGCTTCAGAACAGGTTATGATGGTTTATGTTAAATGTCAAGAACAGGGACGTCATTGGTTGCGTCATGGTTATTTCCCCTGTGATACTTATTCTCGCAGCAATTAGCATAATTGGTTAAACCAACGAAAACTATACACAGTTTATGTCAGTTTATGTCGCAGCAAAAAGCATGTTGGTTGAGTTCAGGTGCGTTCATCAATAAGCGAAAGATGGAATTCACGACATTCTTTAAAAATCAATGTAACGGGGAAATTAACCCGGGCTTGCGGTATCCACTCATCATATTTAAAACAACTACAAATACTACTTTTAAGAAAATATGTTATCCAGCAAACTTTACCGGTTCTAACAGTATAATAGCGTACTTGCCGAACTATATTGATAAGCCAGAATATACCTACGGTATTAAATAAATGTAACGTACCAACTGTATTTTAAATTTCAGTGCTTCTTTTCTTATTTTTAGGTCTTCGACGTCTCAAGCAAAAACTCGAAGTAGCGTCGGAAGTCGACAAGGAACATTAAATAAAGTTGTAGAAACTAGGCAAACGGAATATATTTTGGAAGGAGTTGTGGTAATGTGTATTATATGTATTTATATAGGGTGGTCTCTAAGCACATTTCGATTATAAAAGTATGCAACGTCCCCCCACCCTTATCACCAGAAGGATCGCTCAGAAAAATCTGAAAAAAATCACGAACATTGGAAATTAAGTGTAGATTGAGCGGAAATTATCAGGATTGGAAAATTCCAGCGCGGATAATTTTTATAAACAATTTAATTGTTTATTTTCACTATAACGGCCGAACCATTGGTTTTAGAGGAAAAGTTTTTCGACAAAAAATATTTCTCACGATGTAAAGAACAACTTGTGTTGTTACACGTTTTTGAAAATTTTTAATCTGGACCACTCAGCTGTATAGCTATATAGTATATCTTGCAACTGATCGATTATCCTTATTACTTCTTTAATGTTTTAATTGCCAAAACTTACTTTAATTGTCGAAATAAAACCGTTTTTTTTTCTTTTCTGTTCTATTTTAATTATGATTTTTAGTCCAAATTGATTTTTGACTAATATTTTTAGCAATTTCTGTATCACTCATTTTGTTTTGTTTATTATCACCTCTAATTTTAATACTATTAGTAATTTTCTTTTGGTCTTCTAGGTTTGCCTTCGCTGTTAGTAGATCAATTTCTTTTTTAAAATTTACTACATCTATTTTTAGTGTTTTATTTTCTATTTTAAAATTTACAATATCTTTTCTTAGTGTTTCATTTTCTTTTTTAAGGTTTTGTTTTTCTTTCTTGATTGATTAAGAATTGCTTTATTTTCGTTTTTAATTTTATAAAATTTCTCTGAAATAAATATAACAGATTTTTTTAATTCATTAACTATTTCAGCAATTTATTTTCTGTTATTATTGAATTTTTATTTTTTTACTTTCTTGATTGATTGTCTTTTTTCCTCTTTTCAAATTTCTGAACATTTAGGGTAACCCCATCTTTTTCCTTTTGGTTTGTTTGATTCCTTTGCAAAAATATCAAAATTAATATTATCAAGTTTCCTACATTTAAAATGATTGCACTTTAATCTACATTCTCTTGCTGATTGATTAGATTTTCTTTTCTTTTACATTCGCGATATATATAAACAAAAAAACAAAACCAGCTTGTCTTGGGGTATCGGTCCTAGTGAGGGCTTATTTTGGAATAAAACGCTTTTAAGCTACTCCAAGCTTTCGATAATGTTTATTATCTTCATCAGGGCTACAATATGAAATAGTGATAAGTTTAACTATATTTGAAAATTACATATTATCTAAACCAGGATAATATTTTTTTCTTTTCCTTATAGAAATACTTACTGCTAATACATTACTTAAAATTAAGATAGCCTTTACAAAAAACATTGTATTATTGGAAATAATTTGTTACATTTTTGTTCATTTTCAGGCCTATTTTATGGTATAAACGATTTAATTTTAAGTTGATGGCAAAATAATTTGTTGGAGTTTTTTAGATTTTTTGGGTCTTCAGTTTTTCGTATTTTTTATTTTATAATTTTTATATTGGTTAATCTATGATTAAGTTAGTGTTAGTTAATATCCTTTATCCTTTAAAATTTTTGCTTTCAATTATAATTATGTATCATCAGTTCCCAGAATACTGCTTTATAGTTTTCGAGCATCTTGTATCATTTATACACCATTTTTAAAATACAGAATTGGTTCTAGATATTATTGTTGCTAATTTCATTTTAGTTAAAAGATAGTTGGCCATTAACAGGGGAAGAATGGCAGCGAATTCAACAATTACGAGAAAGAAGTTATGTCAATTTACTTTCAGAAAGGTAAGGTGGTAAATGGTTTGCATTTTAGGATTATGTTGTTATATTCATTTTTTAATAGCCTACATATTTAAATAGATTCGCTACAGATACTCGTACCTCACTGCATTGGAAAATTTGAAGCCAGCGTAGACGACTGTGGTTTGAACACAGTCGAAAGAATGCAATGCCATACAGGTTGGCACTGCTTCACTACGTCCTGGCATAATGGCTCTTTCTGCTGCATACTAATATATTATACATAGTCAAAAATGTATGTATTTGCTTTTAATTACATTTGTAGAAAGTTCTACATAAGCAAAAAATCTATAAATAAGAAGGTTGAAGAACCATTCTGGGTGTTAGACTTGGTTCGTGCAGCAGAAGATGCCTTGGAATATGAACAGGATTGCTTCAAAAGTGAACAACGGAGGCAAGTCAAGATGAAGTGGTTTGAAGATATGGAGAGATATCGAAAAGGAGCTGAATTAAGGTAGTTCTTTTGTTTTATATATAAATTTATTTCTATCTACATAACTATTTATTTACTTCTTACACAGTACATTGTTTTTCTAATACCATACAGGCCACAAAAAGTAGAAGTATATATACAACAACCATACCTATACATAGCGTTTTACATATTTAAATAGTTTTCTATTCTTTATACTTTAAGTAATTCTATTTATTTATGTATTTTATTTATTTATTTAATTTAGCAGTAGGCGGTATATCCCATGAAACTGTTATATATAAGATTTTTACAATTTAAATACAATATGCTAGGAACTATAATGTGGTGTTCTGTAGATCATTCCATGTATAAACTACGCGATTATTAAAAAAAAATCTTCCTAATAATTTTGAACACTTTTCCTTTTGTATTTTTTTAACTGTCACCTTTTAAAATTTAAGTTTCACTTGTGCTATATATTTCGATTTTAACAGAATACTAACCACTAGGAATTTTATAAGTTTCTATTAGGTCGCTTTTCAATCTTCTTTTCTTTAAAGTTGGTAATCTTAATTCTTTGTTCAATATGGTAAAACTCCTTAACGTGTTAGTTTTTGTATCGGGAATTCTTACATAGATAATAGAAATAGAACTCCTTATCTTCAATATCTTTATTGTAATATTTAGAAGGGTGAATTCATCGCATCTACAACCTCCAGCATCACCAAGTATTACTGCAACCTAAAACAAACCAAAAAACATGAGCACCTAAGAAGTCAATGCAAAAGAACGGTAATTTTACCTTATACATAAATAAGTTAACTTTCCATTATTTAAATCATTACAAATAAAGGATAATAAATTAATGACCCAAAAAGTGTTTTCTAAATAAAATTGTAATCAAAATTTTTCAATGTTGCTTATATCTTTCAACTTTCTGGAATTCTGCTGTACTCCTTTCTGTTGTACTCCTTGGTGAAGAATTGATTTCTTTTCAAAATTGCTTTTTACCTGGGCAATTTGTCGTTCTTGTAGTACATTTGTGTTTTTTGTATGTGTCTACAAGTTTTATGTTAGAATCTTTAATTTTTATAGAGTGTGTTGTGTAAACTTGCTTTTAATTTATATATATATATATATATATATATATATATATATATATATATATATATATATATATATATATATATATATATATATATATATGAAATTTTGAGTGTGTAGTGTGCAGTCTGTATAAATAAAAAGCAATATTTTTTTCTGCTTAATCCTCAACATATTTCGTTATAGTTTTATGACTTCCTCAGGAGGATGACAGCTAAAATAAAACAGTGTTGACTAAAATAAATTTTGTTCATTATTATAGTTTTCCTTGCCAGGTAAATTCAAATAAAGCCAGCCATTACAAAACTTTGCATCATAGATGTTTATGCAGCGATTTACATCGTTTAAATAACCGATCAGAATTAAGTTATTTAAAGCATTCAAGAAAAAAAAAGTATTTTTTAGTACAATAATCACAACATACAAAACGTACATTTTTGCCAGTCTATACAGGGAGTTTCCTTTTTAAGTTTGGTAAATTGTGGAAAATAAATATAATTTAAATTAATCAAGGAGACCACATTAAATGATACTAAGTTGATCTATGTCAGATCTAGAGTTAATTGACTTCCCATCACCGTTTATGTGTACCATTTCCAAGAATATGCATTTCCGATAATTAGCCTCGGGTTCCACAATTGATGTGTTCTCAAAATTAAACCCGTGATTCGCATTTTGAAAATGGGTCGCTAGAGCACATGCTTTTTTTCCCAATCTGCTGTCACTTTTATGTTGTACTATTCGTTGTTTTAAAGTTTGAGTTGTTTGACCTATATAGCAGGCGTCACAGTCCTGACAGAGTATTTTGTAAATAACGTTTGTGTTGTCAAGTTGTGGCGTTTTGTCTTTTATTTTGGAAAAAAATACTTTTACTTGCAATAGAATTAATTGTATTTTGCAATTGTTATGCTATTAAAAGGTTTAAGATGTTTGATGACATTATCCGTGAGTCCATGAACATAGCTAAGTTTGTTATATTTGACTTGAGCAGGTACATTCTCTTCAATGGGACCAGCATAAAAGTTTAAAAATCAATTTTTTTTAAGTAGTCATTTTAGTAAGATTTTGAAAGATCAAAGTGAAAAGTGAAGACGCTTCAGTGGTTGCTGCTGCGGCATTTTTACTAATGAGTTCAGCTTATTTACTGTTAAAAAAGAAGAAAAAATCTTTATTTTTCAAATAAGTAGCCATCTATTCGAACGCAATCCAAATCGGTTTATACACACTATCTGCACCAGCACCTCTTTTTGAGGTTTGTTTTACCTGTGCAAGACACGGCCGGAATCTAGCTATCAAAGATTTTTTTAAAGTTCTGGGACGGAACAATCTGTGCCTAATTTTTGTTGAATTCTCTTCCAAGCATCAAAGACGTCGTTCCTGTTCTTGTGAAGCGGCTGAGACGCATTCCAAATTACAGGTTCGTTTTGATAAAGAATTAAAAATATCATTGTCGTTTCGTTTGACCACTCCATTTTCGACGCACTAGACGTAGAACGCAATAAATGCGACTAAATGATCGCGCACGAATATGTGGATCAGCCAGGGCTGTGGTTGTTTTGTAAATATTTGCGCCTTTGATTTGTGTTCATTTACCGACTTCGAACGGGAAATATTTATATTTGCCGAATATACACTTCTGCGGAAATATTTGTCTTTCAACCCTCCATCTACATATTCACCTATTTACAAATGTTTGTCAGCAATACCCAAATATGTGGAGCTGGCTTTATATTAGGTATTTAAATATTGCTATTCTAATGAATAATATACAGTTCTTAAAAACTTGTAATTTATTTTGATTTACTTAGTTAGGTCCTATTTAATATAAGTATTAGTATAAGTGGAAGTAATTTTGATCAATCTGAAAACAGTTTTACTTCACCTTCTGTTTTCTTCCATTTAAACAAATTGTTTTCTATTACTTATTTTGTTATTAAAACATTTATTTTAAATTGTTAAAATATTGCTGTATTGCTTTAATAAATTTGGCAGAATCTAAGATTTTCAAAACAACTAAATGTTTGTTTCCTGGTTATACAAAAATGCTTAAGTTGAATTGCTGTTCATATTGAATCTTCAATGGATATATTGCCATCTATAGTCTCGTAATATCAGCCACCATTATTTTGTTTATGCACAGTAACCTCTCAATTCTTCGTACGTACAGGTTTTAACGCAACAGTCGTGTGTCTGGTCTATTTTCTTGTGTGGTTTAGCGGTTGGTAACAATGTGTCTCCTTTCTTGAATGGGAACGAAACCCCAAAATTGTTTGTCCTAGCTTTATAATCGGTAGAATGTTTTGAAGAACCAAATACTGCAACAAATACATTACGATTTAATAGATCGACAGTATTAAGGTAAGATATTTTTTTTATTTGGACAGCCCACGTAGACATTAAGCCTAGTAAATACTGAGGTCTCAAGAGAAGGGAAATGTAACCTATTAATACGGGATTTAAAGGCCTGGCGGTTGGGAGAGGAAAGCAAAACCTCTGCAGGTAATTAGTTCCATAATTTGGAGAGCCTAGGCATCAATGAGCGAGAGAAGTGGGATATTCTGTTTTCGTGGCTAGATTATAAAGGGATGCATGTGTAATGCGCTTATTGTTGTTCTGTTAATAATCAAGGAATAAATGATAGCGGTTAGTTCTTCTCACAAAATCGGTAAAAATAACTGCAGAAAAGAGACATATCCTCAACAGCGCGACGATGAACGAGAGAAGGAAGTTTTCTTGTGAGGACTGGGTCACTGAACCGTAGAATAGATCTTTTGGAGAAAATCAGGGATGTTAAGTATTGAAGGTGTTGCCGCTTCCCAAACGGTGTTCATTCTGTTCATGTCTTATTTGGAAAACCGAGAGTGTTTAAGTTGGAAAGGGAGAAGTATTTTCTAGCTTCGAAGAGATTTTTAGCAGCTAATGTACCTATTGAAGTAATGTATTTGTGCTAGCTGAGATCACATACGAAAACAATGCCAGCAAGAACGAACGTTTCTTTGTCCTGTAGGACTTGGCCATTCATGTTGATGGAATAAGTGCTGCTGGATTTTTTGCGTAACCGGGAACAAGCCGACGTTTTGGTGGCACTGAACTGGACAAGTTTTTGGCACCCCAGTCTAATATTAATTGGAGATCTTGCGAAAGGGACAGGTGCATATATCTGCGTCTATTACTAGTTCTACTATTACTAGTTCTAGCTTCAGACTTGTTTGGAAACAAGAATATTGGAGTGAAGCGTACTGTCGTCAACGCAACCGTGGATGAGATTGGTAGATGATGGGAGCAGATCATTAACGTGAAAAACAGAAAAAGGGTTGGTGCCACGACTGAAACTTGGAATACGCCAGTATTTTTTACAAATTGCGTGTACATTTTTTTGCAGGTTAAAAAACTTTTGAATGGAATTAGCAATCTATAAAAGATACAGACACATTTGTTTAAGTAAAAATTTCGTACAGGGTAACTAAATAGAAGAAAGGGTTAAGAAAGCCTACTTTTTCTTGTTATTTCTTGATTAGCTAAAATAAAACTAAATCTAAATGCTAACGTAAGATCCGAAAAAACGTCCTCAAAGTATGCTGTGGAATCAATCACCCATATCTTGAATTATTACTCTTAAAAGGTAACATAGGTAAAAGGTATAGGTGAATGAAAAATAAAAGTGTCCCTCCCTTTTCAAAAATATGTATGTACATAAGTTACCTATTCACTTCAGCCATTGTTGAAATATTGTCCGTCAGTAATGGCATTGGATAACTTTGTTTTTCAATATCTACTGTGAGTTATTTCATACAATAAATAAGTAGGTAATATTTTGATTTTTTAATAGCCAATATTTTAATAATAGCTAAAGTGAATATAATAAAGGCAACTTTAAAAGGTAATTTTACGCGCTGTCCAATGAACAAATAATATACAGGTTGTTCCATTTAAAAAAGTATACAATAAGTCAAAAAATGCACTCGTGATGCTCAATTGTTTCTTTAAATAGCAAATTCTGACGGTTTGGATGAGTCCCTACAATTTTTGTTTGAAAAGTTTTTTCCATTTCGAAAAACAAAGTCGCTAGAAGCTGCCAAAATTTGAGGAAGCACCATTTACGTATAGCTTGAAGTTTCGTGATAAATACACAAAGCAAACTTGCCAGATACATAGGTTTAGCTCTCCGTGATTCGCCTTACTTTGACACACGATGCCGATTAAGAATAAATATATTAGTCTTTTTGCAACAAAATAAAATCTTTTAATATTAAATAAACCATAAGAAAGAATTTTTCTGTAAATTAGTATAGTTACAGGATTTATAAAATTACATACTACTAAAACTTTTATTGTCTCTAATAAAACTAATTGATATACATATACATAAAAAATGTGACTATACTTACCATCTTTATTTCGTAGTGGTGAACCAAATTTTTCGTAGCATATCATACTAAGTATCATTTGTAGCCTAGAACCACATGTCATTGTGTTAAGCGATTTTTTTGCATGGGCACAAATTGGGACTGCATGAAATTGGACCAGAAGAACAAAAATTAAATGCAAAACTAAATATCTGCTTTTCATAACTGGCTTTATGCTTTTACCAAATTTTACCTATAAAATCGTTATGTATGTCTACTACTACAATTTCTGTGCATTTCTGCAGTTTTATATTCATACTCTTCTAATTAAAATTCTGATTGGAATGTACGTAGGTTATCATGTGCCTAACGTGTATGACGGGATTCCCCGCTTTAACTCATACAATTTTTATTAAAATATTGACGTACGTAGTTGTATTAATCGTAAACATAATAGTGGTAACTGGTTCATTTAAAGGATTTTAAAACAAGTCTATTTATGGGTGAAAAAGTTTGCTATAGATTTCTGACAAAAGATACATAAAAATCTAAATTAGTGATATTCATAAGCCTCTAACTAATGTTGCATATCCTGTTCTACTATTGTACAAAATTTAAAAAAATTGTAGATGTTTCGTGAGTAATGTCAGTATGCCTGCTAAATGATTGAAATATTGTTCGTACGGACAATGAGAAAGTTAAAAGTAAATTTAAACAGATTACAATAGGAACAATATGTTCGTTGTTCGTAGATTATTATGGAACGCTTATTTCAGTCCTTGGATATGTTAGGATTTTATCGGTATTGGAAACATGCGCTCAACTCGGTGTCTGGTCATCCATCTTAATCCGGGGACTGGCGACAGAAACTTTTTGCTTATTTTTTTATTTATTTATTCCCAGCCAACTATACAGTTTATTACACGGAATATCCAAAACAAATACAATCAACATTGTAATATAGATATAGCATAGTTATTAGAAAAGGGTAAATAGTTAAGATACATACTCTATATATAATTTACTGCTTGTTGTATTACACCTGCGTATATTGTAAATAGGTTAATTGAGACACCTTTCATTATAAGTTTTGCATAAGTGGTGACTAAGTAAACAATAAAGATTGTAAGGTTGCTTATTTAAATCATGCAGTGTGTAATTAAAATATGGAAACCTCCAAATATCTTGCAAACCGTTTATCCGATTTTTCTGAACTTTTTTCCACTTATGTACGAAATTACGCCCGATCCAATGATGAGTTCCGCATTGTTGTCAAGTTTACCATTTTCCTGAAGTCGAAGGAACTTTTTTTTAAATGGAACGCTCTATAATTTATTCGATTTTCGAATTCAGCTTACAATTCGAAATACTCCTTATTGGGAACATTTTAGCCTAAAGTTAATAGTTTTTGAGAAAATGGTGAAAAATCGATATTTTATTGTATTTTACCTTAAAATACTTGTACGCGAAAGTTTACTTGAAATGTCTGACATTGTCAGGTATCATTTAATGGAAACCCGGTAGGTGGTAGAGGATCTTTTCCTGGTAGGTGGTAGAGGATCTTTTCCTCGACCGAGGAGGTACCACCCCGCGCAGCCACTTAAAGCGCTGGTGAAATTTTAGCGGATGTTTCCAGCCCTGGGTGCGTGAGTCGGTTTTTTCTTTTCCTTTCCTCTTCAGACTGGCATTCTTTCTCTTCTCTTTTGTGTTCCTTCTCTCTTCTAACTATCCACCTCTTCAAAAAAAAACAAATATGAAAATGATGATGGCGCTTCCAAGGGTAAAAAATTCCGGAGGTAAACTACCCCTCCATTCGGATCTCCTGGCGACGGGTGCTCATGGGGGCCCACCATCGAAGAATTCCAAGAGCATAATAACCTTTGCCAACATCTGCGGGCTTAATTCCAATTTGGACTCTGTCCACCACTATCTCCAATCATGCAAACCCCACATCCTTTTTCTGACCGAAACCCAAATCAGCTCCGAATCCTCAACCAATCATCTCCTGTTTCCAGGCTATGAACTTCTGTCATCTTTTCGTCTTCATGGTGGGGTATGTGCCTACGTTCGCAGCAGTCTTTCTTGCACCAGACTCCCGAACCTGGAATCAGGCCAGCCCGATATTCTCTGGCTAAAACTCACTCTTAAATCCTCTACTAAATTTATCTGTTGCACCTATCGCTCCCCATCAGACAAATCCTACAATGAGTTCTTTGACTATCTCTCGGCAAAAATCGACCATCTCATCTCCGAATTTCCCTCCGCTGAAGTTATCGTCCTAGGCGACTTCAACGTCCATAGCAAGGAATGGTTAGGATCCACAAAAACTGACCCACAAGGCAGAGCAGCAGAAAACTTCGCAATCAGCAACTCGCTCACCAATTTGATCAGAGAACCAACATACTTTCCCCGCGTTTCTACCCATAATGCAAATCCACTAGATCTTTTTCTTACCACCCATCCTGAGCCTTACTTAACATCTGTATGCGCTCCCCTTGGTCGTTCAGATCATGGCCTCATTACCGTCTCTTGTCCCATACATCCCGAGTTTGCTGAAATCATGCCAAAACGCACGATCTGGCACTACAATAATTCTGCCGACTGGGATGGTCTTCGAAACTTCTTCTCTGCTTTCCCTTGGAACCCTGTCTGTTTTTCCACTCCCGATCCCTCCGAAATTTGCTCTCACATCACAGACATTATTCAAGTAGGTATTGAAGGCTTCATTCCACATACTCGCAAGAAACCGAAACTCCACCATCAAAAGCCATGGTTCTCCAAGACCTGTGACAAAGCCAGGCTCAAAAAAGCCCAGGCTCACAAAAGGTATCTTCAAAATCCTATACCCGAAAATCGTCAAATTTTCACCGAGGCCAGAAATCAATACAACCAAACTATCTTAGAGTCCAAAAATGCTTTTAACAACCGCATAAAAGATAGAGTGCTTTCCTGTCCCAACGGCGGCAAATCTTTCTGGTCACTTGCCAAAAACATTAGTCAGAACTTCTGTAGAAGCACTTTTCCTCCCCTGACCTCTGACAACGAAGTTATCTCCACCTCTAAAGGGAAGGCAGAACTATTCGCCAAACAATTCGTTGCCAATTCCACCCTGATCCCTCCCCCCAATCTCGCTCTTCCAACCGCTAAGTCTGTACCCCACAGAATGCCCAATATAATACTTAAGGTCAAACAAGTTCAAAAAATTCTTCTATCCCTTGACACCAAAAAGTCCTCTGGTCTGGATGGCATACCAGCAGTTGTTCTAAAAAAATGCGCTCCAGAACTTGCACCCATCTTAACTGGTCTTTTCCAGATCTCTTATGACAAGGGTATCTTCCCAGATAGCTGGAAGACTGCTCGTGTGCAGCCTGTCCCGAAGAAAGGGTCCAAGTCCCTTCCATCCAATTATAGACCTATCTCCCTTCTCTCCGTTGTCAGCAAAGCTATGGAAAAAGTAATCCACTTGCAAATTCTAAAATATCTAGAAAAACACAAAATTATCCATGACAGGCAGTACGGATTTCGTCACCAAAGATCCACAGCTGACCTTCTTAGCTTTGTCACACATAACTAGAACAAGTCTCTTGAATTTCATGGCGAATCTCAGATTGTTGCTCTCGATATTTCCAAGGCCTTTGACCAAGTATGGCATGCCGCACTCCTCAACAAACTACCTTCTTACGGTCTTCCTACCAAACTATGTGCCTGGATCGGCAGCTTCCTCTCTAATCGGCGCATATCTGTTGTGGTTGACGGTCACTCATCTAACTTCCATCCTATCAATGCTGGTGTCCCCCAAGGTTCAGTCCTGGCACCAACCCTATTTCTCCTTCACATTAATGACCTACTCTCTTCAACTACCAATCCCATCCACAGTTATGCTGACGATAGTACTCTTCATTCCAATATTCATTTTTCCAGAAAAGTTTCGAACCAGGAGTTGGATAATAGACGCAGATCTATGTACCTATCCCTTTCCCAAGATCTTCAATTAATCTTAGACTGGGGTGCCAAGAACCTTGTTCAGTTCAACGCCTCCAAAACCCAGTCTTGCTCCCTCTCGCGCAAAAAATCTGGCAACGCTTACCCCATCCACATGAATGGCCAAGCCCTACAAAACAACGAAACATTCGATCTCGTTGGTGTCGCTTTCGAACATGATCTCAGCTGGCACAGACACATTACTTCAGTAGCCACATCGGCAGCTAAAAAGCTTGGTTTTCTCTTTCGAGCCAGAAAATACTACTCCCCTTCCAACTTATACACTCTCTATGTTTCCCAAATAAGACCTAACCTAGAGTACTGCTCCCACATCTGGGGAGCGGCATCACCTTCGACACTTAAGATCCTTGATTCTATCCAAAAGCGAGCCATTCGACTTATCAATGACACAGCCCTCACGAGAAAACTCCCGTCTCTCGCTCATCGCCGCGCTGTAGGGGATTTATCCCTTTTCTACCGCTACTTCCACGGATTTTGCTCTGAAGAACTAGCCGGTATTATTCCCCCCTTGAATGTTCCTAACAGGACAACAACAGGCGCGTTACGTATGCATCCCTTTACTGTCCAGCTACAAAAGCCTAGAACAGACCACTTCTCCCGCACATTCATACCTAGGGTCTCCAGATTATGGAACAAATTGCCTGCAGATGTTTTCCCTTCCCGTCCCAACCGCCAATCCTTCAAATCCCGTGTCAATAGACAATAGATATAAAAAAAAGCCCAAAGAATTGAAGTTTTAATAATACTGGGTTATGGGTACAGAATGCGAACGGAACAAGAAGTTTGTAACATTTTTAATGACAAATATCCTGAGAGAAATTTATTAACTAAATCTACTGTGAGTAAAGTTTGAAAAAATCGTCAAACTGGAAACGTACAAAATGCTATACTATTTGCACAGCTTATTTGATACAAGAATAAACAATACATGAGGAAATCATTTAAAAGTTGATCAAAAAAACTAAATCAAATGTTTAAAATGTTGTCCATTTACTTCTTGGCAGTAAGCCAAATTCAGCGGAAAATCATGCAAAACGTTTAGAAGAATGTCGGTTTCCTCGATTCTTCTACATTCTGTTTCTATCCTTAACTTTAAATCATTGAATACATTCAAAAGGTCACAAGACCCCAGATCCCAAAACTTGGTTAACATTGTTTCAAGAGTGTTATTAAGTTTTTCTCTACATTTTTTCTTGCAACCGCAAGGAGATCCCAACTCACGTGCTTGGACATTTTTTTTCGATTTTTTGCAGTAAGATACTCTTCTAAATTGTACCTTCTTTTTCTCTTAACTCCCTCATACCTTTCGTCTCTTCTTTGTCTCCATCGAGCTGCAGCAGTTTCTTCAGGTAATCGTTCAGTTGCTCTTTTCATTTTTAAAGGTGCAGCCAACATTTTTTCTTTCTGAAAATAAATAGCAAATTAATGATAAAACATGTTAAGTCACAAAAAAAAAGATTTTATACTAAAACATGACAAGTCACAAAAATAAACAATAGTACATACCTCACTGATTTCTGAAGTATCGTCATCATCGGTTGGCACATAATATTTATTAATCACACTTTCATCACTAGACTCATGAAAATCTGCACTAGAATTAGTATTTTCGTCGGAATTCATATTTATAGCAGCAGGGTTACTTTGTGGCATATCATATTATTGATTACCACAACGGATGTAAAATATCGTTTTCTGCAAGTATGTGGCGTATCACATTATTACTTACACCAGAAGACTGAATACAATTTAATAAGTCCATTCGAGTTTTCGCATTTTTATTACTGGATTTTAATTTTGCTAACTTCAACTAATTTTGTGCGTGTGATTCTAGGGACCAATATCTGAAAGAAAACTTAATCTCTAACAGCAGTGTCGTTCTGGATAAAGAAGTAGTACGAAGCAATAATCCTAAAGATTTTGCAACAGAGGTAGTAAAAGAACCAGAGTCCGAAAAATTTATGATTCTACCCCCTGCAACAGTGGACGAAGATACCTGGTAAGGTTCCCAGAGGAAAGATATAATATAATATTAAGAGTACTCCCATCCTTTCCGTTTTCACGGAAAGGATGGGAGTACTCTTACTCCCATCCTTTCCGTTTTCCCACTGTTTTAGCATTGTTGTGACTTGTTATGAGAAGCCAATGACTTTCTGGTCGAGGCCCATAAAACGCGTATAATTATTCAAACCCTTAACTACTATGCCCCAAACGCAGTGGATATTTATATAATATTTTTTTAACAAATACAAAACAAACCATTTGAATTTTTTTTTTAATTTTTTAACCTAATTTAACATTCTAAATAAAAAATATAAATTAGTATTTTACCTACTTATGCAGTTTTGGCAGAATAAATGGCTCTGCAGGATAAACATAGAGGTATTTTGCAACTTCTGCGTGCATTGCTTGTTTTGCTGCCTTTTTTGCCGGACAAACATCTTTTTCGTTTGGATCTTGATACCTCTAGTACAGGACTTGATTCAACTGGCAACGAAGTACCAAGCTTGTTCGCTATAGATTCACGAAGAGGACGACGTATTTATTTATTGTTCATTCGGATTGTCCATATGGCCTCTACAAAGCGCCATGCCGAGGTCCTTCTGGAAATTAAATCTTTTAGTTTCAATTCCATTAGGCGAACTGTAGTAAAGTACTCGAGGATTTATCCCAGCCATTTTTGATCCAGAACATCTACCCCAATTTTGGTGTCATTGTAAAACTCGGTTATATCTGGTTTCTGAGACCCCTGATTAATTTTTACGTTTTTTTTTCATTGTACCAACATAGGTTAAGTTACGCTTTTGCAGTTCGTTCACTAGCTCCATTTAAGGGCACCAGTTGTCGCCAGTAACATTTCTGTTTGACTGTTGTGGCAAACAAGTGGTTAGGCGAAGGACTACTTGAGTCGGTTGCAACAATGACGATTGTGGGACATTCACATTACCTTTGCTAAGATAAACTTCAGCATTTCACTTGTAATGTGTCTTAGCATCTGCAAGAATTTATATTTTAATCCCGTATTTAACATATTTGGCATATACATGCTAAAGCCGCATCTGCCCCTTAATGTCACAAGCATTTCATCTACATGTTTGTAGCCAGATGAGTTGCAATGCGCTCCAAACGTTTTTTTACTCTACCATGAAAAAGACAGTGCCATTTTACAAACTTCTAACTCAAGCACACCTTTCTTAACTAAATATATATATATATATATATATATATATATATATATATATATATATATATATATATATATATATATATCATATATATTATATATATATATATATATATATATATATATATATATATATATATATATATATATATATATATATATATATATATATATCATATATATTATATATATATATATATATATATATATATATATATATATATATATATATATATATATATATATATATATATATATATATAGTGTGTCCACGGATTGACTCCGGAGAGGAAAAACTTTTTTGTTTGAGGATTTACGAAAGAAAGTCATTCTACAAAAAAGTTTTGCTTGTCCTAAAACGTCCAAAGAAGATGTTAGCTTTCAAAAGTTTTATACAGGGTGCGTAAAAATTACAAAAATGTAAAAATGCTGAAGTATAAATTGCCTCAATTGTTATAGTTACATGAAAAATTCATTAAGAAAGATTGGTTAGAATTTGATTTTATGTCTAAAGGTGGTGTCATTGCTTGCTAGTTAAATAAAAACTGAGTTTTTTTCTTGTGGCATTATTTTTTTATTTTTTATTTTCATGACGTCCTAGGCCATGTAGAGATCGCTTTAGGAGCTATATTACCTCAATTGTTGTAGTTGCATGAAATGTTAATTAAGAAAGCTTGGTTAGAATTAAATTGTATGTCTAACGGTGATGTCATGGCTTGCTACTCAAATAAATACTGAGATTTTTGTGGCATGTGTTCAAAATTATTATTTTTTTTATGACGCCCTAGGAACTGTAGGGATCGCTTTGGGAGCTATATTTTATCGGTAGCTAGTTATTTAGTTCATCAGTCTTAAAAATGCATTTAGTATTATTTAAACATAAGAATAATTTATTTTCAACGTAAAAAGAACAATAAATTACGAATTATTCAAACGTTGCCCCACCAACTTCTACACACTTTTCATCCTTCTTGATAAAAGCTTTATAGCTGTTCTAAATTTCGTTAAGAGGAATATCTCGAATGGTTTCCCGAATTCGGTTTTTTAGGAGATCTAAATCATTATTTAGAGGATCTGCATAAACTTTTTGCCATAAATATCCCCAGAAATAAAAATCCATTATTGTGATATCGGGACTTCGAGGTGGCCAAGGGTTAGGACCGTATCGTCCTATCCAGCGTCCAGGAAAATAAGTATTTAACCATTCCCTTACAATTGCAGTAGAGTGTGCCGGGTGACCGTCCTGTTGAAAAAACGCTGCTTCTCGAGTACTTATTAGTAAGTTATCTAGGTATTCTAGCATAACAGCGTTTAGCATTTGTAAGTAACTATGCTGGTTCATGTTTCCTTCAAAGAAGTAAGGACCAATTATTCCATTGAAAGATACAGCATACCAAACATTAACTTTTTTAGAGTATTGTCTCCTGCAGTTAATACGAAAATTTGGATTTTCCCTAGACCAAAAACGTACATTCTGTGAGCTTACTACCCCGTTTGTTGAAAAAGTTGATTCGTCTGAAAAAATAATATTTTGGTGGAAACGACGATCTTGAACATACTGCTCACCAATCCACAAACAAAAGTCCAACCTTTTGCCTTCATCGCCGTTCTCCAAAGTATGGTTGAATTTCGGTTTGTATGGTTTTAATTTATTAAAATTATAAATAACTTGTAAATAAGACTTTCCTACGTTGCCAATTTCCAATGCTCTCTTTCGTAAAGATTTTTTAGGGTTAAGACGCACTGAATCTAATGCTATCGCTGCAACAGCATTCTCTTCTTCGCTAAGGTTGGGTTTTTGCTTTTTAATGTTCAATACGCTGCCTCTTTGCATGAATTTCGAAATAATAGATTTCACAGTTTTGTCTGTCAAAGTTTCATTGGGCCATTTTTCCTGAAACTTTCTTAATACGCCTAGGTAACAAATATCTTCCCCTAAACCATAACACTGCACTATAAAAACTTTTTGTTCCACGGTTAACATTGTGACATACGAAGCTTTAGATGACTTATTGTACTGACATTGATTGACATAATACCTTACAATATTGCCAAGGGGATGTAAAGGTGAAAAATGTTATGAATTTTTTACTGAAAAGTTTTGTAACAAAAAACCTACCTTTGAAAAAAATAGGACACGAAAGCTGTTTAAGCGCAAAAGAAATAAAACCTGTAACAATCTAGGAGTTATAAAAAATTAGACAAACCATAGCAACATGTTTGTAACAGTACTGTCAAATTAATGACAAGAAACAGAATAAATTATAATTTATAATCATCAATTAGATCTATTTGTACTTAATTAAAAGTAAAATAAAATACCTATATACAGTCCACTAGAAGAGTCTTTTTACCATCCCAAACATTGGTCCAGTCGAGCCGAATGGATTGGTAAAAAATAAATATTCAAGTGATTGCAAGAAAAGTATGCATTAGAAGAAATTATTGGGTTACTTGCATCAGAGAACGCGATAGGACGGGAAGGCAGAGTGCAATAAGGACTGTCGTTCCAACAATTGGTTCATCTCGTTTATAGTTCTGAGTGAGTTTATTCCATTATTACTTGTATTATTTAAAATACCTGATATTTGTGTCAATAACATGGCTGAACTCGCGGTTTTAAAATCTAAGAGGAGTTCTCTTAAGAGTAAAGTTACTCGCCTAAGAAATTATTTTGATTCTCTTGATAAAAGTCAATTAACTGATAGCGTGATAAATGGTTTGCAAAGTCGATTAGAAAGAGTACAGCCAGTTTGCGACGAGTTTGATGTGATTCAATTTAAAATTGAACAACAAGACAGCATTGCTGATTCAGATTTTCAGTCTGACGAGGCTGAGAGAAGTGCATTTGAAAATAACTATTTTAAAATATTCGGCGAAATAACGGCCTTAATTAAAAGTTATAATGATAGTAAATTGGAAGATAATGCTTCTGTGGTCAGTTCGCGACACAGTGGGGTCTCCAATTCATTGCAGTCTTTGGTCAAATTACCACCAATTAAGCTGCCAACTTTTGACGGCCAATATTGCAATTGGCTGGAATTCAAAGATTCTTTTACGGCCTTGGTAGACAATAATATGTCACTAAAGGGGATTCAAAAATTTTATTATTTAAGATCTTCTCTAACCAAGGATGTTCTTGAAATCATTAAATCAATTGAAGTTTCTGACTCGAATTATGGTATTGCATGGCAGTTTCTTGTAGATAGGTTCGAAAATAAAAAGCTAATAATTTATAATCATATTCGGTCAATTTTTGAATACCAATGTTTAGTTAAAGAGTCTTACACTGATTTGCGTAACCTCTATGATACTGTTACAAAACATCTACGTGCTTTAAAATCATTGGGAGAAGATACCGATTCATGGGATAGACTAATTATTTATATTATGTGTAGTAAATTTGACACTACAACACTCCGTGACTGGGAAACATTTAAATATGAAAGTGAATTACCCACCATGAAGGATTTAAATAAATTTCTCAAGATAAAGTGCGAGGTTTTGGAAAAATTGGAAGTTTCAGGTAGGGGTGAAATTAGTGAATCAGATAAACAAAGGAAATTAAAGAATTTTAGAAGTATGACTAATAGTTACTCAGGTACAGATGTAAATTTATACAATATAAAATATAAATGTTATTTTTGCAAACAATCACACAGTATTTTTAAATGTAATTTGTTTTTACAGCTACCAATAAACGATCGCATTGCTGCAGTAAAACAGCTTAAACTTTGTTTGAATTGCTTGCGGGATTCGCACCCGTCATGGAAATGTCAAAAATCAAAGTGTGGTAAGTGTAATAAAGCACACAATTTAATTTTACATTCCGAGTCTTACAGTAAATTTCACAATCAAAATAAAGAACCCACCGAGGGTGCAAACAACGTTTTAGCCCAAAATCAAGAGTGTCTCAGGTTCCATGTGGAAAGCAACAACGGTACAGGTAGCGCCGAAGGTGGCCAAACACCAAAAGTAACGTTGAATTCACATGTGACGGAGCGCGGTGTTGCCGGCTCTAATCAATTAGCATTTTGTGCGGGATCGTCTGGGATATCAGAAAACTCGCAAGTTTTACTTTCTACTGCAATTATTAAGTTAACAAATGGAAAAAAGACAATTACTGCTCGTGCTCTATTGGATAGCGGTTCCCAGAGCAATTTCATTTCACAAACTGTTTGTAATAAATTAAATTTACAGCAGTCTAAAATAAATCACGCCGTGAAAGGTGTAGGACAAACATTGACTAATATAAATACTCAGGTAAATCTCACAATAAAGTCTTGGGTTAATAATTTTACAAGCAATATTAGATGTTTGGTTCTTCCATCTATTACTGATAGGTTACCAACTATGTCATTTACTAAAGATATCCTTAAAATTCCTCCTAATTTGCAAATGGCTGATCCAAAATTTAATGTCTCGGGAGAAATTGATATTTTGCTTGGGTCAAATATATTTTGGTCTATAATGGGTTCTAATCAGGTTCGGCTTGGGCCCAACATGCCCATATTACAGGAAACTGAGTTAGGTTACATAATTGGCGGTAACTTAAATTTAAATTTAATCGCTCCTAAGACATCGGTTAGTTATGTAAATATTTTAAATTATGATACATTTGTCGATAATAAAATAGTTAAATTTTGGGAAATTGAGGAAGTCAACAATAAGGTAGCTCCTATGTCTGATTCTGAGAAATATTGCGAGCGTTATTTTCAAAATACTACCACAAGAGACCAAACGGGCAGATTTATAGTTAGAGTTCCATTTAAAAATAATTTAAATCAACTCGGTGATTCTCAAAGTATGGCAATGAATAGGTTTAATTTACTTGAGAAAAAATTAAATAAAAACCCGAATTTAAAATTAGAATATGAATCATTTATGTCTGAATACGAAAATTTAGGACATATGTCGGAAATTAAGGACATAGAGGGTGAAGGTTGTTATCTTCCACACCACGCAGTCATTAAAAATAGTAGTCTTACTACAAAATGTCGGGTAGTTTTTGACGCGTCGGCTAAAACGTCAAGTGGTCTTTCGCTTAATGACGTCCAATATGTCGGCCCGACATTGCAGCAGGACGTATTTTCAATTTTAACTAGATTCCGGAGTTACGAATATGTAATGACAGGAGATATATCCAAAATGTATAGGCAGATTCTTATTAATTCTAGTGATACAAAGAATCAAAAAATCTTTTGGCGATCACAACCGGATGAAACTATTAAAATTTATAAATTAAATACTGTTACGTATGGCACAGCGTCTGCGCCATATTTGGCAGTTAGATGTTTATTTCAGATTGCGACAGAAAACGAAATAAATTTGCCCTTGGCTAGTAAAGTAATTAAAAGAGATTTTTATATGGACGACGTATTGACGGGTTCCAATTCTATATCAGAACTGTTGCAAATTCAAAAGGATCTGGTTGAATTATTAGCTAGTTATGGATTTGAACTTAGAAAGTTTTTGTGCAACAGCAAGGATTTGTTAAATAAGTTTCAAACTAAAGATATTATGTATGCCAAATTTATTAATATAGGGGAAACTGAGCAAAATAAAACTCTAGGCGTATACTGGGACGCTAATCATGATCACATAAGATATAGAATTAATGTAAATGATAATTTTTCTAATAATAAATTAACAAAACGTGTTATTTTATCACTAATTTGTCAAATTTTTGACCCCCTAGGTTTATTAGGTCCAATTATAATTATTGCCAAACTTATTATCCAGGATCTCTGGAAACTAAAGTTAGAATGGGACGAAGAAATTCCTTCAAATTTATTGAATACTTGGAACTCATTTTACAATAATCTTTGTGATATCAGTAAACTTAAAATACCAAGATGTGCAATTCTTTCGCAGTTTATTAAAATTGAAATGCACGGTTTTTCCGATGCATCAGTAAGGGCTTACGGGGCGTGTATTTATTTAAGATGTTTTAATTCTGGAAATTATTACTCTAGTTTGTTGTGCGCAAAATCACGCGTAGCACCATTAAAGCAGATTAGCTTACCTCGTCTCGAATTATGCGGTGCTCTGTTGCTTGCAAATTTAGCAAAGAGAGTAACAGATGCTTTAGAAATTAATTTTAATAAATGTTATTACTGGACTGACTCTACAATAACTCTGTGCTGGATAAGAAACGAATCTAGTAAGTGGAAAACCTTTGTAGCGAATAGGGTTAGCGAAATTAGGACACTTACCGAATTTCAAAATTGGAACCATGTTAAATCCAGCGAAAACCCGGCTGATCTTCTATCTAGGGGCGCACCTATTGAAATTTTAAATAAATCAAATTTATGGTGGCACGGCCCTGATTGGCTTAATGTTGATAAGTCGAAATGGAATCTTACTGAGCCTGACTTCGAAATTACCGAATTGTGCGAACAAAAAAGTGTTTCTTGTCCCACAATAAATTACAGTAATGAAATAATTAGCATTTTGAATAAGTTTTCTTCTTTTAGAAAAGCGTTAGGAGTTTTGGCGTACGTTTTGCGTTTTTTATCAAACATTAAACTTAAGGCCATTGACCGAAATTATGGTCCATTACTTCCTGAAGAACTTGACAAAGCTTTAAATTTAATAATAAAAAATGTTCAAATAGAGTGCTTTTCTCAAGAGTACACTAGTTTAAGTAATAACAAAGAATTAAATAAAATCAGTAAAATATTGCCACTTAACCCATTTTTACAAGATGGAATTATGCGTGTAGGTGGTAGAATCAAAAATTCAAACAAACCCTTTGAAAGTAAACACCCTGTAATTTTACCTAAAAGTCATTTTTTAACAAATCAATTATTAAAACAGGAGCATGAACGGTTACTTCACTGTGGCGTTCAAAATTTATTATACTCAATACGTGAAAGGTACTGGCCTATCTCCGGTCGAAATGCCTGCAAACACATAATTCACAGTTGTATTAAATGCTTTAAAGTTGCTCCAAAGGAATGTCAATATTTAATGGGTCAACTCCCTGAGGTACGAGTTAATCCTCACAGCGTATTTCTAAATGTTGGTACAGATTTTGGAGGACCTTTTTTATTAAAGGACAGACAGACCCGTGGTGCCAAAATTATTAAGGCCTATATGTGTTTATTTATATGTATGAGCACTAAGGCCATACATATAGAATTAGTGTCTGATCTGACCACACAAGCATTTATTGCTGCCCTTCATAGGTTTACAAGTAGACGTGGCAAACCAGCAAACATCTACTCTGATAACGGCACTAATTATAGAGGAGCTAATACGGAACTTGGTAAATTATATAAATTTTTAAATAATAAGTCGCAAGAAATTACAAATAAATTGTCGGCTGATTTTATTAGGTGGCATTTTATACCGGCGTCTTCTCCTAGCTTCGGCGGACTTTGGGAATCTGGAATCAAATCAGCCAAAAGTCACATCAAGCGCGTTGTAGGAGAAACTCGATTAACGTATGAAGAGTTCGCCACCGTGTTGACCCAAATTGAGGTTGTTTTAAATTCGCGGCCGCTTAGTCCACTCACTCAGGATCCGGACGACATATCGGCACTGACACCAGGACATTTCTTAATTGGTAAACCACTCACTCGCCTTCCTGAAATTAATATCACTGATGTTCCTGAAAACCGTTTAACCAAGTGGCAGCACCTTCAAGCCATGTCCCAACACTTTTGGCATCGTTGGCAGAAAGAGTATCTATCGGAGCTGCAGACTCGTGTCAAGTGGAGACAAAATTACAAAAATTTGTTAAAGGTCGGAACATTAGTTCTAATCAAAAATGAAAATGTCCCCCCTATGAATTGGCCGCTAGGGCGAGTTCTCGCTTTACATCCAGGAAAAGACGGCGTTACGCGTGTAGTGGAGGTGCAAGTCAAGACTGGTGTGATAACACGTGCAATTAACCGTGTATGTGCGTTGCCCATTGACTAAAATTGTTAATAAAAGGGGCAAATTCAGTGACATTTGGTCAATATGTAAAACAATTGGCATGAAAATTCTTTTTTTTTTGTTGATAAGTATATAGTAATAAGTTTTTGTCACATTTTTTGTTAGTTTATATAAATATTTTAGTCATACACCTTTGTATGTCTGTGACATCAGTATTCAGTTGCATATTATTATTGTGTAATGATCATTATTTTATAATTACCGCAATGTTTTGCACATTTAGTTATATTTGAAAGTACTAGGTACCTTCAAGGCGGGCGGTATGTTTAAGCGCAAAAGAAATAAAACCTGTAACAATCTAGGAGTTATAAAAAATTAGACAAACCATAGCAACATGTTTGTAACAGTACTGTCAAATTAATGACAAGAAACAGAATAAATTATAATTTATAATCATCAATTAGATCTATTTGTACTTAATTAAAAGTAAAATAAAATACCTATATACAGTCCACTAGAAGAGTCTTTTTACCATCCCAAACAAAAGCTTTTATTTGAATAGTAAGCAATGACATCACCTTTAGACATAAAATCCAATTCTAAGCAACCTTTCTTAATGAATTTTTCATGGAACTATAACAATTGAGGCAATTTAGACTTCAGCATTTTTACATTTTTGTAATTTTTACGCACCCTGTATAAAACTTTTGAAAGCTAACATCTTCTTTGGACGTTTTAGGACAAGCAAAACTTTTTTTGTATAATGACTTTTTTTCGTAAATCCTCAAACAAAAAAGGTTTTCCTCTTCCGGAGTCAATCCGTGGACACACTGTATATATATATATATATATATATATATATATATATATATATATATATATATATATATATATATATATATGTGGGTTAAAATATTTTTAAAAAAAGTTCCTTATACTTGTAGGTGTGATTCCTTACTAATTTTGGATTTCCTTTAATTTTACGGTCTCGAGTAACCTGCGAAACTTTTATCAAACTTGATAAATATGAATCTTGTTTTTCTTGATCTGCAAAATTATTATTAAGCAGGTTTTTGTCCTGTCATTGTTAATAAGTCGTCATTAGAAACTTATGAATTATTGTGATATTTCAGCGATTTACTTGGTTTCCAAATGATTTTTATCTTGGAACTAGTTGCTGTAATGAATTTAGTTCTATTATTGTTGAAAGTACGTACTAAAATTGTCCTTTTCTTGATAAATTTGCGAAAAAGCTCAGAAATAAGTTCATAGTATAAAACTTAGTTGTCTTATTCTTACACTTGTCAGTTTAAAACTTTTGGTTGTCAAATTAGACCGGACTAGCGTTGGAGAATCTGGCTGTTAGACTTTTCCAGTTTCAAATCGGATAAAATCGGTTCTAGTTTAAAAGTTTGATTGTTAACATTTTTGATAACAAAACAATAAACACACTGTTCAGAAATGGTCGATCTTTCAACTGATTTTTTAAAAGTTTTCCCACAAAATAATCTTAGGTTATAATTCACTATGCATGCGTGCTACGAATACTACGGTTTAAAATAACGAAAAAAGCGATGGCATAAACGACATCGAATGAGAATACCGAATTGGTCGATATCGGTTTGACTATCGAGTATCGACAGCGTTACGATAGCTGTCGTATCGAGTGAAAGGGAATCCCATCGCTGAAAGTCTGTTCATGCATTTTCTGGTACATTTACAATCATCACCATGTTTTCTTTCTGGCACTAGCTTTCCTGTTGACATAGATTTATAACCTTCACCTTTAGCTCTTTCAGCTTTTTCCCGGGACTGCGCACCTAAATCCCGGAATAAATAAATTTTCAAATATCCCCCACCTTTATCACCTAAAGGATCGCTCAGAAAAATCTGGAAAAAATCATAAACATTGAGAATTAGGTGTAGATTGAATTAAAATTATCAGGAGGAAAAATCTAGCGCAATCAATTGTTATAAACAATTTAATTGTTTATTTCCTTATAACTGCTGAACCATTGGTTTTAGAGAAAAAGCTTTTGGACAAAAAATACTCCTTACGGTGTAAGAGCGTTTTACACACAACAAAATTACTGCGAAAATTTTAACGACAAGTTTAAGTAAATTTTTGCCAACAATTTCCAGCAATTTTTTTTTTAAGAAAAAAGGGAGACCGTATGATACAGTTAAAAAATTTAAAGTGAAATTCGGCAATTATTTGTTTGATGCGCATGCTTAGTGCGGTTTCAACAAATTGACAATTAAACTTAACCTCAAAATCCATTTGTGTTCCTACGCTAGCAAGATGTTGACACGACAAAAGTTACTTTGTTTGACTGCTACAACAATTAGTTGTTATTTAGTCCATTACTTAATTTAAAAAAAAATCAAAAAATAAAAGAACTAAATGGACCAAAAAATGGCTGCAAAGGAAAAAGGGAAAAAGCACTTTAGAACTCTTAAATAAAGAACTAAAGTTTGAAGATCCAGAGGCATACAGAAATTTTTTAAGACTTGACAAACCACAGTTTGCCTGTTTACTAAATTTAATTGAGAAAAACATAAAAAAAGAAGACACCCTCATGAGAGACTCTATCACCCCTAGACATAGGTAAGTTGAAAGTTGACTTTAAGTAGAATTAAAAATTTTATATGAATAAATATTACTTTCAGACTTAATGTCACTTTACGATACCTGGCGACCGGCGAAACCTATAGAAGCTTGATGTACAGCACGAAAATTCATGAAAGGACTATTTCAAAAATTGTACCGGAAACTTGTCAAGCAATATATAATAATTTGAAAACACTTTATTTGAAGGCATTTAGAAAATATAAAGCCAAAAATTTACATAATCTTTTTCATAGCATCAGTTAAAAAATTTATTTGTTGTAGACACCACGCTCACCTGAAGAATGGTTAAAAGTTGCTATGGACTACGAGCAAAAATGGAATTTTCCAAATTGTATTGGTGCACTGGACGGTCGACACATAGCTTTCAGCCCACCTATCTCTTCAGGATCATTTTACCACAATTATAAAGGAACAGACCGTATCGTGTTACTAGGACTGGTTGATGCCAATTATAAGTTTATTTATGTAAATGTAGGGATAAACGGAAGAGTTAGTGATGGAGGAGTTTTTAGTGCAAGCAAATTATCCCAAAAATTGCATACCGACACTTTACAATTGCCAGGACCTAGACCACTTCCTGGCAGAACAAAGAATCTGCCATATTGCTGATGATGCATTTCCTCTATCAGAAAATTTAATGAAGCCATTTCCTCAACGTTCATTAACATATGAAAACAGAATTTATAACTACCGTCTTTCAAGAGCCAGGTGTATGGTCGAGTGTGCATTTGGTATTTTAGTTAACAGATGGAGAGTTCTTTTACAAAAAATTCATTTAAGTCCAGAAAAAGTAGAACTTATTACATTAACCTGTGTGGTTTTGCATAATTTTTAACCTGTGAAAGTGGAAAGTACACAGAAGGTGAATATGAAGTGAATCCCACACACATTTTACAACAAGTTGTTCGTCAAAATGGTAACAGATCAAGAAATTCAGCAATAATAATTCGTGAAGAATTCAGAGATTATTTCAATTCTCCATCAGGTACAGTACCCTGGCAGGATAATGCAGTGCTCAATGGCAACTGAATTTATTTAATAAATGTAGCTTCGTTCCTAATTTGTAGCCATTAAATAAATGTAAAAATTGTATCCAAAGTCAATAAAATCGTTTTTATTAATAAAATAGTTTGCATTTCTCAATAGAAACACAAAAAAATATTCATTTGAATTTATTCTGAAATATTTACACCAATATATTGGAAGACCTTTAAGCAAAAAAAACTTTTCCCGAACAGTTCAACTTCTACGGCAAGCGAAATTTTCACTTGAAGGGTTTTCCACTAGCCAGGTTCAAATATTTTAAACAATGTTGACATACACTTATTTGGAGTCAGAAAAATTATTTCTCTAGCATTTTAAAAAAGTTATCAAGTATATGACATAAAGAGTCTAATATACTCGTATGCAATATTTTCAATAAAATGGGATATTCCTTTTTGGAAATAAATCAAATAATATAATACATTTTTTATTATAAACAAATACAAAACAACATAAATCCAATAATATAATACATTTTTTTATTATGAAAAAATACGAAACAACATACTATAGCACATTATTGTTTTCTCTCCTGACATTTGTTCGAAGCCTTACTGACAATACTGATTATATCAGCCTCAACTTCATCCCTGATTTCTACTACATCAATTCTGTCTAGTTTTTAGACGATATAGTCACCAAAGCATTGGTTGGCTGATTTTTGAACCAAATGAGTTTCATTATTGGGCACAAGCTGCCTGGAGATTGACTGAAGTGTCACTGACAGATCTCCCAGAATACTGTCATCGTTAGCTTTCCTCTTCCTTTTTTGAGGTGCCAAAGATGTACTGGATGCTCAGGCACTTCTTGATGGAGTATTTTCCACATTGGGAAGTTCAATAATCTCCTCTTCCACTGTGGTACCAGCTGGGGTCACAACACCTGCGATAATCTCCTCAGCGTCAGGATTATCATCATCTTCCTCAATCTGAAATAATAGAAATTTTGTGTTTGTATGTTTCTCAACAATAAAAATCTTGGTACATACTTTTAACAATATGATTTTTGCTGGGAAGAACAATGTTATTTAAAATTTGTAAAAATAAGTAAGTGAACGAGTGATCAAGGAAAACTAACTCTATATTTAGATTTTCCTACGGTTACTGAGATGTACTTACCACTGTCAATTGAAGTTCTTCAGGCTCAACATCCAAAGAATCTGGGCTCAACCAACTAAAAGTAAAATATATTATTATAATACAATTTTTAACTCAAAAGTTAAAATTATTTTGTACTATGTACATACATTATAAATAAGCACAGTACACTTACATCATCTACGCCAGAGAGAGACTCCAAGCACTTTTTTCGTTCTTTGGTGGCGTTTTGCTTCAAGGCTTGGAACTTTGTTTGTACCTCTTGAATGGTAACTGCTGGCTTTACATCTTTGAAGGCTGATAAAATGGATTCCAGCGCCCGGCGTCTCAAATTCCTATTTTTATAATTTGGAGATTTGACTCTGTAGAGGTTAGGCCCTTTCCTATACTCGTCTATAAGCATAGTCACTTCTCCTCTACGCCACGACATGATAGTTTTTATTATTATATGTTCTAAATCAGCAAACATCAAAATAAACAAAATCACAGATAACTAAAACAAATACAAAATAACATAACCATTGAATTAAACAGGTTATGTTTGTTTACGTCTGATGGCGTCATGTCACTAACAAACTTTTGATCTGCGCCGATTCTCGCGCACTTTCTGAATCGTATTCATAAAAATATAGAACATGTTCCATATTTTTATGCCGAAAATTTTCATGATAATTTTGGTAAGATTTCTTGTATGTAAAATACAACAAATACTCTTGATGAAAAATGTCGGCAAACTTATGAGATAAATTTTCGCTATAATTCTGTTGTGTGTAAAACGGCTCTAAGAAACGACTTTTGTCCTTACACGTTTTTCAAAATTTTTAATTTGGCTCAGTCGAAACGCTCCCCACTCAGCTCCGCGCATACGCGATGTGATAATAAATAATTTACCTTTATTAATGTACGTATTAATTAGTTTTTCGGGATCAATCCCGGGATCCCACGATTTGGTTCTTCGATCCCGAAAATCGCCAAGACAATCAATTAATCATATTTTGAAAGTATTTCGAATGTTTGAATTTCCGGTATTCTTGCTTAAGTGTCTGTTGTTAATGTTGTTCAGACACCCTGGGTGTTAGCCTGCCCAAAGAAGGGTAAGGAACCAAAAACACGATTGCAGACAGGCACCTAGGCCAGAACTAAAAATAGTCTTTCTTATTTAATTTTATTTTCATTTTACGGTCTTTTTGTACTGCACTACCAAAGATTCTTTGCATTTTCTAATATATTACCTATATAGACCGAAGAACCTTCCCATATATTGCCTATATAGACTATATAGACTGTAATATAGACTAATAAAATGAATCTTAAATACGTGCGATATTTTGCATGCAACAAATGCGCGTCAAAGCCTTTGCCGAGGATGTATAAATATCCGCAGCGCTTCTCAAGCGTTCGTAAAGCCCAAAAAATATAATTTTATTTTGTGAACTCGCCAGCTGCCAAACAAGCTTTTTAGCTTGGTTTTCAAAGTGCTTACAAGCATATTTGACCGTCTAGATGGTTCCTGATACATTAACTGATTAATTTATTTTCAAGCAAAACGAAATGGTCCCAAGATTACTTCATCGATGAAACTAACATTGAACGAACATTAAGGGAATATACAAGTTGTGAGCAGGCCTCACAAGAGGATATTGAAGAGTTGTTGCAGCGACAAATAAAAAATTTTGAAATGTTGTCACATTGGTTTTCAGGTACAAAAAATATCAAACGATGTCATAAAACAACTAAACTGCCCAAGATATCTGCAACCGGCGAAAGAATTTAAAGAATGCAAGGAAAGGCTTAAACAACGTTGCCAATTGTTTGTAAACCAATTTTGAAAAACTGTTTAATTTTTCGTTAATAAGATTTATCTTTTCTTACCACATCTGGTTTACAAACAAATTTGCATGGATTTATTATAATAAGGATTCGATGTTCGTATACTGTGAGCGTATCGAACGTGAAGCCTTATCTTTTGTTGTTTGTTTTCGTTTTTGTTATTCTCTGGGGGGAGCAGTTTACGAACTACGAACATAGACAAGACTACGAATTACTACGTAATTGAATCAAGAATGGTAGTAGAAAGAGATAAAATAGCATTGGAGTGTTGGAGCTCAGAAGTGTTGCTGTCTGTTATGGTTGTTTAGGAACACGGCTGAACCTCGGTCTGAACACTCGGTTAAGGTCGATTCACACAGAGCAGTGACGTGACAGTGCCGTGACCGGCACTTGATTTCACCGACCGTAAACTCACAGTGATTTCTATTCATATTGGTCAGTGTTTCATCAGTGCAGTGTCAGTGTAGTTTATAGTCAAATGGAAATATTTTCAGATGAAGAACTTTTGCAGATCGCACTGGTTTTGGACGAAGAAATGGAAGAACAAGTAGAACAGGTTGAAAAACGACACTGGGTCCATCCAGCATGGAAAAAGAGAGGGACTGAAGGGGAATTTATAACGTTATACAAGGAACTGGTAGACGATGCTGCAAAATTTTTTGAATACTTTAGAATGTCAGAAAATTCTTTCAACCTATTGTTGTGCAAGTTGGAAATTCATTTGAAAAAGCATGACACACACTGGAGAAAAGCTATCACAGCTAGAGAAAGGCTCGCTGTTTGTTTAAGGTAAGTGTTTGTTTTCAATCTGATGTAGACACCTTGACATTTATTGAAAACACTCAAAAAATAAAAACTAGTTTATTAGAAAAACGTTACAAACACATCGAAAAACAAGTAAATCTTAAACTAATTTTTTCCTGAATTTTTCTACGGCAGGGTTTGAAAATACTCCATCAATGCTATGTTGGGAGCTGCATTCTCCTCATCAGTTAGCCTAGTAGATAAGTTTGATTGTTGGTCATCCCATGAAGACAGCATATTAAATTCGAATCTTTGGACAGTAGCAAATATTTCAGCTTTGGCGTAATGCTACTCTTGTAGGGATAATTTTTTTAAAGCAGGAGCTATTCCTGCTAAAAAAGCGTCAACAGGATGCTGCGTTGGTGGTGGGTAGTTCATACTTTTATTTCGCTCAACAATATACTCCATAACTGTAGCGGCGGCCGTTTTTGGGGGAGCAGTAGGGTTTGGTACTGACAGCTTTCGAGTTTTTCGTGGAATGGTACCTGTTAGTGTTGATTTCAACGAACTTTGATCTTCTGTTTGTGTAGTCATGGCGTCGTTAACTTCTGAGACTGTAGAGTCTTGAGCTTCAGTATTTTGGTCATTTTCGGATACCGCTTCACTTTCTGTTTCACCTGTGAAATCTTCGATATTTACTTCGGACTCAATGTTTTTCATGGTCTCCCTCTGCTCAAAGAATTTTGTCAAAAAGCTCAACTGGTCTGAATATTTGTACGGCTTTACTTTTGTTGCTTTTTGACCACTTTTAGTTTTTTGTTTATTCAAATATTTTCTAAAGTTGTCCCTAATATTAGCCCACCGAGTTTTACATACAGACCCTAAAAGAAAAATGAAGAATTAGACTTTCTCTTGTCATAAACAAAAAAAAATAAAAAAAATTGCGTGCAGCAGAGTAGATAAAATTTTTTATCTCTACTGTATTTTTTTCAGATATTTGGCCACTGGAGATGCACTGAACACAATTTCGTTTAGCTATCGTCTAGGACATAGTACAGTTCACAAAATTGTACGAGAGACCTGCGAGATGATCACTACACATCTAATGAACGAACTGATGCCTACTCCGACAAACGAAATGTGGATGAAAATCACTAGTGATTTTTATAAAATGTGGAATTTCCCTAACTGTATAGGAGCTATGGATGGCAAGCACATTGTTATTCAAGCTCCTCCTAACTCGGGATCAATGTTTTTTAATTATAAAAAAACATTTTCCATAGTTTTATTAGCCCTTGTAGACGCGCATTGTAATTTTATTGCTGTCGACGTAGGGGCATATGGGAAGGATAGTGATGGGGGAGTGTTTGCCAAATCAAAGTTAGGAAAAGCACTTCAGCAAGGAACTTTGAATATACCACCAAGATCTACCATACCTAATACGAATATCCAGGTCCCATACGTTATTGTAGGTGACGAAGCCTTTCCTTTGAAAACGTACTTAATGCGACCATATCCAGGGGGTAATCTAGATGATCGGAAGCGTAACTTCAACTATCGTTTGTGTCGTGCCAGACGGACATCCGAAAACACTTTTGGTCTTTTCGTTCAAAAATTTAGACTTTACAATAGAAGAATTCAGGCCTTTCCAAAATATGTAGATAACATAATTTTGAGCACTTGCTTGCTGCACAATTTCATTAAAAAATACGACTGTGAGACGTATAATTACGCTTCTTCGCAAATGGATTTGAGGAGCGGGAATCGCACATTACAAAATTTACATTTGCAAGGAGGAAATGCAACGACAGATGCATTTCGCGTACGAGAAACATTCACTGACTTTTTTAATTCTGATGCTGGATCTCTCCCATGGTTACCAAATATCCAACAAACTTAGAAATTTAGATAAGAAAAATATAATTTTAGTTCTCACCTATTGTAACCTATTGTTATTGGTAATAAAATTAAACTAAAATACAAATTGTTTGTTTAAAGAATGAACATGTGACATCCAAAAAATGCAGGCTAAAAATATTTAATATCTTGAATTGCATAGTGACGATTCGTGTTCATTCTGTGGCCAGACTAACAGTTACCTTTTCAACTCACCTTCTGTTTTCATTTCTGCTCCTACTTTACTCCAGATAGCATTCTTGAAATCAGAGTCCATGTATTTTGAGTTGCACATGTCGTACAAGACGGGATAACCACGGACCAACTCAATAAGTTTCTCGTCATTCATGGTTGAATACAAAATACACAATTTGTGCGGCCGTGAAAATCCAAAAATATCGTCAGGAACTAATATGACGATCACGTTTGCACTGTCACGGTCATGCGTCGGGCAGATGTGAATAGCTGCCATCCAATTCCTACGAGAATAATTTTGATTTCGCCGGAGAAATCACGTGCCGGTCACGGCACTGTCACGTCACTGCTATGTGTGAATCGACCTTTACACGTACGTCTTTGTCTAATGAACTAGAAAAGAAAAAGTGCGACGTATAGATTTATATAGATTTATAAATGACTCGGAGCGACTTTAAATAAACACCTTTAGAAATAACATAACCTATAAATATTAAAACCTTTTTAACTTAAATTTATTATTATTTAGCAGAAAAATCAAATATTTTAGGGCTTTTATTACTTTTAGTAAATCTTGTGATGCTTCTAACGCATTTTTTGTACAAAAATACAAGGGAAAATAAGATGTGGCCAATGTTTACAAATTGTATTTACAGTGTCATTTAGAATGGTTTGTTTTGGCTTCAAAGAATGTGAAATCATCCCGTATCCAGTCCTAATAAATCCATGCAAATTTGCAACGTTGTTTAAGCCTTCCCTTGAATGCTTTAAATTCTTTTGCGGGTTGCAGATATCTTGGACAGACTTTTTTTCACACATATTATTTACGACAATGAATTCATATTTTAAGGGCTTCTTTCAGTGATGATTCAGTTCTTTTCCTCTATAAAATAATCCAGTAAAAATAAGACTTGGCAAGACAACTTAGATCAAGGGCTAAAGTTGATTAGGGACGTGTTGCACCCACAGTTTTACTGATATCAGTAAAAGTACTATTGGTCATTGATACTGATGATCTTTCCTATTATGTGATGGACACGTCCCTGATATGTATAGGTCGACTTAATTGTCAACAGTGAAGCATTTCCTATATTTTGATTATGGTATTCCAAGCTTTTTATAGCCTATGATAACCATTATTTATTGCAGATTGACCATGAAAATGATCACACCCTAGAAATTTGTCATAACTTTAATGGTAGTTCTTTTCTGAGGTCCGATTTGTGTAAACTTTGTCTTGCATTGTAGATTCATTTCTCGAGAATGTCATTATAGTCGGAATTTTTGTTAAAAAAATCATTTTCATTCTGTACTAGGTGTAATGCGAATTGGGTGTAACGCAGTTGAAATCAACCTATAGTGTCATGTTTCCTCAACAGTTTCTATCTTTATTCATTAGTCTCTCTGTTATTTAGAGATAAATGCCGTTATATATGCCTAATATATCTTCATTAATAATAAATTAATCTTTTTGTGAATACGTAATGGCAATTTTAAAAGTCTCAATGAGAATATCTCGAAAACTACAAAAGTTTCAAAAAGGCAGTTTAGCATGAATGTTAGGGGGAACTAGAACCACCATCCTTTAGTCAAGGGGTGAGTCACCCCTAGGCGTCCCACATCACAAATCTTAAATATCAAATGGCACCACCCCCTTTGTTATACCTTAAATGAAAGGTCTCAGAATAGTATTTAATAGAATAGCTCAAAATGCATTCCATTTTATTGTAAACAATAAATGGTACAACCTATTTTTAAATTCCGTTCTGATATTTAGAAGAACTTGTCTGGGTTAGCTCTGCATTCTGTAATAATACGTTGCCGAAGATCTTCATTGAAGTAGGTTGTGTTTTATATACGGTAGTTTTCAGATGGCCCCAAACGAAAAAATCAAGAGGTGTTAGATCGGGAGATCTCGACCATTGACGTACAGATTAAATTGGACTAATATTGCTTGAACCAAGAATGCCTCCTGCTCCGACAGCGCGCAGTGCCACAGGAACGCATGCGCAGTTGAAAGGTTATAGGACTGGTCTTAATATTTGTGTATGGTGTTATATCAGTTTACACAGAATACCTACATGTTTATAGGAGTTTTAGTAAATGTTTAGTTTAATCAAATGTCTATGTAGAAAAACTTATTTTATTCGGTTGAAAAGTTAAAAGCTAAAAAATATTTTTCAGAAAGATATGGATGTTAGCCACATACATTAAAACTATGTGAGTCAACTCTATGGATTTGGCAATAGCAAAACGAAATAGAATTGGCGTGCAAATTTCCATCAGAGAAAATTTAAGTTCGTTAAATGCTGCAGCAGTTCTTAATGCACAACGATTCTCAGGTCCATAAATAAAATCTCAATTCTTTCAGCCAACGTGTAAACCATTTGTGATTCTCTAAAGAAGTATGTCATTGTTTGACGTTTTTTGACTTTGCAGTACTAGCTAACTCAAACGACTATAACAATAATATTGTTCACCTTAACAATGATAAATAAATTAAATACATAATACAAAATGATCTTTTTAGCAACAGTTACGACTACGGTAACGTTCTTGAAAAATAAACCTACAATGCAGAAGAAGTTCATTCACCTCGAACCACAGTTCAGAAAATAAATAATATAAAATTTGTGACAGGTGTCTGATGGCATGTTCATATTGTTGGTCAATGTGTTATTCGACATTGCAGCAAAATTCTAAGTGGCAATTTTTTTAGTTATGTACGTGATTTTCATACTTCATTCAACTCCTAAGGTTGTTTATGTTATTTGGATCATTTTATTTCTTATCCAACCATACTAACCTATCTTTTCGGGAAAAGTCCTTTAAAATCTTTAGTATGCCAATGTCAAAAAATCTAAGTCGTTCGAAATATCATTACATATTTGCTCTAAGGCGAAAATAATTATAAGGTTTGCACTTTGTAGTTTGCCTTCTGCAAAGAAAAGTTATATGTACCTTTCTTCTTGGGATAATGAATTACGATTAGTTTTAGTTACATTAACAACAAATTACTTTTTAGAGGTAAGAAACGATTCGGTTGAAATGATCTCTGAAGCTACAAAGATGGAAAAAGACTACGTTAAAAAAGTTTTAGAATCAACAGGAAAAGGTAAAGCAGATAAGAAAAGCAAGGAGAAAAAGAAAAAATAAGTCACGTAGAATTTTAGGTGTTTTTAAAGTATAAAAAAAATCTTGTTTATAAATTCACATTATCTATATTACTCTGTTAATTAATTAGTAAACCATATTACGATTCTGTCGTAACTCTATTGAGGAGAGTGACAAATTCTACGTAGTACATTACGCCTAGTAAAGCTTTGAAAAATGAATCATAAATAAACTTTTAAAAAAGCTTTACCATAACTGCTGCTGAGCCTTAAGCATATATTTGACTTTGGACGTTTTATGAACTGATTTAGCACACAACAATTTAATTAAAAGGGACACGACAACGTGAACGCGATGTCACTGTTACAGGTAGTTCCAGACACCATACTAAAGATGTATATGGGTCAGTTTTTAAATTTTTTATTGAAAATATCAATTAACCTCATCGGTTTAGTAAATGGATTTCAGATGATCAAGATTTTAAGAACGGACTGATGGATTACAAGACTTTAAGTATTTTTTTTAAGTTAGATCGTATATCATTTCATTTTATTGTTATTCAAAACCAAAAAATAAATTTATTTATTTATTTTTTTTTTATTTATTTTATTTATTCCCTACGAATATATGATCCATTACAGGGAATATATAATTTAAAAAAAAAAAAATACATAGCAAAAATATCAGTTTTTTCTTCAGATATTATAATTTCTAAATCATCCATTTTATTTTTTATAGATCTTGCGTTTATGTATAAAATTTTCAAATTTTCCATTTCTTACTGCTCAGAATAGTTAATTTTTTCTCTCGCTTTTTTAATCTGGTTTTTATGTAACTGACAATCTAAACTTAATGCTGGATGTTGACAGCTTAGGTTTTTTTTATATTTTTTATTATAATCACTGCGGTTAACACACAGAGGATTTTTATTTTCACATTTCCAGTAGCCATGATCACCTCCACAAAACGAGCAAATTTGATTTTTTTCACACTGATTGGATTTATGGCCATAATTGCAACATTTATAGCAAGTTTTAATATAGAGATCTTCTTTAATTTTAATCCTGTTCCAGCCCAAAGGTATTTCCCTATCCACCAATTTTTTGAAAGTTTCAATTTTAGTTTCAATTTAAATCATGTACTTTTTTGAAAATTTTGATTGTCTTATGTATTTTATTGTAAATTTATCGTTTTCAGTAATATATCCTAGTGATTTTAACTCCTCAAATAATTCTTCATTTTTGTATGACTTTGATACTCCTGTCATAACTAACCTTGTATGTCGTAATTCTGGCACGTGAACTAAATAATCACCTTTTAATTTTTCTTCTGAAATTTTTCGAATTTTCTCAATTTCTTCTTTTGTTTTTGCCTTTATCAAGATACCACCATTTTTTAATTCTTTTACACTGGATACTGAAGCATTCACTGTGACAGGATTTACTTTTTTCTGGATTTCTTCCACTGTCTGTTTGCTACTTTGCTTATTAACAGGTTGTATTATAACAACAGGTACATTTTCTTTATGATACGTATGATTTACTTTGTTTTTAAGGACACTGGAATATAATTGGTCTGTAGTTTGAAAGTGATAATTTTTCTGCAGTATATTTAAAATTTTGTTTGTGTTTTCTTCAAGTTTATTTACCTTTAAGACTGTTTCTTCCAATTTTTCAACTTTTTGTATAAAAAAATCCATTTTATTCTTAAAGTCAGAAATAGTTTTTTTTAAAAAAGCATTTTCCTTTTTTAATTCATCTAATTCAGTTGGGTTATTGACATCCTCTTCAAAATTTTGACGACAGTTTAAACATTCCCAATCACTTTTTTGTCTCTTTATATCTGAAGCTTCTTTTTTTGATAAACAAGCACAATTTAAACAAAACCATTTGTCACATTTTATGCACAGTACTGAATATGTCGATTTATTTAGTTTTTGAGGGCAACTACTACACTTGTTTTGGGTTTCACTATCTTCCTGCTGTTTTTTTGAACTTTCTGCTTCATTTCGGTCTTGTGTTGATACTGCAAATTCTTTTAAGTATTCCAGTATTTTTCCATCCTGAGGATACTTCAGTGGGAGGTAATCTTCATCAGAATTAAAATCTGTTTCTTTTAATTTTTTGGTTTCACTGTCACAAATAGAGGTTGACAATGACTTTTTTTTCTTTTTACCCATTTCTCTTCATATCCTTTGGCCTTTTTAATGTACTATATTTGCTGCAGTTTTCTTACAGTATTTTTTATAAGAGTACAATAATTTATTTTAATATAATCTTGAAAATAGATAAAAAATTTAAATTTTTTTCTCTGACAATTTTAAAGGGGTTGTTAATAACGTCACACTCTGACAACTGACTTCCCTCACCACGCATCCATCGGAAATATCGGTCTTCAAGTGTGACGAATCCACTAATGCTGGAAATACAACGAATTTAAAAATAATTTCAGCAAACTGTCATCGGTAATTTAAGTTTTTTTTTATTTATTTAATTTAACGGTAGGCGGTATAACCGATGAAACTCTCATATATAATAAGATTTTTACAATTTAAATATAATAAGCTAGGAGTTATAATATTTCTAGTAATTTGATCCAATTCCTTATTCATTCTGTTTTTAAAGATTGTACTGATGAAGCACAAACTGTGGTCCCCTGTAGATCCCATATCTAGACGATGCGATTACTTAAAAAATTTCTTCCTAATAATTTAAAACACTTTTCCTTTTGATTTTTCTTCCTGTTACCTCTTAAAATTTGAGTTTACGCTGCTATCCTATTTATGGGCTAAACAACAAATAGAATGTACGACAATGTGGGATATGTAGAAGGGTTTGCTTACGAGTCTGATAGCTAGGTATGTGAATTGAACAAATTTCAACACATTCAGGACTCGTTATAATGTTGTTAAGTACTTTAAAGGACAAACAGACATCGTAAAACCCCCTTCTGGAGGCAAGCGTGTCTAGGTTCAGGTAGGATATAGTCTGGTCGTCTGTAAGATTAGTCCCCATTTTGAAGAGTAGAAATCTGGCAAATTTGTGCTGGACACTTTCCAGTCTATTTATATGAACTTCATTGTGCGGCGACCAGACTATGCTTGAACACTCTAAAACAGATTACACAAATGAAATAAATAAAGTTCTTACGGCATACGCATATGGAAATGAGCACCTTGATCTGCTGAATCTGATAAAGCAGCACTTGTCGACATTGAGCGACATGTCATTAAGCCGACACCAAGAAAAAAACTGTTTATATCCCTCTGCAGGGAAATCATGTCACAAGAGGATGTCACACGTGTGTAAAGTTTCAAATCATCAGCAAACAGTAAATGATTCGAAGATAACAAACTACCCAAATTGTTGACAAATAAGCTAAATAAAAGAGGTACTGAATGGGGGCCCTGAGGAATTCCGGTCGTCGTCTTGAAGGGCTTAGACAGGTAGCCATCTATTTTAACCTGTTGTTCTCTCTCGGATAAGTAGGACTCAAACCAGGAGAGCAGAGTACCAGTCATCTCGTACCTTAATAACTTTGAAAGCAGAATGGCATGGTTGACCTTGTCAAAAGCTTTGCTGAAATCTGTGTATATTGCATGAGTCTCACAACCCTGTGCAAAGGATGTGTTAATGAAGTTAACATAGAGGAAAAGGTTTGTATCAACAGATCGACCCGACGTAAATCCATGCTGTTGACTAATTATTATTTGTTGAATGTGACTAGTTAATACAGTTTCAATTCAATGTTCAAATAATTTAGTTATTGCTGATAGAATACTGATTGGTCGGTAGTTCTAAACCTGTTCTTGCAAAAAACAGAACGGTTTGTCATTCTAACTTACCAATATTATAGCATTTTTTAATTACTTATACCTTCTGTGCATTTGGACTGATACATAAAAATTCTTTGAAAACACATTTTTTCGGAAATATATTTTCTCTAAAACAGAACTTTTTCAATAATACAGGTATTCGAAAACTAGGAATGTTTTCAATTTTTTTTTCTGAAACCAAGTTCGAATTTTAAATTAAAACATGTTATAAACATGTTTTTAGAAATAACATTTTTTAAACATTGTTTGGAAAAAGACTTCGAATATTCATATTAAAAAACAACACTTTTTTGAAAGTAATTGGCTACAGGGTAACATAGCAAATACAAGGGAACGTAAACCTGACCAAACAGAAAGAAAGAAAGAAACAATTATTAACTATAATGAAAGTATCCTATAAAATATTACGATACTCACAACAAGGTAAACTTCGTGAGTTTCCTTAAATTTAAATTTCTTAGTTTATTCATAAAATGGAATATTTTATATATATATATATATGTATCTTATATTTGAATAAACATTATTATTATTATTATTTAAACACAAAAAAGGTTCGTTTAGGTTAGTTGAGGATCTTTCTGCCATTTTTTCATTGACATTTCATTCATTCATTTATTCATAATTTAAATTTCGAAAAACTATGTTCTCTAAAAAATATATTTCCGCGAAATGTATTTTTAAAAGGTTCTTTTTTTAAAAAACAAATATATTTTCGAAGAAGCTGGTTTCGAAAAATTTACTTAATTTAACATCAAGCAAACCCAAGCAACAGCTTTTGAAAAAAGTAATGCACGAAAGGGTAACGCACCAAAACTAAGGAAACCTGATCAAACCCAAAAAAGGTTCGTTTGGGTTTGTTCAGGATATTTTTTTGTCTTTTTCTTATTCACATTTTCCAAGCTACTAGAGTTCATAATTAAATTTTCTAAATACTTTTTTAAAAAAATATTTTCGAAAAATGTACCTGATTTAAAAATTATTTGTTTGGAGACATTTTTGAAAAAAAAATTATTGGGATATTTGTTTCATAGTAAGATGTGTAAGGAATGTTTTCAGAAACAATCTAAGAGCATGTAAAACAAAAATGCCAAAAAAGGCTTGCATTTTTTATATTACATATTAATATTGATCTATTATTCATCTTTTTTGGTATGATACATTTACATGCCTTACATAGAAGGCAAAATGATTGTTTTTGTTTATAATATTTTGTAGAATATGTGAAAATGGTTAGTGTTTATGTTACAATATGTATTTTTATAAAATTTGCTATTGAAATCCTTTTTGCACAAGGCTCTATGGGGGGGGGCGCCCCCTGCGCCTCTCCTAAATCTGCCACTGTACTGCTCTGTTGGAACTATAATAGAAGAATAATGCTACATCGCTGTCTTCTTGGAACTGTGTAATAAACCCGAGCAAGCCCTAATAGTTTTTGTCTATAAATTTTAGATAATTTAGATCATCTATACTGTCAAATTAGACCGGTTTAATCGGTAGGTAAAATTTTGTGATTGGGTAAAAATTACACTTAAAACTGATAATAAAGCTGACTAAATGTAGGTTTCGATTTTTTAAAGCAGTATTTTTTATGTTCTTTGTTTGACTTTATTTCGCAGTGATAGCCCTGCCAAGATAGCTGAAAAGCTGCATGCTGTCGATAAGGCCACACAATATATCTGCAGGAGCTTTGTGCAGTCGTCCTGCTAAATTGCGCTTGACGTGACCTCAATGTTAATATGCACATTCGGTTAGACTAGGAGTCTGTCTTTTCAGCTCGTGTTTATTTTATGTTACAAATATGCTTTGTTCCACCATTTGAGCAGCAGATATTCAAAAGATGTTAAGTAGGTATGTCGCGTAGAGAAAATATTGGCAAATTGCGAGAAACTCATTAATGATAATAAGATATTTTATCCAATGTTTTTCTATGCCAAATTGACCACATTGGTATAATTGTGCGATTATTGAGTTAATGCAAAATATTTATATGAATTAAACTTGTTTTTTAACGATTTTTTAACGAATAACGTATTACTTCAGTTCATTTGAAAGTCATATTAGAAAATGTTCCTTGATTGTCAAAAGTTGGAAGGTAGAGAGCTTTTAAAATTTTACAGTCAATATAAACATTAAATATGTAAGCTATTAAATTAAATAGGTAATATTTACGACGATGACACATGACAAAAGTACGAAAAACTTTTACTAAGATAACACAGAATACGAAAATACAAAAAACAGAAATTGGACGATAATTATTACAATCATACCTTTCTCCACTTTTAAGAACCGCTGTGACATTTTTACCCACTTTAATTTTTTCTGGAAATAAACCTGTTTTTAAAGATATTTTAAAATTGGGATTAACTATGTTTTTAGAATTTTAACAATTTTCACAGAAATATTATCAAAACCAGTTGCTTTATTTAAATCAAGTCAATTTATTATTTCTTCCGTTTCAACTTCTTCTTTTAAAATCATAGAATCTGAATTAATTTCTACTTCAAAATTAGTCTTCAGTACATTTGGAATTTGTTTTGACTAGTTTTTGTAACAACGTAATTTAAAGTTTTAAAAATAGTTTTTTGTTTCCCTATTAGAAATTGCTTATTATAATAATGTCTTTTAACCAATTTAATTTTTTTTAAATAGCCGATTGTATTGTTCATAAATGTTTTTATAAAACTGATTGTCTGGATTTTTCTTCTTCTTTTCATAACTTTTACTACGAATCTTCAGCATGTTTACTAACTCTCTTGTAAACCAAGGCTTAGAGTTTTATTCATTTTGAAATTTATTTCGTAAGAACATTCTTCAAATATCTTCAAAACTTCTTCATTAAAAAATTTGGATTCTTAAACAAATGTTTGTTTTTTTTCTAAATCAGTTAGTTTTGTTTTTAAGGTAGGTATCATTATTAAATTTTGTTTGACTAATAATTTTATATTTTAGATCATATACTTTTTGATAATAAATATTGGCAATTTGAAGTTCATGATCACTGAATGGCTTAGTTTTAAAAAATAACTCCATTTTTCTTGCACAATTTGTTGCAACGTGATCTATTAAAGTTGCACTAGAATTTGTTTCTCGTGTATTAATAGTTTCGTTGTACAACATAAAATTATTTGAATGATAAATATCTAAAAGCCTTTTTGAATTTTTATTGTTGTTTAATATATCAATATTTACATCCCCTAGTAAAAAACAGTCAGATCTTGATTCATTTAAATTTTCTAACTTTTCATCCAAAAAATTTAGAAATATCTTATTTTTTACTGACGGTGGATTATAGATACTACATATTGCCAAATCAGTACATGTAATTTTGACAGTAACAAAAGGTACTTCACTTTCAATTTTTTCAATAATTTCAAAGTTGTATCTTTCTGCAATAAATATACCTACACCACCACTTTTTTTTCTTTCGTTGCATAAACTGCATTAAATCCTGGAAAATTATAGAACTTTTCTTCATTTTTCTTTACCCATGTTTCAGTAACAATCAAAAAATCAATCATTTCTTCTATAAGAAGTAATTCAATTTCTTCCATTTTATTTTTAATAGAACATCCATTAATATACAAAATTCTCACTTCATTTGCCATAAAAAAATATATTAGTAAAAATAATCTGTTTTTAGCTTTGGATATCTTGTACAAATGAATAGTACAAATACTAAAACTTCTGAATATTATATTTCTTTGCTTTTATCTTTACTATTTGTGTTATTTAACTTTTGAATTAATACTTCAAGTTTACTTTTCACATCATCTATTTTTGTAAAAATTTTATTTTTTTCAATAGCCTCTAATGTTTTAATTAAAATTTGTATTTTTTCATCCATTTGGCAATTTTCTTTTTTAAATAACTTGCTTTCTTCTTCTAGTACAATATTACATGATTCAATATTATATTTTTTTATATCCGTTACAGATTTCACATATCCAATTCCTTGCTGATTTCTTTAAATCAGTTGCTTCTATTTTTGAAATTTTTGCACAAGATAAACAATACCACTTTACAGTTAAAACATCCAGCAGAATAGGTCTTTTTTATTAAATTTGTAGTTACATCTAACACGGTTTTCATTTTCATTGTAACTACTTTTACAATTTGTTCTTCCAGAAACACCTGCTTCTATTATGTCTTGAGTGGCAATTGAAAAATTTTGCACGTATTTTCGATTTGTTAGCTTTTGGGTACTTTTGTGGAAGATCCATGCTTTCATCGTCACTTTCCTGAATTTCAGTATTTAATTTTTGGTTATTATAATTTGTTACACTAGACATTGACAATGTTTTCTTTTTTTACTACCCATTACTCCTCATTAATAACTCTTCCATCCCAAATTTTACATTTGAACCACATTCGGTCGGCTTCCCAAATGATGTGGCGATGATCGTAACTACCAAAAACGAAGACTCTCTAATGAATGTGGCAAACATCGGCCTGCAGACAGTGGTAAATTGGATGGAGAGGAAAGAACTTCAACTTGTACCGTAAAAGACCGAAGCGGTACTGCTGACAACAAAAATGAAGTTAGCTCCAATTAGCTTCAATGGGCAAGGAATTGAAGTTAGGCCAAGGAAGGCCATCAAATACTTGGGAGTGTGGTTAAACACCAAACTGACCTTCGCGGAGCACATAAACAAGATCATCGAAAAAGTGGAAAGGGCACTGACAGCGCTGTCTACTATTATGCCAAATATCGGAGGGCCAAGGGCCTCAAAAAGGAGGACACTAGCCAGTGTGGCCCATTCGCAGTTGCTGTACGGCGCTCCAGTCTGGCTTGCTGTATGGAAATAAAAAAACTGACCCAAAGACTTACAACAATACAGATGAAAATGTCCATCAGGATTTGTAGCACATATAGGACAATATCAGCTGAAGGAATTGGGGTTATCGCCGGGATAGAAATTCAAATCAAGGAGAGACTGGAAGTGTACATGGGAGCTGACAGAAAAACGGCCAAAGCAAATCTCATGACCCGATGGCAAGAGAAATGGAATAACGGCACATATGGACTATGGACATGGACCTTAATATCCGACATCCAAAGATGGTTGGGCCGAACATATGGCGAAGTAGACTACTTTCTCACCCAGGCTCTTTCGGGTCATGGATGTTTTAATAAGTAACTGTATGAACATAAGAAAGTGGATTGAAATAGGTGCAACTACCACAAGGATATAGACGATGCTAAAGACACTTTGTTTGCCTGCCCTAGGTGGATACAACCAAGAAGAGAATACAGACGTCTGACTGGAAAAAAATTCAACTTGGAAAACATGATGGAAGGCCTAGTGGAGAAGGAGGAAAGCTGGAATCATGCCTACGCAGTTATACGTCACATCATATAAACCAAAGAGCTGGAAAGTCGAAATGAAAATTTACGTCGAAGTAATGTAAGAGCGGATGCCGGCGTAAAGTGCGAGACGAAGCTAGAGCAGAGGGGAAAGGGTTTTAGTCCGAGAAGGCCGACACTACCTGGTCAACAAGACGGTCAACATTGACCGGGTGTCTATAAAGAGATTTCCTAATCCCCTAAAAAAAGATATGGGCCGGTTAGAAAGGAAGCTACCGATCTAGGTACATAGTTTAGGAGGAAGACCGTAGGAATGTAGTCTGTTGAGGAGTGTGGCATGCCATACATGGTCAAAGGCCTTGGAAATATCAAGAACAACAATCTTGGATTCACCATGAAATTCGAGAGACTTGTTCCAGTTATGTGTGACAAAGCTAAGGAGATCAGCTGTGGATCTTTGGTGACGAAATCCGTACTGCCTGTCATGGATGATTTTGGGTTTTTCTAGATATTTTAGAATTTGAAAGTTGATCACTGTCTCCATAACTTTTCTGAAAACAGAGGGAAGAGAGATAGGTCTATAATTGGATGGAAGGGACTTTAAACCTTTCTTCGGAACAGGCTGCACACGAGCAGTCTTACAGCTATCTGTAATAGCAGATCTGGAAAAGACGAGTTAGGATGGGTGTTCTAGAGCGCATTTTTTTAAAACAATTGCGGGTATACCATCTAGACCGGAGCACTTTTTGGTGTCAAGGGAGAATAATTTTATGAACTTGTTTGACCTTAAGAATTATGTCAGACATTTTGTAGGATACAGACGTGGCAGCCGGAAGAGCGCAATTGGCAGGTGGAATTAGGGTTGAATTGGCAGCGAATTGTTTGGCAAATAGTTCAGCTTGTCCTTTAAAGGTGGAGATAATTTCGTTGTCAGTGGTCAGGGGAGGGACAGTGCTTCTGCAGAAGTTTTGACTAATGTTTTTGGCAAGTGATCAGAAAGATTTGCTGCCGTTGGGACAGGAAAGAACCTTATGTTTTATGCGCTGCACTATATCTTTTAGCTTGCTATCAGTATTCAGTTTTCATCAATTCATTACATCATTTGGTCAAATTACCGCCCTTCACGATCAAAGTGGCGTCAATGCGACCACGATCGTTGATTGGTTTGATATCAAATTGACGCCCATTTGAACGTCTAATGATGCTCCGTTTTTTCAAAGATGCTGACAAATTTAAAAAAAAAATGTTGCAGTCTTTTATGATTCTAACCAAACTTTTAAACACGTATATTTATTCGTTTTAAATAGTTTTTAATATGCCACTCACCGTAAATTACCCTGTATGACGCAAGTTATTTAAAAAACAATGGGATTTAGTTACTCGGACAGCGTTCAATATCAACAATTTTTTTTGATCATGAATTAATATATTTACTTATTCAAACACTGGATCAATGATACATAATTCAATTCATAATTTATTTTTGGATAATATTAATAAACTTCTTCACATGAGTTAGGGATATTGCGAAAAATCCAAAAACTTTCAATTTATTTATTTATTTTCATTCACTATTCGACCAAAAAACATTTCTTTATTCATATGCTGATATATACGTTTTTTCTTCTCAGTCATTTTTTGCTTAACCGAGCCTTATCTGCTATTTTTGGAATAAAGCAAGTACCACAGAATTATAAATTAGTGTTTATTCGGCGTTCCTCGAAATTTGATATCGAAAAAATAATAGTTATGTTAACATTCGAAGAAGCCAATCAGGCATTGGCATTAGTAGACGTAACGCTCGAAATAATAAGACTAGTTCAGTATCAGAAAGACCTAGAATTGGTAGTCCACGAAAAACCACTCCAGTACAAAACCGGTTAATAACGCCAGAAAAGAGCCGTTGTTAAATTGTCGGAGCTTGTCTCGCCGGGTTTTAAATGCCATGGGTATCCAGGTTTTAATCGAAATGATAAGAAGATTAAAAGAGGTAAATTTGAAGTCACGACGCCTGCTGAGGCGTGTTTCACTTACACCGGTTCATATGCAGCAAAGATTACAGTGGGCAAAGGATTATCATCACTGGGAGGAAGAATGGGGATCTGTTCTTTTTACTAATGATTCCCGGTATGCTAGATTCTCAGATAGCCGAAGAGTAAGAGTTTGGACATGTCCCAGAATACCCCGAAATCGACGTTCTGTTCCAAAGAGTTTGTCCCTACAGAGGGGGCTCAATTATGGTTGGGGGAGGCATAAGTTATAATGGCCGTACTGACTTGCACATATGCGAGGGAAACATGAATGATGACCAATACAGGCGTCATGCTATCAAACAGGTACTACCAAATTTTCATGCCGCTATCGGTCCAAATTTCCATTTTCTGGACGATAATGCAAGACCCCACAGAACCGCGGCAGTTTTGAATGCCCTAGAAAATAACGGCATTCCGCACTAGCCACTACCTCCATTATCGCCAGACCTAAACTGCATCGAGCATGCTTGGGATATGCTTCAACGACGGCTGGATGACCATAGACCGGCCGTTGAAACTTTTGAACAGCTAAGAACTCTTTTACCTCGGCTCTGGAATGAAATCCCTCAAGAACTGTTTAACAACTTCATAGAGAGCATGCCAAGCCCATATTTCCGCACATTCCAGCTATTAATTTTTTTTTAAATTTCAATATTATCGTCGAGCGACGAGATTTTTGCTCCTTAGTTTTTAAAACTTTCATAATTTTGTTCAATGTGTTAAGAAAAAAAGTTTTATTTTTTTTATGTATATTCTGTAAATATATTTTCTGGTAATATAAAAACAATTCAACTTATCTGGTTGTTTATTCAAAAACTATAAATATCCCTAACTATTGTGAAGCAGTTAATTAATGTAATATTAATGATTTCGAATGATGTAATAACATAAAATATAATTTTTCATGTCTGCAAAACTTCAAGGAGCACATCAAGACATTAAAAAATTATTAACTCTTTATCTTATCTCTGTGTTCACAATATTAGTGTTCTTCAAAAAAAATTATGATTACGCAAAACTTAATTTTTTTTATCATCATCATTAATTGATTAATGACGTATGCTTTACTTCTATAAAGTTTATTTTTTGTTTGTCACCGCACGTGGCTCAGAATTACTTTTTTGCGTTCATTTTATCTACACCTAATATTAAAATATCTATAAACTTTTTGATACTTATGTTTTTTGGTCTAATCGTTTACCCCCAATTCAAGGTCGACCTGGATTTTGTTCTTATCTTTTGATTTTTACTAATAAATGAACATTTACGTGTATAAAAGTCGCGGCCCCGTTAATTATTTTTAAAAACTAGACAGTGAAAAATACTTTAACCTTTCGTCGGACGCAGTCGTTTTAATAGATACAGTAGTCACTGTTTTGAATGGTGTGAAATAGCCTTAAGCCGGAAATTTCCCCACTCATTAGAAACTTCATAGTTTTGGATGCTCTTTCGATACGCTGCGTATTATGACAAATAAATATTTAAAAAAAAAAAATTTAAATAATTAATTTATAAACTGTTACTAAATATTAATAAAAACTATCCATTAATTAATTTATTCAAGAAAATTATATATGTTACCGGCAACTTGTGAAATCCGACAATCTGCGAAATGCCTAGCCACTCTGCAAGCCGACCAATTTACCAGGCATTATGCAAATTGACGAGATCTTCAGATAATTTGAAAAATGACTTAAGCACTTTAGGGAATCTGTAAAATGCCTGCTACAATCGTCAATATGCTTAACAGAGGTAGTAATATCTTACATTGACTATTGACTAGGCATTATGCAAACCGTTGGCTGACAGGAACCAATTCTCATTATGTGGGAGTATTGTGAAATATATTTAACAAACCTGAGCAAACCTAAATTTTTACATACAGGTTTTTAATCTGTAATATTTTTTTGTTTGTTTCCGACTGGCTGTTCAGAATGTTAATTATGTCTTCTCGTTCAGCAAATGTCACAACGGTGTTGTTATAAATCTTTTTACGGCACAATTTACTTAACTTCTCGAGAAATAACTCTTTTTTTAGTTCGTTGCGACGATGGCACGGCAACTATTCGCAAAACGCCTACCCAATGTGTGATTTTCAGATTACAATTCAGCAGATTGACGATTTTAGCAGGCATTTTACAGATTGCCTGAAGTGTTTTAGTCATTTTTCAAATTATCTGAAGATCTCGTTAATTTGCATAATTCCTGGTGAAATGGTCGGCTTGCAAAATAGCTAGACATTTCGCAGATTGCCGGATTTCGCAAGTTGCCGGCAACTGCGCTCGAACCGGTACGTATAGCAACTGCGCCCGACAGAAGATTAAGTAAAAGTTCTAAGGTTTGGATATAGGAAGGGCTATATAAACTAAGCATATGAATTGCGTTAGGCAGAATCAGGAATTAAAGCAAAATAGAGGGTATTCCATTTAAGGAAATTTAACTCTTATCCCACACAACTTTTTGAGCAATCCTGTATAAATGGAGAACCGCACTGTAAAAAAATATGTCACTACCTAAGGTTTTTCCTCCCACAGACATAAAGGCTAAACTGGATGGTACTTTAGGTAAGTCTGCTCCTTCATTTTCAACAGGTACAACTTGGGTTAGGGACTTGACACGTGGTCATACCAGCATCGAAGTTGCCTCACGCTCTGGCAGGCCAAAAACGGCAACATTTTTTTTCTAGGACCACTTAGATAGACTAATATACCGTGGACACCTGAAGAGAAGGGAAATGTAATCCATTGACACGGAATTCAAAGGACTGGACGTTTGAAGGGGAAGGGAAAACATCTGCAGACAATGAGCGAGGGAAGTGGGATGTTCTAGGCTTTTGTAGCTGGACAGTAAAGGAATGCACGTGCCTCTTGTTGCTGTATTAGAAACAGTCAGAATTATCTAAAAAATTTTGCAATAAGTTTATAACTTCGTTTTGAATGATCGTTGGCTGTAGTTGAGTTCGATAGCTGAGACTTTAGGCTGATCGAAAGAGCAGACGCTCCATATTTTATGTGAAGTTTTAGATACGAGAAAGTTATCCGCGCGATGGGTGCCACAATTACTGACACCAGAGCAAAATTTCATCCGCAGGATCATTTCAGAGGAGTATAAAACGTTCGGTTAGTGGGGCCTGTGCCGCCGAAGATTATTATTATTGAGCATTTAAAATTTTTTATGAGCGTTTAAGCACTTTTGAGGTTAAGGAGATGCCCGCCTCTGGCAGAGTATATTGCACATGCCACAGTTGCGCACTACCCTCCTCCCACATTAAGACATGGCCGTCACAAGTTTTGCACGTGTGGATAAAAAAACGCACCAGTAACAGGTATTTTAGACCTCATCGCCCACTCCCCTCTGATGTAGCATAAATTCTCCTCAAAAGACGATGTAGCTTCCCTTTGTTTTCCGTCATTAAACACTCTACTCGCTGCTAGTAGGTCATCTAACCCAAAATCAAACTTTGTATTTGACCGAGAGATGTTAACACAACGGAAGCCAAATACAAACTCCAGTTCTTAGGTCTCTATGGTCAGTTATCTAAGTGACCTTCAGCCAACTTGATAACACTAGCCTACAAATTTCAACTTTGTGTTTGTATTTTAAACAAATTTTTTTATTCAATCTGGCCCAAGTAGGCCTAAAATATCTGTTAAAATTCTTACCTGGCTCTAAAATAAATATAACGCTTTTTTGTTTATTGTATAACTTTTATTTATAAAGAGGCATACTGAACATAAAAAGGTGAATCAATGTAGGTGTATTATTATCTGACTCTTTGTCTATATCAGAATCAATTGCTCTGGTGGATTTGGAACAGGCATTATGAGGAATTGGGCGAAAGGCAGATCGTAGATGCATTCCTTTTCTTCTTTGTTTGGGTTTTATTGAATTTGCGGAACAAAGTGTACAAGATTCGGCTACTTTGACCTCGGATACATTTTGGCTGTATTATTATATATTATTTATAGTTACAATAAGCATTTAAAAGCGTATTTTTATTTCTCATACATTCCAGAGCATAAAGTTACCAAACAAACCCATCAAAATAATTAAAAGTCCAAGACATGTAGACATAGGTCCGCGGGCGGTTAAAAATATTTTGTACGTACAAGTCTAGGTCCTGGACCAATAGCAATGCACTTGTTACCAGATGATCTAATCATTGTAATTTACGGATGATACCTTTTGAAGAAAATCTTAGCTTTTTGGAACCGCTTTATATTACCTTTCTGTCTTAGATGCTTGGAGATATGTCAGGTTAAATAAATTAATGTATTATTACTAGTGAGCACATATCTTAAATGCTTAGGCCAGATTGGACCCTTAGCATCCAACTTATCTACACAGGTTCACTCCAGGTCAATCACCTTTGTGAATTTCAACAACCTATTTAATTGAACCAGCTGTGCATACATAAGATAAATTCTCCTTAGCCTTGTGAGCTCTGGATACTCGTTAAAAATGTGGGAAACAGTTTCATCTTCCTCCAGGCACACATAATTCAGAATCATTACCAGTTCCGATTCTGGAGACATGCTGTTAAAGGACAGTGGTAATGTCCTGTCAGTAGACCAGCAGTGATTCGAAGGTGTTTTCTAATGAGTCAGAGAAGTTCTTTTGTCAGGCGCGCATCTGGACCCACTATGTTCTTTACCTGCCTCACTCCTGGAGCCTCCCTCTATTACCTTTCTGTCTTAGATGCTTGGAGATATGTCAGGTTAAATAAATTAATGTATTATTACTAGTGAGCACATATCTTAAATGCTTAGGCCAGATTGGACCCTTAGCATCCAACTTATCTACACAGGTTCACTCCAGGTCAATCACCTTTGTGAATTTCAACAACCTATTTAATTGAACCAGCTGTGCATACATAAGATAAATTCTCCTTAGCCTTGTGAGCTCTGGATACTCGTTAAAAATGTGGGAAACAGTTTCATCTTCCTCCAGGCACACATAATTCAGAATCATTACCAGTTCCGATTCTGGAGACATGCTGTTAAAGGACAGTGGTAATGTCCTGTCAGTAGACCAGCAGTGATTCGAAGGTGTTTTCTAATGAGTCAGAGAAGTTCTTTTGTCAGGCGCGCATCTGGACCCACTATGTTCTTTACCTGCCTCACTCCTGGAGCCTCCCTCCAGCATTCTGCTATATATTTCAGGTTTACGAAATATAAGTCACCTGTAAAATGCACATTTCCGATCTATACATTGCCATATGCTTTTTTACCGCAAGGAATCTCAGTTTCGTGTATGGTTTATTCTTCATTTCTGATTTGCCATCATGTCTCGAACTAAACAAGGAAGGTGGTAGAGGAATTCTTCCTCGACCGAGGTGGTACCACCCCACACATCCTCTTAAAGGGCTGGTGAAATCCCTACGGATATTTTCAGCTCTGGATGTGTGAGTCGATCCACCAGTACACCCACGGTACATAGTACTTAGACTTCGGTCTTCGTGGGCTGTCAGAAGATAAAAAAAAAATAATAGCAATAAAAACAAACATGAACCACTTTAATGATTTTCTTTATTTGCGTTCTGTAGATATGTACTTGAGATATGGATATAGGTACTTTTAAGATTTTTGAAAAAATGATATAAATTCTAGTTAATATAGTGTGTGTTAACAGTCTGCTTAAACAACTAAAATGAAGATATTCTTTACATCACTAGTTTTTGTAGTTCAATCGGTGGTAAGTTGATTTATTTGTAACATTTATTAACACACCCATTGCTTCTGATTCACTGCTGGGAGGTAGCCAAACGGTCATATATATTTTGTACTTTATTTTGAACGAAAATTATTTTATAGTTATCAGCACCGGTGACAGATGATCTTATAGTTTCACTGCCAGATGGACAAGTTCAAGGTACAACATACACAACTGACAGCAACAAAACGTATTATGGATTTCAAGGAATACCCTATGCTACGCCTCCAGTAGGTAGCTTAAGATTTGAGGTAAGTAGAATTATGATCAGGCTAGCAGATATTGTCGTACTAATATAAATTAAAGGTAATTAAAGATTTGTTATTGTAGGTAGGTGACTTGCGCTTTTTACTGATTTTATTGAGACCTATTTTATTAAATTTATTTTGCTGCGATAAGCCTGTCAATGAGTATTTTTTTTTGTTGCCAGAAGTGGAATCATTAATGAAACGGGATTATCATCTTAGCTGAATACTCAAGGATACTACTTTTTCATCGATGCAATCACGATAAAATTAGTTGTGCGACTGAATCGCGTTAGCCTTGTTATCCAAGGACGGCATTCACCGTATAAGCTGGCGTATGAAGGTAGAATAGACCGCAATAGTATCGCGTTTGCATCGGGATTGTTTTGCGTTTGTATTGCGACTGTATCGATGCGAAAAGTGTCCGTGTGTAAGGGCTCTTTTTCATACAGCTTTGGCGGTGCTTAATTGATTAATGATATTTTGACAAAGTATAATCGGTTCTCAATGATGATCCTTAATGAATATAACAATAATTTTCATCTAGATAGAATAATTGAGCTGGCCGCGGCGCGGCGTTCATGATACCAGCACCGGCCCAGATCCGACTGTATGGAGAGTGCGGTCATAATTATCGCAAGTAAAATTTTTGAAAAATTATTAACTGAAAATACATTTGTTTACTTAAAAAAGCATTATTATTAACAAACCATACAACAAAATTCGGTCAAGTGCAGAATATGCATGCACAATTAGTGTTCCGTGCCATGAACCCCCCACTTGTGCAAAACCTCGGCCGCCAGATCTCCGCCCATCTGTCGGGCTACCCGCCGCCGACGGCACCAACGCTGTATCACATCGCGTATGCGCGGAGCCAAATTAAAAATTTTGAAAAATGTGTAAGGGTAAAAGTTGTTGCTTACATCGTGGGAAATATTTTTTGTTAAAAAACTTTTTCTCTAAAACCAGTGGTTTAGCAGTTAAAAGAAAATAAACAATTAAATTGCTTACAACAATTAATCGCGCTAGAATTTTTCTATGCTGATAATTTTCGTTCAATCTACACCTAATTCTTAATGTTCATGATTTTTTCAGATTTTTCTGAGCGCTCCTTCTTGTGATAAGAGTGGGGAACAGCAATTTTTAAGCGTTTTTTTCCAAAAAAAAGATCTTTAGAAAATGTTTAAAAAATACATCATATGTTCTGTTGAATTCGTGCTTTAATAAGCTTTCATTCGATACCCTACACGATGCCGTTGATTTTTTTTCTATGTCCCACTTTACCCTCTGAAATTAACCCCCTTAATCAAAATTGGACTTTTCATACTTCACACCTATAATTGAGCCGCCACGCTCTATCTCTGTACTAAATTTTAAATTTCTACGTCAAATAGTTTCAGAGAAAATCGCCTGTGACAGACGGACGGACGGACGGACACCGAAGTGATTCCATAAGTGTTCCGTTGCACGGAACACTAAAAATGGCGGTGTGAGTCCAGATAGCGTGATAAGTGTTTCGTAATACAACTTTTTATCATTATAATGTTTTTCTACTGTGTACGTCATTATACAAACCCTTGATATTTGTCATTTTTTCTACTCTGATTTTGCAAAGTGTAGGAAAGAGACAGCAGCATTTATAACTTTGGTTTAAGTCTAAGGCTGGGGCCAGACTGCAGGTGGCAAACTTAGTGGTAAGAGGTGAGCTAGGTGCTACGATAAATATCTTAGCAAGCAAACACATACTTGAGTATAAAACCGTCCCGACCGAGCGCTTGGAGTTAACTCCTGCGCTCGGTCGGGCCGGTTGCAGTTAACTCCAGCCCTCGGTCGGGACGGTTTCATACTTAACTATGTGTTTGTTGGCTAGGATATATTATCGTAGCACCTAGCTAACCTCTTACCACTAAGCTTGCCACCTGCAGTCTGGCCTCAGCCTAAAAGAATTAATATCTTTGCGGATAGTTTTGGAATTATTTTTTGGCTCGTATAACATAGACATGAAACTACTAACAATCACCAAGTCAATTTTGACAGAAAGGTTGTCTAAATTAGCAAGATCGTTCAACTCTTAAACTGACCTTTTCTTTATTGTTGCATGAGCTGTCTTCTTACCAATAAAAAGTAGCGATGACGTAGTATCGCAACCAGTTAGTGCGTGCGCAGTTATCAGTGAAGAAGTTAAAGGAGATCCACGGTAAAAAAACGTGTGCATGCGGCCAGTCGGCCAGTGGCACACCGAAGGGGGCTGCCGGGCTGCAGCCCCTCTCCCGAGCTTATATATGACAAAAAAATATTTCACTAAATATTCCATTACTTAACTAAGAAAATATTTTTAACAGTAATTTTCATGATATTAATAATATGTTTTATTTCAATTAACCCTTTTCATTTTTCAAACCTTAACAATTATTATTTTAGAACAGAGTGACTGGCGGTTGCGAAAGGATACGTAATTCTGTTCTGCTCCTAAGCGCCTAAGACCATCACACGGTTCTGCATAGTGCATAATTTCATAGGCATGAGATGTTTCGAAGTTTTCGAGTTTTATTTTTAAAAAATGATTGACAACGCGTCCTCTTGTCCTCTATACCTTAGGATTCGTCAAATATACATTTTTCCTAAAATTAGATTTAAATAATAACAAAAAACAGGCTGGTTTATTGACTTTCGTGCAATGTCTTGACATAATAACGAATACGATACATCACATACATTACTTGGGTTCAAATTTTCGCCTGCGGACCATTTTTGGGATTATACAGCTTTTGGACGTGGCCGTGTTTCCAGCACTGGCTGTGTGAGTCGACTATTCTCTATATACAACCCACGGTACATTAATACTTAGGCTTGCTGCCTACGTGGGTTGTAGGGTTGTTGGAAAATAAAAAAAAAAACGGAAAATGTGAATCGCCATCAGGAAAAATGGAAGAACCATGTACTAATAGTTAGCGAAATCCTACACGTTTCTATATCTACTTTTGCATATCGCACCCTTAGTAATAGAGTGACACAATTCAAAAAACATGATTTTTGGGAATGACGGAAAAACGTTTTAAAAACTGTGGTTGTCGCTTTTAATAGATTATAACTTCCTTTTTATTAGAGATGATAACTTGATTTTTTAAAAGTACTTTCATAAATTATAAGAGGTAAAGATAACGTTAAATTTTTTATTAAAAATTAGGTAATTAACTAAAAAAACAGGTTACAACAGGATCATTCCAATTTAGGTCACTGTAGTTCTAAGAAAATTTAAAATTGGCTGCCCCAATGTGAAATGAGTCTATTTAGTTTTAAAAAAATCCTGAAACTATCTGACTCATATCAAAATGAGCCATTATTTTACTAAATTATTATGCTATTGTTTAGTGATGTGCCAGTTTATTAGCTACTAAAACATTAAAATAAAAAACTTTTACAACAAATTGTCATTTTTTATTCAAATGCTACGTTTAAATCATTTACATACTATTAAACTGATATCATAAAAAATCAGGACTGTTACTTTTACTTATTAAATGAACGAAACTTACTTAACTATACTACTAAACTAACTAAAAGTAGTAAAAAGTAAAGTAAAGTACTTAAAGCTTGTTTTATATTATAATTTAACGCAATGCTACAAATTAAATTGTATGGGCAAAACTTAAACAAGAAAACAAGACAATGAAACAACAACATTTACTCCAGATTTCAAGCAACAACCAGTGTGCTGCACATCATTCTGAGCAGCTTATAAATAGTTATAAAATTCGACTAAATTTAGTTCTGGCTGCCCTGATGAGTAAAAACGGTAGTTTTTGTCTGTAATTAAAACTGGATTTAGTGTATGTAACTAATTAATAATATCTTTATAGAAACTAGCATAAAAATTGGGTATTAAATTTCTCGAGATCAGGTCTCTCAATCCTTTTTTTTTATTATCAGTCAAATCCAATCTACAACTATAAGCTTCCTTCAGAGTTATAAACATAATATCCAGCATATTTTTCTTTCTCTTATTTCTCAAGTTAATTGTTTTAAAATTGTCTTCTGTGTAGGATGTTTTATAGAAAATAGAAAAGGGTTCTTCCTTACAAAATTTCAATATTTTTATATTATTCCAAATAACGGACTCCCGTCTTTCGTTCTCATTGTAGTTGTAGCCCCAGTTCTCTTGTAAATTTTTTAGGTCCTTGAAGAAGTCAAATCCAAGTTCATAGACTGTAAACGGTGTTCCAGTTTTCTTAGCACTCTTTATTAATGGTACGTATTGGTGAGGTATATAAATGGGTCCTGATTTTAAATTCTTTTTAATTTCTCGTTCAATTAAACTGTGTACGTTGTCTCCCTCATTCTGAGTATGGCCTTGGATTAGATACTTGTGAGTAATGCTCTGAATATTCTGAAATTTGCATACAACGTAAAGATATAAAGTCGCTATGTATTTGTTCTTATTCTGTCCGAACAGCTGTCTGAATAGAAAATAATGTTAATATTTTTTCCAGCTTATTTTTCGTCAATGCCCTTTAAATAATGTAGTAAGCAGGACCGAATTTCGGTAGAACCTTTTTTACCATTAGTCTCGTCCCAAAAATAAGAGTAAACAATATCGTAAGCTTTGCCACACTTCTCATTATTATCAAATTTTTTAGAAAGCTCAACTACTGTAAAATTCTCGCTGTGTAATTTAGATTTGTAATAAAAAGCGGATGTGTCACCGTTCGGCGACGGCATTTGTGCCTGCATATCGTATACTACGCATAAGTTTGTGTCGTCTATTTTTTGTCGATCTTGTAATTTTTCTCTACGGCACAACTCTTTTTCTTTTATATGCGTGTAGTAGTTCTCTTTTAGTTTTTCTTTTTCTTCATTATTGGAATTTTCATACTGCATGCATAGATCGCATTGATCTTTTTTCAGTTTATGAAACCCGATGTTAAACCTTGTATTAAAAATTTCATAAAATTTGTGATATTTTCCAGTGGGTCTATTTTTTTCTTTCTGATTTTTTTCAAAGTCTTTATAAATGTCGTGTATGGTTTTTGATCCCTCGATATATTCTTTAGATGTAGATGATCTGACGTAGTGAGATTCAATCCGAGGTATGGAATTTATGTGGTTTATCATTTCTTGGATCAATTCTTCGTCTGTTTTTTTGTGGCGATTATGCGTTCCCCTTAGATCTTGTTTCACAAAGCCATTACAATCTGTTTTTGTCTTGACAGTCCTTACCATACGATCAGTAATACCTAATGTGTTGATGAAGAAAGTTTTGCACACTCTTGTTTTCATATCATTTGAAATTGTAAAGTAAAAGGCATGATTAAATCCTCTAGGGTTTTCAGCGTTTGTGTAGCGATATTTAGCAGTAACTGTAACAAGACAAGAAGAAATAAATGCACGTTGGAGGTTGATATCTCCCATACCCCAAAATTTGGTGAACAACTCTTCCCTTTGTGCGTAAGTAATGTTTTCAGAGCATTTAAGCCTACATTTGACAGAACATGGGGGTTTAATCTGTCGGGCTGGAACTTCTTTGTTTGATGATATTGATGCATATGCCTGTCCCGGGTTTCTTTTGAATTTGGCAGAATTTTGCTTCCACTGTGATGGCTTTCGTTGACGTTTCCTTGATCCTATACCGTTTTTCATTTCCAGCTCTGCTGTAGAGGCGGTAGCATTAGACGTGATATTATTATTGGGGCTCAGTTTGTCCACGCTTGTAGCTGACTCACTGCTACTGCTTGCAGAGCTGCTGGCGGATGAAGAGGAGCTGCTACTGGTTGTACTGGAAGACGATGAAGTTTTTGACTTTAGCTGCTTGGGCTGAATAACTACTGGTCGGTTTTTTTCAACTTCGAGCTTGTATGTTGGATCGCTGTCACTCAAATCAACATCACTTTCGTTTGAATGAATGGGCGAAATTTCATAATTTTTTCTTGACATTCGTGGTTTCGATGATGACGTTGATGGTTGATTAACATCAAACTGAATAGATTCTTCAACAATCTGAAAAAAGTTTTTTTAGAAGTACTTAAGTTAGTGTAAAATGTTTATCCAATAGTTCAGTATCGAAAAAATCTTACTTTTTGATTAATATGTTGACTTGCATCAAAAACTGAAAAATTTTCGTTTTTGGAATTCGTTTGAACAATCGAATAAGTATTAATCATATTCATAGCCTCCCCAGTGGGTGAATACGGATGCACATTCTCTAACGGCGTTAAAACACGGGAAGAATTTGGAGAAGAGCGTTTTTCTTCCTGCAAAAGAATTTTTAAACTATTACTACTATATATTTTAAGCTATTACTATTATAATAATCTTTCTCTGACGATAGGAGATTAAAACCATCATTAGGATATAATTTAATTGGTAAAGTACCTAAAATTAGTTTAGTTTCTTTTAAAATGCGAGAATTTTTTATATCCGACATTTTCTACGGAAGTAGATATGCATGTATTTCCTTTAGTATATGACTATAACTTAAATATAATTGACTTAACAATGAAAACATTTATGGTATTGCTTATTACGGGCAAATAAATTTTGACAAAACTGTGTGTGCAAGCATTGCGCATAGTACACTTTGCGCAATGCTTGCACACAGTCTGTTTTTTGCTTTTCTGTAGGTTTCCCACAAGCGTGCAAAAAAATGAAGCCCGGCTCAGTGAAACAATCGCACTCTTGTAAGGGCGGAAAGTAGTACTTTTCCGCACTTGTCGCGTGCGGAGAAGTATAACTTTCCACACTTGTTTGGTTTGCTTGGGTATAACTATCAAAAGTAAGATGAAAACGCACGTTAATTTTTTTTAAGGCAGCAAGTAGTAGGTATTTATTTTATCTCTAAGTTTCGTACCTTGCCTTCTTTTTCATTTTGCTCCAACCAGGCTTCTACAATATAGTTCCTATTCCAAGCAATATTTGAAACTTCCTGTAGAACTTGGGTTTCTTGTCTCATTTGACTACCGGTTTCATGTTGTGCTTTTTCTGAAGGAAGTTCATTCGGTGTTCTCGTAGTTATGGTTTTTAGTAAAGTATTTTTGCTATCATTTTTACTTTCGGATGATTTTTCTGGCGCCTGTAAAAAGTAAACAATTGCCTTATTATTACAGACCGAACACAATCGTAACAAATTGTTTAGCTTACCTTTCTTATAATATTCATTTCATCGAAAAATTTTTTGTGTGTGAATTCATTTGTGGCATATTATATCTGTCGTGCCTAAAACCAACAAAAATTAAATAATACAAACTAACATTATTGATGTCTTCAAGAGGCGTAGTTCATGCAGTACACAGAAGTAGAACAAAAACTACTCATTACGAAATAACATCATCAAAATAGACTAAAACTCAGTCAAAAACTGGCCTAAATCAAAAAGTGTCATAGAAAATGCACTTTCGTTGTGTATTAAAGGGACACAATTAAAGTTAACTCGTGAATATTTTTTATTACTTTGTAATAGAGACACAATTAACGTTAAGTTACCTTTTCTTTTAAAAATGTTTGTAATATAATGACCTAAATTTTAAAATGTCGTTATATTACTTAAAAAATAGACTTTCCTTATCTCGAGTTTTAGTCATAAAAAGACCGAAGTCGAAATGTGCCAGTGCTTGACCGTACTATCCCCGCACGCTGTCGACACAACACTGAATAGGTCGTTGTTTCATTAACCCGGGGGCTAAAATCTACAAAACTGAGAGAGACCGAAATATCGTATTTTCTTTATCTTACGTCAAATTATTACGTTTTCACAACGAATCGCTAGAGGGCGTCATAAGGAGTCGTTATATTACTAAAACTCAGAATCGCCGATTTTCAAGTTAGGGCACTCTATTACTAAGGCAACGATATATAGTGACTGGTTAAACATTTACATGTAAGAAAGATTTTACCCACTCACTTCTCCGCTCAATCTTTTTGAAAATGTTTCGATTATGGGCCCGTGTCGGTGTTTTTGCAAGTACAGCTAAAAAATGGCATTTTAGTGAAAATTAAGGGCGAATGTTATAATCTTCTCAAAACAAGGATATTTTGCTTAGATGACTCTATATGAACATATGTACCAAGCAACCCTGTATACTGCTTATTCAAATAAACAATAGCTTAGGGTCTAAGTCAAATGTGTTAAACCAATATTATTGAGCGACAAACAGATATTGCGTTTATATCCTAGTAAGGATATTTTCAATATTATTATATCATAAATTTTCATGCAGAATATTTTTTTGTAATATTAATATGTTTCTTAATTTTGGTTAACTACATGTACTGACAAGCTTTTACTGCAAATTTTTAGAACGCAAAAATGTCAGTTTTTATAGCGTACCTTACACGGTCATAGTATTGATATCAATCAATACTGACAATATTTCAACAATCAACTTCAATCTCTGTATCAATATTCTTCAACCTTACACGATAAGTATTAGTGTCCATATTTTCTTCAGTACATAACCTACTATTAACAGTGCCTGTTGAAAATTGATCCTCGGTAGAGAAGATGTATTACGATAATTTTAAGTTTAGGCATAAAACGTACAGTAAAGCGTAAGCGCTGGACGAAAGATGGGTTAAGAAAGCATGCTTGCTGCTTTCATTGTTGACAGCAGCTGACGTTACCCTAAGGATTGATCCAATATTGACAGCGCACCCCAGACTATCAGTAATACTGACAATATCCCCCTACTCGCTGATATTGATGCCTGATATTCGGAAATTCGAATTCGCGTCAGTTCAATCCATCAAACCATTAATATATCCAACTTAGTCAATATTTTTGTCAATATAATAACATACTATCAATATTATTGACCGTGTAAGTTGGTACGCTTTTCCTTCAAGATAAGATAAATATGTGTCACAATATTGTATATTCAGGTATCGATATTTTTGCGTATTAAAAATTACTGTAACAGAGAATGCTGACGCCCGAGAAAGATTTCAATTTGGGCGTCTCCATAGTAATCTTTGGGCCCTTAGTTGACTTCGCTGCATTATATAGCTTTTGCTCACTATTTCTTAGCAAAAACTCTCTTATATAACATATTTTAGGCTCCTCAACCACCACAACCTTGGACTGGAGTTTGGAATGCCACCAAAGACAGCGATGCATGTGTGTCCATAAATATCCCAATTGGTCCTTCTGAAAGTGAAGATTGTCTGTATATTAGTGTATACACCCCTGCACTAAAGGTATGATATTTTGCGGGCAGTGTCAATCTACTCGACAAATTTGGTTCCTTCAGAAATAAGCACTTCATACAGCTTGTGCCTGCTCTTTGCCGGAAGAATTATACAGTTTTGGTACACCAATAAGTTGTTCCTTATCTCTAAATGTGATTACGATAGGAAGTCTCTCTTCTTTTGAGTTTCTTACGTTCAAAGCAGATAACAATTTGCCATCCCAGTGAACAGTGACAACTTCAGGTATATCATTGCCAAAATCAGTTATTATAGTTTCTGCACGTTCTTTTCTTTTCTCTGTCCGAATTCGCTGGATAGAGGATCTGTTTGGAAATTCATCAATATTATGTCCGAGTGCCTCCACTGCGGCTTGAAGAATATAAACAGAATCTCTTATACTTAACTGGCATCTATCCAAAGCTGCTACTAGTTTTGGTGTAATAACTTCTTTTCTTCCTCATTTTGTGACCATCTCAATACGTGTACTCGCAGATAAAGTAGACAAAAACTTTTTCTGACTGTGACTACTTTCATTTGAATTGGAAGATGTATCATCGGGCTCTTGAGGAAGTGAAAAATCGTAGCATGCTGATGAGATATATTTGACCAGACAAACTAGTGCCGTAAGATTTAGCATCTTCCTCCAAGTCAGTCCGAGTTGTTCATGTATATTCGAATTTATTACACTAAAATTAGGCAAATAAATATTTATATAATGTTTTCTTCCACTGATTTTGTCGGGCTGGCCCGTTGGTAACTATCCCGAAAGTAATTTAAAACTGTTCAATTTTACTTGCAAAAATACATCTTGCCCTTTGTTATTTTCCATTCTGTACGTTGTAACGGCATTTGGGGTCAATTTTCTGGTGAAACAAGATTTTCCTACTTTCATAAAAGTTTACGTCTGTACTTATTTTTATTGCCTATGTTTTTATCGTTTCTGATACCTTCACTCATGTTTTACCTGCTCTGGGTTTTGCCTTTTTTATTGTAGGTACCCCAAAGTTTTCTCCTATCCAAAAGTCTCATGTGCTAGTCTTTTTAGCACAATTGGAAGCAATATGGAAGGTTTTAGAGGAATTCTCCTCGATCGAGGAGGTACCACCCCACACACACTCTTAAAGGGCTGATGAAATCCTTATGGATGTTTCCAGCACTGGATGTGTGAGTCGGCTAAGTGTGTGAAATAGAACCCACGGTACCTTAGTACTCAGGCTTGCTGCCTTCGTGGGTTGTACGAAAAAAAAAAATTAGCAAATTATTTACATCTGTAAAATTACTTGCATCATTGCCCAGTATCGAGGGTAAACTATAGGCTGTTTATTCTCTTGTAATTATTGTATCGTCATTTCGCAAAAAAAACACAAAAATTTTAGGTTTTTGATATGTATTGCAAGATAGTTGAATTTAAAACATTTTATGCAGCTGTAGAGTATATGATCTGTCGAAAAAGAAATTAACTTTTAAAAAAGAAAATGTATTTTATAATGCTTATTTTTAGCCAGCTAACAAATTACCGGTCTTGTTGTGGATCTACGGAGGCAAATTTATAGGTGGTGGTTCTCAAAAGACACATTACGGTCCAGACTATTTAATCGAAGAAGATGTAATTGTAGCAATGTTTAACTACAGAGTGGGTCCATTTGGATTTCTGTCTACTGGTGATTCGGGCATAGTGGGAAATGCTGGTTTAAAAGATCAGGCTCTAGCAATTAAATGGGTGCATGATAATATAGTACACTTTGGAGGGGATCCTGATAAAGTAACAGTTGTAGGCCAGAGTGCAGGTGGAGCATCTGTAGGCCTCCAGCTTGTCAGCCAGAAGGTGTCAGGTAGCTATAATTATTATTATTATTATTAGGGATAGGATTTCGGTTTTTTTCCACTCACTTAATCGTGTGTAATACCAACAATAAAAATAACAGGGATCAGTAAGAAATGCCTTGCCATATCGTATTTATTTTTAGTATTTTTATTTTAGGATAGCTTTTATTCTAGGATCACGTTTCTTGCACCAATAAAAATGGACACTAATATTATTTATATTCCTATTCCATTAGTTTAATAAACCAAAAATAGACTTAAACTTCATATATATTTAGGAAAATTTAATTTATGTAATTGTACTGTCACTGGAGTTCATATTTGCCGTAATTAAGAACAATTACCTACACAAATACAATGATTTGGTCCATCTAACTCTCTCTGCAAGTGCAGTGCGGGAACTCTCCAAGACATTTCGCTGAGAGAACCCAGGGTCAGTTGCGGTACATAGGGAAAACGTATAATTTTGCATAAAATAATTTTTTATGTACAAACACTGCATAATTAATAATTCATTATTTGACAATGTTTTTCCAAAAGCAAATAAACTGTAGTAAACATGTGAACCCATAAACGTCACGGGGTAGCAGGTAAATGATTATTTATTATATTGGAGAAAATTGGTTACGGTTGCGGCGTTTGTAATGATAAAAAATTCTACTTTTAAAGTAAATCGTTTTACTGGCCTTACAACTTTTTAGCTAAGCTTGTACATTAAAATTGGATCATACAAAAATATTAGTAAATTTACAAAAATGCACTTAATAGTAGATTAAACAATAAAATAGTACATAGTAACTACGAAATAAAAATTGGAAAAGGAATTTAACATTTGTCAAAGTATATCAATGCAAGCCGCGTCGTCGGTGGCATTTGATCTAACGGTGCAAATACTGAGAAAAGATCGTAGCGGGTTTAAAAGTATCGCACAATTGCTAAATTCGTTTGGTGTGTCATGAGGTAAAGATCTCCTGCAGGATGCCGTTTAGTTCGTGTGTAGACTGACATTAGTGTTTGTTTAAATTTGTAAAAAAGTAAGGAAAGTATTAAATTGAGTGCGAAAAAAGCTGGAGGTTAATACCTCATTCTGATGTTTTATTTGAAAGTGATACTGAGTAAAGAACGGAATTTTGTTTTTTCTATTAGCAAATAACTTTAAGTAAACATCTAGACCAAGAGTCGGCAACTAATTTCTAGTAGGGTTCGGATACTTTGAAAAACTGTATCGAGGCCCGGGAAAAAAAGAAAACTTTAAATGGACCGCAGCTAATCGTTGTTTCTCAAAAGGGATTCGTTTGACAATAACCGCCAACTTTACTGTGCGCCTTTTCAGGTTTCTTCAATAATAATTAGTGTGCTTTATTTTTCTTTCTACTATTTTAGGTTTATTTAGAGCAGCAATTGTTGAAAGTGGAGCAGCTTTAACCAACTGGTCAATCGATCGGAATCCAAAGGAGTATGCTGATTTATTAACTACAAAACTGGGGGGTGAAATTTACTTAAACGATACCCAGCAACTTAAAAAGTTTTTACAAGGAAAAACAGCTTTAGAAATAGTGTATGCAGCTGCTAATGTAGGATTAAGTAGCGAAAATGTAAGTTTTTTTTTCATTTTAGTATGACTTTTTCACCATTTGCATGCACCGAATGTTGGTCTAAAAGCAGCTAAACAGATTAAATGGTTAGATAAGATTTTGAACAATAATTTCACCATATTAGGTTCTGCCAATTTTAGACATATATATACATATATATACATATATATATATATATATATATATATATATATATATATATATATATATATATATATATATATATATATATATATATATATATATATATATATATATATATAGTTAAATGCCTAATAAAAGTTACCTTTTGATATTTTTTCAATTTCAACTCTCTGTATCTTAGAAACGAAGCAAAAGCAATTTAATTGACAGGCAATACCTCCTTCTGTATTCAATTTGCCACGTTGTTCTCGTTGCACCCGTTATGGAATCAATCATAAACTTTTTCATATTTTGACCGTGGTCTTTCTGATACCACACTGAAGATACCACATTGACTGTAGCTGCTTCTATGTCAAAAGGAACGCTTTCCGGTTCACTCATCGCGATTTTTTGTATTTTTTTAGCTTAAAGCGCAAACAGAACATTTATATTGACAAACTGCAAACGACTTGTTTTTTTATCAATCATCACAAGGTTAAGTGACAGGAAGGGTCATAAATAAATAAGAATTTAGAACGTCAAATATGATTTTTTAAATAAAGAATCAAACTTATCATTTTTTTATTAAGGCTATCGTAGATAAAATGTTGTACATCACACGTTCGTTAAAGCATATGTCGTGTGGTTACCACGACTCGGTCTGCGACCTCGTCGTGGCAATAATCCCCACTCGTGATTGTCATAATACTCATATTCCACTTGTAATATCTTTGATTTTTTTGATCTTACTTATTATATTTACCCTTTATTGCCGGAAACAAACCCAGAGTATTAACAGTCAATAATATCACAAGAACTGTAATTTCATCCGAAATAACTTTAAAAATGTTAAAGTTACTGGAAATAAATTTGATGATGCACTGGTGAGGGGTGTTTAGGGGGTGCAGAAAAGATTTTCTAGATCGATATGTAGGAAGAAAGACTACAGAAGCCAAAAGCTTAAAATATAAAGCTCAGTGTTAGGTACAATATATTTATTTTCGTCTGATTTTATTACATTGTGACGACTTTTTTGCCGACATTCCGCTAAGGGCAAATGAGACGGTCGCTTTTCGTAGTTCCTTATATATCTCTCACACGTCTCTTGGTAGTTAAGAATTTCACAAAATGGCTAAAATACATAGAACGAGCTTCCAATATGAACATTTCACAGCTGACTATTCATTTATTAACTGAATTAGTTTTTATTCTAATAACTTTTATTAATCTCAGTTACATATTTTTATTTTATATAAGATTTTTTGTTTCAGTTATTAAGCTCGCAGTATATTGTAGTAAGTACTTTTTGAAATACTTTTTTTTAAATAAAAGCAACACCTTACCTACTGGTATTAACCATTTTGAAACTGCAATTATTAATATAAAGATGCAGAGAACTAACAAATTTTATAATCTTAAGTACTTTTTGACAGAAGGACCTATAACCTACAAGTATTTACTTATTTATCTCATATATAGCGACTTTTTGTATTACGTTAGTATTTATTAATTTTTAATATCAATACACACCCCTTTGAATATTGCTTTAGGTAGCAATATCTACAATACTAAGCGGCAGTCATTTAAAAATGCATAGTTATGACTATAATTTACTTTATTTTAGAATCAGGCTTGGCCCGTTGTAGAGGTTGAAAACGACGATGCTTTTCTTACAGAATCACCCTACGAATTACTTGATAGTGGAAGGTTTAACCAAGTTCCAATAATAATAGGGATCTGTGCCAACGAAGCGGGCCTGCTCTTTCCAGGTAAGCATAATAATTCTTTATTTAGATCGAGCATTACGTCCTTGGTCAACGTTCGCTGTCACGCGTTACAGCGAACGCCAATCAGGGACATGGTGAGATTTAAAACTCACCTCACATCTAACACAGTTTTGAGATATTGCGATAACTTCTGAAAGACACGTGAATTTGTATGGTAACGTTAGTTCCATCACATATTTGGGTAGTATGCTATTGTATTTCTAAAAATGAAATATATGTATACGTTACAATATAACGGTGACTTTTGACACCACAGACGTTCGTATTAAAAATCTAGCTTGACAAAAGGTAAAATTTCTTGAACTTTAAAACAACATATATTTTATCTTATTATGGTCATAAATAGTTGTGTATCTATAAAGTACAACCCGTTTTAGAAATATCATAATAGAGTCTACGCAAAATCAGGCAGAAGTCTCTGTTACCGCGATCCTTTGTATCCCGATGGCACCCGTCTTTTATGTTCGGAACTACAGTCTCTGTACGGGTAAAATTTTATCTAATAAATAAGTGAGTTTGGCAGAGTAAATTACAGGTATTTCCCTTGGTTTTAATATAATTTTTTGTAATTTATTAGTATTGTTGTCTTCTTTGGTTGACGTAATTAAAGGGCCAAATTTCTTTAAATTGTTCGATTTCTAATTGAAATAGCAGGCCCGCAATTGCAAAGGCCGCCGAAGGCCGTTGTAACGTTATTTTCAGCGGTTAGTTTACCTCTTTGGGTGTTTAATTTTGACTATTTTATAACCATGTTCAACCATATTTTTTTGTAATAATTTTTTCAGTGATCTTGGAATTCCAAGAAGAAAAGTGTTTGAGGTTTGGCGAAATGCCCCTAACATTTCAAGAAACTAGAATGTGTGTGTATGATTATAATATAATGACTAAAAGTGGTGTGGAGGAGCCTGATGGAAACATTCGCGAGCTAGTGCGAAAACAAAGTGTCAAATTTTGTAAAAAAAAAATTGTTTGCACTAAATATTTATTAGGAAATATACAAATAGCAGCCATTTTTTATTGTTATTTTCCCAGACAAAACATAGAAATAATTTTGTCAAGTCAGATTAGTTATCGGAACCACTGTGCGGCGTTGACGAATGCCGAGTGACATCACTTTTGCAACCAAAATCATTCTTTTTTGTTATATAGAAGAATCAGAATAGTGAGCATTATTTTAAAGCATATACAGTGTGTCCCATTTAACATGAAAGCACCTAAATATCTCATTTATTTTGCAAAACATTGTGTGAGCCTATAAGTTGATCATGTTCATGTATTTTTTTTTGTAACTTTTTCCCAAAATTGTTTTGTTTCTTTTGTATTTTGTGCACAATATAATATTTTTATTTATTGCTTATTACTGGGTTGGTTTTAAATAATTATAATTCTGTACCTGGATGTACCTGTTATGTACCTGGATCGGCAGCTTCCTCTCTAATCGGCGCATATCTGTTGTGGTTGACGGTCACTCATCTAACTTCCATCCTATCAATGCTGGTGTCCCCCAAGGTTCAGTCCTGGCACCAACCCTGTTTCGTCTTCAAATTGATGACCTGCTCTCTTCAACTACTAATCCCATCCACAGTTATGCTGACGATAGGACTCTTCACTCCAATATTCATTTTTCCAGACAAGTTTCGAATCAGGAGTTGGATAATGGACACAGATCTATGTACCTATCCCTTTCCTAAGATCTTCAATTAATCTTAGACTGGGGTGACAAGAACCTTGTTCAGTTCAACGCCTCCACAACCCAGTCTTGCTCCCTCTCACGCAAAAAATCTGGCAACGCTTACCCCATCCACATGAATGGCCAAACCCTACAAAACAACGAAACATTCGATCTCGTTGGCGTCGCTTTCGAACATGATCTCAGCTGGTACAAACACATTACTTCAGTAGTCACATCGGCAGCTAAAAAGCTTGGTTTTCTCTTTCGAGACAGAATAAACTTCTCCCCTTCCGACTTATACACTCTCTATGTTTCCCAAATAAGACCTAACCTAGAATACTGCTCCCACATCTGGGGAGCGGCATCACCTTCGACACTTAAGATCCTTGATTCTATCCAAAAGAGAGCCATTCGACTTATCAATGACCCAGCCCTCACGAGACAACTCCCTTCTCTCGCTCATCGCCGCGCTGTATCCCTTTTCTACCGCTACTTCCACGGATTTTGCTCTGAAGAACTAGCCGGTATTATTCCCCCCTTGAATGTCCCTAACAGAGCAACAAGAGGCACGTTACGTATGCATCCCTTTACTGTCCAGCTACAAAAGCCGAGAACAGACCACTTCTCTCGCTCATTTATACCTAGGGTCTCCAGATTATGGAACAAATTGACTGCAGATATTTTCCCTTCCCGTCCCATCCTCCAATCCTTCAAATCCCGTGTCAATAGACTACATTTCCCTTCTCTTCAGACACCCACGGTACGTTAGTACTTAGGCTTGAAGCCTACGTGGGATGTCTCAGATAAAAAAAATCTAAACTTGTATTTGATAAGGTTTAAACAACAGCTGCAGTTTTTGCTATTCTAAGTTGTTTATCTATCGTATTAAACTATTAAGGGGCCTTTTGTCATAACATACAAGTTTAGTCTAAGTAAAAATTTTCTACATTTTCTCTCGCTATTACTAACCTGCAGTCCAATGTCTCTACGTAACAAACCATGTCTATTTGTATTTAAAACATTTTGTAACATTTGTACCCTTGTTAGGAAATAATTGTTTAGAATTTTTTGTCTCTGATACCCATATCATTAGCTTTTTTAATTGTAGTGATTCTTATGATGCTTCTTTAACGGTTTTGGGCTCTCAAGCCCTTTTTAACAGAGCTTGTGACTTGGGGCTTCAAGCCCTTTTGTCGAGGGCTTTACCTAGCTCTGTACTTCACGCGAAAAAACGTGAATGTTAGAAAAAATGATAAAGGTATGTGCAAAATCGTACCAGGATAATTTGGTTTAATTTACCTCATTTTAACCTAAATCAGTTACGGTTAAAATACTCGTATTTATACGTATTAATACTTTGTATGGTTTTGCTTAATATTGTAGATTTGGAAACTGCACAAGCAACAGCACTAGGCTATGATACACTGCCCAACACAATTATTCCGTCGAATCTTCGTCAAAATTCTAGCGATTCTGACACAGTTATTAAGGCAATACAGAATTTGTATCTCAAGGAAGGAGAGACATTTTCAAGTAATCTGGTGGCTTTAACAAATGTAAGTAGTACGGGATCAGTTTATTTTCAGCTTTGTTTATACTGACGTCCAGTCCACAAACATTTTAATTCATATTGCCATTGCCAAAGATGACTTTAAGCGTCAGTTAAATGTATTACTTAATTAAACGTTTTGAGTAACAAACTGTTGCGTTGTAGAAAATTTGAAAGTACGAACAACTTTTTGGTCCGCTCTATCTTAGATATCTACAACTAGAATAAATTATTAGCAGCACTTAAACTATAGACGGTAACTCAAATAGGTCAATACGAAAAAGAAGTGGTATTAGCAAGCCTATATCTAAAAGATTCTTTTCTTGTCTCTTTCTTTATTTTCCTTATTCCTACTTCAGTTACAAAATATCGGCCACGACCATCCTACACGTTCATAAATTGTCAGAAGTCATTTCCTTTACAGTAACATCTTTTTTTTTAACAGCCGAGAAACAAATTTTGCATTGGTTGTGTTCCTATAACGAATATCATGAATTTTTCAAATACTGGTACATCAAAACCAATGCATTTATCCCGATAGCTACATATGAATATTTGCAAATACAAGGTGAGGTCAATTAATCTTTAATTTGCTTGAGTTTTCTTGAAATTCTGTGGGGTTTTATGTGATATCCTCATTTAATAAATAAAATTGGAATGTTCATAAATAGACCTCCACAAATGTTTTAAACTTTTTTGAAAGATTTACTAAAATATAATAATAAACGCAGGCTTCCAAGTTCTATAACTAACATTCTCAATCATTTCAGACATACATTAATTATTATCACCGACCATCGTCCCTTGACGTAGCTTTTCAAATCATTTTCGTCCATTAAAATTTGATGAAGCCCAGAATCTAAATCAAGGGTAGTAAAATATTTGGAATATCCTAATTGATCTAGGATATTTTCGATGCTAGGCAAAGGGAATGACTAAAATATCGTGACGTCATCTATAATATACTACTATACGCCATTTGCGCTCGCCTGATGCGTAGAGTTTTTTTAGAAAATATCTATAATGGACTATTTTATGGGGAAACTGATTAGCGGACTACACATTTTAGAAATTTGTTTTTTTATGAATTTCAGGGTAAAGATAAATTTTAGACGTAATAATCGAAAAAATATAGTAATAAAAACAGGTATCATAGACTACCAAGTTACTATTTTATATTGTTAATTCTTTGAGGTACGACACCCCTACAATAACCTTGGATGAGGTACGGTCGTACATTTTGAATGAAAGTATTGGTAAATCATGTTTTTATCTACGAGTTTTCATGTTCAAAATTAACTAATTATTAATTTTTAGTATCAAAGTGACCATATGTTTACCAAAGGTATTACTAAACAGGCAGTGTTGACATCTAAATATGTTCCAGTTTATATTTATCAATTTGCTTATTATGGAAGGCCAATATTTCCACCCGCAATACCTGGTAAGTAAAGTTTTAAGGAATAAATTTAAAAAATTATAAACTGCTGGCCACTCAAACTTACACACAGAGATTTTTAGGCAAAATTTAAAGTTCAATATTTTCAACAGGAATGTAAATTTTTGAACGAGTCTTGCAGATTTTAAGAGCTAGTTTTTTTCGGATTAAGCTGCATGATGTATGTTTATCGTAGGACCATAGGTTTATTATATACGGGGTGATCAATGAAGTCATGCAAAAAATCAAAAAGTTTGTATTAGTGAAATTTCCGCAAAAAATTTTTTTGGTCGTTGCAATATGGTTCTTTACTAAGGTAACATCAATATCTCTAGACATTTTTGTCACTTTTTGGATTAAGGCCCTTAGTTCTTGTACACACTACTAAACATAAAGTTTGGGTAGCAACATTTTTAAAATGCTATAACTTGACATTGGATTGACGGTTCTTGATGATTTTTACGGATTTCGAATCTTTATTTCACGTAGATTTTCTATAATCTAAGCATTTTATTTGGGGGTTGAAATATACAGGTTGAAATTTACACATTATACCGGGTCGATAACAGACAAAAACGTAGCGACAAGAACAAGTTTATTACATTATATTCTACAATATACAAGATTGGTTAACAACGGCCAAAAGTCAATTCTTACAAAATTTCGAATTCTAAACCTAATTTAAAGGTTCCTGCAATCCCTAAAAAAACCCTACTTTGAAGTTGACGCGTCGCGTAGAAATTACAGCCGATCATAAATATGGGCATGGGGGTAGACAAAGAACTGAATGACTATTTGAGACAATAAACTGGGGTTAAAGTTTTGGACAAAACAGTGAGAAGGACATTAAACAGAAACAACTTGAGGTGAGAATTTATTTTTACAAAAACTTAAATAATGCCAAACCTTAGAGCGCGTTGTACCCTACGTTTTTGTCTATTATCGACCCGGTATAATGGGTAAATTTCAACCTGTATATTTCAACCCCCAAATAAAATGCTTAGATTATAGAAAATCTATGTGAAATAAGGATTCGAAATCCGTAAAAATCATCAAGAACCGTCAATCCAATGTCAAGTTATAGCATTTAAAAATTTTGCTACCCAAATTTTATGTTTAGTAGTGTGTACAAGACCTAAGGGCCTTAATCCAAAAAGTGACAAAAACGTCTAGAGATATTGATGTTACCTTAGTAACGAACCATATTGCAACGACCAAAAAAATTTTTTGCGGAAATTTCACTCATACAAACTTTTTGATTTTTTGCATGACTTCATTGATCACCCCGTATATAATAAACCTATGGTCCTACAATAAATATACGTCATGCAGTTTAATCCGAAAAAAACTAGCTCTTAAAATCTGCCAGACGCGTTCAAAAATTTGGATTCCTGTTGAAAATATTGAACTTTAAATTTTGCCTAAAAATCTCTATGTGTAAGTTCGAGTGGCCAGCAGTTTATTTACCTAACCACTGGAATAAGAATTTAGCTCTGGGATCGCACGAAAAAAAAGTTATTTTCATAGTATGTAGCGGTGACCATATTGAGCGTACGCATGTACGTGCAGGTGTGTTTGCTTGGGTGTGTGAAAATGTGAATAAAATTACCTGGTTTGTTGCATAAGAAGACATTTTTATATTTGAAAATAAAGTCCGCTAGCTGTGTTTTCGGTGACCCGTTAGCAAGTGACAGGAAATTAAGTTTAATGAGTTACCGCTTAGATTTGTCCTTTAATCCAAGAGACGACCATGAATTTCCTATGTATAGGGTTACCAGATCAAAGATTGTCCGTCGTAAACTGATCAGTTTACGACTTGACAGTAACGAGTAAGCATTGATAATGCCAAGTGAGACCTTGGCGAAACGTCTACTGGATTCCAATAGGGATTTAACAAACCAACGGATGTACTCCCAGATCAACATTTCTTCACATCTTTCACATCTCTCCATCCTCCTCCTCCATATATATATATATATATATATATATATATATATATATATATATATATATATATATATATATATATATATATATATAGTTTATGGTTTGATTTGTTTCTTGGATCCTACTTGTATATATTTTTATTTATTTTTTCCCCGGGATCCAAAACCCAATAACCTTCAAATAAAAAAAAAAATATATATATATATATATATATATATATATATATATATATATATATATATATATATATATATATAATTGTTTTCCCGTTATGGTTGTATTTTCATAATCGAAACTGTGGTCCATATTCTGAAAATGAACCGCCAGTGCACAAGACTTTTTCCCTATTCTACTGTCACTCTTGTGTTGAGTAATACGTTGCTTGAGGCTTTGTATTGTCTGGCCTATATAACATTTATCGCATTTTTGACAGGGTATTTTGTAAACAACATTTGAATTTTGCAGGATAGGAGTTTTGTCTTTGGTTTTTGTGAAGATACTTCCAATGGTTAAAGTATTGTATTTAGCTCTTTTTATGTTTTGCAAAGGTTTAAAATGGGTAATGACATTGTTAGTTAATCCTTCGATGTAGGGTAACTTTCTGTACTTTATATGGGTAGGTGCCTGATCCTCGGTGGGACCGTCAAAAAAGCCAGTGTTGCAAATAAGTTTATGAAGTGTCCCCCTTGGGTAACCGTTATTAAGAAACAAGTCAAAAAGGCTCTTCAGATTCTTACTCAAAAAATATCCCAAAAAACCATATTAGTACGGTCGAGAATATATTGAAGTATATAATATATATATATATATATATATATATATATATATATATATATATATATATATATATATATATATATATATATATAATGTAAATGTAAACATTATCTTCTTTGCAAGTGCAGAACAAGAAGATCGTAAAATGAACAATAAAATAAGAAGGACTATTTTTTTATTCTGGTCCTGGCCCTCCTGCTATCGCGATTTCTGGGCCCTTACCTTTCATTAGGCAGGCCCACATCCAGGGCGTCTGAAGGACAGGCCACTGTTCTGTCTGTTCTTATGCATTGTCCATGACGATTACCGAGTTTGGTGGAATGTTAGGTAAAAGCTGATCAACAAACCACTTTTCAAATAAATCCCCAGTCATGTCCTCATAATAATCGGCAGAAGATTGGGTTATGTTTTTGGCCGACAAAAGCAGTGCATTGGGTACGAAACCATTTTCACCTCTGGAATGAAGTAGTATTATCACGTGCTTTCCCCTTGAACACGGTCCATTTAAGCTGCAATTTTGAGTTCCATCTACCCAACGGTACTGAACAACATCATGAGTATCAAACCATATCTCATCTAGATACACTATATATCTATTTGATTCCCGGTGTTCTTTTATTTTACGCAAATATTCGTGACGATGTTCAACAAGACAATCCATTATAACCACCCGATTATCAATTTTTTTGTGTTTAAATCCGCAATTTAATAAAATACCTCGAAGAGTTGCCAATGACTGGATCATTTCTAATGTTGGCACCGTATTTTCCTTATATAAATTTTAAACAATTCGTCGAATAACATCTTTTGCTGCATCGTCAAGTTTCTGAAACTTTTCATTATTTTTCTTTCGCTTTACCGAATGATCTGTAACATCTCCTGTTTTAATTTCGCGATAAATTGTAGATATCGAAAGTTGTTTTAATTCGTTAATTTTTTTTTAAATCGCTTTATCTGACTGTGCCGGATTTTCTTTTATTAAACAGCCGTAAATATTTAGTTATTCGTTGACTTTGAACTTGTAAATCTTTATTAAACTCCGGACATGTTTCGACTGCTTTAAATAAATCATATTTTAAAAAAGTGTCTGTTTAGACGTGATGTCTCCATTAACTGGAAATGACTCCACCCACTACCCTAATATAATATTACCCTAAGTGGAAAAGGGATAAAGCGCAATCGTCGCGGCAGGTGTCCGTTCGCCAGAAATGCAGGTGCTGCTTGAATTATATAGGGACTGTATCACCAAGAAATTTGAATGAAATGTGAGTGTTTGACTCTGTGGCAAGGAGCAACCCTGGTATTAGCGGCAGGCCTTTGTCTATCTTTTTATACCATTTAAACCCTAAGAATTTTCTATTTCTGAGATTCTGTTTGGTTTGGAAAAAGTAAAACTGTTGTTAGTTGTTATTGTTGTTAATTCGGGTTAGCTTGGGTCTGTTTGGACAGACGACAAACGACAGCGTGAAAGCAAAACAAGCAAGCAGTCTCGCGGCATCACAACGACAACGGACAACGCGTAGATTCTAACCTGATATTTATTTCTAGGGATAACAGTTGCGACCTGTTATTAAAAAAAAATTTGTAAAATAATAGATCGTTAAATAACAACCCATCACTACAGCTCATACGGCGTGGGACTTCCCGTGTAACTTGCTCATACAGTGGCCTGCCGTGGCTTTACAGGCGGAGGTGGCACAATGATTTGGGGGCGCCAAATTATTTTTCTTTTATTGGAGAGTATGTGGTCATAGTAGGAAGTAAATCTCCAGGGGGCGCAGTAAATTACTTTCCTTTTATTGGAGAGTATGTGGTTATATTAGGCAGCGAATCTCCGTGGGAGAGCCTTTACGACGAGGGTGGGGGCTTGCGCCCCCCTAGCCCCCTCAACGGCACACCACTCTGTTTATTCTATCCTGGTCCGTGAATACGTCGTTCTAAATTTTGTGAACTGTGTAAAAATATTTACTATACTGTGCGAATCACGCTAATACGAACATACGAACACGTTAGCCACGATAAATAGTCATAGTAAAGGCCAATTTTATTGGTGTCACTACAGCGCCTTTTATGGCTTGAGATTTTCCACCTAAGATGTGCCTGCATTCCCACTAGCATAGGCAGGCGTAAGCAAATATCAACTGGTGTTATCATAGCGGCTCATACGGCGTGAGACTTTCCGCCTAAGCTGTGCTTATGTTCGTATTAGTCTGGTGTATTGTCACTTGATGTATGTCTTTTGTATATCCAGGTGCCGAAAAAGCTTCGCACGGAGCTGAAGTTCCATTTTTTTTCAACATGTCATATTCAGGACCAAGCTATCCAGATGATATAATAATCCAGAATAGAATGGTTCGACTTTGGACAAATTTTGTCAAATTCTTGTAAGTATTTAAAGAATTTATCTGGGTCCACGCCAATTTGTCGTAAATCAATAGATTTTAGGTTAATTAGCCGTAAAGTGATTGCCTAAGTCACTTAATCGTAAAGCCATTGGTCGTAAAACACTAGTGCTAAAGCGTTTCACGCAATAAAAGTATTTCGTCGTAAAGCACAACTGGCCCTAAAAAAGTTTTTCGTATATCGCAATTCTAATTATATTTCTTTCTAAGTATTATATTTCTATTTGTAGATACGGGTAGTGTATCTCAGACTCAATTTTTTAGATCTCAAAACTTGCGTGATCACCCGTTATGACAAAGGTCTCTAATACTTACAGACTATCCTAAAGCTGGCTTGATCTCGAAGCAAAATTCCATACCCACCAAATCACAAGTGTTTGGTTCGAATTTGGCTGGCGCGAATTTTAAGCTTACTGTTTTTTAAATAATACTTTATTTATTCACTAACGCATACCTCATATTAGTCGATGAGTATCTGATCTGGCGATCCATCTCTTAGAGACAAGTATCTCTCGAAACTATAAGGATTAAGGATGGTTACTATGTAAAGTTTTCTTTTTTTTTTCTTGGGTGGGTCTGCCGTTCAGTCAGCCTCTAAACTATATAAATTTATGATATCACATATTTATAGCAAAACTAAGCAAACAAATTTTGTGTCTCAAGATAAGTAAAAAAAAGTAAAACCTAGAATGGTGAGCTTTTAAATTAAAGGAGTCATGATCATATATTTTAAATTTCAATCTTATCTAACAGGGAAAAAATTTGCTTAACCAAGTTTATAAATGCTCATCATCTACAGTCCTTACGCGGAAAAATAAATCTTTTTGCATGTAGAATAATGCAAAAGGCATAAACACGAAAACCGACCCAACCAGATAAGTTTCAAGCAAAAGCAATATGACCGAAAACCACATTAATATAATATACGAAACTTGACAATTATACTTGAATGTTGTACCGCGATCTAACTTCGAAAGTGCTGAACAAATCATTCATTAGGTCTGAAATCCTTTAACGACAAACCAAAGAAGGTGCTTTATTAGTTTTATTTACATCTCCTTTTAGCTTCTTTATATTAAAGTTATAAAACAAAATAATGTATATAAAAATTGTATGGTTTATGACTTTTCATTTTGCTCTTAGGTACGAAAAACATTAAAAATAATTCGCTTTTTATACCAGTACTCGAGTAAATGATTTTTTGAATTCTGTCCTGTCTGAAAAAAACATTTTTCACACCGATGAGAATCCCTTAAAAGTCTACTTTTACATCATTTTTTAGAAAATAAAATACTAGTGTACGTAATGAAAGTCAGTGAACTTGTATGTATTTTTTTAAGTTCAGTACTATTAATATCAACTACTTCCATGGCTTCTAGACAGCGTTTTTATTTTCCAGAAATCCTACACCAGAGCAGACAGAACTAATCAATGTGACATGGCCAATATTGACAGCAACTGAATTGCAGTTTTTGAATATTAATGCTACTTTAGAAGTTCGAGCACCTATAAGGGAATCCTATAAAGAGTGGAACAATATCTATGAAACATACGGGAAAAAGCCGTATATAACCTTTTAAATGTGTATCACGAATACTAGAAGAATGCATTTTTTACCAACATTTATTTTTTTATAATTTGTCCTAATCATATCGCCCCCTGTCTCACGTAACGACGTAACTGACAAAAATTGCAAAAGTGAGATACGCCGCCAAAAATCTTCCGTTAAATGTATCCTTATTCTCACGAAATTACGTACTAACTGTATTTCTTCTAGTTTTACCAAAGGGCAAACTAGTTGGCGACGTGTGTGTCAATCTTTTTCAGTTAAACCAAACCAAAACATTTTTTGATATATTTGATAAAGAGTTATTTGTGACTACAATTACCCTAATACTTATAATCTTCTCTCCCGTAAAATTTATAAAATATCAGTCACGGTCGTTACGTGAGATAGGGGACGATATGTATGATATGTATTGTCGCAAAATTCTGTTAAATATATATTTTTTAAAATTATCTCACAAATACCTCTCTTCTTTGCGTAGCAGCTCTAGTTTTTGCGATACAGCATGACATATTTCAGTACCAATGAGCAGGCAAAATCAATGAAATAATGTGTCTACGTCAGCGTTCCACAGTTCAGTTGGGTATTGAGTTTTCGTTGGTAAATGTGGTGTAATTGTCTGTAAATTATCGGCGTTTCTCAGTCAAAAACTAAAACGTCGCATGAAAACCATGGTTTTTGCAAGCAGAAGTAGTTATGTGAATGATCCAGGCGTGGCCAGTTCACTTTAAAAGAAAGTAGAAACCTCATTTCTGACTTTGTGAAAAGGGTGTATACCCTTACAGTTACTCGAAAACTGGGTTATTTTCCAATTTTTCTTTGGAAACCAACTTTTCCAATTTTTTTAAAAATATTTTTCGAAACTACATTTTTTAAAGAAAACATGTAGTACATACAAGGAAACAATCCTGACCGAACAAAAAAACGGTTCGTCGATGATAGTCCTATTCTTAAAAAAATATTTTCTTAAGACTGACCTGGATTTAACGAGAATGCCTCTACCGTATTATGCACCCACAGATTGATATAAGAAAACCAACGTCTCATGAAGTAAAACTATTTATTCCACGTGATGAATCATTTAGATATGATGCATTATTTGATTTGTTAAAATTGATTGACTGGTTTTCAACATTCAGCTCATTATCTATTTTTTTGCTCGGTTAAATTCTCAAAAATCTATCCTCAAATTTAATAAACTCTTGCTCATATTCATTTTTCTACTCCTGTTATAGAAAATTGACATTTCGAGCATTGGTTTCTAGGTCGAAACATCATCTTTTTATCGTAGGTTATAATATTATGTCAGCGTGACAATTTACTTTCGGTTCGAGGTGCTTTTGTACGAAGTATTTTTATACGGTGTGCAACAAAAATATGGAAACCTCGAAATATCCTGCAAACCGTTCATCAGATTTTTATAAACTTTTGTACACTTAGGTACGAAATTACGAACGATCCAATGGTGAGTTCCGCATTGTTGACAAGTTTATCATTTTCCTGAAATCGACAGGAACTTTTTTTTAAATGAAACGCTCTATATTTTATTCGATTTTCAAATTCAGCTTAAAATTCTGAATACTTTTTATTGGAAACATTTTATTCTAAAGCTAATAATTAATATTAATATTAATAACCTTATGCAATTTCTTAAGACACGCTTGAATGCAGAATTATCTGGTTATTTCTGATGCACCAGTGGTATTCCGTGGAATATTTCCAGAAATATCGTATTTCATATTTTAAAATAAAACATCAATGTACAATAATATCTTATAACATAACGAACAACAAATTTATTTTAACTTTGGATTAACTGTTGTTCGCCAACTCCGCTCTTAGCTAATTTGGAAACTGCTGTGGCTCGCAGAGAGTGATTGGTAATTTGGTAAATGATGGATTTGTATGATTGTTAGTACACAGTAGTAGTACAAAATTTGATGATGATTGGTAGTTACTGCGGAATTATCTCTGTAATTCTTGAAGGGAATTATTATTAGGGGGTTTTTAGTACATGAGGGAAATATTCGACGTAATTATTGCTTTCTAAATTTGATACTTGCGGCTCTGTTTCGTCGGATCTGTGCCCTGTTGCCGTCGACAAATGTTTTGTATAATTATTTTTGTCTACAATTTTCTTTAAAAATATTTCAGTAGCATTGCATTTCTGCTTGAAGGACGGTGGCGAGGCACATACATATTGTACCTGAAGATTACTGCATGTACACCAGCACCCGTTTAAATATCAATCTTGAATCCGTCGGTGTACGATACTAACTTGCCTAACTGATAGTTATTTGCTTGACAGCTACTGCCTCAGGTCAGCTGAGTTTTGTAGCGTCTTTTCACCTTGCGCTGGGGGTAGGGTTACCAGATTCGAAAGACTAATTTCCGGGACGTCCTGTCAACCAAAAAAAACGCTCTATGGTGTAGTCAAAAAACTTACCTATGTGCTTGGCCAAAAGAACGACGGTAACATCGTTTACAAATACTACTTATAAATATAAATTCTGAGCAAGTCTAACTGGAATTAATTCGAATTTGCAGCTCAGCTGCAAGTTGTTTATTTTTGTTTGATTAAAGATTTCCGGGATAGTACAGTAAAATTCCGGGATCCGGGACGACCTAACAAATTCCGGGATTTTCCCGGAATTCCCGGACGTCTGGCAACCCTAGCTGGGGGGCATTGTGTCACTACCCATTTCAAATAATGGGTTTTGTGACAGCGCTCGTTATTCTAGCATATTCGAGGGCAGGTTTAGTACGCCAGACTTTATTTCACATCAGCCCTTATGCCCTCATTCTCAACCTTGATAAAAATACTTCTTCTGATGACTGGTGTAATTCAGAAACAGGCTAATCTCTGGATCTCCGAGTGATCCAGTTCCGCTTGACTCTGCTCCGTTTTGGCTTACTAGATTATCGAGTCCCACGTGATCATGAGTCTGACCACCGCTGTTTACAATCAGTGTACGACTCGAGGCTCAAGTCCTCAGTAATAATAATAATAATAATGTTTATTCAAATATAAGATACATATATATATATATATATATATATATATAAAATATTCCATTTTATGAATAAACTAAGAAATTTAAATTTAAGGAAACTCACGAAGTTTACCTTGTTGTGAGTATCGTAATATTTTATAGGATACTTTCATTACAGTTAATAATTGTTTCTTTCTTTCTTTCTTTCTTCCTTCGGACACAACTGTAATTTATATGTTTATGAAAAATTTTATTTAATTTTGCACTTTCTGTGTACTCAACAACGTTCCTTAATAATTTATTAAATAATTTTATTTTTCACCATTTATAATGTTATGTATAATTTCTCTTGGACTCGTAAATATCCATTGTTTAATCATCTTCTTATAAGATTTTAATGATTTAATATCTCTTATTGATTTTGGTAATATTTCAAATAAATATGGCTTTATATTTAAAAAGTGTTTGTTACTTTTTGCTTTATTGATTTTATTTTTCAATACAGTTATATTTTTATGGCGTGTGTTGTATGTATGATTAAGAAAATTTATTTCATTTTTCTTTTTAAAGATAAAAATTAATAAATTATAAACAAATAACTGTCTGATGTCCATTTTTTTACTTTCTTGGTACAGTAAATCTGATGAATATAAATAATCTTTATTGTAAATAATTTTTAAAATCCTTTTTTGGATAGTTTCAATGCTGTGTAAATAATTTTTGTTTATTCCTCCCCAACCTAGTATACCATAATTTAGGTGTGTTTGTACTAAAGAATAATAAATTATTTCTAAATGTTTAATTTTTAGAAATTGTTTAAGATGTTTAAATTTGGGTATCAAAGCTCTAATTTTTTTTGTGATATATTCACTGTGTAAGTTCCATTTTAAATTTTTATCAAAAATTATTCCGAGATATTTAACGTATTCAGCTTCTTCAATGTTAATATTATCTAATTTTAAAGTACCTATCTTTGGTAATTTATTTGTATAGGAAGTAAATGGGAGGAATTTTGTTTTGTTAAAATTAATTGTTAATAAATTATTACTAAACCAATTATAAATTTTAGTAAAATCTGTTTTGATTGTTTTAGTTAGAATGTTCCAGTTTTCTTCCTCATAAAAAATTACAGTATCATCCGCAAAGCTATGTAATTTACCTTTACATTTTATATTAAATAAATCATTTAAATAAATATTAAATAGTAGAGGTCCTAGAACTGAACCCTGTGGAACACCGTAATTAAAGGTTTTAGGTACACTTATTTTTTCATCAATTTTGACATAACTGATTCTGTTATTTAAATAATTTTTAAGCAGATTTAAAACTTTACCTCGAAATCCAATTTTCTCCAGTTTATTTAAAAGCAGTTCATGGCTAACAGAATCAAAGGCTTTGGTTAAATCTAAAAAAATGCAAATACTGTCAGCTTTATTATCCATTGAATTATATATTTGTGTGGTTAAGTGACAAATTGCATTTTCAGTTGATTTATTTTTTTTAAAACCAAATTGTTTATCTGATAATATATTATATTTATTTAAAAAGCTTTCCATACGATCTTTTAAAACCTTTTCAAATATTTTTGCTAGTGATGATATTAAAGTTATTGGCCTGTAATTTTGAAATTCAGTTTTATCACCATTTTTATAAATAGGTTTTATTATACCTATTTTAAAACTTTCTGGGTATAATCCTGTTTTAAAGATAACGTTAATTAAATGTGTTAGAGGCTTACAAATGTGTGAATTTATTGATTTTAAAATTTCTGATGTTATTCCATCAATACCTGGAGATTTTTTATCTTTTAAATTATTTATAATATTCTTAATTTCATAATAATTTGTTTCTTTAAGAAAACAAGAATTTATATTTGTTAATAGTGTTTTAGATGGTGTTTGGTGGTTTTTGGTGTTTAATATATTATTGGCAAGTGTTTCTCCAACTTTTGAATAATATTCAATAAAGTTGTTAGATATTAAGCTTTGATTTGATGTTATCTCTCCATTTTGAAGTTTCATATAGTTTATTGAATTATTTGTTTTATAATTTTCACAACACAACTTTTTAACACAATGCCATAAATCTTTTTGTGAGTTACATTTATTTTCTATCTGATTTTTATAATAGTTTATTTTTGCTTTTTTAATAATTTCAGTTAGTTTATTCTTATAAACCTTATATTCATTTAATAAGATTGAATTATTAGAATTTTTAGATTTTTTATAAAGTTGGTTTTTTTTATTTATCGATATTAACAAACTATTTGAAATCCATTCTTTTTTAAGATTATTTTTAATTTTTATTTTTACTTTACATTTTTCAACATTTTGTTGTATTTTTCTTATTAGAAAGTCAGCTAACTCATTAGATGATTTTAATGAAAAATAATTATCCCAATTATATTGACTAAAATTTTGATTTAATTTGTTATAATCAATATACGTTTTATATTTTACTTCTGAGTGTTCATTATCATATGTTTTTAATTGATATTGTAAAATAATGGGATAATGATCGGTAATTTTATATTGAAATATAAATGATTTAAAATTGTCTAAGTCTTGTTGAGTTTTAATAAAAATATGATCTATGCAAGATTTTTGATTATTTACTTCTCTAGTGGTACTGTTAATAAAAGAAATAAAGTCATATTCACTTAAAATATTACAATATTCATTGGTATAATTCGAATTGGACAGTAAATTTATATTTGTGTCACCAATAAAAATTGTGGTGTTATTAAAATTTTTATAGTTTTTATCAAAAAAGGATTTTAAATTATGATTAAATTGTTCAATAGAAGTTGATGGAGATCTATAAATTGCAATAATATCAATTTTTGTGGTTTTATCAATAAATAGCTTTATGTATATTAATTTTGATTGGTTAAAAGGTATTATTTCATAATTATAATTAAAATTGTTTTTTACATAAACAACAATTCCATCATTTTGGTTAAAATTACTATTATTGTATATTAAATTATAAGAAGGAATGTTAAATAATCTTTTATTTACAATTTTCCATGTTTCAGTAAAAATTATAATATCAAAATTTTCTTCTAAGTACTGAATAAATATTCGACTTTCGTCTAAATTTCTTTGTATACTACGTATGTTATTGTGATACACTGAAAATGTTTTAGTTTGTAATTTGAGACTGTTATATTCATTTTTACTACTTACCAGTTGTGTCCGAATGTTATTTATTTCAAAATCTTTTAAGTATATGTTCATTCCTAAATCTATAAAAAGATAATATTAACTTATATAAATTAAATTATAAATAATTTAATTAAATTAAATTATAAACAAATTATAACTAAAATAAAATAATCTCTAAAATTTACTCAGACTCTTAATTTCTTTTATTTTATCTTCATTAGTAATATTTATTATGTCTTCTTCTTCATTTTTTCTTATAAAAATCTTCCTATTTTTTATCCAAATAAATTTGTATCCAAATTTCTTCAGTTCTTTTGTCTTTCCAAATAGGTATTTCATATTCGAAGTTAATTCTTCATTTATATATATAATGTTGTTAGGTCCAATTAATTTTATGTCTTCTATATGTAATTTTCCTTTGCTTTTGTAATATTGTTTTGATTTCAATATTATATGATTTTTTATTTCTTCATTTCTAAATTTAATTTTTATAATATCTTCCTTCTTGTTCTTCGCTCTATTAACTTCCAATATATCTTCTTTTTCATTTTTAATTCCTATGTAATTTAAAATTTTCTTTGCAACTTCCTTATCTGTCACATTTGGTTGTTTAGGAACTCCTTTTATCTCTATATTTGATTTCAATGAAATTTGTGATTGTAAATCATTATGTTGTTTAAAAATTGTTATTTCATTTTTCAAGTTTAGTACCTCATTTTTTAATGATACATTTTCTTGTTTCAGTTCTTCTTGATTTTTTTTAATTTCTATTAAAGTTGTTGTTATTTTCTTATTTTGTTTATATATTTCATCATATTTCTCTGATAAAAAATGTATTGATTTCTGTAATTCCAAAATGATATTAGAGCTTTCTTTATTGCATTTTTGACAAATCCATCTTAGGCCATTTTTTTTCTTTTGTTCTTTTATTAGAACATCTAAATAATTATTGTCTATATTTAAACATCTTACATGATACCAATTTTCGCAAGAACCATTACATTGTATTGATGTTTGATTCGACTTAATGTTTGTGTTACATTCGTTGCAGGAGTAACTTTTAGAAAATGTAGCTTCTTTTTTGTCTTGTGAACATATATTAAAGTTTTTAATTTTTTCTTCACATTTCTCTTGACTACTTCTTATGGGATATTTTAAAGGTAAATATGAACTTTCATCATCACTCAAAAAACTTTGGTTAAAATTCTCTTTTGGTTTGTCACTTATATCTTGGCTGGTATTTTTTCTATTACTCTTTCTTGTCATTTTAACGTCACAAAATTTGATTATTATTTTATATAAATTCTTATTTTTATATTCTTCACTAATTATACTTGCTGAACTTCAATATTTTCTTGTAAAAAATTTACTTGTAAATCTTTTTTTATCTTCTGTTGTAATTTTTTTAATTAACTTCTTGTAAAATTATTATAAAAAAGTTGTGTATAAAATTTGATAATGGTTTTATACCTGGCGACAAATGACAAATAATTATTAATTCCCCTTTTCATTTGGCGATCATAAGCGCCATTTTTCCTTTATTAGTAATATGCTGCAAATGTGAATTTGAAGTTAGTTTGGATCTAGGATTACTTACAAATATTTGCAGTTGTAGGCTAGACAGCAGTTCAAGGTAAAATATTCATACTCTTAAAATATTTCTACTCGAGGTTCCAGTGGCCTTTCCAGCAATATACCTGAAAATATTCTTCTGGCACACAAACACATCTGCCGCTAATGTGACGTTGCCTCAGAATTCACACCACATCAGTTCGAGACTGAACCTTTTCATCATATACAGAAGTCAGTCCTTCAAGATCCAGAACCTCTCTGAAATGCCTAAATAGGTAAAGTGTCGAAGAGATTTTACCTTTAAGCATCGTACAATGATTTTTCCAGTCCAGCTTATCATCGATGTTCAGTCCCAGAAAACAGAGATTTTGAGCCTCGGTGAGTATCTTACCATTAATGTCAGAGTAAAGAGGCATACTGTTTTGTTTTAGGCTGTCTGAAACCTTTTAAAGTTAGTTTAATAATTATATATTTTATAATAGTAAAGTTAGTTTTACTATTATAATTATTCCAATACCAAGAGTTACTACAGGACCACTTATGGAGGTCATTCAAAGTATTTATTGCAGATTTCCTTAAGATTGTGCCTGTCCGACACACTTAGTAATGTATCATCAGCCTTCAATCTTGCCGATGCAGAGGTCCCCAAGCAAGACTGAAGGTCATTAACATAAGGAGAAAAAACACAAGGCCCAGTACCTATAGAGCCCTGCGGTACAACAATTTCCGCATCAACGTCCCCCGAACAGTAACCGCCGACCTTGATCATCCCCCCATCAGAAACGAATCAAGCCATTCGCCAGCCATCCTCCTAACACACGACACACTAACTGCTAACCACCGACAGTAACAGATGATCCCAAACCCGAACTTCAAATTCTATGACAAGCGCACAGTCAAACAATTGTGGTAAGGATTCTGTTGTTAAAACTTTTAAAAATATTAAAATATAAAATAACTTGTTTACGTAAATTAGACATATTGCGTGAACAATATTACAATCCAAACAGTTATTGCTATGGCGCGCGCAGCTCCTTTCTGCCAAAATTAATATTTGATGTTAGTGATTTAGTTCAGTTTGTTGTGATAGTAAAATTTAAAAAAAAAACTTCACATCCTATGAACAAACAATTTTTTTTTAAATCCACCCGAGCATAACCCCAAACCCACCACCTTTCGATTCAAAGCGGATACCTTTACCTCACGGTACCGATGCAAGAACACCCGTAAACATCTTATATTTATATTTTTGAGGTTATGTTTATTTACGTTGTACTATTTCCGAATCCGACCGATGCTAGCAATAATTATACCGACACTATACACTAGCGACGCCATATGACAAAAAGTTTATTTTTTGAAATTTATGTTGCCTGACCTTAAGAAAGTTGTGGTTGGGAAATTGAAAATTTTTGTAATTTTAAGTTTTTTTCCGAGTGACCCCTTAACCGCCACAAGATAAAGAAAAATGAAAAAAATGTTTTTTCTTTTTTTGAAAATGAAGTTGCCCGACTTTGGAAAAGTTTAAGTTACAACTTAAAAGTTTTTTAGCGTTGTCAGACTTTTTTACGAGCATCCTTTCCACCGCCACAAAATTTGAAAAGTGTGAAAATCTAAAAAAAAATAATTATAGTTGTGGTACTATTCACTACAATTCCACTCATTAGTAAATTAAAATACCAAGCTACAGTAAAGTAAACATTTATTTAAAAAAATTCAGCTAAACTAGAACTTTAACACTTTCAAAGAAAATCTTTCTTGCTTTCGAATTTTGACAATGTGAACCTAGAATCTAATTTGTTTCTAACTATTTAGTCCATCTCGTCTTTTATAACCACAAACTGCAATCAGGGCCAACTCGTACTCGATTAGAGTACGAGTTGGCTATTAGAACCTTTTACCAAAAAATCGTCGACAGTTGGGTTTTGGGAAAATTTGCAGATAGGTCGACAGCAAACGTAAAAAAGTTTTGACCAGTTATAAAAAAAAACGTCACCGGATTTTCTAGGAGGGAATTTGCAAAGAAATGGTTGACAATCTAAATTTTTATCTTTTCATAGTTGGATATTTTTCCTCCCCCTTCCCTAACATAGTGCTTTCGGTATGCCCCTGACTGCAATAGATGCTTCAGTCACATTTTCACTGCTCTTTCCACGTCTTGCATGCGGCAAGGGTAATCTTGGAAATTTCTGATTGCTCTGGGTCGTCTACGATTCGTTTTAAGTGGGAATCAGTCTTGCAGTTATTGGTGGTTCAGTCCACATGACAGTTTGATAATCTACTAGTTCATAGTAGCTTCTAGCTTTAAAATAAAAACCTAGGACTGCAAATCTTCGAATTTTTGGTTTACTATCGGTTTCGGCTCTAGGCTTTAAACTTGTGCAAAAAGCTAGCTGTCTTAGATGTCTGCACTCATCCCAGAACATGGAGAGTAATAAAAATTATAGTATAATATTGCAGGCAGAAACAGGAAAACTGCACTTTACTACATTGCTATTGCTATTACTGTTTTTAATAAAATGTCTTTTTGAGTGGATCTTAATTTTTTTAAATATTAAACATTTTTTAAATTCATAGTTTTACCTTATTTTGCTTTAAACACGAACATGTAATATAATCCACGCATTTACATACAGCAAAGTCAAATAGTCGGTGACTATCTTCCTGAAAAGTATCTCATTTTGATTTATAAGAAGGAACCTTTGCAAATGTGGCTTCAGCCGATCTTTCCGTTTTTTCTGGTATTCTTTAATTAAGGCTACAATTATTTGACGACTTAAAATTGGAATAGAAGATTTCCAAATACCTTTAATCTGGTAAACATGCCAAAAACAATAATTTCAAAGTTAGGCAGTTTTTAAAATAATATAACGTAAAACTGTTTTTGTTTGGTTTTTCCTGACCTTTATTAGATATAAATATTTTGTATATTTCCTGGTATTGCGGTCATGTGATGATTAATTGAAAAAAGTAAACTTTTTTATATTTTTACGTTTCGGTTTATTTTTTGCTAAACCAAAACCAAAACCAAATAAACCGAAACGTAAAAATATAAAAAAGTTTACTTTTTTCAATTAATCATCACATGACCGCAATACCAGGAAATATACAAAATATTTATAACGTAAAACTTTCTAGATATAAAGGCTTACAAATTTCAAAAAAATGTTCTTTCAAGTCTCTAATCAAAATTTTAAACAAATATATTTATTAGTTTTTAGGATCTCTTAAAATACCACTCATTGTGAATCTCAATAACCCTGTTATACCATAAGTTATTTTTGGAAGAATTCTAATAGGTAAAAACAATGTAATTTAGTTATGTAGTTAAGTACCGTTTAATATCAATAACATTTTTTTTATCATAGATTATTATATTTACTTATCCAAATACTCAAACCGAACCGGATCAATGATACATAATTACGTAATTATTATTTTGTTCTACATTTTTAGATAATATGCGATTCATGTTTTAAATTAATTAACAATATTGCAACAACACGAAATGATTAATCAAATTTTTAGGAGCATATTATCCAAATAGTATTTAAAAAAATTAAAGTTATTGTTTATCTTATCTCCGTATTAACAATATTAAGTGTTGTTCAAAAAAAAAGGTTCACGCACAACTTAACTTTTTTATTATCATCAATATGACTAATGCTGTACTTCTATAAAGTTTACTTTTTGTTTGTGTTACCACGCTAGTTGACTCTCGAGCAAGAACTATCCGCGTCATAGAACTATAGAGAAGCATTCATATTGCCGTGATTTATGTATAATGTTCTATTTTCAATTTAATAACTGTATAGAGAAACTATTTAATGGATTCATTGGCTTTTGATTCAAGTATTTAAGTTGTGATTAAATTAACAATTATTAATTTTTAATAAAACACATACAGCCAGATTCTCCAACGCTAGTCCGATCTAATTTGACAACCAAAAGTTTTAAACTGACCAGTCAGTGTAAGAGTAAGACAACTAAGGTTTAGACTATTAGAAAATTATTTCTGAGCTTTTTCGCAAATTTATGAAGAAAAGGGCAATTTTAGTACGTACTTTCGACAATAATAGAACTAAATTCATCACTACAGCAACTCTTTCCAAAATGAAAATCATTTGGAAACCAAGCAAATCGCTGAAATATCATAATTCATAAATTTTTAATGACGACTTATTAGCAAATGACAGGACATAAACCTGTCAAAACATAACTGATCAACTATAAGGTCTTAATTTAAACCAGTACTAAATCCTAAACGTTCTTAGTGAATCTGAACGTACCTGTTTACCAATAATATTTATTTTATAAAAATATAAAGTAATATAATATATTAAATACCTACAATAATGCTTTTAATATACCTATACAAATAATATTTATTTTCTAAACAACATAAGTAGTATAAAAGTAATATAGTATACACTGAAAAAATCGTTTGGACTTTTTTTCACACAAAATTGTTGCAAAGTCTTTGTAGAGCAATTTACTCTAATTGGATTATTAGTAACATCGGTTTTTATACATTTTCATACACTTGTAGCAACTTTTGCTACAAATTGGTCTTGGACGTTTTTGAGAACAAATTGTTGGAGAAAGGTGCACAATTGTAGTGAAATGTCCCACAATGTCTTTTCAGTGTAGGAAATATGGTTAACAGTTGTGTAGCGTACCTAATTGCTTCATATTTGGACATTTCAAATGTATTTCGTTTTAAATAATAGAGATAACCACTATAACGCTAAAATAAAAAATATGTTGCATTGACCAAAAGTGTAAAAATTACACCACTTATAATGGCTGAAGTTTCAAAAATAAATTGTTTGCAAAGAAACATCTTTTATAGGCTAAATTTATTTTACATTTTTATTTAAAATGCATTAATGATATTGTCAAATTGTCTATTTCTGTGCTGCTGGGTAATTTCTGATCTTCTTTTTTCCTTTTAATTTTTTTTTTTGTTTTATACAATCGTCTTTGAGGCTTGATATATTTGTTCGTTGATGTGCTTGCACTGGCAATAAAAGTAAGAAGTGAATTTTGTTGTGTTTTATGTCTTATGGTCGGGAAAGTGGGCTGATCCACGCTTCGATGCTTATGCCGTCATTTTTGTGCCTTATCGCATCTTTATTCACATCAAGATTTTGCTCTATGTTATACAGGCCTTTTCGAGTCAGTAAATGAAACCTTTTAAGTTTACAATTGCTAACATAATCCCTAATTGCATCTGAAATTACATCAAATGGGATTGTTGCTGCAATTTTGGCAGCTATCATTGTCCTTTCTCTCATGATTAATCTTAAATAAGCTAATTCACCCTCATGACCTGTACGAGTTTTTGTCCAAGTAAAATCACATTTTTCATCATTATGGAGCCTCAAGAGTAATTCAGTAGGACAGTACCCATTTACTTTACACGTACCTTGTGTTTTCAGTAGGCGAATACCAGTAGGTACCTCTAGTTTGAAAAATCCCAGATCGGTGACATCCATATATTACACTTTTTGTCAAATTGACGTGAGTACCAACCCAGTTAACACAAAGTGGTACCTAGAATATCCTAGGGATTAGGTCGCCGCTGCGCTGGCTGCTGCTGATGCTCGTACTGATGTACAGCATAAAAAATAGTCCACTTTCAAAACGACATTATATTTTTAGCAACATTTTAGAAACTTACGTTCAGATTCACTAAGAAGGTTTAAGATTTAGTACTGGTTTGAATTAAGATCTTATTGTTGATCAGTTATGTTTTGACAGGTTTTTGTCTTGTCATTGTTAATAAGTCGTCATTAAAAACTTGTGAGTTATTCTAATATTTTAGCGAATTGCTAAAATTGCCCTTTTCTTTATAAATTTGCGAAAAAGCTTAGAAAAAAATTCATAGTATAACGCTTAGTTGTCTTATTCTTACACCTATCAGTTTAAAACTGTTGGTTGTCAAATTAAACTGGACTAGCGTTGGAGCATCTGGTTGTTAATTTTTTGTGATTCGAGTTAACGTAAAAAATGGTACACCCGTAACTTTTTTTTTTTCGCACACACTAGGCGCGGCCCTGGACCAATAGCAATGTACTTGCCAGCAGATGACCTAATCATTGCTATTTACGGGTAATAAATTTGAAAGAAAAATATACTTTAGTTTTTTGAAACTGCTTTATATGGATGAATGAATTATTAGTGAGCGATCACGATGATGTTAAATGCTTAGGCTACACTGGGCCCTTAGCATCCCACCCGTCTACACAGGTTCACTCCAAGCCTGATTGATGTTCTCGGATGTTAAAAATGCATTTTCGAGGTTATTTCTTCTTAGCCTTGTGAGCGCGGAGATTCACTAAGAATATGGGAAACAGTTTCATCTTCCTCCAGTCACCACCTGCATTCGGAATCTCATCGATTCCGCAAAGATGCTGTTCAAGGTGGTGATGTCCTGTCAATAGACCACTGTGGTTTGAATTTTTTTTTGTACTAAGAGTAGTTCCTTTGTGAGGTGCGCGTTTAAAGCTACTATGTTTTCCTTTGCGTGCCCCATTCCTAGAGCCTCTCTCTAGCAAACTGCTATATATTTCAGGTTACTCAGATATACAGCCACGTTTAAACTTCCCATATGAATTATCTTATGGTTTATGCACCGCAACGAATCTCAAATGCCTTGTTCTTCATCTTTAAATTAGCCAACAATCAACATAAATTACATTATTGATATTTTTTTATTTGCAATCTGCATACATGTACTTGAGATATGGCAACTTTTATTATTTTACAAAAACTTTATAAATACTAGTTAATATATTGTGTTTTAACAGTCTATTTGAAAAACTAAAATGACGATGTTGTTGATATCACTAGTTTTTGTAGTTCAATCGGTGGTAAGTTGATTTATTTGTGAAGTTGTATATGCACCTGATTAACTCCCGGGATGTAGGCTACATGAAACCGGTCGTTTAAGTAAATATTTTGTACTTTTTCTTTGAACGAAGACCTATTTTATAGTTATCAGCATCGGTAACAGATGACCTTATAATTTCACTACCAGATGGACAAGTTCAAGGTACAACGTACACAACTGTCAACAACAAAACGTATTATGGATTTCAAGGAATACCCTATGCTACGCCGCCAGTAGGTAGCTTAAGATTTGAGGTAGGTAGAATAGTAGTAATTGTAATAATAATAATAATAATAATGTTTATTTATGCCAATAAAACAATTAAAAATATAAATATAAAATTGATAAAAGTAAAAAGAAATCCAAAAAATTACAGTATTATACTAGTTGGCATAAATAGGTAGGATTTTGATTTATAAAAAATCATTCTTCCAATCCTACCCCTATCAAATAATTTGTTATATTATTTTTGAAAGTTATATCGCTTATTCCCCTTAGACTAGAAGGAATATTATTATAAATTACAGAAGAGGTACTATATTTAGACGAAGACTTATATTTTTCAGTATGATGTTTAGGTATTTCTATTGCGTTCTCATTTCTAGTATTAACATTATGAATATTATTCTTGAATTCAATTTTTTCAAATAAATATCTTGGTTTCTGAGTTAAAATTATTTTATATATAACAGGATATGTGGATTTCGCGACTTTTTTCTAATTTAATTAAATTATGTATGTCAAAAGTAGGTGATACGTGATCATATTTCTTCAGCCCTATTGAAAAACGAACACAGTTATTTTGAAGAATTCGTAATTTCTGTTTATCTTCGTTACTGATATTTTTGTGATAAATGATATCACAGTAATCTAATCCACTTAGAATAATTGAATCAACCAGTCTAAGTTTAGTATCGGTATTTAAGTAGTCCTTAAAGTTATATAAAATTCTTAGTTTGTAGTATTCTTTTTTAATTATGTTTTTTATATGTTCATTAAAATTAAGATACTGATCAAGAATTACGCCAAGATTTTTACCAAATTCGATTGAAGGTATCTTAAAATTATTGTTAAGAACAATCTTGAAATCAGAATTATTTTTTATTTTAGTGATTAGTGTTTTAGGACCAGTTAAAATTAAGTTAGTTTTATTTTCATTTATTTTTAATCCGTGATCAGTTAGTTTTTGAAATATTTATTTTGTAATAAGAGGCTTTACATTTTTAATGTAACATAATAATGTTTAATTTGGCAGCTCTTTGGTATGTTTTCTTTTAAATATTAAGGTACAACAAGGAAAAAAAATGTTCGTAAATATGTCCACACACGAATATTTACGGACATCGTTCACATTGATAGAACTATATTTGATTACGTTAAAATGCGGCAGCATAAAGGATTATTTGGTTCAGCAATTATTCAAAATTTTTATAGTACCTACTTAAAAACCTAAGTTATTTAGAAAAGAATCTTTATTCAATAAATAAACGTTTATATAGGTAAAGGTTAATAGGTATGTAGAAACAGTTAAAATTTAAAACCACAGTAAATAATATTTAAGTTTGCTTCAAATTCTAGCTGTCACTAGGTTGTTAATATACATACAATACATATATATATATATATATATATATATATATATATATATATATATATATATATATATATATATATATATATATATATATATATATATATATATATATATATATATACAAAACTGAACGTCACTGTATATATATATATATATATATACAGTGACCGGCAAAAAGTTCGCAACATATGGGAAAAATTTTTATTAGGTGAGTATTGGAAAAACTTTTCCGGGGGATCGGTTCTGCATGTCCGATAACCTAAAAATCGATTTTGACATACGTCACGTGACCACTGGTATAGCGTCAAATTAAAAAAAAAATTGTTAATTTACAAAAAGTGAGGTTAGTTGACGAGATATCAAAAAAAGTTATTTGAAAAAATTGCTTAGAATTAAATTCTAGGTCCTTGTGCGAAATTTTAAGATTTTATTTAAAAAAATTGGAAAACTCAATTTTTTTTAAATAATTTTTTATTGATTTACAAATTTCCAGTTTTTTTCGTTTAGATAGCTTGGCTAATGTAAAGCCCATGTATCTGGATGAAAATAAGCGAATGTAGTAGTTTTTTCTACAATTGACAGGACAAAATTAAAAAAAACAGGGTTTCGCCGGACGCTAGCTGTTGCAATGATTTGTATCTAGCAGCAGTGTCAAAATTTTAGAGACATTTCAATGAGATTACATTGAGAAAACCTTAATCGTCTTAAATATATCTGAAGTTCGACTTTTTGTAAAGTTAAGGGGATTAAAATAGATAATAAACAAAAAATTACCTGTTTATTTAATCGAAATTTTATAAACGAAAACCAATGTAAGAAAAACTTAAAAGTAGTCAAATTCTGTACTAACAACACAAAAAATCATTGTTTTTCTTTGGGTGCACAAAATTTAAAACTCAGTATGACCACCATTTCTCTCCATACATACTGTTGTTCTCGAGCGCAACTCTCGATTAACATTTCGGAGCATTTTACGATTTATTTGCAATACACAATTTATAATGACATTCTCTAAATTTTGTATATTCCTAAAGGGTCGATGTTTGTACACAGGGTTCTTTAGGTATCCCCACATAAAAAAATCTAACGGAGTCAGATCTACAATTCTACAATTGACAGGACAAAATCGAAAAAATAGGTGTTCGCCGGACGCTCGCTGTTGCAATGGTTTGAATCTAATGAAATGACTGTATCAAGATTTTATTAAGATTTTTCGCACATAAATTTAACAACCAGGTCTATTTAGTTGTACTTAAAACTACCAAAGCAGGCTCTGAAATTAAAACAACCAAATAATCTAGTAGGTTAAAAACAACAGAAAAATGTCAAACAAATTATAATTTGTTTGATTTCAACCTATGTCATTGGTTTATGTCTCGCATCTTACTAAGTTTGATATTTTACATAAGTTTATTAATATTTTATTCCTTAAAATGGCACCCACACTACTTCTTCAGGAAAAGATAGAAATTATTTTAATTTCTGGAGATAATTACAAAAGCCATAGAGAAACAGCAGCAATTTTTAATGAGAGGCACCCCGATAAATCCCTCCATTATTCCACAGTATCTCGTCTAGTCAATAAATTTAAAGAAACGGGATCGGTAGAAAATCAGTATAAAGTTTCCCATGAAAAACCGGTAACAGGTGACGAAGGTTCTCTGGATGTGTGTTTGTCGATCACAGAAACACCCCAATTAGCAGTTAGTCAAATATCGGAGATCACTAACATTCACGAAAGATCTGTGCGGAGGATATTAAAAAGAAACAAATTTCATCCGTACAAACCTAAATTTGTACAAGTATTAAAAGATAGGGATTATGACGCCCGCTTCGATTTTTGTGCCTGGTTCCAGGGTATGATTGAGGAAGATTTTAATTTCCCAAAGAACGTTCTTTTCTCGGATGAAGCTACATTTACCTCTAACGGAACCGTCAGTTCACAAAACTGTAGATGGTGGGCCACCGAAAACCCAGACTTTGTAATTCAGAGTAAAGACCAATATAGTTTTAAGGTTAATGTGTGGTGCGGAATTTTCAACCTCAGAATAGTGGGACCTTTTTTCTTTAGAGACAATTTAAATTCAGAACGATATTTAGAATTTCTACAAACTGAGATATCTGACTTTTTAGACAATTTGTCATTAGCCGAAAGAAGAAATTTATACTTTCAACAAGACGGAGCTAGCATTCATTCCACAAATGAGGTGAAGAGATGGCTGGATCAAGAATTTGGAAACCAGTGGATAGGACGGTTTTCTGAAAATCCATGGCCTGCGAGATCACCAGATCTGACTCCGTTAGATTTTTTTATGTGGGGATACCTAAAGAACCCTGTGTACAAACATCGACCCTTTAGGAATATACAAAATTTAGAGAATGTCATTATAAATTGTGTATTGCAAATAAATCGTAAAATGCTCCGAAATGTTAATCGAGAGTTGCGCTCGAGAACAACAGTATGTATGGAGAGAAATGGTGGCCATACTGAGTTTTAAATTTTGTGCACCCAAGGAAAAACAATGATTTTTTGTGTTGTTAGTACAGAATTTGACTACTTTTAAGTTTTTCTTACATTGGTTTTCGTTTATAAAATTTCGATTAAATAAACAGGTAATTTTTTGTTTATTATCTATTTTAATCCCCTTAACTTTACAAAAAGTCGAACTTCAGATATATTTATGACGATTAAGGTTTTCTCAATGTAATCTCATTGAAATGTCTCTAAAATTTTGACACTGCTGCTAGATACAAATCATTGCAACAGCTAGCGTCCGGCGAAACCCTGTTTTTTTTAATTTTGTCCTGTCAATTGTAGAAAAAACTACTACATTCGTTTATTTTCATCCAGATACATGGGCTTTACATTAGGCAAGCTATCTAAACGAAAAAAACTGGAAATTTGTAAATCGATAAAAAAATATTTAAAAAAAATTGAGTTTTCCAATTTTTTTAAATAAAATCTTAAAATTTTGCACAAGGACCTAGAATTTAATTCTAAGCAATTTTTTCCAATACTCACCTAATAAAAATTTTTCCCATATGTTGCGAACTTTTTGCCGGTCACTGTATATATATATATATATATATATATATATATATATATATATATATATATATATATATATATATATATAATATATATATATATATATATATATATATATATATATATATATATATATATATATATATATATATATATATATATATATATATCTATATATATATATATATATATATATATATATATATATATATATAGTTCGTTTTGTTCGTTAATTTCGGCGTGAGAGCTCAAATTATCAAAAAACTTCATAAAGTCTGTGACAAATGTAAAACCAATATGCGGCCGTGAAGAAATTCGCGAATTAATTCATGAATTTTCTCGCGAAGAAATTGTTGATGTAATACCCTCTTAAAGGAACTATTTAAATATAAGCAAAAAGCTAGTTAACAGTTTAAAAAAAGATTATAACAGGCGGATAAGAGTGTAACCCTATAATAAGTTCTTATTTGAGATCTTGATCGAGCAGATTCACTATAGGTTTTTATGTTTAAGAGCCTACATCAGTGGACCGCGTGCTCCGATTCGGGATTTCTCCACTGAAGAGCGTAAATCAATGTTAATGAGCAATCTGGCAACATGGCCATTCGGAGACGCGACGCGACCTCGCCGTCGTGACTTGTATTAGGACAGGACTTGATTTCTTGAAGAATAATTGATTATTTTTGAGCAAGTTTATATTATGTATTTAGGATTTCAAATTATTTCACTTTTCACTGTAAATAATCGCAAACTATTAAATGTTGGACATAGGACATTCTTTGATAATAATTATTGATCTTGATTTCTTTTTATTCATTATATGTCTTATTTGTTTATTTAATCTTTTTGTCTATGATATGGGAATCGTTAAAAATTAAAGACAAATTTTCAAGAATTCGTTATTTATTTGGAAAAAATAAAAGTTGTAAAAAAATAGATATAGACAGAAATACATAAACAGATAGGTAGGTAGACTGGCAGCCATTTTTCTTTCTTTTTTGTACGTATCTATAAGGAAAAGTGCATTAATAAATGTGTAATATTATAAAATAATACTACCTAATGACATAACAGCAAACAAATTTATGGCATAATATAAGATACTTTTCCTTCACATATGTTATCTCCAATGGGTAGGGTTTTTGGCAAAAGCGGATCAACCAGTTCAGGAAACAAAATTGTCATAAAAAATCTTAATTTCGGCAACATTTTATTTTGCCAAAAGGATTCATCACGTTTTATCTAAAAAAAGAATATTCTAGAAAAAGAATATTCTCCAGTTTTTAACAGAAACTCTAATAATTAATTTAGAAAAAGAATATGAAACTTTTGTTTTTGTATTTACAATAATTTTTAAAAATAATTCTTGTACGTGGATCTCAAAATTCTAGATAGGAAACATAAATAAATTTTTAAAATGCCATTATGCCACGATTTATTAAAATTAAAAAGCAAAAGCTGAAATGAGATGAAATTAATTTTTAAAATTGCACAGATATCATGCAAAAGCGTTAAAAAATAGATAAAAACTGCATTTATTTGTACTTATTTATTTCTTTCCGATTAAAAAAGTTCTATTACCGATACTAAAATGCAGTCCCCCTTTTAGAGTATTTTGCACTTTTTATTCTTAGCGCTAAAAATGTTATTTTTTGGCTTATTAACGAGTTTTCAAGACCTTCCGGTAGTTCACACTAAAAAAAAAACACTATTTTTACCTGTTCGCCTGCATAGCAATGTTGTTAGCACTGCTAGAACTATTCTGTTTAGACTTCTGAGTATTTGATCCTATTTTTTTCCTGAAAATTGTTGCTTTTATTTTACTTATAAAAACATGTTGGCAATGATGTTAGTTATAATTTTCATATTTCATAACTACAGTGAACTTCGGATATAACGAATCATCGAGGAATTTAAGGGGATCCTTAAATAATTCGTTATAGCCGGGAGGTCGTAATATCGGTGATACAGTATTTATTAGCATCAACAGTATACTTATCATGTGAAACCATACTACTACGTTAAAAATTTCAAATTTGAATGGAAAAATTTCGATTTTAATGTGAAATACCCACCAGGGATACTACTAGCTAAAATACCAAATAATCAAATTATATCTCCTACAGTGTGAAACTATACCTAGGTATCGCTATTGCAGAATTGTTTGCAACTTGTCAAAATAAAGAAATTTATTAGGTGTAATAAATATTTGGAGAATTATTATTTGTACTTTCCTGTAGAAATAAAAATTTCTTATATAATAGTAAATTTGTAGGTTACTTATAACGCTATTGTGTAACAAAAATACCCTGATATAAAGGTTTTGGTGTTTAGAAATAATTTTGAATTCAACCTAACCTAGGTGAGTCGATTTTAGTAATTTGTACTCATCTGCTTTCTCATTGAAACATATATTAAAATAAAGATAATTTTATTGCGAACACCCTTGCGAAAAATCGGTCATGAATCACGGTTGCCAGGCTTTGAAATTTAAAAATTGGAGCAAGCGATGCGAGACAGGGAAGCATTGCGCGTACTATTCGGTGCGATAGAGGAGGACACAGCATAGCAGCTGTGTGTGACGCGACTTTCGGATGAAGGAGAGTGCGCACTGCGCATGCATATATTTCTATTGTTTTATAATAAACTTTTTTTACATGACACTAATGTGTTCATCATTTGACATACATTTTACATACCCTAATTTTGTTCATATTAAAAATACAAATTTCATTTTTGGGTTGAAGCTTTAGTTGACAAAATCACATTTTTTGCCATAAAAAAACAATTGAATATTGATTGTGGTTTCTCCGGAGGTGAGTTTAAGTTTTTTATTTTAAATGGCAACCTACCAATTTTTTTATACCATTAAATACCTTTTTAAATTCCATTTTCGGTAATATATCATAACTGGTAGTTTGCTCTCAAAATGGCGACACTGGAGTCATTTTTCCGTTTGAGTAGATCGCCATTTTGAAGTTCCTGGTTGTTATTTTCATAAAATAACTCTGTGGTTTAGTGAAGAAGATTGTTTAACTTTTATATTTTAAAATGATTTTGTAAAACTCTTTTAAAATAATTTGTGTATGCAAATTTATGTTTTCTTAATATGGACCATTTTTAAAGCAAATTTGCACCAATACATTAAATAGAAAGTACCAAAAGTAAAATAGCCGTCGCGTAGTACATGTTACTTATTATATTACCTAAAATTATCAAAAACACATTTTAACGGTTTTTTTCTAAAAAAAAAAGTCAAATAAACAAGACAAAGTACGTTAAAAAGAACATTTATTTAAGATAAAATCGGCTATGCATTTACCTAAGTTGGCGTTAAAAAACAGCCCACTTAGGTAAATTCATAAATCTGATTTTATGTGTAATAAATAATGTTATTCTTAACGTACTTTGTCTTATTTGACATTTTTTGGAAGAAAACCGGTAAAATGTGTCTTTTTGATAATAATTATCAAAAAGACACATTTTACCGGTTTTCTTCCAAAAAATATCAAATAAGACAAAGTACGTTAAGATTAACATTATAATTTATTACACATAAAATCAGATTTATGCATTTACCTAAGTGGGCTGTTTTTCAACGCCAACTTAGGTAAATGCATAGCCGATTTTATGTTAAATAAATGTTCTTTTTAACGTACTTTGTCTTGTTTATTTGACTTTCTTTTTGGAAAAAACCGTTAAAATGTGTTTTTCATAATTTTAGGTAATTAGTAACATGTACTACGCGACGGCTATTTTACTTTTGGTCCTTTCTATTTAATATTTTGGTGAAAATTTGCTTTAAAAATGGACAATATTAGTAAAACATAAATTTGCAGATACCAATTATTTAAAAAGAGTTTTACGAAATGATGTTAAAAAATAAAAGTTAAACAGTCTTCCTCACGAAACTACAGAGTTATTTAATGAAACAACCAGGGACTTCAAAATGGCGACCTACTCAAATTGAGAAAAATGCCTCCAGTGTCGCCATTTTGAGAGCAAACTACCACTTATGATACCTATGTCACCGAAAAGGGAATTTAAAGAGCTATCTAATGGTATAAAAAAATTGGTAGGTTGCCATTGAAAATAAAAACTTAAACTCACCTCCGGAGAAACCACAATCAATATTCAATTGTTTTTTTTATGGCAAAAAATGTGTTTTTGTCAACTAAAGCTTCAACCCAAAAATGAAATTTGGATTTTTAATATGAACGAAATTAGGGTATGTAAAATGTATGTAAAATGATGAACACATTAGTGTCATGTAAAAAAAGTTTCTCTTTCATCCGAACGTCGCGTCACGCGCAGCTGCTATGCTGTGTCCTCCTCTATCGCACCGAATAGTACGCGCAATGCTTCTCTGTCGCGCATCGCTTGCTCCAATTTTTAAATTTCAAAGCCTGGCAACCGTGATTCATGACCGATTTTTCGCAGGCAACCTTATACCACCGTGTTCGCAATAAAGTTATCTTTATTTTAATATAGTTTCAAAGAGAAAGCAGATGAGTACAAATTACTAAAATCGACTCACCTGTTGATAAGTACCTGGCAACCCGGTATAGGGACCGAAAAAAAGTAGGCAACCTAACTTTTGCATGTTCCTTATGCTTTATACTTTCGATTAGTGTATTAAGTTCGTTTGGTAAACAAGTGAGTGAAATATTAAACAAAAAATGAGTTACAGTATTTTTAATTAAGGATAGCCATGACCATATTTCATTAGGCAACCCATTCGCGATATATTTGTTAACATATTATGTTTGATGAAAAATACTTTTTATCCTGTAAGCAGATCGGTGAAGGACGAGCTTACTTCGGATCTTAGACTATTACGTGTTTATATCGGTTAATTTCATATAAATCATATATACCTACCATAACCAGTAGAACTACTTACACACTACTTACCGTTTTTTCATAGAAAGTCGTCTATTTTTGCGACTTGTGGATGAACATAATCGTTTTCTGACACATAAATTTTCGTTCTTTCTAGTCCGCCCCATGATAGCTATTTAAATACACCGAAAATCCAAATCACAATCACACGCTAATCTTAATAATAAGACTGCTCCCGGTGTCGTACGATGCTTGCTGTGTTGCCAAAATGTGTTAACTGTCGAAAAGGCTACGCGATTTTCTCCAAAATTCATTAATTACGGAATTCCAAAGTTTTACAGAAAACTAAAGGTTTAATCAAAAATTCGATCTCCGCATAAATTATAGAGAAAATCGTGAACAATGAGGGAAAGTCTTTTAAAAAAATAAATATTACAAAATAACAAAAATTTTAAAAATAATTTTTTGATTTTTCTTTTTAAATGACTTTCCCTCATTTTGCTATAAAATTATAATATATTTCCAAAATTTCGTATCATTTCGTTGGTTAGTTTTGGTGCAATTCTTTGAAACAAATTAGTATGTTTCAGCTGGTGATGAATGCTCTTAAAACCGGTCTAATTTGACAATTGGCGGTTTAGATTGGCAAGTAAGTGATTGTTGTATAATGCAAGTTTTGTCTTATAGATACGCAACTTTTTAATTACCAGTAATGTTATATATATATATATATATATATATATATATATATATATATATATATATATATATATATATATATTTGTTGCACAAACTAAAAACACTCAGAAACAAATATTTAATCTTTGAATGGACTTCAGTTAAGAGTTTTGACTGCTCTGGCTGTAACAAAAAATCATAAAATTCCAAATAAGTGTACTTTAGGTTGAAAGTTTAGACCCTGGGATAACGACATGTCTTAGTTTGCGATTTTTTTGTCAATTTTTTGGAGGACTAAAAAAGGTAAGTTTGTTAATTGAGAAAAGTAAGGTTCATTTCTACAAAAACTATATGCTGTTTGACGACGATTTTGTATGGTCTGACGTGAGTATTAAAAGAAAATCATTGAAAAATACTGCATAAATAAAGGCAGACGGTAAGCAAGAGCCCAAAGGGTTACAGTGTACGGGTGAACTTGTAATAAAAACGCATAATTTTCCTTTTTTTCTAGTGTCTGCCAACCGTCTGCCCTTTTTTGTATGTATTATTTTTGAATGACTCTCTTTTAATCACATGGCAAACAATATAAAATCGTCCCAAAACACAATTTCTGTACAAATGAAAATTCAATTTTCATTTGGGCGTCACCCGGGCCGGGGTCAAACCTCACTTGTCTTCATTAACAAACTTATCCTTATCAGTCCTCCAAAAAGCAGACAAAAAAAATCGCAAGCTCAAACATGTCGCTATCCCACGATCTATTTGTTAAAAATCACATGTCATGGTCTCAAGTTGCAGTCTATTTCATTCTTTGGTCCATTGAGCAGCGATTAGAGAGAATATCCTTTCGACATTTGCATTGTGTGTTGTTAGCTCATAAAAGAACTGGCATATTTTTCCTAATTCAGAATAGGCTTCTGAGGATTTGCAAGACGAAAAATATTTAAACCACTTCTTGTGAGAGCAAATTATTTTCGACTGCAAATTCATTATTTTCAAAATAATTTTTTAAGGCCGTCGCAATTGGTTGAAAAGTTGTGAATCCTCAGTTTCTGCTCCTTCTGTTAAAAAGGGTAGGGACCTAAGGGAATAAATCAGTTTCCCACTTACATAAGTGTCTTGGTTTTTGAAATTTAACCAATTTGCGAAAGTAAGGAATCCAGACCAGTTATCAAAACCCGCCCGGACGTCCCCGGACGCCCCTAAAACCCGAACATGTCGGGGGAAATCCGGACGGATGGCAACCCTATCTATGGCAGTAACTCCTGTGTGATGTAATGCGACTTTTAAGTTTCTGGAGGTTTGACCTAAATAGCACACTTCACAATGTTTACATGTAATCTTGTAAACAACATTCCAGTTCTCATTTAGTTTTAGAGTGGTTTTTGGTTTAGTGTAACTAAGGACTTTAGTTGTTTTTTAGCGATTTGGATGTTGGTATTAGCAACCCAAATGCCCCAGAATTCTCATTATATATATATATATATATATATATATATATATATATATATATATATATATATATATATATACAGTTCATTATTTCTGAGATTAACTAAATGCACCGACAATATTCTGGTCTTGCTGCAGATTTTTAAAACGCAAGAATTTTGGTACTGGCTTGTCTTTAAAGCGAAATGTTTAGCTTAGTTTTAAGAAGAACGTTATATCTTGAAGATAACATGTATCACAGTACTGTACATTCGGGTATCGACATCTTTGCGCCTTAAAAATTGCTCTAACAGCTGAACCTTGAGAAAGATTTCAAATTGAAAGTTGCCTATATTAACCTTTGGACTTCTTAACTGGCTTTGCAGCATTAGAAAGCTGCTGCCCACCATTTCTAGCCAAAAACTCTCTAATGACACAATATTTCCATAATAACATATTTTAGGCTCCTCAACCGCCACAACCATGGAATGGAGTTTGGGATGCCACCAAAGACAGCAAATCATGTATGTCCACCGTAAACGTTCTAGTTAGTCTTTTTCAAAGTGAAGATTGTCTGTATATTAGTGTGTATACCCCTTCACTGAAGGTATGATATTTTGCTAGCAGTGCTGATCTATTAGAAAAACTTGGTTCTGTAAGAACTTGGATATCTGTGTATCTTTAATGTAATTGTAGAGTAAACTTACCGGTCAAAATAATTAAGCTAACTAAGAAAATCAAGCCCCTCTCATCTCACGTTTGGAGTTCCATTTTTCCTAGTTTCTATATTTGAAACTTTTAAAATATACTAAATTTTAGAACTCTCCGCGATAAGGTTGCTTGATATTAATGGATTTCAAGTTTTTCGGCATAGTGTATTTTAGAATTTACATTGGTTTATTTTTTGCCTTTTGAAGACGCAACTTCACAAATCATTAACCTTGTAGAAACATTGAATTGGTCAAAAAAGAAATTAATTTTACAAGAAAAATGTTGTAGTATTTTATAACGCGTATTTTTAGCCAGCTAACCAGTTACCGGTCTTGGTGTGGATCTACGGTGGCAAATTTGTAGTTGGTAGTTCTGAAAAGGCATCTAATGGCCCAGACAATTTCATTGAAGAAGATGTAATTGTGGTAATGTTTAACTACAGGTTGGGTCCATTTGGATTTCTTTCTACTGGTGATTCGGCCATAGTGGGAAATGCTGGTCTAAAAGATCAAGCTCTGGCAATTAAATGGGTGCATGATAATATAGTACACTTTGGAGGAGATCCAGATAAGGTAACAATTATGGGCGAGAGTGCCGGGGGAACATCTGTAGGCCTTCAGCTTGTCAGCCAGAAAGCGTCAGGTAACTATAATTATTGATTTTCATGCTAAGATAGTAAACAAACAAAATATATTCAGGATTGTACTGCGTACGATACAATTACTTGATGACTTAAACGCCGAATAGGAGTTTGTGGGTGTTCAATAACAATTTGTCTCAATTCTTCTACTTTTTGTGCAGTGCGAACTTTGAATCTCCCACTGCCCTCCATTTTATTCACATCTCCTGTTTCTCTAAACAAAGCCACATATCTAGTCAAAATTTGGCAAAACTGGTCGAAATCCATGACTGTGTGGAAATTCTGTTTGAAAATCCGTGTCTCGTGTTGAATAAACCCACTGGGCCCCACTGTTCCCATTCTTCTACCATATTTCTAAAGTAACTTTCGATCATAAAAGCTTTTTGTTCTGCCGTGATTACCATAATAAATTTTCTTAAAAACAAAAACTTCAGAACTAGCCAGTTCTATTTTTCATTCACCTATACCTTTTATCTAAGTTACCTTTCAAAAGTCATAATTCAAGATATGCGTGATTGACTCAACGGCATATTTTGAGGACTTTTTTTTATCTTATGTTATATTTCATATGTTCCGTTTTTAAACGTTATCACAAGACGACGACGATATCATTATGTGCTTTTAACAAAATGTTTAGTTTGTATTGTAATGGGTAGGCTACGGAAAAACAATTACAATATAAAAAAGAAAGTTGCATATAGTATCACCCCATGGTAGGCTACGAAGGCAAAAAAAAAAATGCGCCGCAGGTGAAAATTTTTTGGGTGCCACGCCCAAACTAACACGTTTGAGTTACTTTTGGCTGCAAAATTTCTATTTTATCATTACATTTTTGTTGATACTCCTGGATTTTTAAATAGGAAAAATTTAAAATAGATAATTTTTTTAAAATAATTACTAGAGTCCTACAATTAAAATAAATCTCTAGGTATAAAATTTTACATGTAGATAAAAATTCTTGCTTGAAAAATTTACAAACTTTTATTCATAAACTAGTATGTATGATGTTTGATGCGGGTGTCACTCCTTAAAGGGTGTCACCCGGGGCAGGCTATTGTATTGTTATAATTTTGATTTTTGTTTGATGCGGGTGTCACCCGGGGCGCCCCCCCCCCCCGCTCCCCCTAGCTACGCCACTGTTAAAATATATATTGCAATTGTGTTTGCCAGCCTGTTACTGTTTCAAATAGGTACATAATGATAACGGATTGGTTTGGTTGGATAACTTTTAAAAAGGGCAAATAAGAAAAATATTACTAGTTATTTTTAATAAAATGGCAAAAGCTGTTTTTACACATTTATTAGGCTAAATTGTTTGCTGAAGCCATTTAACTATGTCTGCAGCACGCGTATGTCCTAAGAAACAATGATTTAGAAAATATTAGATATTGTGGAAGCTTATTAGCGTCTAAAAAATTATATAGTGTTGTATTAGGAAGAAATTATAAAAAAATATATCAATATTATATATATATATATATATATATATATATATATATATATATATATATATATATATACTGGGAAGGGTAGTCTTGACCGATAGTTGAATAGAACGACTGTTGATTTTCTTGGGGTAGCGGTCTCGGGACGAAGTAAAACACTTTTTTCACAAACGCCAAGCTTTCGGAAATTTATTTTTTCCTTTTTCAAGGCTACAATAATGGAAATTATTACATGATAGCTTATATGTATGGTTTTCTTCTTATTAAAAAAAAAATAAAAAGAAAAACGGAATATGTTACATATAAAAAGGATCAGGAAGTTATGGTCAATTTCAATTTACTTACGTGCAAATTGAGTAATACTCTGGTGATATGTTTGTTTAATAAGTAAGGCATCGTTAGTTACATTTTAGTTAAATTTTTAGCTTAATTTCTTAAAAGTATTAAAAATTAAAAGAGCAAGGGAAAACATTTGTCAACCTGACAACATATTTGCATATACTGCTGGTTCTTATTAGTAGGTGAATTCTTTAATTACTAGAGTAAAAAAAATGTCAGAAAGAATTCACCTACTAATAAGAACCAGCAGTATATGCAAATATGTTGTCAGGTTGACAAATGTTTTCCCTTGCTCTTTTAATTTTTAATACTTTTAAGAAATTAAGCTAAAAATTTAACTAAAATGTAACTAACGATGCCTTACTTATTAAACAAACATATCACCAGAGTATTACTCAATTTGCACGTAAGTAAATTGAAATTGACCATAACTTCCTGATCCTTTTTATATGTAACATATTCCGTTTTTCTTTTTATTTTTTTTTTTAATAAAAAGAAAACCATACATATAAGCTATCATGTAATAATTTCCATTATTGTAGCCTTGAAAAAGGAAAAAATAAATTTCCGAAAGCTTGGCGTTTGTGAAAAAAGAGTTTTACTTCGTCCCGAGACCGCTACCCCAAGAAAATCAACAGTCGTTCTATATATATATATATATATATATATATATATATATATATATATATATATATATATATATATATATATATATATATGTATATATATATATATATATATATATATATATATATATATATATATATATATATATATATATATATATATATATATATATAAAGAGGAGAATTATTGTGAGCATGTCCGCTAAATGAACAGAACAAAATGAAAAGTTAGAATGGTAACCTGTACGACACGTGTTCCGTGCCTCTCAACATAAGTCGAGACGCACTCGTCACATACGCAGTTACGGGAGTAACCTTAAAGAAAGGGGAAAAATTAACAAGGACCACAAACAGGAGCGCAGTACACCCATTTGTGGCTTCAGCCAAAAGACCCCTTTTTTGGGGGCAACAATTAGCGTCGCCGACGGAGGCAACTATAGCCACCTGTCACATACGTGGGCCTGATGAAGCCAATGAGCAGAAACACGTGCCGTACGGGTTACCATTCTAACTTTTCATTTTGTTCTGTTCATTTAGCGGACATTCCCACAATAATTCTCCTCTTTTTTTATGTATCGATCCGCGCTAGTTTATAGCATTATATATATATATATATATATATATATATATATATATACAGGGTGTTATGACATTCACTGCATATATTGAAACCGGTAAATCCTGGAATGAATTAAGTAAAGAAATTGCTTATATTAAAATACATACGTTTGGTAAAATGGGTCTGTGGAATTACAAATTATTTGGACTATTTTCGGCTTTCACTAAAACTGGTAAAAAATGAGATGTCACGATATTATTTAAGTTTGGCAATGCCCCTGCTAGCTCATTTGTTTTTTCTTTATACTATTAGAGTACTATTAGAGCATATCATATGACGTTAGGCTCTTTAGAAGCGTCGGATACGGTGGTGGTTTAGGGTATTGTTCAAAATAAAAACAAGTGGGCGATTTGAGGGAAAAAAGTATGGGGTATGTCTGTAGACTACCCCAAGAGTCACTCATTCAAATATATGCAGTGAATTTCATATCACCCTGTATATGCTACTTTATATTTCGTTTTTTATATTAAAAAAACGTCGCTTGTACCTACATTAACAAGGTTACATATAATAATTAGAATGTCAGTCTTTAGCATGTCCATAAGCGCCAACTTTTATCAATTTTTTTTTTTTTTGAAAAACTAATAATAAAAAAGTTTCCCACGTACTGCATATTCTTTTTAACACACTATATAACACCTTTTCAAGTTTCTGCCATTATACTTCGCCTTATTTTTCTTTCTACTACTTCAGGTTTATTTAGAGCAGCAATTGTTGAAAGTGGAGCAGCTTTAACCAACTGGTCAATCGACCTGAATCCAAAAGCTTATGCTGATTTATTAACTACCAAACTGGGGGGTGAAATTTACCTAAACGATACCCAGCAACTTAAAACGTTTTTACAAGAAAAAAATGCTTTAGAAATAGTGTATGCAGCTACTAATGTAGGATTTAGTAGCGAAAAGGTAATGATAATGATCTAAAACCAGCCAAACAGCTTTGAATAAATGACATTTTTAACAATAATTCCACCTTAAAGTCAATTAAGTTCTGCTAATTTTAGAATCAACCTACGCGACGTGGTCTACAGGGTGTTTCGAAATTTGGTAAGGGTTTAAATATTTTGGACACATATAACTCTAAAATACCATTTAGAGCACCGAAAAAAAATTGTTTAATCCCAAAAAATCGATGAATATCCCTTTTCCATGAAATAAAACCATGTAACCACAAAAAAAAATTAATAATCCATTTAATTTTAATTATCCTCCAACGATTATTTTCATTTTGGTACCAAATTACTTGGAGCTTATCACAGAAACGATATCTGAAGAAAACTCCGAAGTAATGGCACATTTGGGTTAAACTTAATCCAATCTCACCGTGATTACTTTAGTCTCTTGTTATTACATGTGATGGCTCTTTTGCAGACATTCCGCTAAGAGCAAAAGGGACGGTCACCTTTCATAATTTCTTATACATTTTTCACACATTGCTTGGTAGTTACGAATTTCACAAAATGGCTGGAATATATAGGACGAGCTTCTGTCTCACAATTATTCATTTATTAACTGAATTAGTTGTTCTGATAAACTTTTAATAATTACAGTTACACACTTGTTATTTAATATAAGATTTTTTGTTTCAGTTATTTATATCGCCGATTGATTTTTTGCCAATAGTAAGTACCTTTTGAAATACCTTTTTTCAATTTCGGAGAAATAATTTAAACTTACTGGTTGATCGCTATTTAAAATATGGCTTTTTCAATAAAAGCAACACAATACCGCCCGTTATTGAGCACACCTTAGCTCAAATTGGTATTAACCATTTTGAAGCTGCAATTATTAATATAAAGTTAGGTGTAATTTTTAATATAAAGATGCAGAGAGCTAGCGATTTTTTATAAATCTAACTAAACTGCTGGCCACTTGAACTTACACACAGAGATTTTTAAGCAAAATTTAAAGTTCAATATTTTCAACAGGATTGCAAATTTTTGAACGCGTCTTGCAGATTTTAAGAGCTAGTTTTTTTCGGATTAAGCTGCATGACGTATATTTATCGTAGGACCATAGGTTTATTATATACGGGGTGATCAATGAAGTCATGCAAAAAATCAAAAAGTTTGTATGAGCGAAATTTCCGCAAAAAATTTTTTTGGTCGTTGCAATATGGTTCGTTACTAAGGTAACATCAATATTTCTAGACGTTTTTGTCACTTTTTGGATTAAGGCCCTTAGGTCTTGTACACACTATTAAACATAAAATTTGGGTAGCAAAATTTTTAAAATGCTATAACATGACATTGGATTGACGGTTCTTGATGATTTTTACGGATTTGGAATCCTTATTTCACGTAGATTTTCTATAATCTAAGCATTTTATTTGGGAGTTGAAATATACAGGTTGAAATTTATTTTTAGAAAAACTTAAATAATGCCAAACCTTAGAGCGCGTCGTACCCTACGTTTTTGTCTATTATCGACCCAGTATAATGTGTAAATTTCAACCCCCAAATAAAATGCTTAGAGTATAGAAAATCTACGTGAAATAAGGATTCCAAATCCGTAAAAATCATCAAGAACCGTCAATCCAATGTCTTTATAGCATTTTAAAAATTTTGCTACCCAAATTTTATGTTTAGTAGTGTGTACAAGACCTAAGGGCCTTAATCCAAAAAGTGACAAAAACGTCTAGAGATATTGATGTTAACTTAGTAACGAACCATATTGCAACGACCAAAAAAATGTTTTGCGGAAATTTCACCCATACAAACTTTTTGATTTTTTGCATGACTTCATTGATCACCCCGTATATAATAAACCTCTGGTCCTACGATAAATATACGTCATGCAGCTTAATCCGAAAAAAACTATCTCTTAAAATCTGCAAGACGCGTTCTAAAATTTGCATTCCTGTTGAAAATATTGAACTTTAAATTTTGCCTAAAAATCTCTATGTGTAAGTTCGAGTGGCCAGCAGTTTATTTCCTTGATGAAAAGGAATTATAACCTGCAAGTGTTTACTCATTTACCTAATGTATATAGCGAAGTTTGGTATTATCTTAGTATTCATTAATTTTTAATATAAATACACCCCTATTTCAACTACTGCAGCGGTTTTAGATATTGCTAAAATCAAGTGGGAATCATTTAAATGCATAGGTATGACTACAATTTACCTTATTCTAGAATCAGGCTTGGCCCGTTATAGAGGTTGACAACGACGATGCTTTTCTTACAGAATCACCCTACGAATTACTTGATAGCGGAAGGTTTAACCAAGTTCCCATAATAATAGGGATATGTGCCAACGAAGCGGGTATGTTCTTTCAAGGTAAGCACAATAATTTTTTTATATAGATCTAACATCACGTCCTTGGTCAACGTTCGCTGTCACGCGTGACTGCGAACGCCAATCAAGGATACGATTAGATTTAAAACTCACCTCACATCTTACACAATTTTCAGATATTGCGATAACCTCCAAAAAAAGACAAGGGTTAGCGTTAATTCCATCACATATTTGGGTAGTATGTCGTTGTGTTTGTAAAAATTGAACCCGTCATTTCGAAAAGGGCATAAGTCCATTAAGTTAAACTTTTCAGGATTGACAAAAATATGTTTTTTATAAAAAAATTCTATGGTGCCAAAAAAACTGAACATAGAAGTTGATAAATAAAAACATATATAATTTTTGTGATATTTATTTATTATAAAAAAATCAGTTATCATACAGATATTTGTAATTGAAATTTTTGGACTAATGCCCTTTTCGAAATGACCTCACACAAATTCAAAGATTTTCAGAAGTGATAGTTAATCATCATAATTGTCTTGATATTTATTGTTAGCTGAAGTTTTTGGCCATGCAAAAATGGCACAACCATCTCAAAATGGGTGTAGTTCTTCGGCAGCAGTACCAATATTTTTTTTAATATAATCCAGCACAAAGGTACCCACTTCGTTAGAATCTTTGTTAGCAACTCCTTCACAATAGGAATAAAATATCACAGACCACTCAGAGATAAAAGTGAAGTTATGTCACATCTGACAGCTGCGTTCCGTTTTACTTCAAAGGGGCATAAGTCCAGGACTCGTGCCATTTTCATACAGACTGGAATTTTCGATAGCTATAAAAGTTGGTTTGTGGTACTGGAAAATGTGCCCTTTTCACAGGGAATATTATAAAACCTTCAATGAATAAAATGGCGCCAAAAAGTGATATTTGAAAAAAATGTGACTCATGCCCTTTTCGAAATGACGGGTTCAATTATATATTATATAATTACATAAAACTGTGACTTTTGACACGGCGCGGCGTCGACGAATGCCGGATGAGGTTACTTTTGCAACCAAAACCAATTTTTTTTGTGTATACAGAAAAATCAAAATAGTGAGCATTATTTTTTAAGCATATACGGTGTGTTCCATTTATCATGACAGAACTTAAATATCTCATTTATTTTGCATGACATTGTGTGGGTCTATAAATTGATCATTTTTAAGCGCGGACGCGGACGCGGGAATCAAGTGAACAATATTACTTCAGACGAAATTTGAATATTGATGTGCCTCGTCACAGATTGTCGACTGTAGCCAACAGTCCTTTGGTCTTACCAATTAAACTATTTAATAAATTACCAATGGAGATTAAACGGTTGAGTCACCAAAAAACAAATAGCTTGACTGTGAGGGGTATTTTAATGAGAAATGCTTTTTATTCTGTCACTGAGTACCTAAACTATCAATTTTAAACAACTGGAATGTTTTAACAAAAAATTATTTTTGTTTGGTAAAAAATAAACTGATAGGACTGTATTTCTATGACTGTACATAATGTGTGTCTTAGAATAGGTAGTGATGTTTGTCCTACCATTTTTATTGACTATTTTTATAAATGTATTATTGTAATTGTAATGACAATATCCCACACTTACGGTGTAAGTCCCAGGGGAAATAAAAGTTTTTTATTTTATTTTATTTATTTAAGTAAAAAATGTTTAAATAATATTGGTGTGCTTAGTTAAGAGGGGGGCAAAACGATCAATTTTATATACCTACACAAGCATTAGAAGTAATTTTTTGTAGAAAATATTTCGACTTTTTTTCTCCAAAACCCCCTATATCAAGATGAGATTGTAGGGTTCCTTTAATATGCTTCTTTTGTATATTGTCCACAAGATAATATTTTTATTTATTGCTGATTACTGGGTTGGTTTTAAATAATTATAATTCTAAACTTGTATTTGATAAAACTTGAACAACATGCGTAGTTTTTTCTGTTCAAAGTTGTTCACTCACTGTATATTAAAATATTTCGGGGTTTTTTGTAACAACATACAAGATTAGTCTGATAGAAATATTTCCCTCATTCTCTCAGAACTCTGGCACAAATTCACAGTACAGACCATAGTTGCAGTATTCTTACACTTGTTAATTTAAACTCTTGATTGTCCATTTAGACTCGTTTTAGAAATAATAAATCTGTTGGACACATTTTTACACCCTACGTTTTAGGTTCTTCGACAATATTACCCTCAGCATTTCTGTAACGGTTGAGAATCGGATCCATCATTATAGAATCTTTTCTGATTATTTTGGATCTCTAAATACGTACCTAGAATTGTTTCCTTCTGAAACACTATGTATACTTAAATTAGTTAATCAAGAAATCACTCCCTTGTCTTGGATTTATTTATGTAATTAATTACTAATTTGTATTTTTATACATCCCCGTCTCTCTATCAAGTCGTATAGTCCACCAACACAAAACATAGCAGTTTTAAAGTAATTTATATGCTTTATCAAAAACGTTTAATAATATTGTATGTCTCCGCGCGAAAAAATGTGAGATATAGAAAAAATAATAAAGGTGTATACTAGGGGAATTTAGTTTAATTTACCGCATTTTAACCTAAAGAAGTTACGGTTAAGATACTCGTGTGTTCCATTAATACTCCCTGTCTGCTTAATATTGTAGATTTGGAAACTGCACAAGCAAAGGCGCTAGAATATGATACTCTACCTAACACAATCATTCCTTCGAATCTTCGTCAAAATTCTAGCGATACTGACGCAGTTATTAAGGCAATACAGAATTTGTATCTCAAGGAAGGAGAAACATTTTCAAGTAATCTGGTGGCTTTAACAAATGTAAGTAGTATGGGATCAGTTTAGTTTCAGCTTTGTTTATACTGACGCCCAGTTTCATAAACAATTTAATCAATAATTAAACTACTTGGACATTTTTAATGTCACAACAATCATGTTAATGCCATTGCCAAAGATGACTTTAAAAGTCGATTAAATTTATTATTTGATTAAAAGTTTTGAGCAACAAACAGTCACTTTGTAGAAAATTTGAAAGTACGAACAATGTTTTATTCCACCCTATCTTAACTACTAGGATAAATTATTAGCCAGCACGTAAACTATGAACGGTAAATCAAATAAGTCGATAAGAAGGGGAAGTGCTATTAGAATGCCTATATGTAAAGGGTTATTTTCTTGTCTCATTCCCCATTTTCGTTATCTCCACTTCAATTACCAACATTGACCGTCTTACACTTTTGTAAATTAAAGAAGTAATGTTTCTCACAGTAACATATTTTTTTCAACAACTGAGAAAAAAATTCCGCTGGTTGGGTACCTATAATGATTACCATGTATGTGAATTTCAAAATGCAAGGTGAGGTCAATTACTCTTTAATTTTCTTGACTCTTCTTGAACATCTGTGGGGTTTTATGTGATATCCATTTGTAATAAATAAAGAACTTTTAAATGTTTAAAAATAGGCCTCCAAAAATGTTTTTAACATTTTTAAAACATTTACTAAAATATAATTAATAAAGGCAGGCTTCCAAGTCTAAAAACTAATGTTCCAAAATTGGTGTTTTAAATCTTTTCGGACATAATTGAAATAACGTAGTAATAAAAACAGGTATAGACAGGCCAAGTTACTATTTATTTTATATTATTAGCTTTTTGAGAAAAGATATCCTTAAAATAAACTTGAATGAGCCTCTTGTGACACACATCTATAAAGAGTGAAATCATTTTGTCGGGCAATGTTAAAAAACAACCTTTACAAGCCGTGCATGGTCACTGGTTTTTATGTTTAAAATTAAGATATTAATATAGTATATATGTATATTTCCTGGTATTTCGGTAAATGATTGGGGCGATTGAAAGGATATTTTTTTGACGTTTCGGTTTATTTTCAGCTAAACCATCATCAGAAATACTACAAAGAATTTTGACATTTTAACTTAAAAATTTTTAAATGTAAAAACCCGAGACGTACCTTAATTTTCTGGTAAAAACAAACACTTTACATTTGCAACTTTCGTTGTAAGCAATTATATACTGAACGGTTACAAAGGTACACTGTTGAGAGTGGTACATTCAAAATCTTTATTATTGGTTACAGGAAAAATAAACCAAAACGACAAAAAAATGTCCTTTTAATCGTCTCAATCACTGACCGAAATACCAGGAAATATACATACTATATAGTCAATCAACGGTCAGGAAAAACAAAATCAGTTATTAATGATTTTTAGTACGAAAGTGACAATATGTTTACTAAAGGTGTTACTAAACAGGCTATGTTGACATCTAAATATGTTCCAGTTTATATTTATCAATTTTCTTATTTTGGAAGGACAATATTTCCATACGCACTACCTGGTAAGTAAAGTTTTTACGAATAAATAAAAAAATATGTTGACATAACCACTGGAATTAGAATTTTGCTTTTGCTTCATACGTGTGCATAGCGGCTACCATATTGAGTATGTGCATGGCCGTTCGAGAGGGTTGATGCATCATCTGCTTTGCTGCATGACAATTTGATATGTTAAGATACAGTCAGCTTACTGTGTTTTCTGCATAGAGAAAATATATAATAGAGAAATAATGTCATTTGCGAATGTGGCAAATTTACCAAGCTGAATCCGTAAACACAGACGGTCTTCTGCGGGCTTGCGCCTTGTCGAACGTTTGCCTTGTGATAGACAGGACCGTACTTCAAAATTTATTTCACATGACGTGAATCTTTTATCCAGTAATAAATGCTAAATATATTACTTGTAATTATTCTTTTTATTAATGATAAAAATGTAACCATTAGTGAGATTTTAACAAAAATTGTATAGTTTGTTGGCTTAAATCTGAGTTTTCTTGCTATACAAAACTGTCGATAATTCCTCGAAAATAGCTCAGTTTATACATATGCAGTGCGTCTCTTTAATATCCCCCCTCTTAATTTTTTAAACGTTACATTTACAAAATTGAAAGTTGAAATAAAATATAAACATAGTATTCTAAGCAATAGAAATAAAATATGCAACTATTTTAAGAAGTAAAATAGTAAATAAAAAAATTACCTACCAAAACTATGTGTATATTTTATTGGATTCGCATCCCATCCTGTATAATTATTGAACAAACCAAGTTCTATGTTAAGATGTAAATATTTTTACACCTATTTACAGTGTGTGCACTTGATACTTTGGTGAAAGCGCTACTTACTTACGGCCCCATGTCAATCTAATCCACTGATATCTTAGCGATCCTTTGGCGAAAGCGCTTTTTTCTTTCGCCATCTCTTTTAAAATACTCCCCTGTACCCTAATCCACTAGTATTTTTAGTGTCCCTTTGACGAAAGCGCAAATATGCCTTTTGGACACTCACCCTTCTAATCCACTGATATCTTAGCCATCCCTTGGCGAAAGCGCTTTTTTCATTCGCCATCCCTTTTAAAATACTCCCCTCTACCCCAATCCACTAGTATTTTAGTGCCCCTTTGGCGAAAGCGCAAATATGCCTTTTGGACACTCACCCTTCTAATCCACTGATATCTTAGCGATCCTTTGGCGAAAGCGCTTTTTTCTTTCGCAATCCCTTTTAAAATACTCCCCTCTACCCTAATACACTAGTGTTTTTAGTGCCCCTTTGACGAAAGCGCAAATATGCCTTTTGGACACTCACCCTTCCAATCCACTGATATCTTAGCGATCCCTTGGCGAAAGCACTTTTTTCTTTCGCCATCCCTTTTAAAATACTCCTCTCTACCCTAATCCACTAGTATTTTTAGTGCCCCTTTGGCGAAAGCGCAAATATGCCTTTTGGACACTCACCCTTATGCAATATAGGGGAAGGAGGCATTGACACTATATATGACCTTCTTACACCATCTTACCTCTTATACAATGCCCCTAATACTCACACACCCCATCAATGCCTTTCTGACACCTTGGCCCCACTCAATATACGTCACTGATAACTATTTCTACTTCTCCGTGCGTGTATTCACTTCAACACCGGAGTGCATTGAAGATAAATTATATTTTTTACCTACTATTCTTTCACATGTTGATATAATTTAAATTTGGAATTAAACTTATATTTATGCACTAATTGTAAGAAATAGACCAGAAAATAATTCCTTATATTTAAAAGTTTGATACATAATTGGCGAAACATATGAAATGTCTTTGACACTTTGTAAAGAATATTTTTGTATCGAAATAACAAGCTTCAGAGGTTCGCTATATGCGCCACCCCAACCAAAAATACCATAACATAAAAATGACTGAGATTTTTTCGGCCCGGTTCTGATCGCCGAGTTGCGTCATCGAGTTCAACAACCACTTTTGCGAGACGTCCCGAGTGCGCATGCCTCGAGAGGACCGTCGTTTAAAAATCTGGCTGGCGCCCAATGCGTACAAAGGCACTTTTTCGCCCATACATTGGACGGATTCAGCGGTGTCGCAAATACGTTGTGATGGTCTAAATATATGTTGTCTATGGTTTTCTGTAATCCCCGAGAGACGACCGCCAAACTTACTATGTTACTATCATATATATTCCGATGGTTCAGTATTGATAAACGTATTTGCCGAGCTCCGTATAGTATATAGACCCCGAAAAATAGAGTTTGAAGTGCGAGTTAAAGTCTAAAAATTAGGGGTCATTCATAAATTACGTAACGCTGAAAGGGGCGGGGGCGGGAGGGGGTTCATCCGGTCGTTACTAGCCGTTGCGGAGGGGTCTGGGGGGTGTTTAAGGCACCGTTACGTAACTTTACCAATTCCAGTTCAAATATGAACTTTTCCCCTTCATGCGCGTATTGCAGATTTTTAATAAATGTAACTCTCTGTATACTAAAAAAGAAATCAAAAGAATATACTATTATATGAATGTAAGCGCTTTTTATGGATGCGGTATATGGTACCTCTACGACCAATAAATTTGTCAACATTTAATAAATAAAAAACCGCTCAAAAAGTATGCACGAGCGCGCATCGGATGCAGGGCTTTATACACTCATAACTAAGGAACAGATAAAGACTATTACAATTTATTGGCATTACATGATATAATTAATAATTTTTCAAAGTTCGCTTCAGTAAAACGCGTTCGTTTATAGTTAAGAATATCTCTAAATCTAGAAAAGCTTCTTTCGACATCACAAATTGCAACAGGAGCGAAACGGAAATTATTATACAAGTCAGTATTTTTAGTTTTTAATGTTTCAAAAATATTTGATATTTCTGAAAATCCTGGATTTCTTTCTAAGATTTTTGGCATATACACATTTAATTTTTCACCAATTTCGGTAGGACATGCTTTGAGCTTGTGTATGGTTGTCAGAAATAAATTAAAAGAAGTCAGAAGGAGAAGGTTTTGTGTCTCCAACTGTTCAATTACACCTGGAAGATATCCAAAATTTTCAGAAATAAAGTTTAAATCATTTTTAAGTGTCAGTGCACTTATAACTTCTTTACTTCTTGTTACACTCAAAGCATCATCTTTTAGACTGTCAACAATATTTTTAATTAAGTCGTAATTTGTATGGTCGTATATAACGGCTGATAACCATGTTCCCCACCTTGTAATAACAGGTTGTGAGGACAATGGGACATTAGGACACATTTCTTTCAATTTGTTTATTCGCGCTGGTGATTTAAGGAAAACATTTTTTACCTCACTAACCAAAGTATCAATAACTGCATAGAAGTCCCGTATCAGTTCACATATTCTATGCATGGCATGCGGTAGACATGTAAAGTGAATCAAATTTGGAAAATGTTCTTTTAACTGTCTTCCTGCTTTTAGCATATATGCCGCACTATCTGAAAGCAGCAAAACAACGTTTTCAGTAATATTCGTGTCTGGAAAGAGCGACCTGACACTTTCTACTGTAACTTGAGTTATTGTCTCACTATTGGATTTAGCCAGAAATTTACTGTTGACTACATATGAGCTTTCCCCTTCTATAGGATTTGAAGGCCCAACTATAATATTAGCAACGTATCGGCCCTTGGTGTGGGTGGTTTCATCGATGCTAAACCACAACTTTTTTCCTTCAATATTGTGACGTATTTTGTCAATAGTTTTTGAGTATACCTTATCCACATAAATTTTACGAAGAGTAGATTCGTCTGGTACTCTGTGGTGGCAGTATTTGTGTAAAAAATTCTTCATAGATGGATTATTTATTTTATGGAGAGGAATGCCAGCTGCAACAAAGGCGTCACACAAATCCATGCAAAACTCTGATTGTATTACATCAGGTTCTCTAGATGCCGATGGCCCCGGATGAGATTACATCTTCTCTAAATGCTTTGGACCTTTGACATGTCGTTCGATGTGATTTCGTTGTGTACAAATAAATTCAGAGTTACACCCTGTACACCAAACACCTTGTTCCCGTTCAAATAAGATAGTGGAATATAGAAGCAACTTAAGTTTTTTACTTGTACCCATGGCGGCTATTGTAAGTGGTCACAGATAATATGGAACAAAATAATTTCAGCACACCACTAACTTGTTTACACTGAAACTGAACACAAAAATAAGGGCTATCTCTATTTTATATATCAAAAACTAATTAAATTCACAAGCAATAAACTCCACTTCAGAGTAAGGAAGAATAATTGTATGGAAATGTCAATTAGGCATTTATTTTTATTGACCTTCATGCCAACATTTGTAGGCAACCTTGTACCTGTGCAAAACACACCACTTTTTCCTTAGCTATTGAATCTGATCAGCCTTTTGGTCCCACAAGTAGGTACTACGTAATGAAGAGATTATCAAGAGGTATAGTGACCTAATTTGCATAGAACTGTGGTTGTGCTGTGTTAAGTATATTTTCATTTCAAATACCATAAAGGCGTACCTTTACTTATACCTAGTTAATGATAGGTATGTTCGGAAAAATATTTAATCTACGTGTAAACATTCTAGCCAAATGAGGATAACCTCGACAAAGAAATTTTCGTAGAGGACTGAGGATATATTTTCATATATTCTGTCAACATACAAATGTTGATAATTTGTGTACACCGGTCAAGGTGTGTGTATTAGAACAACATTCTCAGAACATAAAAATTAAGTTGTGCCGATATTGTGTAAAACTAAAAAAAAATAAAAGTTGACAATTTTTTTTATGTCACTACAAAGATCTCCACATAAAACATAGTTGGTATGCCCCGAGGGCATGTAGGGGATAGAACTGCCTACATGATTAACGAAAATCCGCAAAAAAACAACCTCTCAAAAAATGAAATTTACTGTCTTTTTACTACATAGGGCAGAGCAGTAGCACGCAAGCTGCATTTTACTGCAGCTTAAGCAAAATTCCCTCCCCAAGATTCATAGACTATTTTCTTAGTTTAGATTTTATAAAATTGTTGAAAATTTGTTTTTTTTTGTCTGTGGGGTTGTAAATGTTGTTGCTAAAACTATTAGGTAATATATTTGATTTGATTTGAGCAAACTTTGTATGGGTGCGGTTCATACTAACCAGGTGTAATATTAATTGATGTATGTCTTTTGTATGTCCAGGTGCCGAAAAAGCTTCACACGGAGCGGAAATTCCATTTTTATTGAATTTAACAAGTGTACAATCTACCGATCCAGAAGATATGTTAATCCAGAATAGAATAGTTCGACTTTGGGCAAATTTTGTCAAATTCTTGTAAGTATTTAAAGAATTTAGCTGGATTCACACCGCATCGTCGTAAATCAATTGATCATATAAGGTGCTTAATTAGCCATAGAGTAATTTGCTGCTTAAGTCAATTAGTTGTGAAGCTATTCGTGGTAAAACTTATTTCGTGATAAAACATTTCACAACAGAAGCAATTTTGTTGTAAAACACAATTGGTAATAAAAAATTTGTTGTATATCACCAGGGCCGTCCCTACCCGGGAGTGCAAGGAGTGCGGTGCACGCCAGCGGCGTTTTGTTAGGGGCGGCAAAATTGCAAGACGGTTTCGGCTGTCTTTTCTGTCACAAACAGCCTCCATTGCGACCGCTGCTTGCCGCCCGACTAGTACGTGTGCCACATAGTGGCACGCATGGCTCTCTAGAGTGGCACGCAAACATTTGATACAAATGAATTTAAAAAAAAATCACAAAACGCATGAACCAAGTAGGACACTCGCCAAAGCAAAAAAATACCCCGCATTGCGAACCAATATATGCACAAAAAAATGTTGCTCGCGGCGCCGTTAACGTTATACATAAACATAAAATATTGCCTTCCCAAAAATGAGTGGCACTCCCAAAATTTTTGTTTTCAAAAATGCCACAACAGAAAGGTTGGCCACCCCTGCTATAAAAGAACGTTTTGAGCTCCTAAAAGCATATGAATACAGATTCGCATTTTTGCATAATTTTAAAGAACTAAAACAAATTTTGAGTCCAGAGCTAAAAAAACATTGTACTACTGATCTAGAATTATCATTGTCAGATTTATCTAGAACCGATTGTCCCAAAGATATTTATGCTGTCGGTTTAGCAGATGAAATCCGACATATTCAAAACTTTATAGGAACCGAAGAAACTCCAAAATAAATTTTGAATTTCATATATAAAAATAATATAACCTCAGAATTTCAAAATTTGTCTATTGTTTTAGGGATACTTTTAAGATTGCCTGTTTCGGTTGCCAGCGGAGAGCGATCGTTTTCAAAACTGAAAATAATGAAAAATTATAAGAACGTTAACAGCACAAGATAGACTTAACGCTCTTGCCTTAATATCAATAGAACTTAAGATATGTGAAAATTTAGACAGAAAATCTAATTAAAATATTTGCCGACATGAAGGAAAAAAAGATAAATTTTATTTAAGATTTTATATTTTAATAATGATTAAAATAAGTACTTTATTCATCGTATTTTTTGTTAATTTTAACAATACTAGTTTTTGTTGTTACGAATTTTATGTTTTTTAGAATTCAATGTTTTTTTGGAACATTATGTGTTTTAAAATTCTATGTTTTTTTTATGTTTTAATATATTTACAAAAAGAAAGCAATAGCTTCCTCAGTAATTTTTTAATCCCATGTACTGAATTTATTTGGCTGCAGGCGGCAAAATTTGGTTTGCACGCCAGCGGTACATAATATAGGGACGGCCCTGTATATCACAATTCTAATCATTATATTTCTTTATATGTATGTACTGTTAATAAAATAATTTTAAATATTAAAAAAAAAATAACCAAATAAGTGAATTTAAGGTTTGGTACCAGGGCTGGACTTATTTACGAATGGGTTGTGTCAAATTTCCCAATAGTTATTTTATTTAAAATATAACGACGCAACTTAAAACCTCATCTAAATAAAATTATTTAGTTTTATTTATTAGTTTCTTAACCAAAAAAGAGTCACTAGTTTTTGTTTAAATAAATGCAAAATAAACATTTTGGATTTTTCTATAGGCACAAAACAAATGCAAATCCTTCATTTCCCGAACGCTAGGGCTATAGCAGAGCCGTCTTGATTTTTTGCCTCTTAGAAATTGTTGAAGGTGTAGAATTCTTTTTTGACGTTTAGTTTATTGTTGACATTCATGACACTTTTTATAGGTAAATATTTTTATTTATACAATAAGACTAGATATTTTTGTCCTAGCAAAATTTCAAATATAGACGTCAATGAAGATCCAGGTATTGAACATAAGAAACCTGATTGCAAAATCAGGTTAAACAATCCGAATTCAAAATATTTGTTTTGTGAAGGGCTTTTCTCAATACTCTCATGGAGAATAATTGTAGATCCAGGCTCTAATCTATGAGCTCTGAGCTGGTGTATGTCGATGGTCCACAGATTTATTTTTGGGTTTCTAATTTCTAGAAATAAATTGTGTAGGCCTGATCTCTAAGAAGAATAAAACTATTTTTGTTTGGTTTTTATATTATATATTTGGTTACCATTTCTTAAAAATTTAAAGGTAAAGATTATCACCCTGTATATTTGGTGTAAACCTTAGCAAACCTAACTGAATAACTAAAATATTTTTAAAGATCTCGCAACTTGCGTGATCACAGGTTATGACGAGTACTTGCCGACTATCCTGCCTACCTTATTCACTAAAAGTTGAATTAAGGCGTACCTTAAGGACAGAACCCGTATCAGTATCAGTATCTGTCGGTCCATCTCTCGGAGACAAATATCTTTTGAAACTATTACGATTAAAGATGCTTACTATGTCAAGTTTTTTTTTCTTGTGCGAGTCTGTTATTCAACCAGCTTCTAAACTATGAAAAATTATGACATCACATACTCGTATTTATGGCAGAGCTAAGCAAACAAATTATGTGAGTGTCAAGATAAGTATTTTTTTTAAACCTGAGCAAGAGCTTTTAAATTAAAGGAGTCGCTGAGTATTATGATCATATATTTTAAAATTAAATTTAATCCAACAGGGAAGAAATTTGCAAAACTGAGTTTATAAATGCCAATCATCTACAATCCTCACGTAGAACAATACATCTTATTGTATCTAGATAAATGAAAGGCATTTCAGTACTAGATCAGAATTAAAGGGAAAATCACGAAAACCCACCCAACTAAATGAGTGTCGAGCAAAAGCAATATAATCAAAACCACATTAATATAATACGCCCAACTTGACAATTTTATTTGAATTTTGTACCGCGATCTATCTTCAAAATTATTGCTTTACAAAAAATTATTCATAAGATCTGAAATCCTTTAACGACAAATTAATGAAGGTGCTTTATTAGTGCTATTCACATCTTCTTTTACCTTCTTTATATTAAAAGTACAAAACAAAATAATAAATATAAAAACTGCATCGTTTATAACTTTATGTTTTGCTGTTAGTAACGAAAAACATATCTAATAATAAATAATGTTACAAATAATTGGCTTTTTACACCAGTACTCGAGTAAACGATCTTTAGAATTCTATCTTGTCTTAAAATTACATTTTTACAGCGACGAGAAACCCGTGAAAGTCTACTTTTACATTGTTTTTAGAAAATATTATTATAAGATTGCACGTAATGAAGTCAGTGAACTTATCTATATTTTTTATGGTCAGTACTATTAATATCAATTACTTCTTAAGCTTCTAGACAGCGTTTGTGTTAAAAAAAAGTGTGCTTATTACGGTAAAATTATAACAATTTTTTTATTTTTGTCCTTTCAGAAATCCTACACCAGAGCAAACAGAACTAATCAATGTGACATGGCCAATAATGACAGCAACTGAGTTGCAGTTTTTGAATATTAATGATACTTTAGAGGTTCGAGCACCTATAAGGGAATCCTATAATGGATGGAACAATATTTATGAAACCTACGGGAAAAAGCCGTATATAACCTTTTAAATGTACATATATCATAAATACCAAAAAAATGTATTTTTTCCAACATTTATGTTTTTATGGTTTGTCCTAATCATGTATGATATGTATTACCGTAAAATTCTGTTAATAAATTTTTAAAAAGTATGATTTGAAAAATACCTCGCCTTGCTTCGTAGCAGCCCTACTTTTTGAGATACAGCATGAGACTTGTCAGTACTGTAGGCTGGCAAAATTAATAAAATAATGGTATCTTCAGGGACTAAAAATGTATTTTCTCACCTGGAATTAAGATCAAAATAGTTTTTCGATTTGAGGTACTGGGTATACCCCATGTCCGTAAAATTCACCCTTCCTACCTGTGTAACCCGTCACACGTCATACCCCCACTAATTAATTTATTTCAACATCCTCGTTGATGATTTTTGAGGAGTCCTCATAGGAATTGCTTTTAAATATTTATGTTTCTTCCACTGGTATATTGTCACGGGATCTTATGAAAACACTGACTTCATCATTAATTAATATTTATATTTTACACATTTTAAAACTAACCCAAAAAGATTCCTACCTGTATATTGCCATCGAGGCAGGAAAGTGGCTCTGGACGTAGCTGTCTCGCTTGGCTCGAGGTATCGACTGACGTCTGCTGTTCATCCTACCTACCAGGTCGACCCCCTTTGCCCCGCTTCGGCCCGATAGGCCGACGCGCGTCGAATGACCCGCGTCGTCGCTACTGGACTCCGTTTACTAAGCAGCAAGGGTGACTAGTTAGGGTTGATGAAAAAACGATTGGTGACACTTCCCCCCCCCCCCCCCGGAAAACAAAAATCCAAAGGATTTTTGTGTCTAAATTCCCTATTCTATTCTCTAATACAAAAAAGTCTCTTTTGGGTTTAATAAAAAATAAAAATATACAATTAAAAAGCTGCATTTTTTTGTTTGTCTTTGTTCTTTCTCTTCTTCCTCCTGGCAGGTCTTCCTCCCTCTTGTTCGGTTTGTTCCTTGGTGTGGTCCCCAGATGTTGTGGTCCCAAGGTGGACTTGTCCACAGGTGTTGCGGTCCCTAGGTGGGCTTGTCCCCCGCTGGTACCGTCAATGGTCCGCTGGCCTGGCAGGTCGTCGCCGCTCCCCTGGTTGTGGTCCCAGTAAGAGTTTCCTTTAGTTCTATCTCTCTCTGACTCTCCAGCTCTTTAAATTTGGTTTCCATTATTTCTAATGTATTTTGTTGGTCTGCACACCGTTTCTCCAGTGATGTAATGGACTCTTGCGCTAAATTTAGAGCTTGTTCATAACGAGCTATTTCTTCCTTTAGTTCTATCTCTCTCTGATTCTCTGGCTCTTTAAATTTGGTTTCCATTATTTCTAATGTATTTTGTTGGTCTGCACACCGTTTCTCCAGTGATGTAATGGACTCTTGCGCTAAATTTAGAGCTTGCTCATAACGAGCTATTTCTTCCTTTAGGTCTATCTCTCTCTGACTCTCCAGCTCTTTAAATTTGGTTTCCATTATTTCTAATGTATTTTGTTGGTCTGCACACCGTTTCTCCAGTGATGTAATGGACTCTTGCGCTAAATTTAGAGCATGCTCATAACGAGCTATTTCTTCCTTTAGTTCTCACGGTTATCCTTGGAATCTTTGTCCACACGGCTTCTCTTGTGCGCTCCAGTAAGAGTCTCTTTGTTACGCGAGAGGTACCGGGATCGATGCCCGGTGCCTCCACCAAGATTGTCACGGGATCTTATGAAAACACTGGCTTCATCATTAATTCTGCAGCAATATTTTATTAAAGTAAAAGAAATATTTATATTTTACACATTTTAAAACTAACCCAAAAAGATTCCTACCTGTATATTGCCGTCGAGGCAGGAAAGTGGCTCTGGACGTAGCTGTCTCGCTTGGCTCGAGGTATCGACTGACGTCTGCTGCTCATCCTACCTACCAGGTTGACCCCCTTTGCCCCGCTCCGGCCCGATAGGCCGACGCGCGTTTACTACGCAGCAAGGGTGACTAGTTAGGGTTGATGAAAAAACGATTGGTGACACTTCCCCCCCCCCCCGGAAAACAAAAATCCGAAGGATTTTTGTGTCTAAATTCCCTATTCTATTCTCTAATACAAAAAAGTCTCTTTTGGGTTTAATAAAAAATAAAAATATACAATTAAAAAGCTGCATTTTTTTGTTTGTCTTTGTTCTTTCTCTTCTTCCTCCTGGCAGGTCTTCCTCCCTCTTGTTCGGTTTGTTCCTTGGTGTGGTCCCCAGATGTTGTGGTCCCAAGGTGGACTTGTCCACAGGTGTTGCGGTCCCTAGGTGGGCTTGTCCCCCGCTGGTACCGTCAATGGTGCGCTGGCCTGGCAGGTCGTCGCCGCTCCCCTGGTTGTGGTCCCAGTAAGAGTTTCCTTTAGTTCTATCTCTCTCTGACTCTCCAGCCCTTTAAATTTGGTTTCCATTATTTCTAATGTATTTGTTGGTCTGCACACCGTTTCTCCAGTGATGTAATGGACTCTTGCGCTAAATTTAGAGCTTGCTCATAACGAGCTATTTCTTCCTTTAGGTCTATCTCTCTCTGACTCTCCAGCTCTTTAAATTTGGTTTCCATTATTTCTAATGTATTTTGTTGGTCTGCACACCGTTTCTCCAGTGATGTAATGGACTCTTGCGCTAAATTTAGAGCATGCTCATAACGAGCTATTTCTTCCTTTAGTTCTCACGGTTATCCTTGGAATCTTTGTCCACACGGCTGCTCTTGTGCGCTCCAGTAAGAGTCTCTTTGTTACGCGAGAGGTACCGGGATCGATGTCCGGTGCCTCCACCAAGATTGTCACGGGATCTTATGAAAACACTGGCTTCATCATTAATTCTGCAGCAATATTTTATTAAAGTAAAAGAAATATTTATATTTTACACATTTTAAAACTAACCCAAAAGATTCCTACCTGTATATTGCCGTCGAGGCAGGAAAGTGGCTCTGGACGTAGCTGTCTCGCTTGGCTCGCGGTATCGACTGACGTCTGCTGCTCATCCTACCTACCAGGTCGACCCCCTTTGCCCCGCTCCGGCCCGATAGGCCGACGCGCGTCGAATGACCCGCGTCGTCGCTACTTGACTCTGTTTACTAAGCAGCAAGGGTGACTAGTTAGGGTTGATGAAAAACGATTGGTGACAATATGATAACACTTAAACTACATATTATACACATATTACATGTAGTTGAAAATATAAAATAACTAATATCCAGCGGCTCTTCTTATTACACCTGACTTTGTTATTACTTTCGCCACTCTTATTATACCATACCCCATCCCTGCCATGATAAGTGGCTGCCCAATAATTACGAATATAGTGTTAAACTAGATTAATCCTTTACAACAACCATAACACCCGGTTTTAATATGCACTGCTGTATCTGATTCTTCCACTCTGGACGATTTTGAAGTGTATTTAGGATACTCCGTTTCCAGAAATGTTGGATAATGTGGTTGATAATGATTTAAATGCTGAAACTTAACTTCCGCTATATCATCTTCAGGTAACGCAGTCAGTACGTCTCCAATCAAAAAATGTGAAGGTGTCAGTGCCTCTAGATCATTATTGTCCGAAGAAAAAGGAACCAATGGGCGAGAGTTTAAAACTGCTTCCACCTGTACCATCACCGTATACAGATGTTCATACGTCAGTCATGCCTTACCGATTACTCTCTTTAAGTGATATTTGGCTGATTTTACTGCAGCTTCCCATAAATCGCGAAGATTTAGAGCCCGAGGTGGAATAAAATTTCAAATAATATTGTTATTCCTTAAAGAACTGCCAATTTTATTATTGTGGCCAATTTCTTTTATTTCCTTAAATGCGCCAATTAAATTTATAGCATCAGAATATACATATGTTTATACATACACCCCGACGCGAAATAAAACGTTTCAGCGCATAGTTACGTTTTATAAAATTTAAGCTTAAACGTTCCGAACTAATTCTGAACCGTTCTAACAGTTCCAGAATTTTACAAGAATGTTCAATTGGGTTAGTTTAACGTGCTATCTAACTTCACTTATTTTGTTTTTGTTATTAATTAAATTACTAATAGAGGAAGACAGCGATTTTTCTTCCATTTCTTCAGTTGAAATATATTAATAAAAGGGAGAATGTTTTCTAACAGATATGTTTTTATTTTGTGATTTCGTAGGTTAGGATAAACAAATAAAATTCTAAACCGGTTCTAAATCCTTATTATCGTTCCAAAGAATCCGGATTATCCGTAACCAGCCGAGAACTTGAATACGGATTCGGAATCAAAATAAATTCGCATCGGGTGGTTACTAATGCAAAGTGCAAAGAGAAAACGGAATCGGAATCGAGTGTAAGCAAACAACACGGTCTGCGATTTGGCATATTTGATCTTATGCTTTCTCTTTCTAATGACATTTCCTAAAAAAAGATAGCATAGTTATCGGGGTACCTGGTATCATATGTGATTGATGAGACCCATTGGTTAAACTTGGCTCGCCTCATCCGAACCGAATTCAAACGAGAACGAACGACGGTGCCTTCCTATCCCTAATCGTCGACTTCGAATGATGTGATACCGCATCCACCTACCTAGCCATATCCGGATAGAAAATGTTTTGGTGTTGCATATGTATACACGATTTGTAACCGCTTTCGCGCGGGTCAGGAAATGGATACGTATTCGGATAATGGATACGGATATTAGCTGATTCCGATTCCGTATTATTGGGATATATAAAGAATACGGATATTTACAACACTAGTATGGGTCTCCGGTGGCCGAGTTGGTACGGCGCCAGCTTTGCAGTCGAGAGGCGCGGGTTCGAACCCCGCTTCGACCATGGATATTTTGTGATTGTTAACTCTTGGAAGGTGGTAGAAGAATTCTTCCTCGACCGAGGTGGTACCACCCCACATATCTTCTTAAAGGGCTGGTGAAATCCCTACGGATGTTTCCAGCTCTGGATGTGTGAGTCGATTCCCCAGTACACCCACAGTACATAGTACTTAGACTTCGGTCTTCGTGGGCTGTCAGAAGATAAAAAAAAGTCTGCAATGCAGAACACATAATTATGTAATTGTTATTTTTTTGCAGATTGTTAAGTAAATAGAGACCGACGTAATGTTTTTGCTGCTATTGTGAGGTATCACGTGACGGCTACCAAAATAAGGAATTCAAAAATACATTTCATAAATAGTTTGGTAAACAGTGTGTCAAAAAATATGAATATTTTTTGGGAGCGTTTTCAAAAAAGTCAGAGTTGTTGGTCTTCCATCTTTTTATCTTGGAAAATAATGGAAAATCAATATCCAAGTATATTTGTATAAATATTAAATATGTGTATAATATGAAACTGACAAATAAATATTTTTGTGTTAATACTGTCTAACAAGTCAAGCTGAATAAGATCTTGTGAAAACACCTGGCACACTGATAAATGAAATGCCTGTGTATCCATTTCTCGAGTTCTTGCGTTCAGAGCGAATAGTTTGATAATAATATTATGTCTACTTGATTGTACTCTGTCTGAAGCAATTTTTTCCATATTTTTTATTTTCCTTCAATTGCTGCATTAGCTGCTTTATCCTTTGATTGTTTTGAGTCGCTGTTGTAATTAAAGTTCCGACACTTCATTGAAATCCCATCTTCCTCATTATACCATTTTAGAAGCATTTCTCATAGTTAGCTTTGCCCAAACTAACTGATTTCGAAGGTCAAGCCATAATTGACTACAACTCCCCGAACGAACTTTATAACGCTTACGCGGACGTTTGTTTCTACCCGCAGACTATCTTCCACGAAAATTCCTGGATAATCGTGTAATTTAAATTGTAAAGATCTCATATTTTATGAAGAGTTCTACACTGTAAACGAAAATATGGTAAAATTACAATAAATATGTTTGGTTATTTTTGGCCACCAAATATCACCGCGAATTTACATTCTAACTGCAATTTGACACTTATTAGGTAAATATTATGTTTTAATATACCATTTGTAAATTCCCCTAAAAAATCGCTGTGAAATCAGTGTAAAATATATATAAAAACACCACAAAAATGATGTACTTCTACATTTTGGATACAGTGAGATCATGTAAAATTGTATGAAATTTGTTGAAATAATTATTGTAAATTTAAATATCTGCCGGTAATATAATATGCTTTTTACAGTAGATTATTGTAAAAAAATCATTATGTTTGTCGTAATTTTAAGACTATTTTAAGGTACAACCGGCAGCAACGTCCTCTTTGATTATGGAATGTTATACCTTTCTATTTACATCCAGGCTATAGAATCTGTGAAGAAAGCAGTTAAATACGAAGGCATTACGAAATAAAATAATCATAACTCTATAGAAACATAAACATTTCTTTTATAAGAACAAAAAAACGTCGACTTAGACATAGACATGTACAGCCTAATTCACTAAAGGGGTTTAAATTTAGTACGGTCTTAAATACTGTCAAATAACACAGCAGAACTACCACAAATACGGCACAAAAATTACGAACACAGCCAAAGCGCTCGAGGCCCGTAAACAAATGACTGCATCTGCTCCAATGCGCGCATGCACGTCTCGGAAGGAGCCAAAATTTTTCAATGTGAATTTACATCAATTAATGTTGTGAAATTATAAACATTTCTATTTTCGCTGTGGTTTTCAGAATTAACTGTATTTTTAGTGTAACTTTTCCAATATGTCGTGTAAATAGTTAGTAATTTTACTACATCCTGAGTATTTTCATAAGGAAATTACATTTTACGCGAAAAATCCTTAAATTTTACATCAAATCTAAAATATTGCAAACACCTTACTGTAATAATTTAGGATTTTTATCAAGATAATTGTAGTAAATTTCCCACATCATTTTACAGTGTACTCAATGCCCGAGTAATATTCGGATTATCACATTTCATGGTCCAATGAATGTTGCCATTTTAAAAATGTTAATAAATTTTATTCATAGTTACTTATACAAAAAAAACTAAAATTTATAAAAATATGTACTCATCAAGTTTCCATTTAAATCAGATGAAATTAATAATCTAATTTTCCACAGTATTATACTAACAATTGCAAGTCAAATATTTTATAACAGTAGTGTATATGTTATGGCTAATATGCAAATTTGGATAGTTTATAAACTAGCTGCATAGTTTATAAACTAAGCAAACCATTGGCTATTTTGATAGAAAAGCAATTTCGACTAAAATAGCAGCTATTTTGCAAACTAATCAACAGCCTTGGCTAATTTACTTGAAATTATTAAGAAATCCAAAATAGCTGGTTAGTTTACGAACTATCCAAGGCAACCTGGCTAATATAAAATCCATGATATCTAGTAACACAAAATAGCCAAAGCTTTGGCTAGTTTATAAACTAACTAGGCTTAAGTTCATGGCATTTTTTATTTGATGAATTAGAGATGATTAAAATGCAAACTTTTGATTCAAATTTTTTATTATTAAAAAAATAAAATATTTTTAAATAAGTACACTATCCTTAGATATTTTAATAGTAAGAAATGTTTTTGGGTGTATGGCGGGCGCACCAACGAAAGTTATATAAAATACATGGTAAAAAATAACAAGAGGGTAATTATTTATTGCAACATGATTCACTGTTGTGACATTTGCTGTTACATGTGTACCCCAAAGAAATGCATTTACATTTTTTGTTCATGCAGCGTTTTTTACATTGACACCTTACATACCCTTGTGTTGCACCTGAGACTGAAAGTTTTCCCACAGCACTCCTAATAATTTCTGTGTCTTTTTTGACATCATCAAGAGACAAAAAAATTTTGCTTGCATAAATCAAATTGATTTCGTGAAAATTGAAAATTTTTTCAGCTTGCCTTTTTTGTGCTTCGCGGCACTCATTTCTTATATTTTCTGTATTTTGTCTGCTAGTACAAAGTAAACATAAATCACCTTCTTTGCACATTGAGCAGCTCCGCAAATTTTCATTGTTTTCTACAATTTCAATTATTGCATTTGGAGTTTTCTCTGGAACGTCATGTTTTTCAAATATTGATGAATAGTTATTTATTTTTTAATATCTATACAACCTTAAAGAATATGTTTTTGCCAACCTTAAAGCTTCATTCTGGTTTTCCCAACACTGTTTTTTTTCTTCGGTATTTTTTAAATCGGTTTTTACTAGGTTTAACTGAAATTGCAAGCTATCCAGCTTATTGCTTAAAGCAGTAACATGCGGTTCATCTGCTGTCACATTGATGAACAACCGAGTAAGTGATTTCACCGTAGTTCGCTTTTTACATTGTGGGCATGTGTGTGAACTAAAAACAGAATTAACTTATATATGATCATCTCAAAGAGCTAGAGTTAGAGCTACAGTACAATGAACAATATGAACACGAAAGCTGTAGATATATGTGAACATTCTTTAATAGGTTAAAAGATACTTAAAGTGTTTTGCAATAAATCTATATAGGAATATGTAAAGTCAACTTGTTAGATATTTATATAGAGAGTATTTAAATAAAAGCTTATATCATGTAAAAAACCTACCTACAGATTTAAAAGAGAAGGAGATGTATAAAAAACAACTACAATAAACTTGCTTTTTATTTTTCCAAAAAGCAGGACAGGCTCTTAAGGTTTTTTTATGATTATTCAGTATTTTACTCATTGGTTATTATTAGTAAATAAACCCGCAATGTGAGCATAATAATGTCATTAGAAGGGCTGGTACTAGTAGTATTGGTAGTTTCATTATCAGTTTTTTCTAATCCTTTATTTACTATAATATAAGTTGATTCCTCTGTTTCTAAAATTTTCATAAATAATAAATTATAATGTTTTCTAATTTTACCACTTACCTATTTCTACTTCGCTTTCTTCAGTTTCATTTATTTCTTGATCTATCATATCGACTTCTATATTTTCTGATTGTTCAGCAATTTCAAACATTATGGAAGAGATATCCTGGTTTGTTCCAGAGGGATTTTCATCACGTAAGTTTTGAAGAAGCAGTTCTAAATCTTCTTCTCTCTTTAACATACTTATTTTTTCTGAGGAAACAGGAATGTCGTTTAAACCATCCCTGCATGCGACGCCAAATAGTGCTTCATAAGGACTTCTTCCAATGCCAGCGTGAAAGCACCTATGAAATAAAAATATTATTGTATGTTTGATTTCTGGCCCTTAAAACTATAATAATTATGAAGAACAAAAGTTTCCACAACTTTCCAGGTGACCATTGTAAATAATTCGCGAATTCAGATTATTTGAACCAATCGGTTTTGCCACAATTCCTTTCCTTGCTTTGTTCTTTTTTAACTGGCAATTCTCACATCCATCAATGAACAAAGTTACAATTTCTTGGGTAATATTTGAATATTTTTGATTTATTAGCTTTGTTGTAACTTATCTTCCGCCGTGCCCAGTTGACTTATGAGATTCTTTAATAATATCAAACAAATCGTCCATGCAAGCTAATATTTTGCCAGATTTTTTACTTAGAATAATATATTGTGCATCAACTCATTGTAAATCAAAATGCTTAATGAAATAATAATCAGATTTTTGGGCACTTGATGGTCTATTGGCACGTAAGGTTATTAACCTCTCCACAACACTTTTATAGCTACTTTTACTGTAAAGTTTGGAATTATTTGCTTCCTTATTATAAAGATCTAATAAAGAGGCGTTAGTTGGGTTGGGTTCGTTGGTTAGTTTATAAACTAGCCAAAGCTTTGGCTATTTTGTGTTACTAGATATTATGGATTATATATTAGCCAGGTTGCCTTGGATAGTTCGTAAACTAACCAGCTATTTTGGTTTTCTTAATAATTTCAAGTAAATTAGCCAAGGCTGTTGGTTAGTTTGCAAAATAGCTGCTATTTTAGTGGAAATTGTGTTTTCTATCAAAATAGCCAATGGTTTGCTTAGTTTATAAACTATCCAAATTTGCATATTAGCCGTAACATATACACTACCTATAACCATAATAATACAGATAAAAGATATAACCAGAAACAGAACAAACATCTGAACAATAATTATTAATAAATATATTTTTGACGCAGGGAGAAACTTTTAGCGGTGTGGTTAAAGTAGTTGTTAAAAGAATTTAAATGCTAAAATTGTTATTCATTCCCTAAAAGTATTTATCAGATAAGATATAATAACAGGATCAGTGAATAATTTGCTTGTCATGTTGTGGCACTGTAAGTGCACCCTGTCTACGCAAATTCAAATTATAAACATCGGTTTTAAATACAATCGTTTCCTGTCTGAAAAACACTTGAGATAAGAAAATCATCCTTCTTTGTATAAATACGCAACCGAGATAATATTTGTTATTAGTTAGTTTTTAGCAATAAAATGGTATTTATAGTATTATTACTGATTATAGTTCAGACTGTGGTAAGTTACTGGGTACTTTTTGTACAGGGCATTTAACCTAAAAAGATCATTTGATCATTATTAAAGTATGTAAAAAATGTGCGAATTTGTGAATGAACACCCTATAATTATCTATTCTTAAAATACTAGACTTGTAACGATGTTCATTATTTACTTGGCTGCGCGCTGTATTATTTTGTCGGACGTCAAACAAGATTCCTTAAGATACTGCAGCTGTACCCTTTGACGAGTTATGTTCCTTCACAAAATAAGTGTTCGGCCATGGACAAAAAGACATAAGGGCACGGAATAAGTTCACATTCCTTAAAGCTACAACAAAACAGAGTTTAAGTTTCACTGTCAGCAAATTTTATTTTTGTGTGATGCTCAGCTATGGGGCTGAGATAGAAACAACAATACCTGCGGAAAACAATTTACTGGGGGTTCGGACTGGTGAGCCGGAGACTTTCTCAAGAACATGTTTTGCTTTTAACCGGTTGATAGTAGAAAAGAATACCACGTCCGTATTTCGTTTTCATCCATGTGTCAGCAGTTCCGCCAGCCTCGCGACAGAATATTCATCATCATAACTTTTATTTTTATAATTTTTTAGGTCATATCTCAATGGTCGTGTCCTTCGACTTACTGTGTATTATATAGTTACATTTTTTGAAGTTATTATGATTTGTTTATCAGTCGTTCATGGGAAATTCCTCCAATGGGTTATTTTCTGTTCTTTTTTCTACTGTAGTAGTATCGCCAAAGGGCATATAATGGCGCCTTGCCTACAACCTTCTCAGCAGTTTTGCTACTTTTCATACCTTCATGTCGTAGCACCCATATTGTTTTTTTGCCAGTTTATTAAGGGTCGGCCGATACTACTAAAGTTTTAACTAGAAGGCACATAGCTGCCTGGGCTCTCCGATAGGATATATACAGGGTGTTCTCAAAGTTGAGGCGTTTATTTTAACAGGTTGTAGAACTCATAAAAATAAAGCATTTGACCAAAAATCGCCTATATAAAAGTTGCAAAATAATGGAGATATTAATAAATTTCAAAAAGGTAAAAACTTAAAAAAATTAAATAAGGTCCTGGTATCGTCGACTTCCCCACACGTCGAGCGCCCAGTTCCTTATGGCGGTGTAAATACCCCATCTGCCGTTGCTCGCCTCTCGCTTAACCCTTAACGTACCGTGACTCAAAAAGTACCATAAAATACCATGGGGGGTCCTTCAGGGACCCCACAAAAATACATATTTAAAGTATAATATAAGATATGTATTTTCAAAAGTAGCTAAAAATATCATTTTTAAAACACATTTATTTAGTTTAAATACGTCAAATAAAATATAAAATACAAAACTTAAACTTATACTGAAAATAACAGAACAACAAGAATATGTTTAAAGATATAAAAAAAATAATCAAGCAGTTTCATTAGTCGAACAGTTTGTACATAGAATATTTATTATTTTTACTCTGTGTATGTCACAAATGAACTTCTTACAAAAATTGCAAACTGTATTTACTTTCTTATCGTTACGCCGGGGACACTGGTAACATCTTGCCCTTTTCCTAGCTGGCGTAGTTGCTGGAGCCGCTTGTTCATCTGTAGAAGGTATAACTATACCACAGTCCCTTAGAGCCGATACTACACGCAACTTATGTTTATATTTGGCTCTGGTTTCCATATTTTTACGAGCAAGCTCATCACCAAGCTGAAGTAAGAAAAAACGTCGTCGCCATTTGAAAGTACGTGCACCATCCTGTTTTTCTTCGGTATGTACGAAACCATAGTTAGATCTTTGGTAAAGGCAAACATTGAGGATTCAACAGGTCTTCCTTTTAGACTAAGTTGTGCTGGGGTATCTGGTTTATTTTTCCTTACGGTACCAAGTAGAGTAAGTTTTTTCGTGAGCAGATAATTTGCAAGTGAAACACTTGTAAAAAAGTTGTCGGTGGTAATCCCACGCCAACTCTCATGATAAGGTATTGCCAAATCTTTTACAACCCGAAAGCCTTGATTCCGCTCTGTCACACCATCTACTGATTTTCCCGTATAAACTTGAAGGTTGCACAAATATGATGTTTTTACGTCAGCAGCTGCCCAAATTTTTATGCCATAACGCCCTGGTTTCGATTTTATATACTGCCTGAATGGGCACTTGCCTCGGAAACATACCAGTTGCTCATCAATTGTTATGTGTTCGTATGGTTCAAAGGCATTTCTACAGTTGGATACAAACATTTCCCATATTTCGCTTATGGCAGCTACTTTATTCTGTTCTCTTCGCGCAGGTCTGGTCAATTTGTCATCGAAGCGTAGAAATGTAGAAATGTCTGCAAATCTATTACGGGACATAGCAGCAGTAAAGAATGCGCGCCTTATAGATGCATCCGAAGACCACATTTCCTGTATGGATTCTTTTCTACATCTTAGTGCACCCGCTTTTATCAAAATGCCGAAGAAGCTGTCCAATTCATCCATCTCTAGTACCTTCCACTCTTTTTGCTTCTGGGGAAATTTAGTATTCCACTCATTATAACATCCAAGAGCCACTTCATTGGTATGTTGAAGTATAATGTTTTTCATTTCCGTTGTCAGAAGAAGGTTGAAAAAGTCCATAATTGTACTTGCGGCTCTACTGTATTGCGTAAGACCGGGACGTGCATTTATTATATTCCTTTGCAATCTTCTAGATCTTACCAACGGACGACTTTCCCATGACATGCCAGACTTTGCGATGTATTTTGGACCAAAGGCAGCACTTACCTCGATCTCGATAGGCTCTGCATCAGACTCTTCTTCACTGTTGATTTCCACACTATCTTCCGTTTCAGACACGGATTCCAAGAAATTGTGATCATGTTCGCTGTCGTCTTCACTTTCATATGCGTCTTCTAAATCAGATTCGTCTAAATTTAGATTTTCAGCCAGTTCTTCTTGCTCTTTTTGCGTCAAAGGTCGTGTTTGGTCTCGCCGACTTTTGAAACCCATTTTTGATGAAAACTGAAAGTTAAATAAAACAAGAATTAAATTTAGCCTAGAAAAAATTTAGCTATCGTAAACATCCATGAGGGGTCCCTGCGCGACCCCACTTACCTAAATCTACTTTAACTCGACCCGAACACACCAAAACTCTGCGCGATACTAACGACGACAGCAGAATAGCGTTTTCTACGAATACCTAAAAGCAGTGTTGCCAAAATGTTCAAATGCCAAAAGTATTACAGGAAATCTGCGTCTGGGGTCCCAGAGGGACCCCGCACGGTATGTTAAGGGTTAAGCCCGTCGCGACATCGTTCATTGTGGTGTGGTTCACAAATGATCAGGACCGTAATGGGATGAATTTATTGGTGGGTTTCTTTATCTCCGTTATTTTTCAACTTTTATATAGACAATTTTTGGTCAAATGGTTTATTTTTACGAGTTCTATAGCCTGTTAAAATAAATGCCTCAACTTTGAGAACACCCTTATACAGGGTGTTTCAGAAAACATGTGCCATCGCTTAAAGGGAGATTCCTTGTAAGAAACTAAGGTAAAAAGTTCATATAAACATGGGTCCGCAGATGCTTCGTTTCAAAGATACAGTTTTTAATTTTTTTCAGTTTTTCCAAAATATTTTCAAAATGGCTTCGTCAATTTTGATGAAATTTACGTTGTGTAAAGTACTTAAATTAAGCATAATTCTGACCATGAAAAGACTTTGACAGGTCCTCCAGGGGCGTACATATGAGCAGACGGTACAATATTTTTCCAGTAAAAACATGTACGCCACTGATTTCCTCACATTTTCGTATATCGGTCAACTAGTATGTTAAATTCTTAACAAAACTTGTCTCTTCATATTTTTTCAATTTTCATTTCGTTTAGGAGATAAATGTAATTTTATTAACCGGCTTACTGGTTTAGTTTTCCCAACCATCGGTTTTAACATGTAAAGACCATTTAAAAATTGAACGTCCTGTATCTTTGAAACAAAGCATCTGCGGACCCATGTTCATAAGAACTTTGTGCCTTAATTTCTTTCAAAGAATCTCCCTTTAAGCGATAGCACATGTTTTTTTAAAACACCCTATATATATATATATATATATATATATATATATATATATATATATATATATATATATATATATATATATATATATATATATATATATATATATATATATATATATATATATATATGTATATATATATATATATATATATATATATATATATATATATATATATATATATATGTATATATATATATATATATATATATATATATATATATATATATATATATATATATATATATATATATATATATATATATATATGTATATATATATATATATATATATATATATAGCCATTTTTATGGTTTGATAAAACATGTAACTGCACGACGCGACGATCAAATAATATATCCAGTTTGCCATGACAAAATTGAATAATAATAATGGGTGGCTGTAAACAGTGCGCCACAGACCAGAACAATAATATTAAAGTTTTTTTTTTGTCAAATTATAAAATATAGTTATATCTAATAACCCTTTGGATTTATTGCATTTTGTCGTCATTTTTACTTAGTCCAATGTTAGATTTAATATTAAACTAGCAATAATATTTTTACCTAGATGTTTATTGAAATAAAACAAGAAAATAATATAACAATTAATAACTGTAAATCCCAATTTAGTGACCAACTACGTTTTCAAAATATCCACCTTGGGCATCTCTGCACAGTCTTACCCGGTAAACGTTCTGTTCTACTACATTTCTGAGTATTTTCGGGGTGATATTTGCAAAAGCTTCCCGTATTATGTTTTTGAAAATTTTCAGTGTTACTGGGGGCGTAATGTAGATATGGTTCTTAATATTACCCCATAAAAAAATCAAGTGAGGTGAGGTCCGGTGAACGAGGTGGTCATTGTATTGGCCCATGGGTGGCAATGACGCGAGCCCTAAATTTCTCCTCCATATAATTTCTTACTATATGGGCATTATGGGGTGAAGCCCCATTCTGCTGAAAATACATTTGTCGTGTTATCGCCAGGGGTAGATCATCCAAATTGCTCTTGAAAATTTCCCTTCCTATGTTGATTTTCCAACGACCAGTATCTTGTATTTTATCTGTTGAACATACCGTTATTGGTAAACCTGGATTCATCCGATTGCACTATTGAAGACGCTGAATCATTGTTATTATTGTTGTTGTTTAAAGACCAGTTGCAGTATTCCAATCTTCTACCAAATCTTTTGTTGTTTTAAGGTGATCACTAAGATGTCCTGAATTCAGCTTTGATCTTTGGATAACTACATAGTTATGTAGCCCATTTTATATGATTAAATTCAGTGGAAAAAGATCCAGCATTGTCTTAAGAGCTGAAAATGAACATTTTCACGTTATTTCAAAACAGATAACATTGTCAGCTTCTGTTGTTTGCAGTTGTGGGCAACGGCAACCCTTAACTGTCCTTATCGTAGCAGCTGCTTCTCTTATCGATGAGCTATATTGGCAACTGTGTAGCATGAAGTTAATCCATTCTATTGTTGAGGCCTCTGCGTATTGCAGCTCTTTGTTCATAGAAGGTCTCATCGAACACACTGTCTATGTCTATGAAGGTACACAGTGCTATTTTTTGAACTAAATGTTTTTTAATATATATATTAGCTATTGTACACTAAAGTTAATTTTGCAGCCTGAGAAGCGAATTGTTTTAGATATAGAATTAGACTAAATCTTTGGCTTATCCAGACCACGTATTATGACACTGGTCTACAAATTCTCACATTGAAAAAGTATTCATTGAATGAAGTAACTTTTTTTATTCATTTTTACGTGCTAAACATCATAATAATAAAAATATTTCAAAATTAGTTTTAGTTTTGTAGAAAAATATAATCCATTTTTTTTTGCAAAAATTAACACAAATTATACATTTTTTACTCATTTGCGAAATGGCTTCTTTTTTTAGAAACACCCTGGCCTTTTCCAAATATATGAGTTGTCAAGCAGAAATAACAATCAGTTATGTGATTTGTCGGTTCCCGCCACTGCATTGGCACTGCGAAACGAAATGATGGTTTTTTGCCGCTCAGCCAATTTCTCAAACCTGTAGCACAGGGATTGCCGCAGGAATGTGGGATCCAGCTTTTATCCTAGTGTTTTACTTTATCGTTAAAGTAGTAATAATAGGCTTTTTGTATTGTAGGCGATATAGAACACTTTTGTTTACTAAATATCGCGTCACCACAAATGTAACAAAAATTATCGGGATTATTCACACATTTTCGCGACATTTTGCTATAAAATGTATTAAAACGTATACTTTTATTTTTATTACGTAGTGATACTAAATGGCTCAGAATAGAGCACTAAAACACAATATTTTCAACGTTTGCTGTCAACAAACTAAGTGAACATCAACATTAGCTGGTAGAATAGCATTCTTATCTTTATCGCTTCGAATCGTAAAAACTTAAACTAATAATAACTTTTCCTTCTCATCGCTTATTCCGCATAAGAGGACGAGAAAAAATTAGTTTAAATTATTTCGAATGCTTTTACACTGTAGACTAGTGTAATCAGCCTTCTAAATAATCGAACCTTAAAGTTTCTCTGGTTTCGTGGGAGCGACTAGCTTTAAACATAAATTTAAGGTGGAGTAGCAGCTCAGCCATGCCCTGTTGTAGTAAGATTGGAAAAATTTTGCTCTCAACCCAAGGGTATATGGTTTAAAGTGCTTCGTATCTAAAAAATTCCCTATCCGCATCCGTAACCGATATGTTATATCCCTCATAGCCCTTAAAGTTATTTATCGCCCATATTGTCTGTTGTAAAAATTTTGCTTGTCAGGTTTCTTCTTTTTTCCTTGTCTTTAATAACGGTAGACCTGAGAAAGTATGTTTATGCAGAATACTTGTTGGCTCGGTGGTCTCAGATTTTTTTTGTAATAAAATCGATTCAAGTTGAATGTTTTTTCGACACTCTTTAAATTGCTGAGGTCAATTTATCTACCCCCTGGCAAAAAGACTACCATGCTTTTCTTTCAGATCTTTCTCACTGATTGATTTTGCTCGCTTTTTCAAAAGCTATAAATTTTTTTTATTTTAATGCTTGCCCTTTTTCTAGCTCTCGGCACCAATACCTGAAGATCTTGTAGTCTTATTACCCGATGGCCAAGTTCAAGGTATAACTTACACATCAGAGAACAACAAAACTTACTATGGCTTTCAAGGGATACCTTATGCTACGCCACCACTAGGCATTTTAAGATTTGAGGCAAGCATAAACATTTACATGTATAATACTAACATATGTGTGTATTGTGTATTGTGTATAGCTAAGTTAATTTTCACCACATGACTTTTTAGGCGCCGCAGAAAGTAAAACCTTGGACTGGAGTTTGGGATGGAACCAAAGATGCCAAAGCATGTTTATCCGCTGACAATAGTGATTTCAAAGACTTGGAAAGTGAAGACTGCTTATTTGTCAGTGTGTACGTTCCTTCAGTAAAGGTATGATAACATATGATAAATATTATAGAACAGTTAACGATACCTGAACGTTATTTATTGATATCACTCCTTTGAAGTAGAACTTAACTAGTGCTGGTATAAGAAGAAACAGTACTTCGTAGGGTGTTAAAAGCCATATCACAACCAGACCAGAATTTAAAAGAGTAAAGGGGATTTGTTACTAGAATTAAAAAATATTGTTAGTTGTATGTAGTCCCATATTACTAGTCAATCAACACATACTCTGATCAAATACGTTAACTCTACGTTAATACGCAACTTGGAGAAAACGTCCATAAAATATTTTTATGAACTACATAAGTTTAAAATATCCAGAGCATACACATTCTGTGAAGTACTTCTGTCATGTTTTGGCCTTTGTATACACAAACCTAATTTTATTAATTTTTCAACATGGTACTATATATTTGTATTTGTGGCAGTGGTTGTCAACTTGCTGCCTTCTAGCTTGCCTCCAGGAGTACGTGCCCCCTTTTTCCCCCATCCCATAGATCCAGGCCTAACCTGGATAATGTATTGTGGTGCTTCCTAAGATCTAATTTACAGTAATTATGAATTACAAGTAATGGTTGTTTAATGTTTCCAGACCGCTCAGAAACTACCAGTAATGCTTTGGATTTACGGAGGAAAATTTCAAATTGGCAATTCTCGCAAAGCACAATATGATCCAGAATTCTTAGTTGAAGAAGACGTAATTGTTGTACAGTTCAACTATAGGTTGGGAGCATTTGGATTACTGTCTACAGGAGATTCGGCGATTGTGGGCAATGCAGGCCTCAAGGATCAAGCCCTAGCAATTAAATGGACACATGACAATATCGAGTACTTTGGAGGTGATCCGGCTAAAATTACGATTTTTGGCGAGAGTGCTGGTGGAGTGTCTGTAGGTCTTCAGCTACTTAACAAAAAAGTGACAGGTACTTATGCAACAAAAATAGCAGTTTATGAGCAAATGCACGCATACAGCAAATATTTGAAAATACAAGGAGTAATAAACAAAATGGGCAAAATGGTCAAGTGTAAGCTATACTTGCACAACTAGTGTTCCGTACCATCAGTTAACCTTAACCTGAGCAACTACTATGCTATACTATACTTTTTCTATGACTGCAGATGTAACAATTACATACAATAATATGTATGAAAGTTTTTTTTACAAAATGAATAAACATAAATACGAAACACATAATCCCTAAGCTAAAGTTAATTAATTTTTAAGCCTTGTTATAGCAATCCATAATAAACGCTGATGGCTAACTGCTTTTTACATTTTAGGTTTATTTAGAGCAGCAATTGTTCAGAGTGGCTCAGCTGTAAATAATTGGACAATTGATCAAAATCCCAAAGCTTACGCTGACTTATTAGCGACTGAACTAGGTGGTGAAATTTACTTGAACGACACACAGCAGCTTAAAAAGTTTTTACAAGGAATATCAGCTGAGGAATTATTAAATGCAGCTAATTTGTTGACACCTAGAAATGAAAAGGTATAGTATCAAATTTGTTTTGTAGTTGTATAGTTTATTTAGAGGCTGTCGGCGGAAAACCGGCCTAATCACAAATTGTAAGTTTTGAGTAATTTAACAAAGAAAAATATGACACAACCTGTGCAGTCTTGTAAAAAGAAAAAAACCCTTAATACCACAAAAAACACAACAAATTTCTTTTTGTGATGTGCAATGGCCTGCAATATCAACTTGCGGCAAACCGGCCTATCACACAGAGCATGTGGCTTAGGCCTATATGCATCTTATCGATGTTTAAATGGTTTAAATGCAAAACGATTCTAGTGGCGCCATCTTTTAGACAATAGTAAGAGGTTGAATAAGCCGCTTTGCCTTTAATAGAATATACATTAATCTTTGGAATAGGCCTATAAACCAAAAATTCAGTTTTTTTCGGTAAGGCCGTTCATCCGCTAATAGCCTTAATTTGACCTTGTTTTAAATTTTTATTAATTATATTTTTTATTTTTGTAGGAATTACACGCAGCTTCTCCTAAAGTAAGTATTTTTTATTTCTTTTTCAATTTTTAGTTAAAATATATAAAAAACAATTTCACGAAACATTAGTTATTAGAGTTAATTTACTTTTCCGACGACCACCTATGAAAGTGAGAAAAAAAGCACGGTTAACTTGGCTAGAAAGTGCCTTATATCACACGTGTGTTGAAAAGTACTTTTCAACACTTGTGTTGAAAAGTACTTGTCAACATGACGTTTGAACAGATGGTGCCAATTTCATTTTTTTTATTTACAACACTAGTGTTGAAATGATTTTCAGCACACGTGTTGAAAGTGGGGGTATTAAATAAAGACAGAAATTGGGGTTTTTTGGTAAATATTTTTGTGGTCGTAGGAAAAATATTGTACATTACTCGTGTGAAAGTAATTTTTGCAACACTTGTTATGTAATATACTATTACCTACGACTTTAATACACTTCATTTCAGAATCAACCGTGGCCTGTAATAGAAGTCGAAAATAAAGAAGCTGTTCTTACCGAATCTCCTTACGAGTTGCTTGACTCTGGTAGATTTAATCAAGTTCCAATAATAATAGGAGTATGCGCAAATGAAGCCATAATGATTTTACAGGGTAAGCAGAATGCTCAGTTAATTGACTTAATAATTTTCTGTAGGTACGTAAATGGGGATAGTTCTGTTTAAGACATACATAATAATTAAAATTTAAAATAAAAATTATAACACAGGATATAAGCATTTAACAATACTGTTCAGTTTTGCACTTAAACGTTGTTATTTTGTATTTAAAATTTATTGTCGTTTATTTTAGTTTTTATTTTAATTGAAAATTCAAGTTGTAACTTAAAAAATATTTTCTGTTTGCTTTCTATTTTGTGCACTGTAAGTTTTCCTATTTTTTATTTTTTTGCATTTATAATTAAAAATTTCATTTCTCATTTAAACCTTAAATTTTAGTTATTGATTAATTGCAAAATCTTTATTTACAAATAAACTTAAAGTTCAAATAAAAGGCGATAGCGCGAAAAAAATTCGGTGCATGATATCAAATCAACCAGGTGACTTTTTTGAACGTTCTCATCACTGAACTCTGATGCGCGCCGTTAAACAGTACTCGGGTACGTACGTGTAGTGCCCAACGTAAGAACATTTTAATCGTTCCTTTTGTCGCCACGGGGGCCCCCATATGAAGAATAACTGCTAGCCATTGATGTCATCTTTACGTTTCAATAGTATAAATCACTGGTCGCCAAATTTCTCTCTCTTATAATGTTAAATTAATAACAATTATTTTTGCCAACCATCAATATTTACCCGGGCTTTGTTTAAGTTAGGCTTTAAAACATCGAAAAAAGAGAAATAGTTTACTCAGCTTTACCAAACCATAGAGCTAACACAACAAATATCATGATGTATAATTCACTACAGGGCTGGAAATTGCACAAGAAGTGGCACTAGGATTTGATACCTATCCTGACACGCTTATTCCATCGGATCTTCGTCAAAATTCCAGTGACAATGATGCCGTTATCAGAGCAATACAAAATTTATATCTTCAAGAAGGGGAGACATTTTCGAGTAATTTGGTGTCTTTAACAAGTGTAAGTTTGCTTAAAGATGGGATAGGGCATATACACCTCTGTATTGATCATTGTGCTGTCGATTCTCTAGGCAGAATTAAACAGAATTTATACAGAATGTCAGTTGTTGCATATAATTTTCTAACAATGTTATTACTTTTTTAGTATCTTTCCGAAAATATGTTCATCAAAGGAACTATTAAACATGCTGAACTGGCGTCTAAATATGTACCTGTTTATTTTTATCAATTTGCTTATTATGGAAGGGCCGCATTCCCATTTTTCATCCCTGGTAAGTAAAGTTGTTAGTACACATTTTTAAAACTGTTCATTAATATTGAAGCTTTTCAATCTCTGAGCTTTTCACCCATATAACAATTATTTTTGGACATGAGCATTGTGTATATTTATATTTATATGTATATATATATATATATATATATATATATATATATATATATATATATATATATATATATATATATATATATATATATATATATATATATATATATGGGCAGATCCATTACTTTTCGACGAAAGTGTGCGCGCTTAGGTCAGCAGGTCAGCGATTTTGATGCTGATTTTTTCCTCGAAAGTACATAAGAAAAGGAGATGATCCTGAAAATTTGAGCCCGATACGATCAAATCCGGCCGCTGGAGAATTTTTTGAAATTTGAAAAAAGTCAATTTTTTAGTAATTTTCAAAAATTTGTATCTCGGCTTCTATATAACTTAGAGATTCCGTTCAAACGGCATTCTTCTCTGTGAACCCTCTACTTTCAAGAAAAAAATATGTATTTGCTATAAACTCATATCCGGCTTAGCTGGGTTCTGAAAATTTGAAGCAAATCGAAGTTCCGAGAAAAATGTAACAGCTATCTGAAAATAGCGATTTTTGAAAAATCGATCGGCTTTGGATGGGCGTATAATAACGAAATCGAAGCAATTAGGGAAAAGTAGGGCAAGTATCAACAGAATACACCTACACGAAAAATATCAGCTGTCATATAACCCTCTAATTTGAAAACTGTAGATTTGAGAGCATTTTAAAAACATGTAAAATTTTGCTAATACAGTGGTTCAGTTGGAAGCTCCCAGCTAAGCCGGATATGAGTTTATAGCAAATACATATTTTTTTCTTGAAAGTAGAGGGTTCACAGAGGAGAATGCCGTTTGAACGGAATCTCTAAGTTATATAGAAGCGGAGATACAAATTTTGAAAATTACTAAAAAATTGACTTATTTCAAATTTCAAAAAATTCTTCAGCGGCCGGATTTGATCTTATCGGGCTCAAATTTTCAGGATCATCTCCTTTTCTTATGTACTTTCGAGGAAAAAATCAGCATCAAAATCGCTGACCTAAGCGCGCACACTTTCGTCGAAAAGTAATGGATCTGCCCATATATATATATATATATATATATATATATATATATATATATATATATATATATATATATATATATATATATATATATATATATATATATATATATATTGGGTGGACACAAAAGGTTGCACCGAATGGAAAGAAAATGTATTTGATATTTCTCAGACAATTTTATTCTTGAGAAAAGTTAATACGAGTACTTGTCCCGAAACCTCTAAATAGATGACAATTTTTGTAACAATATATATATATATATATATATATATATATATATATATATATATATATATATACATATATATATATATATATATATATATATATATATATATATATATATATATATATATATATATATATATATATATATATATCGTCAGTGATAACCATACCAGACGATAAAAATGTTTTCATAATTCGGTTTGACCTAGATTAATGCTTTTTTCTAGAGAATTACATTTCAAAAAGGAAAGAAATTATAGGAAATTGTTGTTTCTATGCATCTTAATTTTATTTTAAAATATAATTAAGATAGGAGATATTGTTACTACAAATATGGAAGTTAGGAGGTATTAAACAGAAACTGTTGAATACTTAAATCAAGAATTTATTTTAATAATATTATAAAAAAACAAATTGTTTTCTAAAAAATATAAGAAAAATATCATAACAAACTAAAACTGTTTAGTACTTTCCCCAAGATAAATCAAAACCTATACAATGACCAACCTTGTTCCCTAAGCAAACAAAAAAAAAGTAACAAGCTAATCATCTTTATGATATGGAAGATTATCATAGTAAAACCCACAGTCTTTTGGAATAACACTTTTTAATGCTTGCAAGTGCAACCACTTTTCTTAATTGGTAATTGTGAAGTATGAGCTTGAGGGTATAGTAAAATAGGATCTATAGCCTTTTTTCTAAGAGGCAAAGGATCCCAGTTCTTGCTGAAATCTAATTTGAACTGTAAAATATTATTAGAATACTTCAGAGCAACAATTTCTGTGACTGTTGGATCCGATGATTTTTTCCGGGTCTTATAGATGTATACTGAAAATTTTCCACGTTGGAATAATCTTTAAAAAAGTCATACTCCAATTTTATAGCTTTATACGGCTCCGGGTGTTTTCGCGCTTCTTCTGTTGACTTTAGATAATCGTTTGGCAAATGAATTTTGCGATTTTTTAATTTCCTTTCTATGCAGCTGTGAACTGAATCTACCTCCATTTGTGAGTGGCCTTTTTCTAGAAATTTTTGTATGATAGTTATATTATGAACAGTTGAGAAATTAAGAAGGACATTAGCCATGACAACATTCCTATTTTGGAACGTGCAACCATCGCTATAGATTACAATAGGAAGATTTAGTTGTAAACAGTTTTTTGTAATATAATCTAAAAGACAAGATACAAAGGTAGAAGCATTTAAGTTTGTGTCAATTTCTGTAAACCAGTAACAAGCTACTTTATGATTTTCAACATTATAAATTGTGAAGTTATGACAAGCTAATTTAGTTTTAAAATAAATTGAAGTGGCATTTAAATAGGGAGCTACTTTAACAGCCTGTAAATCCATCGTCAGTAAAATGCATTTCTTTTCTTTAGCTGTTTTAACGTCATTTTCTTTATCTTTACGAACTTTCTCTTTTTTTTTCTATGTGATATTTCCATTGCTCTTCCGATACATTCCCATGTTCATACTGAATACAAATATCACAACGGTCTTTTTTTGGTGAAAACAAACTCAAATTGTTTTCTTTAAATGTTTTTTCGAACACATACCTTCCCAAGCAAAGGTGTAATACCATCTTTTTGACATTTTTCTAAATAATTATCAAAAAGCTGCTTTATAGATGTAAAATGTTCTTCTAGATAAAGCTTGTTTGTGTTTTTTCTTACGTAGTGGGAGGGTTGTTTAGGTAATTCTTCAAAAAAATTATTTAAAAATTTATTTTGTGCACTAAACTGTTTAACACGATAATTTCTACATTTCCTTTTTTCGTTTTGCTGTCGTTTTTCTTCTGTCATACCATTGATACTGTGTTTCACCCACGTTTGAACAGTAAAAGGTCGAAGGCCCAAAGTGCTTAAAAAGAACTGTCTGCATACAGGCACTTTTTTTTGTCCATTGCTTAACATGTACTTGAAACTTCCTTCTCTACGGGATATTTCATTTTGAGTAGCAGTTTTCTTCTGGGTGTCTGCTCTTGAGACATGAGAACAAACGAAAATTTTCTTTTGATCCCAACTTAATGAAGACCAGAATTGCTCGAAAAGCTCTTTCCTTTTTTCCTCGGAAAATGTCTGACATTCTCTTTTGGAGGATCTCCTGCAAAAAGGCGAATTGCATGCCTCTCCCATTTTCCTTTCAGGTCTTAAGCTATCTTGTTTAACTTTTCCATCTCTACTTCTATTGTACCCCAAATACTTCTTTCCTTTTTCACGCAATTTTTCATTTATGTACTTTTTCCACTGTGTTTGATCGGTTGTCTTCTTTCTTTTACGACCTTCTTCCATATTTCCATACGCAGGCTGCTCACACTCAGTTTTACGCAAATTGATATCCTGGTTTTCTTCAGAATCACTACTGGAACTGGATTCTTTTTCAAGCTGTTCTGGCGAATAAAGAGACCCATTAGAAGAGCAACTTTTAGAGTCACTATTGTCCTTTGTTTTTCTTCTAGAATAACAAGTACTTGATATGCCTGAAGTGGAAGGAATTTCTTCTGTCACATTTTCAAAGTTTAAATCTGAGGATATATTTTTACTAGGGTCGTTGGTGCATTGATAACTACTTTCCAGTATACTAAGGTCAGAAACTTCATTATTGCGAGTATTATCATCAGAAAGTAATAATTCATCTTCAAAAATAATCGGAATGTGGTCTATATTTATTGCGGGGTGATTTTGTTGTTCTGGTTCAATATTATTGTGTGTATTATTACAAGCTAGTTAAAAAATCTTCAAAGTACGTGAACTCATGGTGAAGATATTCTGAAAAGAAAACCTCCTATGTACCTACTATTTCATTAAACTTCTTTTTAATACCTCCTATCTACATACACACATTAAATAGACTACAGAAAAATGTGAAATTTTGGAAAATAAATAATTTTTGACTAAAACATAACGTATACAAATATACAGCTTGTGTCGTAAAAGAAAAATTAAATAAGAAAAATCACAAGATAACATAAAAAATTACTTACCGGCTTTTCGATAAATAAAAGTACACCAATCTAAATGTTGAGACAGCTTTAACCACTTTATTATTTTATTCTTGTATGTACAAAACTTGAAACAACAATTCTTTTTTATCTTTTTGCAAAAAAAAAAATGCTAAAAACGAACATAAGTAAGAGCGGGAACTACTCAGTTGCACATACGTTGAAGATAGGCGGTATTAGCTCTATATCAAGTAGTGTAAACAGATAGGAGGTATTGTTTTTAAGAAGAGACTTGACGGCGCGGCAATATTTGCGAGTTAGGAGGTGTTTAGGAACATGTGCAGTAACGTTAAGAATAATTTGGCGCCATAACCAAATTTTGACTGTTTTGGAAGATAGGAGGTATTGTCACATCACTGACGATATATATATATATATATATATATATATATATATATATATATATATATATATATAAACCCTTTATATATATATATGGATATATATAAGAGAAATAATGAATATTATATTATTATTTGCATTTTTTATTAATAGGAGCCGAAAAAGCTTCACACACAGCAGAACTTCCATTTTTATTTAAAAATCCATTATTGTCTCCAATAAAATCAGATGCAACCGATTTGTTAGTTCAGAATAGAATAGTTAAGCTGTGGACGAATTTCGCCAAATTCTTGTAAGTATCCCTCACAAAAAAAATTCGAAAAACAATATAAACCTATTAAGAGTCTCTTCGTAATAAAAAGATCTGTGAGTTTACTGCTAATATAATCTATAATATGTATTTATATTATTTCTTTATATAATATATTTCTAAGGAATATAACTAAATTTTAAAACCAGTCTGGGTTTATGGCATTTAGCTATGGGGCTGTGCCAAGGCGAGCCACATCAAACGCATCCAAACCTTCCAGAATAAAGTTCCGAAACATAGATAATGCACCGTGGTACATACGTAATAGAGGTCGTGATCACGTTATACTCTGCCATCTTGAATTAAAAGTTTGTTCCTAATCTGAATAAGTACTTCACCTACAAAAACGGCTGCAGATTTTTGTCAGACGATTTATTTCAACATCATTGCCTTCTATTTGAAATATTTGTATCAACAACGTAATGTTTTGATTGAAATACTCGTCCTTTACCAGCTTGTTCAAGATATCAACCAGTTGTCTTTTAGTCAAAATGGCCATTTCCTATGCACCTGAAAACAAATGATTATTAGATTAAATAAACAATATATCCTCCAGTAGCAACCCATAGCCCAATATTAACACCTTCTTTCACATTATTTACTTATTTTAATGATTTTACGACCACATTGTTACTATAACAATACATTGTTACAATAACAGGTAAATTTTGCGAAAGGGAAAAGTAATATGTACCTACCTAAATAATGAACATGTTTTAAACCTTTTAATATATACATATTATATCAAAAATCATTTATAATTTTCTTAATCAGAAGAGTTGCTAATACCATTGGGTGCGTTAAATATTTACCGCACTACGCTCATTAGTTTGTTATTTGAATACTCTACTTAAAACAAGTCTTGCTTATATCACTATTTTAAAAAAGAATGTATTTGTATTCATATTTATTTTTAAAATTCCCTAGTTTTTTCGTTACACTACTGACAACAAAAAATTATCAAAAAGTGGACAACTTTTTGGTAAAAAAACGTTTAATTAATAAAAGTTAACCATATAGTAATATACTCTAAGTATATATTTTGAATAACTTTAACACTTAACATAGCCGAAAATACGTATTTTCCTATTTCTACTAATCTGACAGTCGCTTACATATAGCTCTATTTCTGTCAGAGTTGCAGATGGTGGCAAAACTTCTTTTAATATAATACTGCATATCTTAGAGCACATATCTACATATTTTTCGCAGTGAGGTCTCCTGGTTTTTTTTATAGATCAACCTTAAGTTTGGTTATCGCTTTAAAATAATACTATTGGACACCAATCCATAAGATTGAAGACATATTATTATGTTATCTAATAAATGTAAGCTGATGCCAATATCGTTACTATTCCAATATAAAGTACTTACCTTTAAGATGTTTCTGGTACAAAAATATATCACACTCTTAGACAAACACAGGTTAATCGCAAAACTTTGACGAAAACTACAGTTCTATCACGGTCAAGCATAAAAATTAAACTACCACAAGTTTGCGTCTCTGTTGCTGACCCAAATGTTGATATAATGACCTGAAATTCTAGGTAAATGTAGGTGGATATTTGCCTAAACTACCTGTAAAATATGACGCTTTTATATCAACTTTGAAAAAATACCATTTATTTCCGATTTTATAATTATTCGGACCACAGTGGGTCTATGTACCGAGCCGTCCGTCCGTGACGAAAATGTATATACGTTATGTTGTCGTCGCTTCTGATATTTACAGTTTTTCAATTTTTTTTTCTAAAACGGTCAGAGAGGGAGCAATCGAATTTTCTGGGTTAATAAAGCGATAGTGCGACTAGCTTCGGTAAAACATTTAGTCATGCAGGGTATATGGTTTCGGAGCTATTTAACGACAAAGTCGAAATTTACGAGGTTTCATATGAAATCGATTACAGGTCGCAGAATTAAATCGAATTAAATTTTCGGAGGTTGTAGAGGACCGGGAAGCATATCCGTATCGGACGTCGCGTATTGCAAAGTCGGAAGCTATCGAATTGAGCCGATGGAGATGCGTAACGGACGCGCGACATCGCATTTGTGGATGCATTATCGCGCGTCCGATAAGGTAACAGTTGACGCCTGCCTGCATAACATGACGTCATTCTTCAGACCTATTCTGTCTTCTTTACAAAGTTGTGCAAAGTGTTAAATAATTATTGGATTTGTATAATAATTGCCTAATTGGCTTTGTAAAATGGATATTTATCCCCAGAATTATAAATACAAACTAAATGAAGCAATAAATGCTTGTTGTGTCGCTTATGACAAAAACGTGAATTCCACATCAACATTAACAAGTGGATTATTTGGAATGCTTAAATTTCATTACCAGCCTCAACCTTCAAGGATTATTAAAAAAAAAACACATAGAAAAGGGAAAAGATAAGCATCCAACCAACATCTATGGTCCGAAGAAAATAAATAGCCACAGGGAAAAGAAGGCAGGAGGTAGAATTCAATCCCTCAAAAAGAAAAAGAAAAAAGGATCCCATTCTTTGAATTAATGTTTAATTCAAATGCCAGCTTAGGGCTTAGGTGATAATAAGTTTTCAAAATAAAATGTTTTAATAATAATTTAATTATTATTTAATTTTAAATTTTTCATTAATAATAAATAATTCATTTATTAAAATTAATAATTTAATAAAATACAAACAAATAATAAATTATTGTTATATATTTTAACATCTTAAAATATCTGTTTTTTATTCTTTAACTGTGAAAAAATATATCACTACCAATATGTGTCAAATTTGATTGAAATTAAAATTTACAAAACTTGCAGACATGTTTTATTACAGAATATTCTACATAATATTATAATTACATTAATTCCAAATCTCAAAATAATTGTACAAGAGATAAACACAGGTATATCATTAAAAAAACTCAAGACGTTACACATTTTAAAACAACCTAAATATTTACCGATTTTTTTAAAATGTGCACTTATGTATCTCCTATTATAACATTACATTTAACTTTTTTATATTATCCATATTAACACGGATCTCGAACTGCCATGCATTAATAATCAGCGCACGGCGTATCGGACGACTGATATCGCTCATACCTTTGCGACCACGGTCGTCCGATAATACGAGATCGAGTTCGGCATTTGCCAATCTGCAATACGCGACGTCCGATACGGATATGCGACCGGGAACTTCAGAACCCTATTAAAATTGGCGAGTATCGGAATATGGCAAGTAATTCTTTGAATTTTTTAGGTCAAAAATGCCATTTGCAGACCCCCTTTTGATACTTAATATCTCGAAAACGAAATGTCGGATAGAAAAACGGATTTATACGCAGAATTTTAACATCTGAGATACTTTCTTTTGCAAAAAATTTACCTATACCTAAAACGGCTGAAAAATTGATTTATTTGGGAAAACTGAAAATTTCGATATTTGATCCAAACTTTTCACGGTTTGAAATTTTTTTTTCGGGTCATAATGGATCCAAATTGAAATCCCATATACCTCGTCGGAAAGAGCGTGTCGAAATAAGTGAGTTTCGTATTTTTTAGTTTCTTCATTCTATATAGAAAGGGAGACAACTCGGTCACCGTACGAAAATAAACATAATTGAGTCGGATTTCACGCAAATCGTAGATATTTGTAATTCTATGGGTGAGTGTTTGTACGTATGTAGCGATACGGATATGAAGGGCCTTCCATTATCGATCATCAGTCCGAAGGAGAGGGGCTTTCCTTATACAGGGTCTAGAAACACAAAATTTTCAGTTCATGACAATGATGACAGCGCCGACCTTAGAAGCCGCCCCTCGGGGGGGGGGGGGCGGGGAGATTAGGCTACACCCTAGTTTGAAGTCGATCTATTTCTTAATAAAACCCTTCCTATTATTTGTAATAAGTCACCTTGATTAAACAGAAAGTGCAAATAAAAAAGAGACAAAAATACGCTCCCTCATTGTACCTAATATATACCTATAAAATAATAACACATTTTCACTTTTGAATTTTTAGAGATCCTACACCAGAACAATCCGAGTTGATCGATGTGACATGGCCAACGATGTCCGCAACCGAATTGCAATTTTTAAATATAAATGATACGTTAGAAGTACGGGAACCTATAAGAGGAGCCAGCTATAAAGGATGGAACGAAATTTATGAGACCTATGGGAAAAAGCCATTTATTACTTTCTAAGTGTTGTTTGTGTTTAGCCAATAATATAAAAATGTATTTGTTATGCGAAAATAAACGGATAAATAATTATTTTGACTTATTACCACGACTAATGTTAGCCGGTAACAAATGAATAAAACGAATTGTTCTTACACTAAAAGAATAGTTGTATTCAATAGGTATATAGTCAATGATCAATAGTTTAGAACAGGGGTCTCCAAACTACGGCCCGAGGGCCACATCCGGCCCGCGGACAGATTTTGTCCGGCCCGCGGAGAGCTAGCATACTTGAAAACTCCTTTTAGAGAACATATTTTTTATAGCAAATTAAATTTAGTTTACTGAAGTATTCTAATTTTATGTTGAATAATTATTAATATGACATCTTGATATGGTCATGGGCTAACTACTCATAACATTGTTGTAGGCTTATTGTTATTGTTTTTGTGATAAGTTGGATAAAGAAACACAGAATTGTAATGAGTAAAGACATGTATAATATGCAGAAAATTTAACTTCAGTATATAATAACTAACAAATTATTGAAATGAATCCAACTAACATTTTATACATTTTAAATAAAAACATAACTTATAACAAGCATAATGACATATTAAATACTAATGAGATTTATGTAATTGAGATTTTCCACTGACAATAGTTTGTAGTTGTGGACTAATTTTACTTGTACCAATTATTAAAAGAGATTTAAGATGCTCATGAGTTAATTTAGAACATTTTTTGTGTACTTCATTTTGGAGAAGGTCTTCTCACACAAATAAGTAGTACCAAAAACAGAAAACAGCCCACGAGCAAATTTCTGCAAATTATCAAATTGTGTCAGTGGAAGACCCTTATAAAATTCCAACAAAGATGAGTTTTGATATTTGTTCTTAATTATATCACTGCACTGTAGATCAATCATTTCCATTTGAAGTTCCGGGGCTAGGGTTTCAATGTCAGTATCAAAAGGATTCTGAAAAATCTTAATTTGATTCGCAATGGCATCAAAGTCCGAGAAACGAGTATCAAAAATTTTTTTCAAAGCACTCAAAATTTCGATTGCAAAATCGATAGGAAACTCAGTCTCAGTGGTGTGGCTGAATATTTCACATGTTTTAAAATGTGAAAAACATTTACTTCGTAGTTGTGATTGAAACAGTATCAATTTCTTCCGGAATGATTTGATATTAGTGTATAAATCAGGAAGATGCTGGTTTTCTCCTTGCAATCTCAAATTCAGTTCGTTCACATATTTTGTCAAATCAACATAGAATGCTAACTTCCACAGCCATGCGTTGTTTTGTAATTCAGTAAGAGGGCGATGCTTTTCATTCAAAAAAATTTCGATCACTGCTCGAAGTTCAAAAAAGCGCTGAAGGACTTTCCCACAACTAAGCCAACGTACGGCAGTATGATAAGGTAAGTCATTTTCTCCAATCTCTTCAATAAATTGTCGGAATTGTCGGTGATTCAGCCCAAAAGATCTGATAAAATTAACAGTTGATATGACTGGTTTCAGAACTTCAGACATATCCAAACATTTTCCGCACAAAGACTGTTGATGAATGATACAATGTAAGACTAATGGTTTTGAACCACCGTCATTTTCTACAGCCTTTGACACAAGAGCGACCACTCCTTTATCTTTCCCACTCATGTTTTTGCCTCCATCAGTTGTAATACATTTCAAGTTTTTCCATCGAAGGTTCTTTTGATTAATGGCCATTTCAACTCCTTTAAAAATATCTGTACCAGTGGTTGTGCCATGAATACTACACATATCAAGAAGTTCTTCATGCACTTCATAGCTTTTATCTACTCCTCGAATATAAATCAACACCTGAGCAGTATCTGACACATCCGTTGACTCATCCAAGGCCAAAGAAAACCACTCAACATGTCCATTTTTGTCGAACAGTTGAGAGGATATATTTTCAGCGATGTTTTCTACCCTTCGAGCCACAGTGTTTGCTGACATACTGACAGTTTTTAATAAATTTACCTTTTCAGGGCACATTTCTTCGGCTACTGCAATTATGCATTCTTTGATCATTTCTCCATCGGTGAATGGTTTTCCACGTTTTGCAAGTTCAAGAGCCACACGAAAGCTGGCACGAGTTGCAGCCTCTTGTTCAGTTTTGAGTTTTGTAAATGAAGATTGCTGCGATTTCAATCCGCGCTTCATAGCTTCGAATTTTTCTGTCCGCAAACTTCCTGTATATTTTGAGTAATTTTGAAAATGTTTTGTTTCATAATGACGTTTAATGTTATATTCCTTGACAACGGCTATGCTTTCATTGCAAATCAAACATAGCGCCTTGTTACTGGACTCAGTTACGAAATACTGAATGTTCCACTGATCTTTGAATTTTCTGCATTCACTATCAATTTTTCGCTTCTTTTCCATAATAGTAAATCACACACAAAAGCAACAATTCAAATCAAAATACTGTTACAAAGATATCTTAAACTTAAACACGCACAAACACGTTTTAAGGAGGTACGCACTATTTTATTTCACAACAGTGTCATAGGAACTGACTTGTGGTTGCGCCACTAGCCTTCTTATATATTCCAATTACTGCCATCTAGAAGTGAGTGGAAGACACCAGAACTTTCTCGAACCAACGAGATTATTCTGTACGTGCTATTGGCGCCATCTGTTAGCGATAGAAGGTACTACCTATTTCCGCTTGCGTCCACCAGATGTCGTGTCACGTTACTCCTCATGGCTCGTACTCTACGACCAATCTAGAAATTACAGATAATGACAGGAAAATTAATAATATGCAGTGTTGCCGTTTTGCGGACTTTAGTCCGATTTTCAGCCTTTTTTAAACGTTGCGTACTTTTTCGGACATTTTTTTTCATCAGTGGACTATTTCACTTTTTACCACCGGCAACAATGATAATATGGTTTTGGCCCTCGGAACTTACTGGAGTAATCAGTATGGCCCTAAGGCTGGAAAGTTTGGAGACCCCTGGTTTAGAATAAGCATAGGACGTATACATAATAAGAAAGGACTTTTTTGTATTTTATCTTCTGAAGCTATTTTTCTATTGTTTTAAATCTTTCTTTTTTAGACAGAATTTTACTATACTATACTGTTTTTCAAAGTAATACTCCCTACAGGCAATACACTGATTCATTCTTCAAGCTCTTCAAAAAGGCGGGAAAATTCTTGCACAGCTGCGTCATTAATAATTCCCCGCATTTGTTTTTTAATCGTTTGGAACAAAAAATAGGGTGGGTGTGGCAGTAGTTGTATCCCGAACTCGTGCAAAAAATTTAATGTGTTGACAGCAGTATGAGTTGGGTATTGTTGTGGTGAAACAAAATTCCACGCAGTTCACTATTTTAATGCTTATTTTGCAACTTTTGTATGCAACTTACCAAAAGTCGAATGCAATTATGCTGACCATTAAGCTCAGTAATAAATAACTAAAAATATTACTCCTTATTAACAATTTGTTGATGTATTTATCATTAAGGATTCCTATTATATTTTAAAATTGCGCCGACTTCATAGTTCAGAACTGCGGTGTACAAGTTACCTCACTTTAAACACAACTAGGTTTACCATTAACCAAAGTTATAAATACGTAAAAATATTATTTCATACTTTTTAGTGCTTTTGCTTCTGTGAAGTCGGTTCATTTTTTTTTTCGAAAAAAAAAATTCTTGCTTGATTCTGACTATAGCCCTTACTCCAAAGGAGTGTAGCAGCATCTCTTCGATCTCCCCCCTTTTGCCTAGGAAATTATCTACCCCCCAATTCATTTTTTACAATAAACTCACGCGAGATGGTGAACGCGGTGGCGAACCTCTTAGTTATCTCTGTTGGAATTGTGAGTTTATTCAGAATAGGGATATTTAAGCCATAACAAAATAAATGTTTTTAAAATAAATTGGTTCCTAGGTTAATTTTGATTAAAAAAAGTTCACCTACCTAAGTAAAGCGATTAAAAAGCGAGGAAACACAACTTCAAAAAAATGATTATGAACCGTCGATATTTCAACAATTTACAATCTAGTACATGTACTCTCGCCCACGCTCAACAAATCTTTTGATATTATACTAAAGTTTTATGTTATTATGAGGTTTTTTTAAGACCAACAGTTTTAAAATACATTAAGTTTTTCAGTGTGGATAATATGAAATTAAATAGTGCATGTTTAGGTAAACAAAAAAAACTATCGTATATTGAATTACATATATACCATTTCACTCAATGACACACTCTATTTCGTATTGTACAATACCAATTCGGTTTCTTTCAATGATTAGTTTATGATTGTTAACCAGTAGGTTATAAGATTGCTTCAAATATAGGATCTGCTTCGTTGCAAAACTTTTGGCTTGTGAGGGTACAGTATTATATTTTCTTTGGGGTACAGGATGCAAAATGGAACAAATTTGACGCTTATCACTGCAATCGAATATCCTAAATTTATAGCTAGATTTGAAACCCAACCATGTGTAAGAAATACAAATACAACAATAAACTTAAAATTATATTTATTTATTGTTAACAGTTTTTTAGCAATACGTATCGACTGAGTAAACAGTCTTATAATAGACTAGCCAAGAGAGATTTACAAATAAACACACTTATTATTGCAAAGGTTTTTGATTTGTTTTACTTGCCATAAAACATTGGCTCCAGTCCCGAATCCTGCAAAAGATCTATCATTTTTGGAGGTATATGTACTTAGTTGTACAAGCCAACAGACAGAATGATAACATAACCAAATACGAGTAGACTGCAAGCTTAAACGACGCCGACGATTCATCGAACAAGAATTAACTGCAGCAGCACAAAGGGTGTCTGCGAGAAATTGAACTAATAGGTTGGGAGCCGGTGACACTGAAAGTACCGTCATCGCGGAATCAAAATTTTTTTATGTAAATTGATAGTTAATAGTCATACGAACAAAATGAGCTCGGTACGCCGGGATTCATTAAGCCGAAAGTATTTTTAAAACAATTAATTATTATAAAAAAGCAAAAATGTTTTTTTTACCCAGGGTGTTTTCTAATTGAACAGGGCCTAACGCGGGGTTAAAAATTTGACATGTAAAACCATATAGTCCGATTTCAAAAAAATGCAATGTATACAGGGTGTTTTCTAATTGAATGTCAATATTTAAGGGGGCGATTTTTGGGTCCATTTTAAAAAGAAAACTTCATATGAACGTATGTCCTAAACGTCTTAACTTTTGAGATACAGGGTGATAAAGTTTTCAGAAATAAATAGGTTTTTATTAATATCTGTAATACCACGTTAGATATTTTAATTAAATTTGGCATAAATGTACTATGTATCAAGAGGCATTATTTAGTGTACCACAATTTTTTTTTCTTTAAACCAGTGGCGTTCGTACGGAATTTCACCTGCCTATTTTGGCAGATATTGATGGTACGCCACTGATTTCTCGTAAAATTAAAATCGTTCCTGAAATTCCCAATCATTTCTAAGCAAATTTGATCTCTTGCATTTTTTCAATCCGATGCACGGTTTTCGCTTAAAAAAATAAAAACCTTTTCTCTGCTATATGAACGATATTGTTGTGATCATGCAGAGAAAAGGTTTTTATTTTTTTAAGCGAAAACCGTGCATTGGATTGAAAAAATGCAAGAGATCAAATTTGCTTAGAAATGATTGGGAATTTCAGGAATGATTTTAATTTTACGAGAAATCAGTGGCGTACCATCAATATCTGCCAAAATAGGCAGGTGAAATTCCGTACGAACGCCACTGGTTTAAAGAAAAAAAAATTGTGGTACACTAAATAATGCCTCTTGATACATAGTACATGTATGCCAAATTTAATTAAAATATCTAAAGTGGTATTACAGATTTTAATAAAAAACTATTTATTTTTGAAAACTTTACCACCCTGTATCGCAAAAGTTAAGACGTTTAGGACATACGTTCATATGAAGTTTTCTTTTTAGAATGGACCCAAAAATCGCCCCTTAAATATTGACATTCAATTAGAAAACACCCTGGGTAAAAAAACATGTTTGCTTTTTTATAATAATTAATTGTTTTAAAAATACTTTCGGCTTAATGAATCCCGGCGTACTGCGCTCATTTTGTTCGTATGACTATTAACTATCAATTTACATAAAAAAATTTTGATTCCGCGATGACGGTACTTTGAGTGTCACCGGCTCCCGACCTATAATATTTCAGCCAACAATAGAATCCATTGAATTAATATTTTTATTATTTCTCTAATAACTTATATATTTTATAGAAGTGTTTATTTTAATTGAAACCATATGAAGATTATTGACTTAATTTTTAGATTTTATATTTTAACAGCTGTAGTTCTTGTTGAATAAAATATATTTTAATTTAAATAATACGGCCCACAGATAGCTATTTTTTACCCAATTATAATTAAGCATTCGCGTCAAATTTTTTAATTTTTTAGCTCTAACAATTCTATAATCTAAGGAATAATGGTACTTTATTGGTTCCCAATGGTTTTTTGGTTATTGAAAATATGGTACTATAATTTTCAAAGAAGTACTCGTAAGAACACTTTTGAACTCTAATAACGTCTATATTTAAAGTATTTTTTTGATTATTTTAATGATGTTTTTTGAGACAACATTAACTTAATGACCGCAAGACCAGGAAATATATATATAAATTTATATTATAGAAAATAGCATAGCATTTTTCTGTGTACTCATAAAATGGATAAAGAAATGCACTCTTTTTAACCTAAAAAAATTTTAAAAATATTTTACATTGCAAAAAACATAAGTGATCCCTACGGTCCACTTAAAAAAATGCACTGTATATTATATATGAAAAAGGGTAATATGGATATAACAGAGTTTTATAAATAAAAAGTATCAATATTTAACAAACACACTATTAAACATTTAGTAGGTACTTAGTTTATATCATACGTTCGTAGATTCCGTAAGCTAATTGTTAGGTAAATAGGTTAATTGTTATATCTTTCATTATAAGCTTTAAGTAAGTGATTACTAAGCAAAATAATAATGGTTGTTAAAATTGATAATCGGTTTAAATAACGCTTGACCGTCCTCTTCTTGCTATAAACCGCCTTAGTGCAGAAGAAAGCCATCGATAGATATTGAAAATACTAATTCTAAATGGACTTCTTGTATACGGCACACGTGAACAGAAAAATCCAAACATCATTATTCTTAAGATACATTGGGCCACCTAAATCTACTCCAGTTATTTCAAAGATATTAGCATCACGAACTCTGTAAACCGACAAGTTGTTCGTTTTCTTTGATCAAAATCGTCGCCAAACCTGACATTTGGAAACAACATTTCTTATAGTTCTCCTACATCTTAAAATCCAAAATCGTTGACGGATATGACATATAAGAAACTGCATACCAGCGTGGAAGTTTCATTTACGGTCTTCAGAAATCAGTCTTCGAACGACGGATTGGACAGAAATATACAAGGAAAATAAAATGATTTAGAATGATGCCTCTCTGAAATTTTTGTTTTAATTTTAATTTTTTTTTCATGATAAAAGGGCCATAAAAGTTGTAAACTTGAAATTTTCTAATGTGTTAGAACCAAATAATTTTTGGCAACTTGAGAAATAGCTCTATCTAATAAAATCCTTATTTGTTCTTAAAACAGAGCATGGTAATTTGTCTTGCTATATTAACTAATTATTTATTATGTATATGTATTATGTATATATCTGTTTTCGCCACTACTCTTTTTTATCCCGCGTAGACTTTAAACTTAAGTACTAAAGTACCATGGGCGTCTGAAGAGAAGAGAAATACAATGTACTGACACGGGTTTTAAAGGACTGGGGGATGTGAGGAGAAGGGAAAACATCTGCAAGCAATTTGTTTCATGATCTAGAGACCCTGGCAATGAATAAGCGAAAGAAGTGTGATGTTCTAGGCTTTTGTAGCATGACAGTAACATGCTTCCTGTTGTTTTGTTACGAACAGTCAAGGGAGGAATGATAGCGGTTAGTTCTCCTGAGCAATCTCCGTGAAAATATCGATAGGAAAGGGACAAATCCCCAACAGCGCGGCGACGGGCGAGAGAAGGGAGTTTTCTTGTGAGAACTGGGTCATTGATTAGTCGAATAGGTTTCTTTTGGATAGAGTCAAGGATGTTAAGTATCGAAGGCAATGCTGCTCCCCAGATGTTGGAACAGAATTTTAGGTTAGGTCTTATTTGGGAAACATGAAGCGTATACAGGGTGTTATGAAATTCACTGCATATATTGAAACTGGTAAATCCTGATATGAATTCGGAGTGAAGGAAAATTGTCATAAATGGCGCTTCGCAATAATAAGCTGATAATCGCCCCTTAAATTTTCTCAAACTGGCAGGAAACACATGATACGGGGTAAGTTGCCAATTCTATCAATATTTTTTTTATGTAACAAGTTAGCATAAGAAATAATGTTATTATTACCTTTGTAGTAAAATCTCTTTAAAAAACATTTTTTTTTGAAAATACCAAAATGGTCTAATCAGCAAGATCCAGATCTCATAAGTTTGTCAAGTGAAAATGATAATAGTTTCGACTCCAGTGTCACAAATGACGTCGTACAACATGATATAGCAGTAATAGAATTAACTGACCAAATAGAAGTCCATGAAGAGAATTAATTGAGTGAAGAGTATTTGGTTGGTTCAAATGGCCAACTGATTCCACTAAAAAGCTTAAATCAGTCAGATCAGAACAAGAATGTAACAGACTCAGCAACACATAATGCAAATGAAAACAGAACTGAAGATGGTAACAAGACAGATTTGTAAAATGTGAACATCCCAAAACAAGTAACTAGTAAAAAATAATGTTTGTGTATTATATTTTTGTAGGAGTTACAGATCAATATGCTTTGCCAGTTATTTCTACCTCAAAATGGCAGTATATACATAGAAGACAAGAACTCCAATCAAATTGATGTCAGAAAATTGAACACTCATTGAAAGTTTGATTACAATACATGTCTGCGAACCACGATCAGAGGTTTTAATTTAAAATAGGTTGCCATTTAAACGTTTTTTTCAGTGAAACATCCAAGTTCAGAAATGGGAAAATAGGTATAAAGAACAGCCCAAGTTTGAATTACGAGACATACAGATGCCAAGAAAAGTATAGGATTGTATCGAAAAAGGGATAAGAAAGCAAATACTTAATTTAAGAAAAGTTTAATGTTTATTCTTCTTATTTCTGCTTATAAATTTGCAGAATAATAATAATTGTTATATTTTGGTGGCAATATTTAAGTGTCTATAAAGTTTACATTATCCTAAATTATTACTTTTTGATTGAATTAAGGTATTTTGATTCGGATGTTATTTTTAACATTAATTTTCTAATGTTTCCGGCACCCAGCTCATCTGCCGGTGCCGGCACCCAGCAAAGGTACCGTTAGGGCTGCCGGCGCCAACGCCGGCAGCGGAGTCACTTCCTTATAATTAATATGAGGGCAAGGCCGCGAGCAACAACTAGTAGAGGTTATAAAATTGAATGGAAGTGTTTAAATACCGACCGTCAAAAGTAATATGTTTAAAAACCCTGGACACCAGAGTAATAGGCAAGTATACAATACTCATATTCAAATTGATCAATCTAAATTCGCTCGTGTCATGTAGTGCAGACTTTCTGAAAAATAGAACACTTAAGATAAAATAATGATAAATGTATAAATACTGAACTAAACTACTTAATATTTGTTAGTGTCTTATTTGAAACGCTAAAATGATATCAGTTGTATTTCTCTTAATTTTTATTCAGTCGGTGGTAAGCTGTTACTTACTTACACTTGTATAATTGTATATGTACATTTTAGGGCAAAAGCCCGTAGAGTGGTTTGCTCAAGCTTGTTTAGGTTTGCTCGGGATCTATTTCTGTCTTTTTATAACATAAAAATATCCTGAACAAACCTGATCAATTTCTTATTATTAAAATCCAGTAGTTTGCTCAATTGTGTGGCTGTAGGTTCTTGTTATTTATAAATTTAGGTGCGTGTGCGATTTTAAACAGTATTTCTATTGCAGCTTTAACTCGAGAATATACGCTTGAAAAATAATTAAGTGTACCTAAAGCTTTCAGTTACAATTTGGATGTTTTATGCAATACATGGTGAAAAAGTAAAAATGAATGTATTTAATTTTGCTATTACTGTAGAGCATTAGCTTAAGAACATAATATTTTACAAGAACTTAAAATTAATTTTTCAATTTGTATTATTTTGCAGAATTTTTTGTGTAATTAACCTCAGTCTATTTAAATAGGATGTGTGCAGAAATGGCCGCAGAATTCTTTTCGTACAGAAATTTCATTACCCTTGTTGCATAGATAGCTCTATTTTCTTATCTATACAATTCACAGATCCAAATTGTGACAGTGCCATAATAATAATCCATGTCGTTTTAACTTGATATTGTGCACTGAAAAGAAAAAATGATATCGCATACCAGAAGCCTCTGTTCAAGAGCATTGTAACTTTCAAATGTGGTTAAAAAATATGATCGTAAACCAAGAAAAATGTGTTTTAGTTTTTACTAACTTTACATCACAGTTTAGTATTTATATGTATATCTGAAACCAAACGTATTCGTATCTTATAATTAAAAATGCCTTGCTCTTTTTCAAACAACTTAAATTTGATAGCATCAACTAAAAATAGTTGTGTTCTTAACACAAGAGATCATGGTTTTATTCAAAGATCATAAAGGTTTTGGTTTAAAGAGGCGATTCACAGTCTCAGATATTTATTGTCTAAAACTTAGTAAATAGCCAGCTATTAGATAGTTCTTAAAAAAACAACTTCTTTTCGTATTATTCCGCTAGTATTTTAGTTTAAGCGTACAAATAATAAGTCTTTAACGAAAATAATTATTTATTGGAAAAGAGATTATGAAACAAAGTATACAATTTAAAGACAGGGAAGATTTACACATGCATAAGTGGAGTGTGCAAATTAATACTTATAAGTATGGATGATATGAGTTTTAAGCAATGTAAATCGGGAAATGGGTCGATAGATTTTATGCAAAATATTCTACTGCAGCAGTATTTTCAATGATACAGTTATGATTCTAAACATTATTGTTATAAATAATACTGTACTAGTAAGTGAACTTTACATAAGACCTAAAACTAGCCAAACATTAAAAATGAAAGCAAAACAAAAGCCAATATAGTCTCTTAAATCAAAAGAGACATAACAAAGGACTGCGCGAGAAAAACCACTTTGTTTCTCTCGTGCATAACATCCAGAAGACTATGGTTTATTAGATTTAGAAGACTTTTTTAGATTATGAAGAAATATTTTTAAAACTACGCTACATGTAAATTTAACTTAACCTAAACTTATTAATTCACTAATGTTGCGTAATGCCGATTGAATATTCTAAACCACATCTAAACCTTTATTCGTTAATCTCCAAAACACAACAGTCCAGTTTCATCTCTCTCGTTTTCTCAAAATTATATTCAAGTACCCAGTAACATATGTATTTCAATTAGTACTCTATAATAGCGTCTTTACCAGGCCACTGAGATAACTAAATTGTATTGACAAGATCTATGTGATTCACAATAATATATATGCAGCTTTGCGATGCTGATATAAAATGTTAATTATATTATTAGTTAACCAATGTTGTGTAATACCGATTCAATATTCTAAACGGTCATTCGTTAATCTCCAAGACGCAAAAGCCTGGTTCCATCTCTCTCGTTTGCTCAAAATTTTATCCAAGAACCCAGTAACATATTTCAATTATTAGTCTATAGAATAGTAGCGTCTTTACCCGGCCCCTGAGATAATTAAATTTTGTTTACAAGATCTATTTGATTCGCAATAATCAGCCTTATTCTGGTGCACATTGGAAATTGATTAGATACCAAAAACCAAGAGATATGATGGATTGCTATTCTGGCGTTTGTCAAAATTATTGGTTATCTATTCAATATTGAACAACAACCAAGGTCATTTAAAAATATTAGACATCTAAAAATTTCCAATATTTGCAATTCGCGAGAGCATACATTTTTCAATAAAGTGGATTAGACATTGATAATTTAAAAAAGTAGCGGACATCACTTTTTTGAGATTCTTCCACTTCCCATTACTGATTCAAGCGTTAAATAATGAAATCCAAAGGTAAATGTTATCTTTCATATGTCCAAGTAAATTTTTAGATTTGAACTTTTCAGCATTGAATATAACCGTTTACGAGAAAATCTGAGGGAAAGCTCTGTACTGAATACTTTGTATGTAAATACGATATGAACTACTAAACTATTCCTTTTATTTAAAATATACATATAGTTTTTTCTAGATATTCCGTGTCAAGGTTAAATTTTTAGGGAAATAGTTACGTGCCTTCTATGGCCCCTAATGTGTTATTGGTATATAACCAAAATTTGAATTTGTTTGATTTGTCATTGTAGGCATCAGAACTGCGGTTTGAAAAAGAACACGACAGTTAGGGTCAAAAAAAAACCTCTTCATTAACTAAAACCAAAAGATTAAAACAATTGCTGTGAAAGGTACATATCAGTAAAATAGATTACTACAGCGGGTTACACAAAACTTTTAATCAAGTAGTAAATTTAATTGGCGTTTAGAGTCATATTTGGCAATGACGTTAGCATAAGTGCTGTCACATTACAAGTGTCTTATTAGTTTAATTCGTGATTAAATTGTTTGTGCAACCCGACGGTTAGCTTTTCTAAAACTTCGTCCAACATTTTGTGATCTTTTTATTGTCATTTTATCAGTTTTCTTGTCTGACAAACATTTTTTCATTGATAGTTAACCTTTTGACAAAATACTGCCGACATTTAATAGAAAACTACGTCTCTTTAAGGCACCGAATACAGAAAAAAGTATAAATATTTTTTGAATTCGAGTCTAAAATCGTATTGATCGTACATTATATTTATCATTCTTACCAATGCATAACTGTAATTAAAAAGTCATCAAAGTTTTTAGTTTTATTATGGCATTAAAATTTCGCTGTACATATAATACAGAAATTGCCACATTAAAAAAATTTTAAAAGTAAATGTAGTTGATTCTACGAGGGGTGAAGAAAAAGAAGTTTGTGTTGAAAAAATACCTTTAAATTTTAAAAATCGCCTAAAAAGTGACTTATAGTTAAAATAAATAAATAAAAAAAAGTAGTGTAGTGTAGTTAATAGTCTTTTATTTCATTAATACAATATTTCAAAATACCTATATATAGCTTCTACTAATACACTTATTGAACGTTGTATGTTTGCGTGTGCAGTTAACAATTGATGATTTGTCCTTGAAAAACAATGTAAAACTTTTGTAACGTTCTTAGTCTCTCTATATGTTTTTTTGGTCGGACATGTAATTTTTTTGCTAATCTTCTCTGCTCCTTGTCCTTTTAATGGATGTGTCCGACGTTCTTCCTACGAATTAATAATTTCTAAGAAATAATTAATATAAGTGCTTGTAGAAATATGAAACCTTAGAAAAACAAAGTTTGATTAATAAAAGATTTTTGACAAGAGACTTACTTTAACGATAGGTAATCCCAATTAAGGTATTGGCATGCCGGTCACACAAATTGTTCCTAGAATTTGTAGCAATATCTCCTCCAAATCTGATAATTTTTTTGGGATTGGTAACCCTTAATATAAATTCTATAAACTCTACTTTTCCATTGCCAAAAAGCCTTAAAAATATTAGGCTACTAATAAAAGTATACAAACATTAAATTTTAATTCATTTCTTACTTGCTGCGATTCAACTTTAGTTTTCTTTTCCAAAGATACATAATCTAAGTTGCTATTTAAAGTGATTTACAAAAAATATTTAAGTATTTACCTTTTTCCAACTGCGGAGGTCTCTTTGTGGTCCATCGCCACATGAATTGAGAGCCGTTGTGAGAGTCTCCCAAAGACATTCTAAATTTTTTGGTGTTTCCGAAGGGGCTAACTTTCCCGTTAGTAAAACTGGATATTTTTCCCGAAATGCGAGGTATACCTCAAATTGTTTCCGGGTTCTTTTTTTCAGTTTTTAGAAGCGAATTCATGTTCCTTTTTTTACAAATCAACACAAATTCCACGTGGTACTGTGCAACATGGAAAACAACCAATTTAAAGGTTATGTCCAAATCTTTTGATATATGATAACGAAAAATGAACAAATTCCCAACATTCCTAAAGTTATGCCACGTTGCCGCCTATTTTACAAACAGATATCTATTAGATTTCTGTCGTCAAGGTTGTAGATTTCAATAGTGTCACCAGAATATGGGAAGATTTCAATATCTTATTTTATCAATAACCAATATCAAAACAAATCAATTTTTATCAGTTAACCAATGTGCACCAGAATAAGGCTGAATATCTGTACAGTTTTGCGATGCTAATATAAAATGTTATATAAATTGAAAACCTGTGTTTTTTATGAATTATTTTACCATACATTTTTCTTCCAAGATCTACAAGGATATTTATATTATCTACATTTAAACAGATGTGTTCAAGTTGAATGCATCGATTACTGTATTTTTGTCTTATTTTAAAACGATTGAGTTTTAAAATCAATGAGAATATTTCAATTCAAAAAAGCAAAAACAAAAAATTAAGACCTTATATTCTTAAAATAAGACTTTTTTTTCTGTGTAGCTTACAGCACCAGTAACTGATGATTTAATAATCTCATTACCAGATGGTCAAGTTCAAGGCACAACATTCACATCATCACAAAACAACAATACTTACTATGGGTTTCTAGGAATACCTTTTGCTAAGCCACCCCTAGGTAATCTAAGATTTGAGGTAAGTTTCTACTAGGGTTTCAGTTTTTGCTAAGGTTTATTACAGAGAAATTACTCACGAAAAAAGCTAATGTGGTATCAAAGAGACAGTCATTACATCAATGGTTAGACTATGTTCCTTATTCCTGAATGATTAATCAATTTAAGTTAATGCTTAGCTTATACCTACTTGTTATAAATAGCAGTGATGATTATGATTGATTTAAGAATAAGAATGAACTCATTAGTGTGCAATGAGCCTACTTTTGGGGCAAAATAATTAATACCTACACACTACTGCTTTTCAGTAAAAGGTTATGTTTAAGGCAGCGACATAATATAAAAAACGCTACATTTGATTTTTTCCATATAAAATCGCAGGCATCTAATTTTATATTATTGGATATTTATTTACATTAATAATATCATTATTTTAAAACAATTTTCATTTGAAATTAATAAGAATTCGATATAATACTTATATAGTATAGTAGTAGGTATATACTACTGATGACTCCTAGGAGGGACTTAATTTCAGAATGTCGGGTATAGTGACATCGAAATATCCAGTGGGATATGAGCATTTGCTTACCATTGAAATGGATCTATCCAACCCTCAAAAAACTTGCAAAACACCATTTGACACACAAAATGTAACGCAAAACTGAAAACAGAACAGCAAGACCTCCGCCAAATATAAAAACTATGCTTTCACCTTCATCCACCATACATGCTTAAGTATTGTGTGTTGCGTACCCTTGTTATTAAAATAAAAATAAGCAGCATCGAAGTAAAAAGAATTATATTTAGTTTGATTTTCTTTTGTTTTTGGGTATAGAAAAGATATTAATAATTGGTGATAAAATAGATTATATTCATTTAATACTGTAGTACTATTTTTCTAATGGTAATGCTTTTGTTACAATTGCCCGTCGGTATTAACCCATTAACCGCCAAGCACAGAAATAGCAAAGTAATGTGAAGTATAATTTATTGAATAACTTGAATACAATTAAATATTACAAAAAAATTATATAATAATTTGACATTGACAAGTGGTGACAAAAAAAATTGGTGCGTTTTCGAACCTTTGGCAGAAATTAGGTATAACTTAAAATACATGATTTTATTTTTTGTGGAAACTTTCGACGCATTTGTGTGTAAATAAACTTGAAATTTTTGACAAACGAAAACTGTAAGGTTAGCTCACTGTCTGCACCTTCTTCTTGAACTTTTTGCGTGTTTTATAATTACATGACCAACTTTATCTTTTCGGACTTCATTTGGCAAGCTTTTCTTAGACGGTCTATGTTTAGCGTCGATGGCTGACTTGACTCTCCCTCCACTTCACTCTCATTCCGTTCTTTTTCTTGCTCTTCAGATTTCATCAGACAAACAACGATATACGCCCAAAAATTGACTTGTGAAATGGAGCTTTGATTTGCCAATCTGTAAAGTTTCCAGGCATTTACAATAGAACGGTCAATAACATTTTTAAAAAGTGCCCACCACCATTTCTTTCCCCGTATACCAATCCTGTAATTAGCTAGGGCATTATCATGTAGGTCAGCGCCGCCCATCAATTTATTGTTTTCTTGGATAACATATGGCTGAGTTGTCATTCCACCTAATTACAGACACTTCAGCCTTTGTGTCAAGTCGTATGATCCTCAATCTTTTTCAGAAAGGATTTTACTAGCTTCTAGGGGATACTCTTTAATTCGGCTTTCCCGTATGGTGCCAGTTGCATAAATTCCCCTTTCTTTCAATACTTTGAACAGCTTATAGGAAGAGAAGTTGTCGAAAAATACGAGTAGTCTATGGTTGGAGGGATTTTCTATACTTGGTAATTTTAGAACGTCAGCCCCTAGACCTTGATCTGATTTTTCAATTGTGGCACCGCTGTGAGGGATAAACTGGAACATATATCCATCAAACGAAGAAAGGCACCATAACATAAATCCAAAACGCAGAGGTTTTCCCTTCAAAACATTTTTGCGAAGTGCCTCCCAAAATGGGGGACCACGATGGACAAGTTTGTTGTTGTCGACGAAGTCGATTTCCGCCAAATTATTTTCAAACAATATTCTTTTTGATACCACGAATTTTTTTTTTTGGCATGTGTACGATTATTCACTGATAATTAGGCTAGGAAGAATAAATGTTTAACGTTGTTGGGGTTTGGTAAAAAAGAGCTAAAAGTGGACTGTATATAATTTTGGTTGGGGAGATGAGAAAGAGAATGGTTTTTAAAAGTCGTTTGACAAACGGCGATAGCATGACACAAATACTAATATGGCCTACCTTGACGTCGAAATCACTTTAACTGTTTCTTCGTGGTGGCCACCTGGTTGATCCCACGTGCTGCTCTTCCAGAACCATGGATCGGGAACACTATCACTAGTCTGCGGGTAGTTTTGGAGAGAAATTATCTATAAAAATGGGGAAAACACCCGAGAAAGTAATTGGGCCATGCGGTCGAGCAGCGGTCAGTACAACTTTTCTCTTAGTACTCTAGGGCCAGTATATGTGGCATGTGAACACTTTGCGCGCATTCTCGGATATTTTAAATTTATTAACCCAACATTAGAAAAACCAAATACAAAATAGAAAATTAAAATATATATAAAACCCAAACAAACGTACTTTGCCACAAAAGAACTTTACCAATAAAAATCATACAACGAAACTAAAGCCGTGTCGAAGTATTGCAAATTTCGGATGTTTACCGAAGATTTTTGTAAACAAAAAATAAATTTTTATTCAATAGAAAATTAAATTTAGTTTCAATAATATCTTGAATAAAGGTGAGAAATACGAAAATTTAGAAAAAATTAACGTGTTTAATGATAAAAAATGTTTTAGAAAATGGTACGTTTTTGCACCACTGGCGCTTAGTGGGTTAAAGGCTATTGTAAAATTTTATAGTTGTCAATATTATACCGCAATTGAAAAAATACAATTTTATTTAACTAAGGTGTGACCAATTGATCAAAATATTTAAATCTGATTGCTTTAAACTTAATTTATTATTTAATCAAATCAAATCAAATCCTTTATTAATAGCCGTAGCTAAACAAATACAATACATCTTTCAATTAAATTCCTTATATGCTAATATTATTTACTATGTAAGTCCTAAGCTTAGATTTAAATTTGTTTATGTTAATCAAACTTTTTATTTCATTTGGTAAATTATTAAACTCAACTAAGCCTTTATGAAATAGACTATTCTGTGCAAACAATGAGTTTACATGTGGCACATAAAAATCATATTTAGCCCTTGTGTTGTAATTATGTATATCCTGTACAAACTGTAATCTCTCTACAATGTGATTTGGGTACAGCCCGTTTTTTATTTTATGTATAACAATCATTGTATTTAAAAATATATTCTGTCTTACACTTAATAAATTAGTTTCTTTTAACATGTCTTTTATTCTTTTATATCTATTACATTGTAATATACATCTTAACGCACAATTTTGTTTTTTCTGTAGAATTTCGAACTCACCCTTATTAAACATAAACATTATTGTTGCACAATAGTTAAGATGCGGTAAAATTATTGTTTTATAAATAAGTAGCTTAGTCCATTTACTTAAATCACTTTCTATCCTACATAACAGGTTAATTTTTTTTGAGAACTTTTTTGTTACATAATTAGCATGTCCAGAAAATGTTAGATTTTCGTCCAATAACACACCTAAATACTTAAATTCTTTAACCTGTTCAATTTTTTCATTGTCTATAACTATGTTAGCATGGTTGAAATTATTAATTATATTATATCTAGTTTTTAAAATCATTAATTTAGTTTTCTTAGTATTTACTAATGCACAGCCATTTATACAATCTTTTTAAATCTTCATTTAAAGCTGCAACAATATCATCAATATTATCACTTTCGAAAAATAGGATAGTATCATCAGCAAACAATTGCAGTTCGCATCTTTTTACTACCTTCACAATATCGTTTATGTAAAGTACAAACAAATCAGGGCCTAATACAGTTCCTTGTGGAACTCCGTTGTTATTCGCTATTACTGGAGATACTACATCATTATATTTGGTTTGTTGTGACCTGAACTTTAGATATTCCGAGAACCATTTCAACACATTTTTCCCAAAACTATACTTCAACAGTTTTTTACCCAGAAGATCTCGATCTATAGTCTCGAATGCACGACGAAAATCAAGGAAAACTACACCAACAAACTTTTTTTCATTGATTACATTCTTCCACCTAGAAATAACTGATTGCAAAGTACTTTCACAGGAATGCTTTTTCCTAAACCCAGCCTGAAATGGAGTTAGTATTTTATTATCTTCCACAAATTTTCTCATTTGATTATTTACAACGGTCTCCAAGAGCTTTTCGTATGTCGGTACCATGTTTATGGGACGAAACTCCTCACATCTGTTTGTGTTAACGACTTTTTCTATTGGGATTATCAATGACGTTTTCCATTCTTTTGGGAAACCACCTTTGTCTAGACTCGCATTAATAACTTCCAAGAAATGATGACCAATTACTTCAAATTAACCTTTTTAATATTTTTGTATTGATCCCTTCAGTACTACTTTTTTTGTCTTTCATTTTGTTCACTATTTTTTTCAGTTCTGTAAATTCTAATAGCTGAAAGTTTTCAAATTTGTTTACTGGGCTTTCGATGTTTTTCAATATCTCTTCTGTTTCTGCTAAACTCACATTCCTGGCCAGTACATCAATGCTGTCTATAAAATATTTATTGAATTTTTGTGCAATTTTTTCATTATCCAATTCTAAGTGTCCGTCGAAAATTATCCCTTCATTGTTTTTGGTTGTATTTTTATTTTTAATAATACTTTTCAGGCTCTTCCACATTTCCTTGGAGTCTCCCTTGACTTCATCTATCCTTTCATGGTAGTAAGCCTGCTTCTGATATTTTATTATCTGAACAACCATATTCCTTTTTTGTCTATAACTACCCAATCTTCTTTAGTATTTGTTATAATTGCTCTTCTGTATAGTCTATCTCGTTCCATGATTTCTAATTTTATCTCTGGTATCCACCATTGTTTATTACCCCACCTACTGGAAACCTTCCTTTCCAAGACTAGAGCATGTTTGTTTAAGTTCTGAGTGATGATCCTCACCAAACAATTCGAGATCTCGCCAATACCTCCATTATTTTCTGGCCACTCCGATTCCATAAGATCCAACTGAAATTGTAGTTCATTGAAGTTTTTCATATCTCTATAGGTTACTTTGTATTGTTCAAATTCAACTGAGGGAAGCTTCACAGTAAGAATCGAATGATCCGCTATTTTTGGTGTATGGTGTATTTGGTGTTTAATTTCTTTATCATTAGTGATTATAAGATCAATCATTGTAGCACTACTCGATGTAATTCTTGTGAAATTTTGTACCATTTGTGTCATTCCACTCCTTTGTATAACATTATTTAATTTTTTCGAATAGAATGTTTCTTTTGCTAAATTGATGTTTAAATCACCAATTAAAATAAACATTTCAGGTCTTATAGCATAGTCATCTAAAATTTCTTCTAGTTTATTCAAGAAGTCGCTGTCACTTGAATTCGGCGAATGGTAAACATTAAGAATGTTATATTTGTGTCCACCAACACCAATATTTATTCCTACTAACCACATATTTTTTTCTAGGACCATATTTATCACGGTTTTAAATCGTATCTCTTCTTTTACATAAATTGCTGCACCTCCTGTGTGTCGGCTTGTAGATAATGCATGTGTTCCATTGTACCCCTCGATTTTGATCTCATGTTCCTGCATATCTGTAGTAACACGTGTTTCGGTCAAACAAATTATTAAAGGCTTCCACTGATTTACCACCCATTGCAATTCTGTTCTGTGCGCTAACATACTTTCAATGTTTAAGTACATTAAATTATGGTTATTTAATTGCTATTTGTTATTTCCAAAAGTATCGGGATATTCAATTCTCATTTGTAGTTGTTGGAAAATTCTTTGGTGAGCTTCACATCTTTTGCTAATTGCTGTGTGGTGAAAATCTATATGTGGAATTTTTAGTACTTCTTTTGCATATTTGCAGTTTGTGCATATTTCTATATTACTATTGCAAACCTCTATTCTGTGATTTTCACTACATTTAAGGCAAACAACATCCCCATTTGTACATTCTCCTGCCATGTGACCAAATTTATAACATTTATAGCACTGAACAACATTAACGTGATCAAAGTATTTGCATTTTCTCCAACCAGTATGTAGTACTTCTCTTCTAGATATGTGTTCGTAGGTATTTTTGTCTACTTCTAATATTGCAGTATGTGTTCTTTTTCTTTTATTTTCGTAAATACTAAGAATTTTCATAATTCTGCTTTCTTCATCAGTTTTTATGCTATTTTGTAGAACAATACTTTCAATAAGTGCTTCCTGGTCCTCTATCGTCCTTTTTTCAAGGTTTATTATTTTTAACTTAGGATTTTTCTTTTCTGGTACTTTGATTTCATACTCATTCTTCATTTTCTCCTTTATATTAACTGATATATTGTCTATGTCTTTTTTTGTTGTACAACTTATTGCTATTCCACCATCTCGTATAAACTTTACTCGTGACACTTGTGCTCCAATTATACTTGGGTCTATTTGTTCTTCAATGGCTTTTTTGGTCGCTGTACTATTCTGTTTTTTATCTTTAGGCATTACTACTAATACCTCCTCTGATTTCTTTTTGACTACTTCACTGAATTTCCTGGTTGGCATAGCTGGTAGTGGCGGTGATATTTGACCTCGTATTTGACTATTCTGATCCTTAATACTTGCCAGTTGCTGTTTTACATCTTCCATTAATGTTACCAATTTTGGAATATTTTTAATGACTTCTTTACAATTTTCACATGAAAAATTAATAACCTCTTTTGTAGCGGCATACATCTCGTTTCTGAGCTTGACAGTTTTGCACAGTCTAAATGAATTTTATTTGAGCAAACATCACATTGATAACACTCTTCTTCCACACATTCTCCACATTTCAAGCACTTTTCTTCGTTTCCATCCATTATTTCTACCCTTTTAAGTACCTCACTTTTCCCATAAAAAAATTAAGAATTTTTTTATTATAAAACTCGCAACTTTTATTTGCTATGGTACTATGGTACTTAATTAAGATTTTATACTTATTTTTTTTTAAAATAACTTTTGAAATTCACACTTTATTTCAAAAAAGAAAAAACCACATGCAACATGTAAACAATGTACATAACCTTAACTTTTGTCCAAAGAATGAAAACGTATTCAGTAAAAGAACTGTTATTGGTAATAAAATAATGTTTTTTCTGCGTACTTTGTTATCCCAAGGATCATGTATTCAACAAAGAATCACAAACAGTTTTATTCCTGCCACCACCTTAACATATCTGGTGGATATACTAGTATATAAAACTTCTACTTTGGGGTTAATTCAGACCTAGGTACATAACTAGAAGTTTAAACTGCATCAAATCAAATTTTTTGCATGCGCCTCCAAAACCTTAAAATAGCCACTTCCTCTATCTCTTATTTTTTAACAATTAACTATTTTTGTATACGCTGTATTATCACGGTTTCCTCAGTCCCGTAAAATGTTATTATTTTTTAAATTATATTTTTATTCACTTTTAAAACATTGATCCGTAATTATTGTCTGTGACACTGGTCTTTAACAACAATGCTTTTTAGGCACCCCAACCAGCAGAATCTTGGACAGGAGTTTGGGATGGTACCAAAGACGGCAAAGCATGTCTGTCCAGTTTAAATTCTATATATAAAGAATATGAAGATGAAGATTGTTTATATATTAGTGTATATGTTCTTTCGCTAAAGGTAAGAAGTTTCTAGTAAAAGAATAATACAAGTACAGGAATACGCAAATAAAAGTAAATATTCCGCATTCTGTCGTTAATATTTGTGACAAAAGTATATCTCCTTTCTCTTTGATCGGCACTAAGTTTTTGAACTGGCATAATTTTACATGGTCTATACTTAAAATTCTTTACCTTGCTTTGAACTATTTCATAAGTCAACATTTTATCTCTTCTTACATATCTGAGATACCACACACAATTTGGACTTGATTTTTTTGGATTCTCTGGAAAATATAATAAAATCGCTAGGTCCCTTTCTTCACTTCTTTCACTTCTTCTTTTTCCATTGCCCAGAATTCCTCTTTCTTCTAGTCTTCTATTTGTTTTTATTATGGTGTTTAATGATGGAGTTATTTGTCCCTCTTCAATACTTTCTTTATATTGTCTTTGAGTCGCTCTAACATTATTGTTATTTTTAAATATAATTTTAACATTTTGTATCTGCTCATTAATGGAATAACACATTTTGCATAAGAATAAAATTATAAATTTACGGTGACCGAAGTATTATTGTCATCCTTGACATTAACTTTGATTTACCTACGAAGAAAATTTAAAAAGGTATCAGATATTTCGTTCGCAACCTGGATAGTTACGTTTAAAGTATATTTATGCGAAATAATTTTTAATTTGAAATATTTCAAAAACGATTGAAAAACCTCAAAGGTTATGTTATACAAAATATGCTAAGAACTTCTCCTAGAATCCACAAATATGATAAAAATCATATTATTCAATTTAAAATAAGCGAGAAAATCTGATCCATAAAAATCCCCAAAACCTTCATAGTTAATATTTTTCCCATCTTCAAACATTAAAAAGTTATAAGGCCCGTTCACTTTTATTTGGATATCCCTGTACATATCGATATTTTGTGCAAAAATATCGGTTTTCTTTAAATCGCTTTTTATGGGATCCACAGTTTTATTCTGTATAGTGTACATAATACAATTTTAATGTTCAGCTTTATATAGATTAGCGGCAAGATTCAGTATGGTTAAACCAGATCCAATTTGATAATAACGTGTTGAAATTAGCAAGTGCAAAGTGCAAGTTAAAGTACTAAACTACAAATACCAAGAAATTGTTTTTGAACTTTAAAAAATTTAAGATGTATCTTTGCTATTTATTTAATAATGGGCTCTTTTACTAAACTTTAATTTTGGTGCCATTGTATAGAGCAATAAAAAATAAAATTGTCAGCGTGCTAACTTTCTGATATTGTTAAGTACTTTTTGAGAAAATAAAAAACAAATTAAAGTCTTTTTGTACAACTTCGCCAATAATATTTTCTGCGCTACCAACTTAGTATATTTAGAATCCTTTAAAACGGTTTAGCATAAATAATGTATTTTAGAAAGTGCACATAGAAAATTTAATAAAATCGATCTAGTTGCTTGCGGTTTAGAATTAAAGTAGACTATGCAATTAAAAACGATTTTTTAACGTTCATTCATGCATCTTAATAAAAATAATGTTGTTATATCATTTTAAAGAGAGCATATTGTGAACTTAGTGACACATAACCTTGGCCAAGGCGGCCGGACAATGTTGTCAGTACTTCTGACATTTAAATTTATAAACAAATTCTTAAACTCGACGATATCGCTGTGTTCTACTCCTTTTTAACATACTCGTAATAAATTAAAACCTTCGTATTTGACTTAATTTACTTCATTTACCTAAATTTACTTTTAAAAATGATCCGAGATGCATAAAATATAATCAGTTAGCTAACATTTTTTAGATTGTCACCTCTATTATAAAAAAGTTTTATTTCAAAGAAATAAAAGTGGAACCATAGACTAAATAATACCTATACGAACACTGCCGTGCAACGAAAAGCGGATCTCCCTTGAAACATTTGGTGGGTTTACTGGTTTATGGTTTAAAAGTTTGCTTGTCTGCCATTATATAAATATGTATACTATGTATCTACATGTATATATGAAGGTGGACAAACTAAATTTTAAACCATAAACCAGTAAATCCACCAACTGTCTCAAGGGAGACCGGCTTTTCGGTGTATTCGAGTGTCTGTCTATATTATTAGTCTCTGGCAGAACTTTAAAATATCCCTAACAAGTGATACAGATTTTTTATAATACTTCCAGTCTGTTGAAAAATTACCTGTAATGGTTTGGATTTACGGGGGCAAATTTGTTGCTGGCAGTTCCCGCAAAACAGAGTATGATCCAGATTTCCTAATTGATGAGGATGTTGCTATAGTACAGTTTAACTATAGGCTGGGGGTATTTGGACTTCTTTCCACTGGTGATTCGGCCATTGTGGGTAATGCAGCATTGAAGGATCAAGCACTGGCAATTAAATGGACACATGACAATATTGAGTATTTTGGAGGAGATCCAGATAAAATTACGATATTTGGCGAGAGTGCAGGTGGAGCTTCTACAGGTCTTCAACTAGTTAGTAACAAAGCTGCAGGTAATAACACTGTATTAAATTATCGATATCTGGTTTGCGGTTTGGTAAAAATTTCTCCTGAAATCAATTTTATTTGTTTACCTGACAGAGAGAGGTTAGGTGTATCGTAAAGGCAGGTTATGTAACGATTATGACTGACAACTTATAATTGTATAAACGTTCCCAGTTACACTTAAATTTACATAATTTCTCTCCTGTATGTAAATAAGACAACCTCGGCCTTGCATGCCACAATTTACTGACAATTCTAATCAAAGACATGATGATTTAGATAATTATTCTCTTAGGTTAAGATAAATTTGTCTTTAAATCGCTAATTTTGAAAAAAAAAATTCGGTACAAGTTTATTACAGTGTTTGAATAAAGTAGGTACTTTTACAGACACGAAGTAGGATACTTACGCCAAAGAAAGAGATATACTTGGTATGGGAATGTTTTTTTGTCTGTATATAAATTTACTTCATGAATAAAATATTGTGAATTAAATTTTAGGTTTATTTAGAGCAGCAATTGTCGAGAGTGGATCAGCATTAACTAATTGGTCAATTGATCCAAATCCGAAAGCCTACGCCGACTTAATTACTACTTCACTGGGTGGTGAAATTTACTTAAACGACACTCAGCAACTTAAACAATTTTTACAAGAAAAATCAGCTGAGGAGGTACTTGCTGCTGCCAATAGAATGGAAGTGAGTTATTATAACATATATATATATATATATATATATCTATATATATATATATATATATATATATATATATATATATATATATATATATATATATATATATATATATAGATATATATATATATATATATCGCACCTTGAAAACTAAAGTGTCACAACTCAAAATTGTTAGTTTTGAGAAAATTCAAAATTAAATTATTCATTTTTTACAAGTTGGGTTTTTTTGGCTTTTGTTCAAAACTTTATAATATAGCAGCATTTATTTTTATTGCTCCGTATAGATAGTGGGTTTTACTTTTTGTTTCCGTATTTTTTATGTATTATCGGACTTTTTTTTAAATATTTATTGCTCTAACAATAAATAATTTTGAGTTGTGACGTTTTATTTTTGTTAATAACGCCCTTGGTTTTTAATTATAAAATGACATTTGTCATAAACAATTTGTAAAAGTAAATAAAATTAAGCAAAATTGTACATCTAAGTACAAATCGCGGTTTAGTTGAACCCTAACTGGTAATAGAACCTACCCATTTAAAATGCACTGCTCTCAGAAAGCACCGATTTTTATGTGTTTCTGATAGCAATGCATTTTAAACGGGCAGCAGGTTGAAGTACCTACCAGTACGAATGGGGTTTAACTGAACCACGATTTTACTTTGGAATGCACCTAAAACTACAAGGTTAAGTGTGTAATAAAACTGCAGTGATATTAACTCGGTTTTTATTTTAAGCATTTTTGGCAAAAATCACAAGAAACATAAAAATTATAAATGAAAATAACTAAAATTAATACCTAATTATTGCAAATATTTTGATAGTACGCGGAATAAAATCCAGGAATTATATTTTTATTTACAAGTTCTGATAGATCCTTCTTCTTGTTTTGACTTAGGGGTAGCTTTTGATTGTAGCATTTTTGTAACTTAATATTCTCAATAGGCTTATATTTTCTTCGTTTTTTGCGCAAACAAGTTTCTTGGAAGGACTCATTTTCATAGGAAGTTTTATAATAAAATGAATGGGAATTTTCTTTTCGGAACTCAAAAATTTTAATATCGTTCCAACAAACTGTGCCGCCCTCTTCATTGATGGAAAAATTGTTACCCCATTCCTCCTGCAAAACTTTAAGGTCCCAAAAATCTTGATAGCCTAATTCATGAACCACATAAAGTGGATTATTTTTCTTTGCAGTGCTTATTAGTGTAATATACTGTTCCGGTGAGTAAATCGGACCTGACTTTAAGTATTTTTTTTATTTCTTTTTCTATAACACTATGTACTGTTAGTACTGTATCATTTTCATTTTGTGTGTGTCCCTTTATTAGAAACTTATGACTTATCTTTTTAATTTTATAGTTTGAAACAGCGTAAAGATAGGCAGTTGCCAAATATTTATTCTTCTGCTGTCCACAACAGTTATCCGAATACAAAACTATTTCAAGATTTTCATTATTTTCTCGTTCCGCCAAGGACTGAAGATATTTTAAAACACATGAACCGATTTCCACTGCTCCCCTATTGCCTTCTGTTTCATTCCAGAAAAAACATTCCACATTAGCATACCGACTATTTAATTTTCCAACCTCTGGGTCTTCTTTAGCTAGTTCAGATATTGTAAAGTTATAGGAGTTTAATTTCGACTTGTAATAAAAAGAAGAAATTTCTCCTCTAGGAGATTGCATTATCGCTTGTAAATCATAAATGATCAGTTTTTTATTATCTCCTATTTCACTTTTATCATTTTGCTTTTCTTCCCTACTCAGCTGTTTTTCTTTGAGGTGTAAGTCGTATGTTTCCTTAATCTGATTTTTAGACTGACCAGTTGCATTATTATATGATAAACAAAGGTCACATTGATCTTTTTTTGGTTGAAAAGATCCGATGTTAAATCCCGTGTTAAATATATTTAAGTAGTTTGAATAGGTATCAAAACTTTTGGTCTCATTAATTTGGTCTTGCCTAAAGTCTCGGTATAAATCAGATACTGTCTTACTGCCATCTATGTATTCTCTGTCGGTCTGTTCTCTTAAATAATGCGATTCAATTCTCGGTATTGAATTTATATGCCTTCTTATTCTTTCCGTTAAATCATCGTCTAGTTTTGGATGCTTTCCGTGTTTTCCACGGAAATCTGCTTCAACAAAGCCATTTTCATCCTTCTTGGAAATGACAGTCCTTATAGGCCGATCGTTAATATCTAATGTTGCCTTTAGAAATGTTTTACATACCCTTATTTGAGTGCGATCAATCATAAAATAAAATGCATGGGATTTGTGCCTAGCTAGCCCTGTTTCAATGGGATACCGGTATTTCGGATTTATTTCTTTACAACAGGATGCAAGGAAATTCCTTTGTCTGGAAATATCTCCAAGATTCCAGTAGGTTTGGAATATTTCCTGGCGCTTGATTTGGTCTATTTCGGAAGAGCATCCTAATCTACATTTTTCGCCACAGGGATTTCTTAGTCGGCGTTCCGGTATCTTTTTTTCAGTTTTTGACACAGAGGTATAAGCTTTTCCATTATTTCGTAGCCTTTTAGCCATAGCTTGACACCATTATTTGGGTTGTCGTAGTCGCTTTCTTGTTTTTGTATTAGGTACTGCCTGTTCTTCTGAAGAGTCCGAGGAAGAATCAGTACTTAATTTACTTGCTAGTGGATATGTTTGTTTTTGTGGATTACTTGAGGTAGGATCAAAGGAAGGGTCTGCATCACTATCATCTGCGTCACTTTCTAGTTGGTGAATAGGGCTAATTCTATAATTTATTTTTGGAACTCATGAAATTTTCAGTCTAATATTGTTTTCTAAATTAACTTCTACTTTAACCTCTTCTGTGTCTAGCTCAAGATTTTGCCGATTATCCAGATTACAAGGACATTACATTTCCTGCAAACAAAAATCAAAAGTCAAATCAAGTTATAGTTTATTAATTATTAGTTAAATAATATCAGAAACTATCAAGGATATAGACAAATTCTCGAATACACCGAAATGGTACCGAAAGCGGGTCTCCCTTAAAACATTAGGGCGGGTTTACTGGTTTTTGGTTTAGGAATTAATTTAATTAATTTAATTATATATCTATATAGTATATCTATAATCATATAAATATAATGGTGGACAAACAAATTCCCAAGCCATAAACCAGTAAATCCCCCAAAATGTCTCCAGGGAGACCCGCGTTTTGGTCCATTTTTGTTACACGTCAGTGCTCGTCTATGTAATATTTAGTCTGATGATGATAGTAGATACTTACGCTAAATATTTTGTCAGTTGATACAGAAATAGATTCAGTAATGTCATTGTTTAGCTGCCTATCACATTGCTTAGCAGTTGCTTCGTCTGTTCAGTTTTTCAGTTTTTTCAAACGTTTCCTAAAAAATAAGCATTATCGCAACTAATTACACAAAAAATTCTTGTGAGTTTACCATATTAGTTTCTTTATTGCCATCTATATCTTTGGGTACATTAACATCTAGAACTTCTACTGCAAACTGTTCTAGCTCAAAAATTTGATGATTTTCCAGAATATCTTGTGTCAGACATGACATTTCTTCCTGCAAAAAAAACACGTAATATTATTATAGCTCAAGTAATTAAATATTAGTTACTTACGCTTAATTTTTCTTCACTTGATACATAAATAGATTCAGTAATGCCATTGTTTAGCTGTCTACCACATTGTTTAGCAGTTGCTTCATCTGTATCAGCTTTTTCAAATTTTTCCTAAAAAATAAGCAATGTCGCAACTAATTATACAAAATATTCATGCGACTTTACCATATTAGTTTCTTTATTGCCATCAATATCTTTGGGTACATTAACATCTAGAATTTCCACTGCAAACTCTTCTAGCCCAAAAATCTGATGAGTATCTAGAATATCCTGGCTCAGACATGACATTTCTTCCTGCAAAAAAAACATACTATTATTATAGCTTAGGTAATTTAATATTAGATACTTACGACGGGTAATATATTTTCTTTATTATAATCAGTATCTTTAGGTACATTTACATCTGGAACATAGCTCGCACCATGTTTTTCTTCTTTATTTATATTTTCAACGCCGTTTTTTGATAATTCACGTAAAGCTAAACTTAAAATTTTCCTGGATCTTGCGCTGGCCATCTATTAGCTGTTTTTCCTAAACCTAAAAGTATTTTAATTTAGGTAAGAAAATTCAAAGTTAAAAATAAAAATGACACAATCTGTAATTTAAATGTCTGGTTTATATATTAAACTGATACATTTTGATATTAGATATCATTCAACTGAAATATTTTTACATATTGCAATCGTTATAACGACACAACTAAAAAAATACCTTTTAGTTTTAAAATAAAATTTAAAAAGCGTACTTTAACTAAAACGTAAAGTGACACTTTTTAAGAAATGCCATAAAATAATTAAACTATAAAACGACACAACTCAAAATGTCATTTAAGAATGAAAAGAGTCCATAAAATAGTTATTTTTAGTAATAATAAACTGACACTTTTTGAGTTTTGACACTTTAGAAAGAAAATTAATTATAAATTACTTACCTTTGTAACAATAAACTGCCACTTTTCGAGTTATGTCACTTTATTTCAGAGAGCGATAGAACCTTTCGCGTCAACGGCGGCGGCATAACTGAAAATGTCACTTTAGATGAAAATTATGGCATAGTAGCAGGATTACTCTAAAGTGACATCTATTAACATAACAGTAAACGAATATGCCGTTTTATTTTTAAAACTGTGTATGGTGATAGAGGGCGCAATTTTATGTAGTTATATCGTAAAATGTTAAATCTCACAAATTTTGAGTTGTGACACTTTAGTTTTCAAGGTGCGATATATATATATATATATATATATATATATATATATATATATATATATATATATATATATATATATGAACTTTATTGGATTTTAATGCAATTAAAACGGCTTTTAATACTAAAATAACAGAAAAAGGTCGGTACCCAGAACATATTTTTGGTTTAACATCTAACACAAACTAAAGGTATTATTCCAAAATAAATAGCTATTTTTTAGAAAAATCGCCTAAACCGGAACCCGTCGATTTTTTCTCATTTTAGTCATTAATTTTCACTTTTTTACATAGGAAGACTATCTGTTTTTGAATGGTCTATAAAATTCTAAATTTTTTCTTGTACTACCACGTGGTACACCAAAGTTAGTAGTTATTTCTTGCCCTAATTAAAATATGTTTCTAATCATACAAGTTGGGTGGATCAACTTTTGTTGCTTAAAAAATCCTTTTTCATACATGGGGATGTCCCATAAAGTTCTAAAAATGCAGTAAATAGTTTACAAGATAATAGGTTTGTTCCAACCAACGATTTTTGTATCGTCCCCGAACGGTTATTGGGATCATTCGTACTGATGTTGTGCGCAGGCGTGTATTTTTCACAGTTCCATGACGGTGCAAAATAAGCACGGGTTGGAATGCTTTGTGAACCGATTTAGTTATCGAATTAATAACATAACCTTAGTTTATGTAATGAATTGTCAATTGTGGATTTAAGGATCATAAAACATAAATCATTTATGGATATAAACAAAATAATGACCGAAAATACAGTATTAGGAGGTAAGGCGGTAGGATTCTGCATTTTTTTCGGTTCATTCAGCATTAGCTCCAAATCGACCTCGCTCGTTGATATGTCCAATAGAACATCTATCTCCTCCGTCACTCATGGTAAAAGAATCAAATTAGACAAAAATAAACGCTGTGAAAATCTCAAACCCTTCGACTAAAAATGCCCGTTAACAAAAACCATAAATACATAGAAAAAGATTTAAAAATAAATGAAAATTTCAACTGTCAAGTGTCAGCCCCAGCTGACTAAAAGCTTAGTGCGCAAGTCATCTCAAACAATTCCGATGTTTGGGCAAGGATCGAAGTGACGGTACGAGAACCAGTTCAAGAACGGTCACAAATTTGGTTGGAACACTTACAGAACCGTCCTATAAATCGTCAATTTAAGGTTGGAATGCATTTTGTTTGATACGCATGCGCCTGACCGTACTAAGAACTGTGTTTGGTCGGGTTGGAACAAACCTATTGACAGTAAAAAATAGTATTTGTGACAGTGTGTAGCATATTTGTGATATCTCAGAAAAAAGCGAACGGATTTTGATGTAAGGCTTTTTGCAACATTTTGCTCCTAACTTTTCAATCTTTAAAAGAAAATCTATGTGGAAATCTTTCCCAGCAAGCACAGCCTATAAAACAGTAGCTATACATCATATTGATTACCACTAATCTTTTAAATTAATTGATGAATTTGCTGGCCCCTATTAATATATCATTTTTTTTTCTCTCATTTGGTGAGAGAAATCGTCTCTCGAAGTTATATGTCATACTAATAACATGCTAAATTGAATTAAATTTGACTTATTTGTTACAGGCATCAGATCCCCTAGATATGCTAATTGTAAGTACTCCAAGATTGTTGGTTACATGTAAATGCGCTACCCATTCATTTCTTTATTTACAATCATAGAAAAGTGCTTTGTTTTAATGATATGGCTAATGCAGTTAGACGTTCTTATTAAATGTCTTTTAGGTGCAATAATAAATCTTTGACAGCATTGTGCAAAAAAATTACTTTATAACTGACACTCTCAAAATATTTTGGATAATATTTCGGAAAGTTACCTTCATTGCTTCGTGCCCGTGTGAGCATAAATTTATAATTATTAGTGACAAGATTTAAAAAATCCAATTTTCTTATATTTTAATACTCACACTCATATTCAATATACTTTACTGTACAAGAAAAACAAATTTTCTATTGACAAAGCATCCTATTTACAAGGAGACCAAAATAAAAAACATCAGGTTATTTAAATTTAATTACAAATAGCAAAAACAAATAAACGAAAAGTTTAAAATAATATGTAACATAAAAATTCAAGCAACAGACATGTAACAAAATTTAATTTCAAACAAAACCAGAATTATAATTAATTAAAAGAAATTATATAAATCAATTTAAAACAAATAAAACTATCACAATAAAATTCTTACAAGCTGTAAACGCCTTTTGTAATAGGACATTTCTTCGAAACTCTTTATAAATTATAATAGATTTTAAGTTATTACTTAAATCATTAAAGATTTTTTTTGCTTTCATCAAAAATAGATTGTCTTGCAAAAGAGATCTTTGGTATAGGTAAACGTAGATTTCTATTAATAGTTATTCTAGTATTGTAACTGTGTTCCTCAGATTCAAATTGTGAAAATTTTTTATGTATGAGGCAGAAAGTTTCTAAAATAAAGAGACAGGTGACATGTGAAGGTCAATATATATTTTTTTTAAAACAAGGATTAACAGTGCTTACGATTTGCGACTTTACACAAATATCTAACTGCTCTTTTTTGCAGAACAAAAAACAATTGCCTGCTTGTGAATCTCCAGAAAGCAATACCGTACCTAACATATGACTCAAACAGTGAGCTGTATATTATTTTTGCGGTGGCGCAACTGAGTTAATTAGAAACTATTCTTATAGCAAAACAGTTGGAAGCTAACTTTTTATTTAAGATCTTTATATGCTCTTCAACCTTTAGTTTATTATGTACTGTGAGTTCTACAAGATTTATTTTTTCTATAATTTGGTTTTGTACATGTATGTCATCAAATCCCAATCCAAATGTCATAATATTTGTTTTATTGAAGGTAAAACACAGCAGATTGGCGTCACACCACAGTTTAACTTTATATAAATCATTGTTGACAGTCTACTTTCCTCCTTATTTTTCCGTGTCACAAAAGACTAGTGTCATCCGCAAAGAATGAAAACTCACCCTGAATGTCAATAAAAGCCAAATCATTTAAATATAATAAAAACAAGACCTGTCCCAATACTGATCCTTGAGGTACGCCCTTTATATTAAGTAAATCAATGGAGCATTGCGCTCCCACTCTAACTGTTTCGATCCTATTCTTGAGGTACGAAGAAAACCACCCAAGTGCAAGATCTCCAAAACCATAGCGGGATAATCAAAAGAATTATATGATATTTTTAATCGACGCATATTAATTTGTCATGGTGGACGGTCACTCAACTACCTTACATTCTATCAGTGGTGGCATACAACAAGGTTTAGACCTGGCCCCAACCCTATTTCTTGTTCACATTAATGACCTACTCTCTTAAACTACCAATCACAATCACAGTTACGCTGACCAAAGTACTCTTCACGTCAATATACATTTTCTCTAACAGGTCTCAAATCTAGAGCTGGATAGTAGTCTCAGATCTATGCACCTATCCCTTTTGCAAGTTCTTCAATTAATTTTATACTGGAGTTCAGTTCAACGCGTCCAAAACCCTCTCTCTGTCATGCAAAAAATCCAACAACATTTATCCCAGTCACTTGAATAGCCAAGCCCTCCAGAACAAAAAACGTTCGATCCTCTTGGCATCCCTTTCGAACACGACTTCAGCTGGCACAAACACATTATATGTCTTCGGAGCCACAAAATATTTCTGCCCTTCCAACCTATACACTCTCTATGTTTCCCAAATAAGATCTAACCTAGAATAATGTTCCCACATCTTTAACATCCTTGATTCTATCCAAAAGAAATCCATTCGACTCAACAATTACCGAGTCCTCATAAGAAAACTCTCTCTCGCTCTTCGTCGCGCGGTTGGGACTCTGTATCTTTTCTACAGACATTACAGCGGATCTTGCACAGAAGAACTAACCAAACCAACAACCTAACAGAACAATAAAAAACGCGTCAAATATGCACGACTTTAGCACCAGAATAAATAATAATCAGAAGGATAACTCTCGAGCGGCACGTTTGTTTTAAGCTTCTAACGCCCAGGAACCTTGAAGCAAAATTTTATGATATTGCCATAGGCGTAGTTACCTAGGAAATAATATGTTGTAATATTGTTAAATTAGTAAAAAAATATGATTTAGTTAACAATGTGATTAGTGTGTTGTCTTAAGTAGTGCGCAATGCCTTAAAATATACTGGGTATCTATATCCCACGGTATTTTGACGTATTTTACACAAAATGCTCTTTTCTCAGAGAAGTTGTTTACTTCCAGTTAGATGGGGAATGAGGAACAAATAAGAACTGTGATTTTTAGAGATTTAATTGACCAAATCGGGTGGATTGAAAAATGCACGAAATAAAGTGTACCTACTTTTTAATTTTATTTTGAGTTATGCGGGAGTCAGCAATGATAAAATATTTTAAATAGAAAAATCATTTTAAGTTAGGTGAATAAAACTGGTGTTAATATTATAAACTAATTTAAGAGCGTAAATTAACCTTACTCTACCACACAACCTAAACAAATACTGGTGCAGAAAACCTTTGCAAGGATGAACGAAGCGGCTATCTTTACAAATATGTATTTACAAAATGGGTAATAACATCATTTTTAAAACAATGTGTTCAAAATTCCTTTGAAATATTATTTCTAATAAAGATATATAATTTACAAAATCGTTGAGGGGCATCTTTAAGTTACCAAAGGTATTTAAATTAACATTTTGAAAAGCTCTCTAATAACAAAATAACGATGTTTCCTCCAAGTATTAGTGATCTTTCGAATACTCTTCATATATGGCGCATTTATGAACATTTAAACATTTTTTTATAATATAGCCAGTGATGGGCGATGTCGAAAATGTCATGCCAACAATTGAATTGTCGACGCGTCGACTATGGTGTCGATGTCGACAACTTAAACGATGTCGACAACTTAAGCGATGTCGACAACGTGGACAATCACTTTAAAATTTATATGGCCCATTAAAATAATGTTAAAAGATACCAAAAATACATTTAGAACACATTTTAATAAAAACTTACATTCTTACAATAATAATACTGAAATTAAGAAAATAATATTAATTAAGGTCGTCGTCGAAATCGCTTTCATAATGATCACAATTTAGCGTGTTTCTGACTGTTTCGAGTTTAAGTATGAAATAAACATGTATCAACATTTTAGAATGCGAGAAAGACATTCTGTTATTGGTTCGTGAATGAATCCCCAACTGGAGAACAACCTTTCAAGTGTTGCTGAAGATGCTGAAATTTTAAGTAACTTAACCTCACATTTTTAGTAGTCTTGACATTGTCGACATTGTCGACGTTAATTTGATTGTTGACGCATTGTCGACGCGTCAATGTCGACAATTAAAGTCGACGCGTCGACGCCCATCCCTGAATATAACCCGCAAAGTACCTTAAAATTTGTTTCTAATGGGCTACTCTTTGGAAAATCAGACTGAAATTTGGGTGTGGAATCTTGTGATGATGAAACTGATGCCAAAACAGGAATATCATCATCTTTTAGTTGAATAGGTCGGGGCAATAAGGAACCTAAGCCCCACTTAGGAGATTTGAAGTAGATGATGTTTAAAGTTTTTATTCAAATCCTGAAATAATATTTAAATACTTTTTTTACAAATTCTTTTCCTTTAGTTGTATATATTTTTTTGAAGAAACCTCTATTTGAAGAAAAAATGTGGCTTAAGACCATTTTCTTACAAGCAACTCAAGTGGAACATTTGAAACAATAAAAATTTTTTAAACGTGTTTAATTATTTATAAAAGTTAAAGAAAATCTTCTGTTTGTCCATTTCTGAAACATCTTCTCCATCTATGTTTTCGGGCTGTATATCTTGTTCTTTATTTTGATCAACAATATCCCCAAGAATGTCAATATAAAACTGTTGATTAATGGACTGCAATGCAAAAACTTTTTTAAATTCTGAACTTTATTTTCATTTAATTCGACAGGTGCGTTATATTTGCGTTCGAGAGATCTAGTTGTTACTAGTTTATTTATAACTCGAACACCTCTTTTTCCCACATTAACTTCCTCAAAATTCCCATTCAGATTGTGCTTAATAACTACTAACAAAATTTTCTCTTAAAATTTAAGAATTGTCGACAAAATGATGTAAAGTTTGTTTAAAAAAAGTAATAAATAAAATACCTAAGCGTGCTAATTTTTTTCATGGTGGATAAATTCAAAAATTCAACTTAGGATCATGTAATTTAAATATTGTTTGTTATTTCGGGATTTTATGATAATGTAATAAAGTAAATAAAAGATTATTTTTGCATTTTCAAATAATTAGATGTTTGAAACTACACAATTCTATAAAAGACATAAAAATAATATAATCAAATATTGGATACATATATTATTATATGTGTATTTACAACAGTACCTAAAACTCCGAAGATTGACACCGCACTGACCGTTTCAGGATACGATTCTGGGTATTAATGGTTTGAATGCCACTGGTCGTCGCGCTTGACAACGAGGAGAGTTATCTTTCTGGTTAATTTATTTATTCTTGTGAGTTTACTGTCCAGTTACAAAAACCTAAAACATCTCACTTTTGTCGCTCATTTATACCTAGGATCTCCAGATGAAACAAATTGCTTGCAGATTTTTCCTTCCCCTCCTAACCGCCAATCATTTAAATTCCCTATCAATAGATTACATTTTCCTTCTCTTTAGAAGCCTACGGTACGTTAGTACTTCGGTTTAAGGGCTTATTTTATATCCTTTTCCGAATCCGAAACCGAAACGAACAAAAAATATTCAAAAATCCGTAACAGCTCATCATATTATAGAATCAGCCTTGGCCTGTAATAGAAGTGGAAAGCAATGATGCGTTTCTTACTGAATCTCCCTACGTATTACTTGACAGTGGAAGATTTATCCAAGTTCCAATAATAATAGGGATATGTGCTACTGAAGCCTTGATGTTTCTTAATGGTAAGCATATAAATATAATTACCACAAAGCCTTTTAAGTTACCTACCTGTTTTACATTTACCTACTTATTAACTACATCTTAGTTTTATCTAAATGAACTCTAAATTGGGTATTACGCTACTCTATTGTTAGGGTAAATTAATATAAAAAAAATAATAGTAGTCACTGCGTCTAAAAATAATATTAATTTTTTAATAATCGTAACACCCAATTAATAAACCTTTTCAGAATGAATCCGCCATAATAATATTGACGTTATTTATTGATTACGTAAAATTTTCTTAAATTTATTTACATCATTTTCACGTAACAATGGGTCTATTGCACTCGGTCGAATTTAAATATTATTTATAAGTAAAACAATAGGGGTAGCATCCAGTTTATCGAAATGAAATCAGATTGTTCTTAAAATATGGTCTACGGCAATATATTGAACGTGAAAATTCGGAAGGAATTAAAAAATCTGCCATATTTCACACCAATAAAATAATATATCGATTTGCGCTGTTGTCATAATGTCTGACACATAATACAAATCGATATCAGTGACAGCAGGTACAAAGAATTGGATATAAAACTGTTTGAAGCTCTCAATCAACATAAAGTTCCCAGGTAATCAAAAATTTATGTCCCAGTCCTTCAATATTATATTAGAAAAGGATAGCTTAACACCATTATCGGCTTTGAATCGAGAAGTCCGCAGTGAATGTAATCGTGGAACAAACCATTTCTGTCAGGTAACGTGACAGCTGTGAAACAATATAACCTAAGAAACCTTTTGACCTCTGTTGTATATATATGAACATGATTTATGAATATTTACTTTCAAACGCAGAATATTTTGGCGCTGAAATACGGAATGTAAAGTTAAAGCGGTTAGTTCAGAAAAACTGTTTCTCACATTGTTCTTTATAATTATCTACATTTCCTAGGAACACTTTTTTCGTAATAAGCAAATTTATGTTGAGGCAGAGAGGTTTTTATATTAGATTAATTTTGTATCTTTTGTTGAATGCCAACTCAAGCGACGAACGATTCGGCAACTTTGCAAAAGTTTAATAAATCAAAATGCAGGGAAATGATGACATCACTCGCCTATGTGACAAAATTTGCCAAAGTTTAACTCGATTTTTAGGGCATTTCCCGCTTCCCAAAAAATTCCAAAAAAATGTTTGCACTTCATTTTGATCATAAATTCTAAGAAGCCAATAAGAAAAGTGGACCCATTGTACATTAAAACTCGATACGTCTGTCGATCGAATATTAAAATGAAATTTTGATTTTTTAACAAATTTTATTATACAATGAGATACAATAAATTGCATCTCTGCACTGGTTTCATTTTCAACCATACACAAAGCACACCTGTTGCCATACCTGTTGGCCTTAGAGACCACAAAAAGATAGATTAAATTATCTACAAAGTCAGTCGTTACAATTACATGAGTCCTAGCTAGACAGCGCTAAAGAAGTCTTATAACCCAGTCTCGGTATAACTAATACAATCTCCAAAATTGAACAAGTCAAATTTTTGGAGAGCCTTTATTGCTTCCCTTCTACGGGCCCATACTTGGACGCGTTTCGTCGTATCACGGTTCATCGGCAAGGCTAGGATCCGCAGAAGTACAGCAAATGAAAAAAGTGCTTAACCCAGTACCCGCAGAATGTGGGTGAGATACAATATTTTGCATCTCTGGTGTAATTTACACCCATACTCAAAGCATACCTGCTGCCATCTTCCTTGGGCCCTCTGAGGCAATTTCGGTTTTTATTTTTATTGTAGACAACTACATATACATATCTGAAACGGAATATATTAACGGCACTATTATCCTGCACCTTAAGGTTGTCTAAAATTCAAAAACTTTAGTGGAAACTTTCAGCTTTTTAGAAATGTTAAGGATGTAGAAGCTCAGACAAGAATGTTGTCTGTTTTAGATTTGGAAACTATAACACAAGCAGCAAATTTATATGACACCGACCCCAGCAACCTTATTCCATTGGATCTGCTTCAAAATTCGACTGATGACGAAATAGTTATTAAGACAATACAGAATATGTATCTTAAAGAAGGGGAGACGTTTTCAAGTAATTTGGTAGCAGTGGCTAATGTAAGTTCACAGAGATTAATTTATACTGTAATGTATACAAGTTTTAAATAATGACTACATGAATAATTTAGCGATGTTTATAAAGGGTTATGGATGTTGCTTTTTTTTAGCAAAATTTAATATCAAGAAAAAATAAAACATTACTGATTTTCGAAACTGAGTTAACTTAGTTTTATCAAAATTATGCATGCAGTTTAGTCACGTTTCTATGTTATATTAGTTAGTAAAAATATATTAATTATGAAAAATTTTCAGTACTTCTCCGACAATATATTTGCCAGAGGAGTTATTAAGCATGCTGAATTGGCGTCGAAATATATTCCAGTTTACCTTTATCAGTTTTCTTATTATGGACGAGCATTGTTTCCATTTGATCTTCCTGGTAAGTTAAATAAGCTATAAAAAATTCATACCAGTATAATAATTGCAAAAAAAACAGGTTTTGAATTTTGTGATAAGCTTATAGAATAAAGGTTAGCTTTAACCAATATGTTTAGTAATTGACCAGCAAAAAATTTAACAATAGTGGTTTGTATTCCTTCTTGAGTCTCTGCATCTTCGACAAGTATTTTTAAATGCGCAAAATAGTATTTTTGTCCAACTATGTCTCGTCTCCATCAATTAATCAAATAATCAATATAGAAAACTAATCTTATCAACATTTGAAAGTTTTGCTTAGGTTTATGTTTAAAAACTGGTGATAATGTTATACCCACCGTTCAAACTGATTTTTAAAGCCAATAAGTGATAATAAGAAACCGGATTTTAATAATACATGATGCAAAAATCGGAATCGAACGTAGGATTACGATGTGAATGCATAGAATATCGTCTTACCTTGTCAAGACTATATCCATTGTTTACTGCCAAAGCCTTCTATCTGACATTCTTATCAGTTTTAAGTGTAACAATCACCTTTAACAACATTTTAAACTCTGGAAAAATTTCGTAAGCAACAAACTTTAAATTAATAATTTTAGACTTAATCTTGATTGATACCCATTACAAAAATTCAAAATATTTTTAAACTAAAACAGTTTTCCTGTAGAAATGCTATATTTTTGAATAGAATCATTTGACATTTACAATTATTTAAAATTCCTTTATTTCTTTGCCAATGTGTTACTGGATACTGATGGAGTCTTATCATTTTAAAGGCTCATTTTAATTTTATTGCAGTTTTTCGACACTCTTGTGGGTTACGTTGTACGGGAGTCCTACGATATAACCAGTGTTGATAAGATGGTATTTCTTCCATCATTGATTGTAGTTTTCCATTGTATTTCTCATTGTTTGCGACAGCAGGAAAAAACTTATTAAGCAACGATCTCCAGATTTAAGAAGTTTGTGCAGTATATCCATCAAGGTTCTTGGAATGAAATGCCTGCACCGGGGGTATGCGGACTGAGATGCAAGATGCGCTTAACTTGGTATTTGTTCGTTCTGTCCGCCGCTCTTAAGATCTTTCTCGTAAGCTTAATATTTTGAAGCCCAGAAGCATTGTGGGGACTATTAAATATTTTTAATAGGGTTTCAGGGGTGCTCTGCTTACGTTGTTCAGCTGTTGTTCCAGATGTCAGTATCTCCAAATAAATGTCGCAAATGTTAAAATACATCAATGTTAAATATGCAAAAATTGATAATAAATTCTCTAACCACCTCAAAATTCCTTATACAATAAGGATTTCAACAAATAATGGTAAAACAGCTATTCTCCGGGCTATATGCCCCTCCGAGCGCTGAATTACATACCAAAATTTGCCGTATTTTCTTCTAACACAGTTAGATAATAAAATACTTGTTTTGAATGCAAGAAACTACCAGGAAGAAGGAAGCTTTTTCTTTAGTTAGGATGTCGTCACCTGCAGACCGGTTTCGAACTCGTTGGTTCTCATCAGTACAGAATAAACGAACATACCAACCTTCCGAAAAAGTAATCCCTTAAAGCTGCAACTGTCGTACTGCATAAGCAGTGAGACACAGGCAGCGCCATCCATTAGCAGTTTCGAGCATTCAGAGTAGAGTTTACCATAAGGTAAAATTTTCAAACGTATGAATGAAAGTCTACTTGTCAGGGGTACATATAAATATGCAAAAATTGAGAATAAATTCTCTAACCACCTGAAAATTCCTTATACAATAAGGATTTCAACAAATAATGGTAAAACAGCTATTCTCCGGGCTATATGCCCCTCCGAGCTTTCATTCATACGTTTGAAAATTTTACCTTACGGTAAACTCTACTCTGAATGCTCGAAACTGCTAATGGATGGCGCTGCCTGTGTCTCACTGCTTATGCAGTACGACAGTTGTAGCTTTAAGGGATTACTTTTTCGGAAGGTTGCTATGTTCGTCTATCCTGTACTGATGAGAACCAACGAGTTCGAAACCGGTCTGCAGATGACGACATCCTAACTAAAGAAAAAGCTTCCTTCTTCCTGGTAGTTTCTTGCATTCAAAACAAGTATTTTATTATCTAACTGTGTCAGAAGAAAATACTGCAAATTTTGGTATGTAATTCAGCGTTCGGAGGGGCATATAGCCCGGAGAATAGCTGTTTTACCATTATTTGTTGAAATCCTTATTGTATAAGGAATTTTCAGGTGGTTAGAGAATTTATTCTCAATTTTTGCATATTTATATGTACCCCTGACAAGTAGACTTTCATTCATACATCAATGTTGTTTCCTTGAAGTTGTGCTTGATGAATGATTTTGTTCTCGTAACTAGAACACCCTTCAGAAGACTGGATTTATGGACATTTATTGCCGTTTCTCTATTTATAAAAAAAGTTTGTGACATTTTCCAGGATTAGGGGCAATTTGATTTCGTTGTCTTCTTAAATAACCAAATCGTCAGCGAAGGCCATTGCAGAGTATTTTATATTGTTTTCTTTAACAGTGCCATCAAAGATCGTTAGCATTTAATTAAAGGAATAATTCATCAAAAACGAAGTTAACTAAAATTAGACTAAACGGATCTTCCTGTTTTACTCATTTATGGTCCCTTCTTCGGAAGGCCTTGTGTTACTGGTACCTACTTTTATTACTGGGCTGGCTTCACGCAGAATGTTCTTGACATACATAATTATATGATCTGCAACAACCACTTTTCGCATGGACTTCTTGATCGAGCAGTGTGACCCTAAATCAAACGCCTTTCTGATATCTAGCGAACGAACGTTCAGTATCTTTCTTGCAGTCATCATTGTTGTTATGTAGTGATGCAATATTAATAAGTTGACGAGAGTAGGTTTATGTACCATCTTTGATTAAAATTTGAGGATGCGTATTTTTTCAGTCTCATTGCAGCTAATGCTTTACAAAATAGTCTTTGATCGGCTGATGAAATGGTTATTGGCCTAGGATTAGTCTTATCACCTGCGTTAGGAGTTAGTGTTGTTCGAAAATTCTTCCACCTCGTCGGAGGTATACCTCTGTCAAAGACTGTGCATGGTCTGCCCTGATTTTTTGCAAAATTGATATCGTTTTCTTAGAGCCCAATTAATTATGGGTGAAAAGTGTTTCTTGGCCTTTTTCGCTCTGACGCGCTGTTTTCGATATAAAAAATAATTTATTTTTTACGACATATATATATATATATATATTATTATATATATATATATATATATATATATATATATATATATATATATATATATATATATATATATATAATAAAAGACAATAATAGGTTTTTAGCATTTTGATAAAGGATATTTTTTATGTTTATTGTAAATAATCGTATAGTAATATGTTACTTATTGTCTTATCTTCCCATTGTTCAATTTTTTAAATTTGATATTGAGGATGTCTTTATTTTTTTAAATGCTTAAATGACTTAGGGTAAATCTTGCTAAATTTAAAAAAAAAACTGTTTTCGTTAATACCATGCAATGATTTCTTAATCTTAAAGGTGCCGAGAAAGCTGGACATGGAGCAGAGCTTCCATTTTTATTCAGACAGCCACGTAGTAATACGACAGACCCAGGCGATATATTAACTCAAAATAGAATGATTAGACTTTGGGCTAATTTTGCCAAATTTTTGTAAGTAAAATTTCTTGTTTGGTTTACACCTTACAGCCGCCACATTACAGACAATTTTTTTGGTACATTTAATTATAATGAAGTGCTACGGAATATTTCCATCAGTGTAGGTATATAACGTAAGTTAAAAAACAAATGTCCTCAAAGTATGCCATGATATTAATCACGCATGTCTTGAATTATTACTCTTGAAAGGTAACATAGGTAAAAGGTATAGGTGAATGAAAAATGAAACTGTCAAGTTCTGAAGTTTTTATGTTTAAGAAAATTACATTATTGTCATTGTCATTGCATAATACGGAACTAAGAAAAAACATATACAACAAAGAAGCTAAAAATTATAAATTTAAACTAAATAAGAGACGTGTCCACCTTCTACTTCCAAACATGTTCTCATTCTTCTTTTTACAGCATCAAAAACACTGGTCAGCACAGTGGGTGGAGTTGTTAATCTCCTGAAATTTATTTGTAATTCTAGCCCGTAGATCTTCTAAATTTTCACAAGGGGTTTTGAAAATCGAGTTTTTAATGTGTGGCCATAAAAAAAGTCACACGGCATGAGATCGCAGGACCGTCGGAGCCACCTAACTGGCATATTACGACTAATGATCCGGTCTTCGAAAAATTTAAATTATCAAGAGTTACGTGAATTGATGCACCGTCCTGCTGGAAGTAGCCTTGTCGCATCTCTCTGTCATCTAATGCGTGTACAAAATTTTCTAAAATTTCATTACGGTATCGCGCCAAATTGAGAGTCCCTTCAAAAAATCGGTCTAATGAACCTTCTTTTCGATATGGCCGCCCACACGCCAACTTTCTGTGAATGCAGAGGCTTCTTTATAAAGAAATGTGGATTTTCGGAACTCCACATTCTCATTTGTTGAGAATTTACATAACCAGAAAGGTAAAACCATGCATCGGCAGTAAAATGGTTTTCATTATTATGCAAGTTACCCATACACCACTCTGAAAATTGCATTCGCTGCGTCGGGTAACAATTCTTGGACTGAGCTTCGACAATAAGCGTGCATACGCAGATCACATAACAGGATTGTATTGTAGATTCCGTAGGATACATTTACTTGCTGGCTCAAATGCCGAATAGGGGTTTGTGGGTGTTCATTAAGAATTTGCCTCAATTCTTCTACTTTTTGTGCAGTGCGACCTTTGGGTCTCCCGCTGCCTTCCTTTCTATTCACACTTCCTGTCTCTCTAAACAATGCCACAGATCTAGTCAAAACTTGGCGAAACTGGTCGAAATCCATGACTATGTGTGGAAATTCCGTTTGAAAAATCTGAATTCTGAATGGCATCCCGTGTTGAATAAACCCACTGGCCATCCACCCTTCTATCATTTCTAAAGTAACTTTCGATCATAAACGCTTTTTGTTCTGCCGTGATTACCATATTTAATTTTCTTAAAAACAAAAACTTTAGAACTTGACAGTTCTATTTTTTATTCACCTATGTTACCTTTCAAGAATAATAATTCAAGACATTCGTGATTGATTCCATGGCATACTTTGAGGACTTTTTTTTATCTTACGTTACATACATACATACATATATCGTATCAGCAGACCAAAATTTTATGTTTAAGTTAAGTAATCAATTTAAAATACTTTTTGATGTTATAAATATGAAGACAAGGCAATTTATATTTTTAAAAAGCCATTGGCACCCTTAATAACTCTGTAAACATTATTTTTCTTACGTACTAATTTCATTATAACACACTGGGACTATACATTGCATTTTAAAGCTACTCAGTTTCCTTTTTTCTTTAAGAAGGTGTTCTATACAGGATGTTTTCTAATTGAATGTCAATATTTAAGGGGGCGATTTCTGGGTCCATTTTAAAAAGAAAACTTCATATGAACGTATGTCCTAGACGTCTTAACTTTTGAGATACAGGGTGGTAAAGTTTTCAAAAATAAATAGTTTTTTATTAATATATGTAATACCACTTTAGATATTTTAATTAAATTTGGCATACATGTACTCTGTATCAAGAGGCATTATTTAGTGTACCAGAATTTTTTTTATCTCCACCAGTGGCGTTCGTACGGAATTTCACCTACCTATTTTGGCAGACATTGATGGTACGTCACTGATTTCTCGTAAAATTAAAATTATTCCTGAAATCCCCAATCATTTCTAACCAAATTTGAACTCTTAAATTTTTTCAATCCGTTGCACGGTTTTCGCTTAAAAAAATAAAAACCCTTCCTCTGCATGATCATAACAATATCGTTAATATGACAATATCACCATGCACAGAAATAGATTTTATTTTTTATATCAAATTTGCTTAGAAATGAATAAGGAAGTTAATTTTTGAGATCCTTATTCATTTCTAAGCAAATTTGATCTAAAAAATAAAATCTATTTCTCTGCATGGTGATATTGTCATATTAACGATATTGTTATGATCATGCAGAGGAAAGGTTTTTATTTTTTTAAGCGAAAACCGTGCATCGGATTGAAAAAATGCAAGAGTTCAGATTTGCTTAGAAATGATTGGGGATTTCGGGAATAATTTTAATTTTACGAGAAATCAGTGGCGTACCATCAATGTCTGCCAAAATAGGCAGGTGAATTCCGTACGAACGCCACTGGTGGAAATAAAAAAATTGTGGTACACTAGATAATGCCTCTTGATACATAGTACATGTATGCCAAATTTAATTAAAATATCTAACGTGGTATTACAGATATTAATAAAAACCTATTTATTTCTGAAAACTTTACCACCCTGTATCTCAAAAGTTAAGACGTTTAGGACATACGTTCATATGAAGTTTTCTTTTTAAAATGGACCCAAAAATCGCCCCCTTAAATATTGACATTCAATTAGATAACACCCTGTATACATTGCATTTTTTTGAAATCGCACTATATGGTTTTACATGTCAAATTTTTAACCCCGCGTTAGGCCCTGTTCTATTAGAAGTATAGAGATAAATCTTGACATAGTTAAATTTTAGAGTTTTAAGATTATGTTAGTTTGCCAATTATGTCAAAAAATCCCTTGTATTATTGTTTTTCTACTTTTTCATACCAAGTGAAGATGACACACATTGTCACAATTTTAAAGATATTTTTGAGGTATTTTTTCGAGCTTCCTTGACATATTTGGCAAAGTAATACAATTTTAATTATCTGAAATTTACCTGGGACAAGTTTTATTTTTATGCTTCTTATAGAACAGGACTTAGCATGGGGTTGAAAATTTTACATGTAAAACCCTATGCTATGGTCCGATTTACAAAAAATGCACTCTATATAGAATAACTATTTAAGGGAAAAAGAAAATAGAGTATATATAAAGAATTTATAGGACACGTATAGAGAGTTACTCTAGTTTTATTTTTATTTTCTCTAGAAATCCTACGCCAGACCAACCTGATGAGTTAATTGATGTGACATGGCCAACAATGACTGCGACCGAATTGCAATTTTTAAATATTAACAATACACTAGAAATTCGGTCACAAATAAAAGAAGGAAGCTATCAAGAATGGACAAGAATTTTTGATAATTACGGAAAAAAACCATTTACAACATTTTAAATGTGTAAAATTATACTTATATTTATTTAATAAACAAAAAATTAGTTTAAAGGATTTTTATCTCTTTATACATACCAAAAAACCTGCATTTTAAGCTTTCTCCATATTAGCATATTTAAACTACTTTTACATACCCACGATGTATGTTCATATATAGGGTTGGTCAATGAAAACAAAATAAGCCCGATTTTTCATATTTATCGCCCCTTAAGAAAAAAACGCTTTGACACGTTTATCTTGTGTGGAAAGTGGAAACCTTTTCAACCCTCTAACTTCAACTCCCTAGCAGGGGCAACATTTTAAATGGGAATAGGGGTTAAGAGATAGCTCATTTCAAAGGTTATTAAATTCTCTTTTTAGTTCTGCTCAGTTTTTTAAATTTGGTTTAGTAGTTTTTAAAAAAATGCATTTTAACCTTGCATGGTTACCTTTCAAAATCCATGGTTTCATTTTTAGCTTAACTTTTGCATGGCATTTTTTGTTTTAGCTAAAAGATAATTCCTAAAAAGTCTGTAGCAATACTAACCCCATTAAGGGTGTTTTTTTCAACCTTATTGTAGCAATTTTAATTCTCTGTTAAAAATTTTTATAAAATAAGAAATTTAAAGATAATTTACCTTTCTTACTTAATTAAATGTTCAAAATATCGGCGTTCCGCTTCCATGCAGCAATACCGATTCTTTTAAATCAGTTCCTGACATTTTGGAGCATTTCTGGGGTAATTTGCCGACATACGTTGACGATTCGTTGGCGTAAATCATTCGGGGATTCTGGCTGGGTTCTATAAATTTTACTTTTTAGGTGACCACAAAAAAAATGGAATGGACTTAGATCTGGTGACCTTGATGGCAATCCTATTGGCCCTCTTTGGCCAATCCATCTACCAGGATATGTTTCATCCAGATATTGATGAACAGCTAAGGCATAGTGTCGTGGCGCTCCATACATCTATGTTGAAATGTCAACTGTTTTCATTGTAATGGTCACTTTGTTCAATAATTTGTTTACTGCTGGATCGACAGTGTTTTCTAACAATTGCAAATACATGTCACCTGTGAAATTTCCAGGTAGAAAAAAATGGACCAACAACACAATCGCCATAAATTCCAGCCCAGACACTTAATTTTTCAGGATTTTGGATGTGAACTTCGTGGAATATCTGTGGGGTTTGGTCTGCCCAATATCGACAATTAACAATTGACGATTAGCAGTTCCGTTAGCAAAAAACGAACACTCATCCGAAAAACAAATGTTAAAAAGCAAATCTGGACCATTGATTAATCATTTACTAATAACCTCGCAACATACTTGTATACGTAATCATCTTCGTTTAATTTTTGAGCAAGGTGTATTTTATAAGGGTGGAATTTACTGGCTTTTAAAATTCTTCAAATGCTAATACGGCACATGCCAGAAACTGTTGGCAACTGCGTAGTACTTAAACTATGATCGAGATTAACATGGCCCAACACAGCAACTTCCATTGCTTCATTTCCCACTATTTGTCCCCGATCCCGTCTCCCGAAACTTGGCTACTAGCTCAATAATGTACTTTCGGTTATCATGCTTAGCTGGATTTTGTTCATTAAATAACGCGGCCGCAATATTAGCGCATCTACTGTTTTCATAATAACGTTCAATTATTGAAACCCATTTCGCAGTAGAATGAACCATTTTGTTTCCAAACGATACCTAAGATTTGTAGCTGCTATTCTTAAGATCAATGTACGCGATACTTCTAAAATAAACTACTTAGCCATTTAGTAAGAAGTCAAGATAGGATAAAATGTATTTTTAACAAACAAAAATAATCGAAATAAGAACTAAAATTTAACTAACAAAAATTGCAAACAACGCACAGACAATACGTTTTGTGGTTTTAAACCGTGATAATAGCCGAACGATCCTTGAAAAATGAAATAATCTTCAGATTTATGGTTAAATTCATAAAGGATAAAAAAGTTTAAGATTCATTCAAGTTTAGAGTTGTAAATGCCATTAGAAAAATGTGAGAAAAAAGGCGTTTCATAAAAAACCAAAAAAACACTATTTTGATTTTGGCGGGTTACCATGTTTAAAAGGTATTATCTTAATAAACTACTAACCCAAATTTAAAAAACTCAGCAGCAGTAAAAAGAGAATTTAATGACCTATGAACTAAGCTATCATTTGACCCCTATTACCATTTAAAATTTTAGGGGTGAAGCTCACCCCTGATTGGGGTTGAAGTTAGAGGGTTTAAAACATAAGCAAGAGGTTTCTTCCTTCCACTTAAGAAACATGGGTCAAAACGTTTTTTTCTTAAGGGACGATAAATATGAAAAATCGGGTTTGTTTCGTTTTTATTGGCCAAGCAACCCTGTATATTAAAATTAGTACGTTTTCACGAAGCTTTGGAATCGATTTGAGTATACTTGCAGTTTTGACTACCTAAATGATTTTATGCGGAAATTTCAATTCGATTTTAAAACGTTTGGAAATTTTGATGTTTGACAGCCGTCACGATCAACTGCACGTTAAAAAAGGAAGAATAAAAAGAAGACCACAGAATCAGCTGATATGAATTAAAATATAACCCTACTTTTTTGATTATTTTTTTTGCCCCATAATACTGCGTCTTAAGGGATTTCCATTTATTCAGAATTTGTTGGAAGTTTTTTTTTGTAACTATACCTACCTTGATTTTTTAGCTTTTGTTTGACAAGATTCAAGGTTTCTGCTTTATTAAAGCGTTTACCATCAAACAAGCTATTTATATTCTCCTCTTAAAAAATTTTCAATAAAACTGTTACCTCAGGTTCTGTCCATATGGTTGTTGATGTACTTGGTATTACGGATATCGTCGAGGCCATAGTAAAATTATTTATAATTATAATTAATAAAAATGTTTTCCCATTAACAATAGACGTTTGTAGACATTTAAATCGGCGGTTTTTTACACTGAGATGGTATTTGACATTTACTTGGATGACACATGCGCAAGTATGGTTTTCATTTTGATCGAAAGCTAAAAAATTGATCTTAAAAAATAACGAAAAATGACCTGAACCTAACAGACCGACTATGGAATTCTTGTTGTCTGATTTGACAAAATACCTCAGCACAAGACAGGAACTTAAAGAAAAAATTTGAAAGTAAGAAATAATGCATTATTTTAAGCGCTTGAATGTGGGTTAATCCACTGTGCCATAAGAGTTTTAAGAGTACCCTGTGGTTTGGCCCATCACAAAAATACGTTCTGTGAGGAATAAAATTACTTTTTGTTGTTACAAAACGTAATTTATACAGTACATTTATATTTAACTGAAGAAAACAGAAAACTCATCGGAAATACTATGACAAGAAAATATAGTAAAATAATGGTTTTTAATTTGAACTGCTTTCGTTTTCAGATAAATGAAGTAAGTTTTCTCCATCTACTTGTTAGTGCTGATAACTAAAATCTAACTAAAATCTAAAAAAACTAACTAAAAAATAAAGATCTTTCTTTTTGGCATCACTAATAATAATATTGTTTCGATAGAGAAGCTGAAGTTCTGTTTACTGCAGAGTCGCTTTTCTTTTACTTATATCGACTGTTTTAAAAATAGCATCCCTATTTGAATAATCGTACTTAATGAGACAGTGAGATTGGATTTGAAAACGAAGCAACTGAATTTTCAGCCACTACTTAACCTTGAATTTTGCTTCCGAGATTGTTCTATTCTTTATGTTCTTTTTGAGCATTGTTGTTGAATAAATATTCGAACTTTTCATTTCTATAACTTTTAACGGATTTTTCTTTCTTAAGAGCTAATGACCCAACCCAACCCAACCAATCTTTCGAAATGAAAATGTGAGGATAAAATTTCTTTTTCTTCTCAATAAGACCGGAGTTTTGGTCACATGGTAAATATGATTGACCACTTACGAGGAATTTGTGATATATTTGTTCGACGTTATAGTTTCGTAATGCAACCATGTAATTACACAATACTAAGTGCTTTATGTTACGATTCTGGCCCCCTCATTGGTCAGAGTACAGACACTGTCAATATAACAGCAAACTCTTTAGCAACAAAATGAACTAACCACACATAGTTTACTACTTTAACAAAAACAAAATATATTAGTTATAAAAGTATTGTTATACCTCCATCTAGCCGCGATGGCGAAAGGTAGTTTGGTCCACTTTGTATTCAATTCTTTGCGATACTACGCTTTGAATTTGGCAAAAAATTCTAAATTATCTTTTTGTGGGTTATTGTACGCATAGCCTCATATTCAATCTCGATACTATCAAAAATTTGGCTAATCGACCTTGAAGTTAAAAACGGTTTTAATAAGAGTTTTCATGAGATATTCAAAACTGTATGTGTGTATTCAAATCGATTTCAAGTCGATGGTTCCTGATTAATCATTTTCACAATTCTCTGTCCTGAGTTTTTTCCTGTTAAAGCTTTTTTCCTGTTAAAACTTTTTTCCTTAAATCGTTCTTATCTCCATCTATCAATCTCTAATTGGGACTGTTCCAATAAATTTACATTCTTTTGACGTCATAATCATTATTTCTTCTTACCAGCTTCTCGTATCAACATGATCTTCTTTACGGTATCCATTTAAATATTTTCACACACTGTTGTTGTTACTCTTATTTATTGATTACTAACCTTGTCTCTACTGTTGATCTCTACATTATTTTTTGAGGCCAATGGCATAATCACTAAAAAACTTAAGACAAATCTTAACATTCTCACATCCTAACATTCTCATTTCTGTTACATCTAACCTCCTTTAATGTATTTTTTGTTTATTGGTTATGTCCCCTTAGGTATAAGTACTCTTCTTTGCACTCATCCTGCTGTCACGCAGCACATCATATGCCTTATTCCAATTCTCCCATTCCGCTTGCACTCTAAACGTTATTTTCAAATTCAACGCATCATCTTTTGTGATGGTGATACACTGCCGCCTCCATTGGTAGGCGGCAGTGTTATGTGTTGGGGATGTTTTTCACGCAACGAAGTTGGACCCCTAGTTCGAATTGAAAGGACTATGGATCGATTCGTGTATGAGAACATTTTAAAGACCCAAATGCTACCGATGCTAAGGAAAACATGCCAACTGGGTGGTACTTTTAGCATATTAACGATTGGAAGCATGCGTCCAAGCATATAAACCAATTCATGAAATATGAAAAAGTCAGGGTTCTGGAGTGGCCCGGTCAAAGTGCCCATTTAGACCGCATAGAGCATCTGTGGAAGGAGTTAGATCGCAGAGCAAGATGTTCAAATCATTGGAATAAAAGAGCTTTATCAGAGAAAAATAAGATAGAGAGAATAATATCTCGTATGGAGTTCATTCGTAAATACGATTTGCTTTCTATGACCTCCAAACCGACGTCGAAATAAGCTGCCATGGGCGTGCACTGCAGATTTGGGGTTATTATAAAGCACAGTGAGAGTGAGTATTGAGACGCGCCGCAGAAAACTCTCTCTTCTTACCGTGTTGCTACCGCACTGGCTATGTCGGGTTGTCTTGTGAGAATTCTACGCGCCAATCTCGGGATGCTGCCGTTTGAAGGCCATAGGCTGGTCGAGCTAGCGGGAAGAAGAGATATTATTCTCTCTGTCTTATTTTTCTCTGGCTTTATTTCAGGCTCTTACGAAGGAGTGGGGACAAATTCCTTTGAATCGGCTGCAAGCCAGTGATGGTAACACGTAGGGAATTTCCCTACTTGTAGGGAAAATCAGCTGCAAAATCTTAAAGTAGGGAAAAAGGGACAGAAATTACAAAATTACAGATTTGTAGGGAAATTTTAGAATATCATACAATAGCGTGATTTCAAACGAAAAATCTATTGTCAAACTTCTTTTTTTAGTACTTGGCAACACAGCGGAGCACAGACATTGCAACATTTCCTGAAACGAAAGCCGCCGAACGCGTCTCAATCAATTGAATCAATACGACGACGACGCGACGCCAGGATTGTGACGATTGTGTTTCTTTGCGACGACGCGTGCACCTCTCTACGGCTACGTCACTGGGTCAGGCGGGCGGGCCTTTGACTTGGATTGCCTGATGTGATGACGATATGGCAGCGTAGGGAAAAATAGGGGAAATTTAGTGTGTCAGAGAGGGAATTTATTTCTAAAAGGTTACCATCACTGCTGCAAGCGTTAGTCGACTCAAGGCCGGCTCGTGGCGATGCTGTTATAAGGCTCATACATATGCCACTAAATAGTAATTTATTTAATAGTAAAAGTGATGTTTAAGTGTTGAAAAATTTTATTTAATTAAAATGTCAAAATACTTTTGAGCCGTCATTTTTCCTTTATTTCTGATTTGGTTAAAATTTTGTTAATCAAACTACAGTTTTTTTTTTCATAAATATGTAGGAAGTAACGTCTTTCCTGTTGCAAGATAAAGTTGATATTTATATCTTACGTCTGTTTTAAGTTAAGTTAACCCAATTATTGTCTTTGTCAAAATACTTTTGAGCGCTACTGTATCGTCCGAAAACGTCATGACAAAAATGTCACGAAACAATTTTTTTTTATTTCACCGTGCGTCGGACTTTTTTCATCCCATGACATGACTTTTTAAAAAAATTTCTTCAGCATAATTTGTATATTTGGATGTGGTTCGCCAAATAAAGGTTGGTTCACGGTACACATAAGCTTACGCGGTTTGATCATTAGACGGACCTAAAAACGAAATCGCCGCGCATGACGTCACCTGGCAGACACCACACGCAGTATTTTGCTTTGGTTTGCATTTGTTGATCTGTAAAATATGTGTTTTCCAAGTTTTCCTGCAATTTTATTATTATTTTCTTAATAAAACGTGTTTTATAATAGTATAGTGATATAAACATTTTGTATGTAAACGTGTTTGTAAATAGTCTGACGTGATTTACGGCTAAATTGTCGAATTGTGCTGTGGCAAACGTAAAAACGATACTCGAATGACCAAGGGGAGTAATATGAAGTATTTTCGGTTTCCAACGGATGCTAATTTAACAAAACAGTGGGTTATTGCTTGTAGACGCCAGGACAAAATCAATCTTCAGAATGGCAAATAAATTTTAATTTGTTTGTTAGGATATTTTCCTGTATGAAATGTCTAAATTTACAAATTTTAAAAAATAAATTTAAATAAAGCTATTTTTATAATTTGTTGTTTTTGTGTATAATAAGCTGTTATTAAAATCCTATTCAAATCAATAAAGGTATATACTGGGTGGTTAAAAAGTTTACAACACATGTAAAACTTTTTTATTACTAATCTCTCAAAGAAGAAATATTCTGCTAGAACTAGAATTAACAAACAGGATACGAGAAGCATGTGAAGAAATCCCAGCTGATCAAGTAAGACATGCTGTTTGCCGGTTTAAGAAAAATCTTATTAAGTGCATTAAAAATAACAGTTGTTCTGTTGTGGCCTAAAATTTGTTTTTAGGATCTGTTAGTTAAAATAAATAGTTTTCTAAATATTTTTCCTTGATTTTCATTACGCCCTGACTAACATATCTTTTTTTTGTTCAATGTGAGTCTTACTTTTACAACAAACAAAACTTTTTATCAAGAATATCTTTTTCTCATAAAATCAAAAATAAAAAAGTTTCACATTTGGGATGTGTGTGTGTACATTCTTCAGTACATTTAGTTGCACATTACCTAAACTACCTATTCCGAAATTTTAAACCAATTCGACAGAAAGTCTTTTTTCATTTGTTTTGTGCGGGGTCCTTTAAATTTATCAATAAAAATTATTGTTGTGTACATTTTTTGGTACATAGAACACTTAAGATAAGAAAATCGTTATATAAATACTTAACTAAACTACTTAATATTTGTTAGTTTTATTTGAAACGCTATAATGGCATTATTAGTTGTATTACTCTTAATTTTTACTCAGTCGGTGGTAAGCTGTTACTTATTTACACTTATATAATTGTATATGGATAATAGGTATGTTACGGTAAAAGACCGCAGAGCGGGCATAGCTGACATTACCTGGGCACTACTCATTTACTCGGGTTTGTTTAGGTTTGAAACAGACAGAGAAAGAGCCCCTGTTTCTGTCTTTTTCGTTGCAAAAAATTATCCTGAACAAACCTGTGGAAACCTGATCAATTTCTTATTTTTAAAATCCAATAGTTTGTACAAGTGTATGTGCCGTTCCATATAGGGTGTGTAATTTGAAGCGTTATTTTTATTGCAGCTTTAAGTCGAGAATGTAAGCTGGAAAAAAGTATTTGTTTAATTTTGCTATTACTGCAGCACATAAGCTTAAGAACATAATATTTTACACAGTCCTAAGACTTTACGCCGAAAATTTCACACGTTACTTTTTTAGCCAATCAGAAGTTTGTTTATGATTTCGTTACCATGACAACCCAAGAAAGTTGCGGAAATTTTCATCCTCTAGAGATGAAACATTAAATTAAATTGATTAACAAAGAATAATATAAATGTCCGGAAAATCGGGAGATGGAAAAAGTTTGACAACACGGCAAGAATCATGTGTTTCCTGCAGGTCGAATGTGTATAATTCTAAAGTCAAACAAAAGATGGCCACAGTTAACCGGTGTTAGGTTACTGACGGTAATTCCCCGAAATATTAAGATTGCGTTCAGGCTTCCGGTTATTGTCGTCTTATTTCATTAACTATTTAGTGTATGTACTTAGTAAAGTAGACGTTTTTTTTTTGGTCGTTGAAAATTGTTTTTTCTATGATTTCGGCAAAGTGCCCCGATTTTTAACCTACCTTAGGGAGTTGGTCGCCTTTTAATATTGGCAGGGAATTTTGGCTCTAAAACTAACAAAATAGTGAATTTTTAGCAACCATCAAGGGAATTTTCATTCTAAAGGGTTGGGAACACTGCCTCTAGGGCAGTGCTACTCTAACTGTGGTCCGCGGTTCGGTGCGGGTCCGCGAACCTGTTGTAGCTGGTTCGCGATCACTACCCTAAAATAGCTTAAAAATAATCTTGAAAAAAATGCTTGCACTAGACTTAGATCACTAAAATATCCGGAACGAAGAAGACGAATTCCATTTTCTAGGACTAAAGGTTGCATCTCAATTGCGACAACTTCCGTACGAAGCATTAGACGTTTAGACTGCAATACAACAAATTTTGACTAGACGTTGAACCATGTACCCAAATGTATCAATCAATGTTAGCAATTATAATTATTGTCATGTAAAGATCTGAATCACCCTATTGGCCTAATTTTTAGAAAAGGTCTAAATCTAGTAAAAATAATACCTTGCGAAGTATTTATATAATTTATACCTACTATTTGATTTTTTTTTTCTTAAAAACAGTTTTGTCTATTTTGCGAAAATATCAGAATTCTAGTTAAACATTGGGCAAAAAGAGGAACACAGAGTACAAACACTAAGGACAAGTGTGGTACACAACATTACGAATATCGATTGAATATTCTTAATGTTCATTTGTTAATCTCCAGCCCAGTTCCGTCTCTCTCGTTTGCTCGAAATTATATCCAATTTTAAATTTATTAGTTAAATTATTAGTCTATAGTATTGTCTTTTCAAGGCCCCTGATGTAACTAAATACTTTCATTCACGACGTCTATGTCATTGACATTAATATTCGTGTAGTTTTGCGATACTAATATAAAGGGTTATTTTACATATTTAAACTGAAAATAAATTATTTCATTCCTAAATTTTTCTCCCAAGAATTTTAGAAGTTTATGTTGTAAACTTATTGTTTTGTAAGTTTGATGTTCTTACAGTGATACTTATGTTATCTACATTTAAGAACATGTGTTCAAATTGAATACATCGATTGCATTTTGGCCTTAATTTAAAAACTATTCTATTTTCAAATCAAGGAAAATATTTTAATTTAAAAATGTGGTTTTTCTAAGTAAGCAAATATTTTTAAGATCTTATGTTCTCAGAATAAGATTTTGTTCTGTGTAGCTTACATCACCTATAACTGATGACTTAATAGTCTCATTACCAGATGGTCTAGTCCAAGGCACAACATTCATATCATCACAAAACAACAAAACTTACTATGGGTTTCTAGGAATACCTTTTGCTAAGCCACCCGTAGGTAATCTAAGATTTGAGGTAAGTTTCTACCAATTTCTCATTTTTCACTCAGGTTTATGTATATATATATATATATATATATATATATATATATATATATATATATATATATATATATATATATATATATATATATATATATATATATATATATATATATACAGTGAGGGCATAAAGTCTGGAAACACCTAGTTTTTGACGAAACTATACATTTTCGGAAGAAACGCCGAAACACGTCGACTTTGTTCTCATTTTCTACATATTCTAAAAATATTTGATTATATACAGGGTGTGCCATAAAAGTTGGGCAATTGTCAAATTTGATTTTTTAAATAGAACACCCTGTATATTATTCCATTTTTGAATTGTGCGTTAGAAAATTATCATCTTTTGTATAAACCACCCTTCCTCTAAAGTCAATTGTTTGCGAGATATTGCAACTTGAAAATTGGTAATTCTTACACCTTGAATTATTGCACTACCCTGGAAACCAGCATGTCCCATTATGATAGTTGTGTCAAAAATCAAACACATTTAAATAAGATAGTAATTTGTACCTTAAAATATGCTTTCCGAGACCCAAAGGATTGAAATCCTTATGATGTTTGGCTGGGGAGATCGTCGTAGGCATCTTGACGAGGTTTGCGAACTTTTTAATAACACACATCCAGAGCGACAAGCAATTACAAAATCGACGGTCAGCAAAATTATCAAAAAATTTCATGAACATGGGACTGTAAAAGATCTGCCCAGGACAGGTAGGCCCAAATTAGATGATAATATTAAATTAGATGTTTTACTCAGTTACAACGAGAATCCACATTTGTCAACCCATCAAGTGGCATTAGATTTAAACGTGTGTCAGTCATCAGTGAAAAATATTCTGCATAAAGAGAAATATCATCCATACAAAATAAGACTAATACATGAATTAAACGAAGATGACTATGACCGCCGACTCCAGTTTTGTGAAAATGAGCAAGAACGGTGCAACATGGATCCCTTGTTTTGTGCAAATGTTTTATTTTCGGATGAAGCTACCTTTTTTCTCAATGGTACTGTCAACCGGCAAAACTGTAGGTATTGGTCTAAAGAGAATCCCCATTGGGCTCAAGTGGCTCATACGCAACATCCCGAAAAGGTCAACGTTTGGGCAGGAATATTTCAAGACCAGATTGTTGGTCCCTATTTTTTTGACGAAAATTTGACCGGCCAAATGTATCTAGACTTTTTGCAAGTAGAGTTAATTCCTGCCTTAGCTCAGCGGTATCCAGGTGATGAGCCTGATTCACATGTGGTTTCAACAAGATGGAGCCTCACTATGCGCTAGCTGTTAGGCAATATCTCAACGAGATATTTCCTAACAGGTGGATAGGACATCGTGGCCCCATAGAATGGCCTGCGAGGTCACCGGATTTGACCCCCCTTGATTATTTCCTGTGGGGTTATTTAAAAAGTAAAGTTTACTTTAACAGACCTCCAACATAGAAGCTTTAAAAAATCGTATAAGGGATGAAATTCGGCAAATTTCAACACCTTTCATACGTAACGTACAAGAGGAGTTTATGGATAGGCTAGGATATTGCCGGGAAGTTAACGGTCAACAATTTCAGCATTTGCTGCGTTAAAATTGTCTCAGTTGGATTGTTGTTGTTAAAATAAAAATGTGTTAAATTATTATTTGACTTTATTTAATTTTGCGGGCTAGCAATTTTCAAGTTGCAATATCTCGCAAACAATTGATTTTAGAGGAAGGGTAGTTTATACAAAAGATTTTGATTTTCTAACGCACAATTCAAAAATGGAATAATATACAGGGTGTTCTATTTAAAAAATCAAATTTGACAAATGCCCAACTTTTATGGCACACCCTGTATATAATCAAATATTTTCAGAATGTGTAGAAAATGAGAACAAAATCGACGTATTTCGGCGTTTCTTCCGAAAATGTATAGTTTCGTAAAAAACTAGGTGTTTCCAGACTTATGCCCTCACTGTATATATATATATATATATATATATATATATATATATATATATATATATATATATATATATATATATATATATATAAATGCTAGAAAATAGCGCGGATCGATACATAAAAAAGAGAGGAGAATTATTGTGGGCATGTCCGCTAGCAATGAACAGTAAAATGAAAAGTTAGAATGGTAACCCGTACGACACGTGTTTCTGCTCATTGGCTCCATCAGGCCCACGTATGTGACTGTGCCTCTCAACATAAGTCGAGATGCACAACGTCACATACGCAGTTACGGGTGTAACCTTAAGAAAAGGTAAAAAAATATATTTAACGAGGACCACAAACAGGAGCCAGTGCACCAATTTGTGGCTTCAGCCAAAAGACCCCTTTTTTGGGGGCAACAATTAGCGTCGCCGACGGAGGCAACTATAGCCAACTGTTGTGGTATCCTATAAGCCCAAGAGAAGAAAAACAAATGCTAGAAACTAGCGCGGATCGATACATAAAAAAGAGAGGAGAATTATTGTGGGCATGTCCGCTAGCAATGAACAGTAAAATGAAAAGTTAGAATGGTAACCCGTACGACACGTGTTTCTGCTCATTGGCTTCATCAGGCCCACGTATGTGACTGTGCCTCTCAACATAAGTCGAGATGCACAACGTCACATACGCAGTTACGGGTGTAACCTTAAGAAAAGGGAAAAAAATATATTTAACGAGGACCACAAACAGGAGCCAGTGCACCAATTTGTGGCTTCAGCCAAAAGACCCCTTTTTTGGGGGCAACAATTAGCGTCGCCGACGGAGGCAACTATAGCCAACTGTTGTGGTATCCTATAAGCCCAAGAGAAGAAAAACAAATGCTAGAAACTAGCGCGGATCGATACATAAAAAAGAGAGGAGAATTATTGTGGGCATGTGGTCCTCGTTAAATATATTTTTTTCCCTTTTCTTAAGGTTACACCCGTAACTGCGTATGTGACGTTGTGCATCTCGACTTATGTTGAGAGGCACAGTCACATACGTGGGCCTGATGAAGCCAATGAGCAGAAACACGTGTCGTACGGGTTACCATTCTAACTTTTCATTTTACTGTTCATTGCTAGCGGACATGCCCACAATAATTCTCCTCTCTTTTTTATGTATCGATCCGCGCTAGTTTCTAGCATTTGTTTTTCTTCTCTTGGGCTTATAGGATACCACAACAGTTGGCTATAGTTGCCTCCGTCGGCGACGCTAATTGTTGCCCCCAAAAAAGGGGTCTTTTGGCTGAAGCCACAAATTGGTGCACTGGCTCCTGTTTGTGGTCCTCGTTAAATATATTTTTTTCCCTTTTCTTAAGGTTACACCCGTAACTGCGTATGTGACGTTGTGCATCTCGACTTATGTTGAGAGGCACAGTCACATACGTGGGCCTGATGAAGCCAATGAGCAGAAACACGTGTCGTACGGGTTACCATTCTAACTTTTCATTTTACTGTTCATTGCTAGCGGACATGCCCACAATAATTCTCCTCTCTTTTATATATATATATATATATATATATATATATATATATATATATATATATATATATATATATATATATATATATAAAATCATAACTTTTTACTAGATTGAGGAAATGTTGACGATATGGCGAATACCAAAATATTTACTCTTGTTATAAAATGAGATTTGTTTGGATTAACCCCAAAGTAGGAGTTACGAGTATATTATTATATACTAGTCTATTCGCTGCAAGATATGGCCATGGCAATTAAATTTTCTTGTGATTTTTTGTTGAGCCAAGAATACGCGTTTCTTGGGATAAAAAATAATTTCTTGACAGAAGAATAAAATAATTACCCCCTCCCCATGATTTGGTAGGAGAAAGTTATTTTTACCAGTGTACTCAACATGAAAATATTTGTACTTAATAGTTTTAAAATAGTTATTATTTGAAATATATATATATATATATATATATATATATATATATAGATATATTTTATTTTATTTTATTTTTATTTCTTAAAACCATTTATTTTGTTATATTCTTTTCGTGTTTTTCTTGGGTATAGGTTTTTGATGTAAAAAATTGTATATATATATATATATATATATATATATATATATATATATATATATATATATATGTATATATATATATATATATATATATATATATATATATATATATATATATATATACAGTGTGACCAGTAAAGTAAGCATCATATGGGATTTTTTGTTATTAATAGCTTTATTCGAAATTTGACTTTGGCATCAATTTCTGCTTCGATCGAGATGAAAATTAACCAAAAAAATAGTAGTCACGTGATTCGTATTATGTGCCAAATTTTAATTTTTTCCAAAAACAATTCAAAAGTGAGGTTATTTCTCAAAATATCGAAAAAAGTTATTAGAAAAAGTTTTTCTAAATGCAATTTTTGGCCCAAATGCAAATTTCAGCTGCGTAAGATAATTTTGATTTTTTGTCCATTTTTTTGTAAATTGCACCACTGTTGCAAAATAAGACTCAACGCAACCTACATAAAACTTCTTAGTTTTGACAATGCTTTATTCCAGAGACATTTTCTTTAAAGTAGCGCCATATTAATTGTGTGTTTTTCTACAAAATCCAAATAGGGCTATTAAAATTTGGTCACATGTGATGCAAAGTTTATTTGTTTTTGACCCTGTATAAGGTAACTTCATAAAATAACTATTTTTGAAAACGTAGTATGTATCTAAAAGTAATACAGCTTAATATTAGGAAAATAGTTTAACTGAAAAGTCAAATTTTCTAATAAAAAAAATCATAATATGAAAATTAAACGAATTTAAAATTCAACCTCTTTAATAACAAACTATTTTTTTTACACTGTGTACTTGTTTGTCTTAATTATAATGTGTATTACTTTTAGACACAAACTACGTTTTCAAAAATAGTTATTTTATGAAGTTACCTTATACAGGGTCAAAAACAAATAAACTTTGCATCACATGTGACCAAATTTTAATAGCCCTATTTGGATTTTGTAGAAAAACACACATTTAATATGGCGCTACTTTAAAGAAAATGTGGAATAAAGCATTGTCAAAACTAAGAAGTTTTATGTAGGTTGCGTTAAGTCTTATTTTGCAACAGTGGTGCAATTTGCAAAAAATGGACAAAAAATCAAAATTATCTTACGCAGCTGGGCTAAAAATTGCATTTAGAAAAATTTTTTCTAATAACTTTTTTCGATATTTTGTGAAATAACCTCACTTTTGAATTTTTTTTGGAAAAAATTTAAATTTGGCACATAATATGAATCACGTGACTACTATTTTTTTGGTTAATTTTCATCTCGATCGAAGCAGAAATTGATGCCAGTCAAATTTCGAATAAAGCTATTAATAAAAAAAATCCCATATGATGCGGACTTTACTGGTCACAGTATATATATATATATATATATATATATATATATATATATATATATATATATATATATATATATATATATATATATATATATATATATATATATATATATATATATATATATATATATATCATATCATATATATATCCGGGCAACACCCAACATCACCACGGTGATGTTGGGTGTTGCCCGGAAATCCCTGGGTCTCCTGACAAAAAACAACCGCAAATGTGCTAGCAGGTCCCTGGTCTGTGAACTCTTTGTGTTTTTTCAACTTCCAAGTTTCCCATCTAATAACTTGGTTATGTGCGACTGATGAGTGCTAATAAGCACGAAACACGTGTCGAGCACTACCATACAGACAGTTTCCCCAATATTTTCTTCACCTTTTTATATATATATATATATATATATATATATATATATATATATATATATATATATATATATATATATATATATATTTCAAATAATAAATATTTTAAAACTATTACAAATATTTTCATGTAGAGTACACAGGCAAAAAAAACTTTCTCCCACCAAATTAAGGGGTTTGATATTACCACACTGCAAAAACGATGAATGTCACTTTACATTGATTCGCCAGAAAATGCCTTTAAAGATTTACAATGGAAACAATACTGATAGGTTTACCGCATCTTTATAGATAAAATATCGTACGTAACACATTTGATGAATAGTTTTTTACCGCATGCGAGTAATAGTTTGAGAATGAGCAGTAGGCGAGTTTTGCAAACTATGACCTAGGCGCGGTAAAAACATAGTTACCACCCTTAGTATATATGGTATACTCGTATTATTTTCTAAATAACGTCTAGACTTTCGGCAGTATTGCAGTGTGACCTATGCCAGTATATTCTACTACCTTTGGGCTATTGTCTTGTATTTGTAACTAATTTTGAGAAAAAAAGTGACCTTCATCGTTTTTGCAGTGTGGTCTCATTTGTTATTGGTTATTATTTTATTTTTCTGAAAAGTATAATACTTCTGTCAAGAAATTATTTTTGATCCCAAGAAACGCGTATTCTTGGCTCAACAAAAAATCACAAGAAAATTTAATTTTTGCCATGAGAATGTTCTCAAGGGAATATTTCCGGAGAACGGTAAATTACCGAAAATATTTCCCAGCATAAATTCTCGACAATTTATGATTTTTGAAAAAAATATAAATTACTGGAAAATAACCGAAAATATCTCGGAGAACGAGAATGTTCTCGGCAAAATTAATATTCTCGGAGAAGTTATGAGAATTTACGGAAATTTAAGGTAATTTATTTTAATGCCGCTATTGTATCATAGATAGAGCTTAGAGCATCTGTATCTTTATTTCTTTTCTGTGTTGTTTTAAACAACTTGTTTAGACATGATATTTTATACAATGCGTTTCTAAGTTGTGTTTTATTTATAAATAAAGTTACTTGAAAATAATGGAAATAAAAATTTAATGTGTCTTTATTTTGACTAAGATGCGTAGTCACGTTAATTTATAATTTAAATATTTTTTAAATTAGACATTGTGTGTGCAGTGCTATCTCTTTATTTTTTCAGATAAATTTATTGGAAAAACTACTTTGGGTAAAAAAATATGTTCTTCCAATTTATGCCGTCAAACAAAGCACAAAATTCTCCAACATATAAAATAAATTCTCCAAAATTTCCGATAAAATCTCATTTTTCTCAGAGAATATTTCCCAATAATAAATTCTCGAGAATGTTCCATCTCTACATCTCTTTATTTTTTCAGATAAAATTATTGTAGAAACTACTCTTGGTAAAAAAATATGTTCTTTCAGTTTATGTAGTCAAAACATAAAATTCTCCAACATATAAAATAAATTCTCCAAAATTTCCGATAAATTATCATTGTTCTCGGAGAATATTTCCCAAAAATAAATTCTCGAGAATGTTCCCTCTCTAGCAATGACCATATCTTGCGGCGAATATTCTAGTATATAATAATATACTCGTAACTCTTACGTTGGGGTTAATCCAAACCTAGGTAGGTATACAGCTAGGTCTACAAAGTCAAATCTTATTTTTTAACAACAGCAAATATTTTTGTATTCGCCATATCGTCAACATTTTCTCAATCTAGTATAAAAAGTTATTATTTTATTTGTAAAACCCCTATTTCTTAATTTATATTTTTATTCACTTTTAAAAAATTGACCAGCAATTGTATGTCACACTGGTCTTTAACAACAACGCTTTTTAGGCACCTCAACCACCAGACTCTTGGACAGGAGTTTGGGATGGTACCAAAGACGGCAAAGCATGCCTGTCCAGTGTAAATTTTATATATAAAGATTATGAAAATGAAGACTGTTTATATACTAGTGTATATGTTCCATCGCTAAAGGTAATATGTTTCTAGTAAAAGAATATTCCGAGTATCGATAGGTTGAGCAACAACACCTCGGTTATCTTCTAAATGCTTCTTTTGGGATCCACAGCCTTATTCTGCATAGAGAAATTTAGACTTCTTAAAAGAATTGTAAGGTTTAGCTTTATATAGATCAGCGGTAAGATTCAGTATTGCTTAGACCGGTCTAACTTGACAATCAACTTGCAACAATACGACAGTTGTAGTTCTCCACTATGAATTTTTTTCTTAATTTTTTCGACAATTTATAAAGAAAGAGGCAACTGAAGAATGTATTGTCCACAATAATGGATGTGTTTGACGGAAAAAGGATTTGAGAATAGTAAGCCGATTGTAAAATTTTTTCTCGAAGTCGTTGCTGGTTATTCTAAAATCTCTCTTTATACTATACCAAACTGCAAATAATATAAAACTATTTTGAACTGATATTTATTTAATAATTATAATTAATTCACTAAATTTTAATTTTGGTGACATTGTATAGACCAGCGAATAATAAAATTGTCAATCTTCTTACTTGTTGGTATTGTTATGTATTTTTTGAGAAAATAGAAAAAACCAAAATCTATATTCTTGCAAAACTTCGCAAATATATTTCCTACGTTACAAACTATGTCTGGAATCCTTTAAAACGATTAAAAATGTATTTTATTTTGTTTAATAATTTTGTTACGTGGCGACATAGGACCTTGGCCAAGGCGGTCAGACAATATTGTACTTTTAACATTTAGGTTAATCAGTTCAACGATTTAATACAGTCGCTATGTGCGCACTCTCGTATATTCGTAATTTTTAAAACCTTTGTATTTGTCGTCGTTTGGTTTATTTACCTAAATTTTCATTCAAAAATGGTCTAAATTTCGTAAAATATAATCAATTCGCCAAATCTCTTTATATTATCTTATCACCCATATTAAAAAAATTTGTACAAAAAATAAAAATAGAATTGTAAAATATCACTAACTAAAGTCTAACAAATAATATAACAAATTAATCATCACGCTGCAACTGGAGCGGTAGAGACCCAGAAATTCAGAAAAATGAACAAAATAAAATCCATGACAATGTCCTTTTATTTGAGTGAATTTCTGCTTCTTATACTAAAATTGTCGGACTTAAGTGATACAGATGATTTTTACAATATTTCTAGCCCGTTGAAAAATTGCCTGTAATGGTTTGGATTTACGGAGGCAGTTTTACAGTTGGTAGTTCCCGCAAAATGGAGTATGATCCAGATTTCTTAATTGATGAAAATGTTATCATAGTACAATTTAACTATAGGCTGGGGGTATTTGGACTTCTTTCTACTGGCGATTCGGCCATTGTGGGCAATGCAGCACTGAAGGATCAAGCTCTGGCAATTAGATGGACACATGACAATATTAAGTATTTTGGAGGAGATCCAGATAAAATTACGATATTTGGCGAGAGTGCAGGTGGAGCTTCTGTAGGCCTTCAACTAGTTAGTAACAAAGTTGCAGGTATGTAATTAAAATATTTGTCAAAACGCCAATTAAGTTGTAATAATGATTTTTTAAAACTGATTTTATATTTTGAGAAAGCTCAGCTTCATTAGTGAGCAAAAACTGCTGCAGTAATGGAAAACAATCCTTGCCTCCGCCTTCATTCATTTTTCTCCTCCATAGTTCTAGTTTTTTTACAAATGCTTCAATTTTTTCGACGCACTTTAAAATATTTATTTTTTCCCTGCATTAACAGATTTAAAACATTCAGCTTTTAAAAAATATCACACAAATATGCTAGCCTTATGAAATAGACTTTTTGTTAAAAAAAAATTCGACACATTTTTCTACATCTTTGTGTTCCGCTTCTTTAAGAAGCAGCCGCAGCTCGAACGTACGTGGCAAAATCTTTTCACGAGAGACCCATCCCACACTGCTGTTGTATAAGATGTATATGCGGCTCCTATATCCTCACAAAGTCTTTTGAAATCCCCTGCCTTTAACGGTCGAGTTTTTGTAAAGTTTACTACATTCACCACCACACATTCTAGAACTTCATTCGGTGTAGAACTCTGATCCTTTGAAGCAAGTGCTTCTCAGTGAATAATACAATGGGTCCAAAGTGCATCAAGCCCCTGCTTCGAATAAGTGCCTGCAATTCTCCATAGCACCCAGTAACGGAACGAGCGTAGTCAGTACAGACACCAACGCAGTTAATCCAATCTAAATAGTTTCGGACATAAAAATATCAAAGATCTCAAACAAATCCCGTAATATTTTTACAAAAGAGAAGATCTTCTATAATAATATTACCACCTACACAGCGTACGTAGCAAATCAAATGGGCATCTTTATTATTATGTTGCCTCGTCGAACTGCAGCCCAAATTATTTTCTTTTAATCAGCTGATCATTGAGGTCCTCTGCAATGTGCTGTATTCTGCGACTGACATTGTTATTGGACAAAGGTACTTTTGACAAAAGTTTGCCAATCAAACCTAATCAACCATCATAATGTTTACCATAGCTACAGCAACCAGAGGAATCAATTCTTCAGCGATGGTATGAGGTTTCTTACGCTTTACGATTTTATATGCCACCTTGTAAGATACTAGCAAAGCATTGTTTGGAATCGATGCCTGCTTAAGAAGAGTACCTTTTCGTTGTTTTAATTCACTTAACATTCTTTCAAAAAAGTCAGGAGATTTTCTAACCATATTGCAATGCATTCTGGAGCCAAAACTTTCATGCAAATTACAAACTGTGGTCTCTCTTTACCATTGACTTTGGTCGATGTAAAACCAAAAAGCAAATAATTATCATTGTACCTACGATGTTTACACTTTTTCACAATTTTATCGCTCGTTGACGGAGAACTTTCTTTATTTTCATTTTCACGTTTATTATTATTTAATGAAAAACTTTCGATTTAAAAAAACCGTAAAAGATATAACTTTAAAAATTCCACTGACAGTAAGATACTTCAATGCAAAACTAGCATTTGATATTTGCAATTAACAAAAACTAACTGGCCTAACAAGCCAAACTGAATAACCGAGAAGTACAGATTTCATATGACTGCCCTAGGTGCAAAGCTCACTTATTATTAAACGGTAATTTGCCAAAAGTTCAAAAACCATATTTAGACTGTAATTCATAACCAATCATTTGGATATTGTTATATTGCGGTAATAAATTAATAGTTATATGTTCCCTTAACCGTTTTAAAATTATAGGAGTATTCTGCAATTAAAAAAAAATGCATATGAGGAGTTTTGCACCAAACATTTCTAAAAGGAGAGTTTTGCATAATTTTGTGCGGAAATCAAAAACAGAGCTACATTGTAATTAATCATGTTTATTCATCAATAAAAATACATATTTCATAAGTATATACAGGTAAATTAATTTCGCATGGCTATAAGTTGCTGCATCCAGCCTCAATATCATTTTGATTATTGAAAGTACCTTCATTATCAGGGTTGGTAAGATGTTCACAAAAAAATTGAAGTCAGGATTGTTCTCATCACCGTAATGTTTTTAAGAAGAGAAATTATTGCACTTTTACCTCCTTTTAGCTGACAGCCAAGAGGAAGTATTTTAGGATTAATATTTGAAATTTTTCTGCCTCTCTTGACAACAGTTCACCCCGTATTAAAGGATTTACTTTACCTTAGTACTTAGGCTTAAAGTATACGTGGGATGTCTTAGATAAAAAAAAAACAAATCTCTTTGCTTTGTTAGGGTAGAAGTGGATATTACCGGTCACCTAAGGAAATATTAAAATATATCAAAAGTTAATTGACATTTCTTTATTTCAATATCGGTAAACAAAACTTAAACAATTCTTCCTCTAGGAAACACGAGAATTCAAAACAAAATCTTAACATTTTTTAGGCTAATCTACTTTAAAAGAAAAAAGTGAATTTTACCGGTATTTCTCACACTGGCGGGTAATACCAGTCGGGAGGAGTTTAATACCAGTCAAGTACGACTCCGGCATATATCACAAATATAGTCCTTAGCAGAGTCATACTCTGAGCATTCCGTGTGAGCCCATAGTGCACACAATATACACCTATACTACAGTTCATTATCTTGACCAAACTCATCACATATTACATATCTATTTTCAGGATGAAATTCTTCCTCGATATCATCATCATCATCGTCGTACCCATCTTTCATTTCAAGTTCAGATTCGGATGAGCTTTCGTTTATACCTTGAAGCACTTTCTTTTTCATCTTTTTTATATCCACTGGTTTTATTTTTCCCCTTGTGGTTACCCGAGTTCCTGCCTTTTTTTGGTTCCCTTGCCAATTTTCTATTCTCTTTCTCAACCAAAGCTTCTTTGTTAGGAGTTCCTGTAAGAACTGTGGCATGTGGTTGTTTCGATGCTCGTAATTTTTTCTGTTCTTCAGGTATTTTGGGGACGGAAAGCAGTTCTTTTGCGGTAATGCGCCCTTGTAAAGAAGTCGCGGCGCACCAGGGCGCCGCCGTCGCCGCGGCGCACACTTTGGGAACCACTGCAATAACTTATAAGTTTTTAATAACGATTTATTCAAAATGACAATTCACACCCTTCTAAGTTTTAAACATTTTTAGTGAATTCCCTAGTAAATTTTTATCATACCCATTTGTCGTAAAACATCTTACGGTTTGCCCAAAATAGACAATCAATATAATTTATAAAAAATGCCTTATTTGCTGTACTCTTTTATTTATTTTTAATTTTTGGAAACCTAAAACTTTTGCATCATCTGAAAATTCAAAAGCAACCACTAGCTTCACTTTAAGTTATACAGAGTATGTTGAAACTACGAGCATGTTCTTTTGTAAAGAATTGCTTTTTTCGCAAGGATTCTGTCCATTTATATACACTGAAAAACAAAACTATATTAGAATATGTCAGTATATCGCGTACTTGTATATCCCCAAGATACGCTAAACTCATAGCAGCAAGAATTAAATCTTCCTATGATACTTTGTTGGTCAAAAATGCATGTTCCTTGGGATCAAAAAGTAAGTAATTTCTTGACAGAAGTATTAACGTTACATTTTTTAAATGAGCATAAAATAATACAAATCAACCCTTCTGTCGTCCCATGTTTTCTTCAGCTCGCAGCCCACTTTCTTAATTCTATTGCTTACTTACTATTTATTCTTAGTTTATTTTATTACACTAAGCACTTAACACTTATCTGCACCACTCTACTGACCTTGCTCATTATCAGTTATATTATTATACCAGTAAAGTTGGATTTAATACTTGAAGAGCAAGACGTCGCAAAGACCAGGGGAAACAAACCTTTATAAGTTTTCAATAAATGAAGATACGAGTAATGCAAGAAGTGAATACATTTTGTGAATACTATATACGTTAATTTGAACCCATTTTTTTTCCAAGGCAAGAATAACGGACTCCAAAATAATATTTTTTTAAGTTTATGCGTGCAACTTTACCTGCTCCAATAGAACTGTTGTAGAGGTAGTAATCAGCTATATTTACTACGATGTAAGTCTAAAAATACACGGTGATATGTGATCGAAGAAATAAGTCGAAAGAATATCTAATAACAAAGACTGAATGGTAAAATTTACCGAAGCACAAGTGTGTATAGCATATAAAATTTTGCTAATTTGTTAAGAGTTTAAAGGCCACTGTCTAGGTTGTTTTTATGCAGTCCAGTGCCTAGGAGATCTGTTAATTTTATGTATAATGTATGGGCTCCCTTTCTAACTTCTATATATGACACACCGGCGCACTGAAGCACATTCTATTGGGGGGAGGGGGACCAAAATTTCCAAACTCATTTTTCAAACATCTCCCAACTGAATCTTGAAATATTTTGTATTATAATCTAGTATGCCAGAAAGATAATTTAAGAGAAAAATAATAATATCTGATTATTGATTTTAATATTAATAAAAATGTTATTTTTTAAAACTTGAGTTTAGGTCCAACTGAGACAGGGGCGGCCCGTGAAATTTTAGGTGTGTCGTATCTCAGTTCCTACGCATGGGACCCACACCAAATTATAGGATGTTACTATTGGGTACTCTAGAAACATTTTGGTAAAAAAATATTTAATTTTAAAATTTGCGAAAAAAAGTTGAATTTTTGGTGGGCCTCACCTAAGAAAAAAATGACCACGTCTAGGTATTTTATTTCTTATTTTTTTACACAAATTTTACATCATTTTGTGGACAGGTTTTAAATTTTAAGAGAAAAAAATGTGTTATTAGAAAGTTATAGTCATTTGAATTTTTTTTAAAATTATATTTTAGGCTTAAAAAATTCAAATGACTATAACTTTCTACTAACACATTTTTTTCCATCAAAATTGAAAACCTTCCGACAAAATGATGTAAAATTTGTGTAAAAAAATAATAAAAAAAATACCTAGACGTGGGCATTTTTTTCTTAGGTGAGGCCCACCAAAAATTCAACTTTTTTTCGCAAATTTTAAAATTAAATATTTTTTTACCAAAATGTTTCTAGAGTACCCAATAGTAACATCCTATAATTTGGTGTGGGTCCCATGCGTAGGAACTGAGATACGACACACCTAAAATTTCACGGGCCGCCCCTGAACTGAGAATCGTATTTTTCAAAAATTTCCAGCTGACATCCACATATCCCAACTGTTATTACAGTTGGAATATTTCCCAACTGTTTCAACTTTCCAAAGTACTGGGGGGGGGGGGGGGGGGGAGGTCGGCACCCTCCCCCCAACCCGTCCCCCTCCACCCATTGGTTCGCCCCTGACAATAATTTTGCTGTTGTAATTAAATCCCAGTAATGCCCTGATTAGATAAACATGATGTTTGGCGGCTGCTTACTGAATGATTATTGTGACTTTCTAAAGATTTCTCCTAAAATAAATTTTTTGTTTGTTTACCTGGCAGAAAAAGCTAACCTCCTGTATCATTAGCACAGGTTAGATAGCGATTATAGGATTGGGAATACATGCAGTGCATAAACGTTACAAATACTTTTAGAATATCTCCTTTCTGCCTTTTCCCTCTCGTGTCTAAGTAAAAGAACGTTTGGCTTGCATTCCCTAGCAATTCTAATCAAGGACATGATGATTTAGTCAATAATATTCTTGGGATAAGATAAAATTAAAAATTTGCTCTGTTAAAGAAATTATTTTTTCACTGCATATTGTGGCTTACAAGCTAAGAATGAAAATGTTATTAGTAAAGCCTTGTTCAATATCTTGTTTTAATAAGAAGACAATTCACGCCAAGATCTATATTCTTGAATCAAATCGTTACCTTTAGGAAAAAAGAAGATTTATTACAAATTTATTAAGGTGCTTAAACAAAGCATTTTGTTTACACGAGGGAAGCGGATACTAACGTCAAATCAATAACGAGGTCCTTAGTGTGCCGAAATTCATTTCATAAAAATAAAATAGTGTATATTAAATTTTAGGTTTATTTAGTGCAAATTTATTTCATGAATAAATATTCTAAATAAATTTTAGGTCTATTTAGAGCAGCAATTGTTGAAAGTGGATCAGCATTAACTAATTGGTCAATTGACCCAAATCCGAAAGCTTACGCTGACCTAATAACTACTTCACTGGGTGGTGAAATTTACTTAAACGACACTCAGCAACTTAAGCAATTTTTACAAGAAATATCAGCTGGGTGTTACTTGATGCTGCCAATAATATGGTATACACTAATAAAGTGAGTTATTGTACCAACATATAAAGCTGAATTTTATTTTATTACATTTTATGTAATTAAAAAGGCCTTTAATACTAGAATAGTGGAAAAATGTCAATACACAAGCCAAATTCTTGGATTAATTTAATTAATTTTTTTTTTATAAGTGCACCCTTGTCTAAGGGATTTTCCTAAAATTACAATCTGATCAAGAGCCAACCGGATCAATGAGTAATAATTGTGCAAACTATTAATTACTACTACGAAACTTGAAACAAAAGACTTACTGACTATGAGTATCCCTTAGATTCTAATAACTTAATTACACTAATATTAACGTGTACTCTAGCACTATACTCTGCTTTTGCACTAAAAAAAAGGAGTTCGAAGGGTTTGGTCCTCTTGAGTCTTCTGATCAGATTCGTGATATCGAGGAGCTGGATGGCTTCAATATTGGCGTGGTGAAGAAATCGCTGTTCATGACTCCTGCCGAATTCTCTAATGGCCTTGCTAACAGTGCCCATTTACAAGTCCCTGTGGAGATTACTGTTTCTTAAATACCTTCCTTAGTACTTTGTTATGGAATCGCTGGATTATTTCCAATTTCTTTTGGCACAACCCCACAGCTGGCTGCCATATGCCCATACGGGCTTGAGAATTTGTACAGAAGTAATCTGTTATAAATTGACAGGGTGGAATTCCGTCCAAGCAGCCAATACATTTTTCTGAATTTAATATCTTCTTCGTTCTTCTTCTTTTTTCTTTTTGACATGAGCTCTTCAGCGCAGCTTAGAGTCCAATGTCAGAGAGCATGTCTAGGCGGACAGTAAACTGCACTGCAGAGACAGTAATCTCGTATGTTTTGGTTTTAACATTTACAGAGGCAGCTTGAAATTCTTCTGTCCTATATCCCATCTCTTGGTGATACTTAATTGATTCCTTGATTACGATGGCACTACCACATTTGGCTGTATTTTCGAGATGGATATTGTGATATACTTTATATTCCGTGAATTTAATGAATGATTCATTAGTAAAATGAGTCCATAATAAGACAATATTCTCTATGTCTAGGACTGCTTGCAATTCTTGCTGGTGTTGCAAGAGTCCATTGTCATTCTATTCCATAATTCTAAGTTTCTTGACATTAGGATTTTTGGAAATAGCTTTTTTAGCGCTGTATTCATTCAAGCCTGCTAATACGTTATTTTTGTTAATTTCTCCGTTGGTTGTTGAAGAGAGTTTTAAATAAAAACGTTTTGTTTTTGGGTTTGAATTTTGTTAATACTTTCGGACTTGCCAGTAACTGTGTGGCTGTAGGATTTTTTCTCTTCGCTTGGACTGGCTTCCGGTACTTGTTGGCTACTTCTCTGTGCCTGTTTTAGGAAGAATTGGTTTCTTGGTATGTTTATCCTTTAGTTTTTGCATTTCTTTTGCAATCATGCATCCTCTGTAGTTAGCTAGATGTCCTTAACCATATTTAATTAAATAATAAATTAAATTCACTGTGCTAAAATAAGTAGCTGCTTTTTAGAAAAATTACCCAACCCGAAACTCATCGATTTTGTACTTATTTTGGTCATTAACGTTCGATTTTTACATAGTAACACACACTTTTTTATCTATTTTTGAATGCCTATAAAATTCTAAATATTTTTCTTGTAGATACTACATGAAACACCCAAGTCGATATTTTTTTTCTAATTAAAATAAGTTTTTAATTATATAGGGTTACTTTCGTTGTTTAAATACATTTTCATACGTTTTAAACTGTCCCATATTTTTTTAAAAATGCGAGTAATACTTTGCTAAATGGACTGAAACAAAAATAACGAGTACGAGTGGTTTCCATAGTAGCAATGAAAGCAACGACTACAAAGTTTTAAGAACAATTTTTTTAAGAAAGGATTTTTTAAAATTTTTTATATTTTCTTTTTGTATTTTTAACACTTTTTTTACAGTTTTAGGAAAAATAGTGTATGAAACTCGTGCATAAAAAAACTCGATCGTTTATTTTTCTCGGCTGTCGTCTCGATCAATAAGCTGCGATCTCGTTCTTTAAAGATGCGTTTCACGCAATAGTTGCATAAATAACTATTAAAAAACGAGGAATTTGCTGGTATAACATTTGCTTTCTCATTGTGATAAAGAAATCGTCTCTCGATGTTGTGTACCATAGTAATATCCTAAATGGAATTAAATTTGACTTATTTGTTCCAGGTATCAGCATACAGAACTTCTTATGTGCCCACTGTAAGTACTCCAGGATTATTGGTTATAAATATTACAATTATAAACCGTATACACAAACTTATCCGAAATTATTTTATATTCGTAACAACTTATCATATTGTAGTATCATCCTTGGCCTGTAATAGAAGTTGAAAACAAAGATGCTTTTCTTACTGAATCTCCGTACGTATTGCTTAACAGTGGAAGATTTAACCAAGTTCCAATAATAATAGGGATATGTGCTAATGAAGCCTTGATGTTGTTTGTTGGTAAGCACATTAATATAATTACCACAAAGCCTTTTAAGTTGTCTGTTTTACATTGGGCCACTTATTAATTACATCTTCTTAGTTTTTATCTAATATACACTATTAATTGGGTGCTATGCCACCCTACTATTAAGGTATAAATTTAAACAAAAATAGTTAGTGCATCTGAAAATATTATTAATTTTTCCTTAACAGTAAAATTGCGTGACACCCAAGTAATAGGTTCTTTTAGAACAATCATATTAACATTTTTTATAACATTGACTACGTCAAATTTCCACAGATTTAGTAACATTATTTTCACGTAACAATTTTACATTAGGATACATCTGTCGATTTTTGCGTACCGCCATTTTGAAAGTAAAATACAAAATAAAAATTTTATTTTTTAATGAATGATATGTATGTATGTCTTTTTATTTGTGAGATAAGAATTCCATCTCAGGTGTGATTTTCAATCAATCCAACCACAAAGCATACCTGCTGCTTATACCCTCAGAGGCCACAAAAAGCTAAAGCAAACCACCTTCGAAGATAGTCGTCACAATTACAGGCATCATAGCTAGGTAACCCTAAAGAAGTCTTAACCCCGATTGGATATCTATATCTATCTATACTAATATATAAAATTGTAAGATGACTGACTCACTTATTCATCAAGGCCCAGCCAAAACTACTAATCTAAAAAGTTGAAATTTTGCACACAGCTTTATTTTACGCCGTAGACCCCTAGGGGGTAAAAACACACTTCTACCACTGATTTATCAAGGCCCAGCCCTAACTACCAAAGACAGCATCTGAAAACTTGCTTACAGCTTTAGTTTAGGCCACAGACGTCCACTTAGAAAGGATATTGCAAAACTCGCCATCTAAGGGGGTAAAAGCAACCCCTAAAGATTAAATTATTCTTTATTTTAAAAACTACTAAGTTCTAAGGAAAACGCCAAACCACGTCAATTTTATTTTATTTTTTACATGACTAATTTGTTTTCGTGTTAAAATTTTACCCCTAAGGGGTAAAAAGACACCCGAACCACCGATTTATCAAGGCCCAGCCTAACTACCCAAGATAGAAAGCTAAAATTTTGCATACAGCTTTAGTTTATGCCAAAGATGTCCACTATGAAAGAATATTGCAAAACTCCCTAAGAGAGTGAAATCCACCCCTAAAATTTAAATGATTTTTTAGTTCAAAAACCACTGGGTTTTATGAAAAAGGTCGATTTTATTTATTTTCTGTGTTGAAATACCCCTAAGGGGTAAAACACCCCCTCACCCGATCTCATGAGATTTGTAAATTTGGCATGCAGGTTTGCTTTGAGGTCTTAGTGCAAAAAGTAGCTGGTGTTATGAAAGTCTCTTCCTAAGGGGATCAAGTCATTCCTAAAAAATTAAAATATTTTTTATTCCAAAACGACAGATTGTATTGAGAAACGCCGAACCATGTCGATTTTATTTATTTTTTAGGTAAGAACCAATTTTTTTGTGTTGTAATGCTGTAATTTAATCCCTAGAAGGTAACACCATGTGCAAACATATTTAGTTTATGTTTAAATAAATCTGGCAATCGTGCTTTCAGATGTTCGGACCGCATGACCCAGCGTGATCTAGCCATCCTTTTTTATTTTCCGTATGGAAAGAAGTAATTTCCAAATATAGCTATATTCTAAAAATACATTTCATGGTTAAAACACGCTGGGAAGCTCGGGGGTACCAGCTAGTATCTAATACAATACCCAACAAGTTCAATTTATAGATGGTAATATTGCTTTCCTTCTACTGGTCCACTCTTGGACGCGTTTTGCCGTAGCATGGCATATCCGCAAGGCTACGGTCCGCAAAAGGAAAGCAGTCTCTATCTTCGTGTGGTCTCTGTAGGCGCAAGGTAGATGGTAAATAGTAGATATGCCTTGTGTATGGTTAAAAATCACAACAAACACAACTGGCACATTCCACGGGTACGGTCTTAAGTACTTTTTGGTCTGCTTTCCTTCTGTTCTGAGGATCCTATCGTTGCCGATGAGCCGTGATACAGCGAAACGCGTCTAAGGGTGGACCCGAGGAACGAAAGCAATATACACCCTCCAAGAATTGGACTTGTTCAGTTTTGGAAATTACATTTTTTATGTGTTTGTATCAAAAAGCCGTTGATTTTTGATAGCAATTAACTGAGAAACAACAACTTTAAAAAGCCAAAAAAGTAGCAATAAACTCTGCGGACGTGTACTAGGAAAGAAGAAACTTGATGACAGAAAATCCAACTAATTGCGTCTACAGCAGCCCCGTGTCATGTTCTACCAGCAATTTAGGTTTTTTATTTTTATTCTAAAGAACTACATATTTCTGAAACAGGACGTATCAACGGTACTATTATCCTGTATCTAAAATTTGTCTAAAATACAAAGTCAAAAGCTTGAGTGGAAATTTTTGGCTTTTTAGAAATATTAAGGGCGTAGAAGCTCACGCAAGAATGTTGTACGTTTTAGATTTGGAAACTACAATACAAACAGCCAATTTGTATGACACCGAACCCAGCAACATTATTCCAAGGTATCTTCGTCAAAATTCGAGTGATGACGAAATAGTTATTAAGACAATACAGAATATATATCTTAAAGAAGGGGAGACATTTTCAAGTAATTTGGTAGCAGTAAGTAATGTAAGTTCACAGAAATAAATTTATTTTGTTCCTTACGATATAATATGTATACAAGTTTTAGTTAAACTAACATAACTAACCTTGTTTAAAAAGGGTGATGGATGTTTTTAAGCAAAATGTTTCAAAACTAAGATAGCTCATTTTCGTTAAAATTACACATACATTTTAGTCAGGTTTCTGTCATGTTAGTTAATAAAAATATGAAAAATTTTCAGTACTTCTCCGACAATATGTTTACAAGAGGAGTTATTAAGCACGCTGAATTGGCATCGAAATATGTTCCAGTTTACCTTTATCAATTTTCTTATTATGGGCGAGCACTCTATCCATTTCAGATTCCCGGTAAGTTATAAACGTTACTAAAAAACCCATAACAGTATATCCAATGCATTTTTTTTAAAGCGGCCCATAGCTTTTCACATTGTAAATTTTTAACCCCATGTTAAGCCCTGTTGTATTAAAACCACAGAGATAAAATTTAGCATAGGTAAATTTCAGAGTCTTAAGATTATGTTAGTTTGCCAGTTGTGATATCAAAGCTTTTAACATTCTTAAACTGATCAGTATTAAATTTTATTTCTGTACTTCTAATAGAACAAGACCTATCACCAGGGTTAAAAATTTAACTTATAAAACCCTATAAACCGCTTTATTTAAAATGCACTGTATACTATAATTACATATATTTAAAAACTTAGGTTTGAATCAATTTCTAATTGCAAAAAATAGGTCTTAAACTTTGTCTTAAGCTAGTAAAATAAAGGTTAGCTTTAACCGATGTGTTTATTAATTACTCAGCTTGAAAACAATATTTGTTTCTCTTCTTCCTTTGTTCTCTGCATCTTCGACACATACACGGATTTCGACTATTTACTGGCAAATGCCTTTAGCTGCAAATGACAGAATTTTTACACAGAAAATAAAAACTGGTTTAGTTCAAAAATATTTGGAAATTTTCTAACAGTTTTCAGGCAAGAGTATGTCTAAAAGTATTAATTTAACGAGATTGTTTGTTGTGGCATTGCCTTTAAAAAATATACGCGTTTATAGTGCAGATTAAATGGCTATTTCAAACAATTTTTTGGCATGCGTAACCGCAACATCAATATTATTAAAAATTCTTCCAATTTCAATGCAGAATAGAATCTGAACTAATCTTAACAAACTTAAGCTAGCTAATATTTTATGTCAGTATTTCCTAATATTAAGAATATTGCAGTTTTACATCCTTCTGTTATTCCTATAAAAATCTTTGATCTTCTAATTTTATATAATAATAAAACCGCCCATGATATTTACTTAAATATATATTAATATTTGTTAGCTCAGGTGAGTAAGAATTTGTTTTTAGCCCTTTGATAAAGAGTATTTTTTTATGTTTTATGTTACTCAAATAATCGTATAAGTAATATTTTACGTACTATGCCCCTACTTTTAATTTTTTAAAATTTACATAATTGAGTTAAGATCTCTTTCTTTTTTAATAGCTCGAAGAACATGAGCAGTCTTAGGGCAAATATTACTAAATTTTAAAAATAACTGTTTGTTAATACTATGGAATGATTTCTTTATCTTAAAGGTGCCGAGAAAGCTGGCCATTCAGCAGAGCTGCCATTTTTATTCAAAATGGGACGTAGTAATACGACAGATACAGGCGATATATTAACTCAAAATAGGATAATTAGACTTTGGGCTAATTTCGCCAAATTCTTGTAAGTACAATTTCCTGTTTGGTTTAAACCTTAGAGAAAGATCTCTGTACACTCAAATATAATAAAGTGCCACAAAATATTATTTTTATCAAAGCGCACAGATTGCGCCAGGCCAAGTTCTCGCAAAACCGACCGCGCGCGCACTGTGTGTGTATTATTTGCACGAACCATTTCGAGCATTTTTCGAGGTTAGTTGCGTTACAGGACTGAACTTTAGGGGGGTTAAGGTTAGCAAAAAGACGCAGTATTTCAAATTTCATACGTCTAGGTGGAATAGTTTTGCGCTACTGTTTTTGTTACCTTTAAAGTAAGTATTCATTTAAAATACACTTCTTCTGAAAATATTTTAGGTTAACAAATACGCACTAACAACACAGTACATCCATTATGCAAAAAAAGCACTCGACTAACAGTTAAAATTCCACACTGTTTTGTTACTATCCGCACTATTACAAACGAAAACTAATGTTTTTGCTACTGTTAGAGTAAAATACACCTGTACCTTCTACCCAACCTGTAGAAATATTTTACCAAAGAAAATAGAATAGGTTTGTTAGGATATACGTTAAACTATACAACACTATCAAAAGAGTAGGTATAGCCATTAATGTAAGAAACGGTCCACTAACTAATTGAAACACAATGCTTAAAAGAATCCACGGTATTTTTTTACTATCAGCACTGAAAAACTAAAATGTTATTTATTTATTAAACAACATAACTCTTGCGGTCCTCCAAGTTATTTAACATATTATCTAATTAATTGTTTCAAATACTTTTACCCCGGACATAACAAAAGATAGGCAACCTAAACAAAAATACCAATAGTTATTATTGTTGCATACGAGATAGGAAAAATATTGTGTTGAAATAACAGCAGCGTTCAGCAATTTATTCTTGTTATCGTTTTCTCACCAATTTTTCAATTCAACAAACTTCCTGCGACTAACGTTGAAATATCTAAATGTCTGGAATAATTTTACTCCTTTCTGTTTTTTGTTTATTTCATCTACTCTATTTTACCACTGCATAGGCAATTATACAAACACGCGTGCATATTATGAATGTTATCAATATTTTTTTCTTTAGAAGTTAGTTTTAAATAATAATGTAGTTTCTTTTTGTTTTGCTACTTAAGAAATGATTTTCGTCGATCGATTGTTAACTAAAAGTTTGTGCTTTGATTATAGTGTTTCTTAAATTAGCCTAATAGGGTTGAAAACTAAATTAAATTTAGCACTAATAATATTTACGTATTATGTAACGTTTGCGGGTACAAGAAAGCGGTTTAAGTCCATCTCGACTTTAGAAAAATTCATTTAGGGGATCTTTTAAAAAAAAATCGGTAAGTTACGATAATTTTATTGCATTTAAAAGGGTGAATAACAACTTTCTGAACGTGCTGTGTGGAACAGAATAACGTGTTTTTTTTTTGACAAATGCTGCAATGAAAGAATTTTGGATATAATTTTAAAGTACCATGTAGTTGTGCTCAATTAGTGTTTTAAGCTAGTAGGAATAATGCTCATATCATTAATAACGTAATATAGGGTAAGTCATAATTCTTTGTGTTGCCGGTATAACATAGCCTGTTTCGTTCTGGTCACGTTTTCCCATATTAAGTAAATAAATTGCTATTAAATTAAAATACACATTTTTGGTAAAATGCGTCTGTGGAAATAAAAATACTTTGGATATTTTTTGATTTTACTAAAACTGATAAAAAAAAATGAGATATCACGATAATATTTAAGTTTGGCACAGTCCAGGCTGGATCATTTGTTTTTTCTTTATAATAGGAGAGCCTATGGCGTCAGGCTCTTTAGAAGCATCGGATAGGAGCCGGTGTTTGGGCATCTTTTAAAATAAAGAAAATGTGCCATTTGAGGAAAAAAGTATTGGAAATATCTGTAGACTATCCCAGGAGTCACCCATTCCAATATATGCAGTGACTTTCATAACACCCTGTATATCTTATGAAAAATATGTACTAATATGGTATATGTTAGTATGTATACATATGTACATGGAACAAGTGGACCAAAACTTTATGTTTATTTTAAGGAGTCAATTTAAGACACTTTTTGGTATTATAAATAAGAAGACAAGCTAATTTATTTTTTTAAAGCCTTTGGCATCCTTAATAACTCTGTAAATGTTATTTTTCTTAAATATCAATTTGCATACAAAATTTTTTCGACAAATCTATAATAAAATTTCTCTATGTTGCCTCTTTCGGCCACACAGAATATGTAGTGCATTTTTTTTAAACGAACCATAGGAGTTTAAATGTTAAATTTCTAACCCCACATTAGGTCCTGTCCTATTGGAGGTATAGAAATAAAACTTGACATAGATAAATTTTCGAGACTTACGATTATGTTAGTTTGCCAATTATGCCAAAAAAGCCCAAAAAATACCGAAAAATGCACTTATTTTTTGAAAAATATTAATTTTTTACACCCCTTGGGTTATTGCTTTTTACCTTTTCGTATCAAGTGAATGTGACGCATAATGTCACAATTTTTAAGGCATTTTTAGGTATTTGTGCAAGCTTTTTTGACATATTTGGCAAATTAACATAATGTTGAGTAATTTATGTCAAGTTTTGTCTCTATACTTCTATAATAGAGCAGATCATAGGGTTACAAATTTAACATTTAAAATCCTGTCCTCCGATTCGAAAAAATGCACTGTATATATACTTAAAGCAGAAAGAAAATTGAGTATAGAATCTTTAAAACGTATAGGACACGTATAGACAATTATTCTAGTTTTATTTTTATCTCTAGAAATCCTACACCAGAACAACCTGATGAGTTAATTGATGTGACATGGCCAACGATGACCGCAGCCGAATTGCAATTTTTAAATTTTAACGATACACTAGAAATCCGGTCACCAATAAGGGGAGAGAGCTATCAAGAATGGACCAGAATTTTTAATGATTATGGAGAAAAGCCGTTTATAACATTTTAAATGTGTAAATTTATATAATAAATAAAGAAAAAAATAGTCTATTAGAACGTTTTTATCTTTCTTTAATTTTAATAAAAACCTCCATCTTTAAGCTTTCTCTATATTAGCATATTTTAGCTACTTTTATATACCCACGATGTATGTACATATATAATATGAAGAGTATACGTCTTGTCACTATTTCACAGATATGCGGAGCGGGCCTAGCCACATTTATAACAGCGTTCTTCTTCTTAATCTTGTTTTACTCCGGCTTTTCTCGAGTTTATACGGACTCAATGGTTCCTGATTAATCATTTCCACAACATCCGGTCCTGAGTTTCTTCTGTTAAACCTTTTTTGTTAAATCGTTATTATCACCATCCATCAATCTCTAATTTGGGCTGTCACTCCTTCATCCACTACCATTGCGATTTACCCTTCTAAAGTCATAATTATTTCTTCTAATCAGCTTCCCGTGCCAATATGATCTCTTTACGATATCTTCTTAGATATTTTTACAATTGTTGTTCCTTTTACTGATATTCTTAACTTTGTCTCCTCTGTTGCCTCCTACATATTTTTTTAGGCCAATGGAACAATCACTAAAAAACTCGAGACACATTTATCCTAACATTCTCATTTCTGTTACATACAACCTTCTTCCATGCATTTTTTTATTGGTTATATCTCCATTCATACATCGTTGCAGGTCTAAGTACTTTTTTATAAACTACTCTCCTTTTCTTCTCACTTACCACATCGAAATTTTTCTTCCAATTCTCCTCTCCCGCTTGCATCCAGCGTACCATTTTCTACGATGGTGAAACCTAGATATTTAAAATTATTTATTCTATTTGTTATTCTTTACTTTCATACTTACTTCTGTATTACTTCCGTGCAATTAGTTTTCTTCCTATACATTTTTTACACTGTTCTTTCAACGTCTTTTATGCTAGTACTACATATTGTCCGAAAACACAATAACACATGAACTTCATCTGTTACGATCTGTGACATGACATCTTAAATAGGTACGAATGCAAGGCCAAACCTAATGCAAGTCAAACATGAACACTGTCGTGTCAATCTTACACTATATCGTACCTATACCACGGTAGCCCTAGCTCTTGCATGGAAACCCCTGACAATAGATTTTTTTTACATAAAACCAACCTTTACTAATTTGACTTTGTTCATTGCTTTATTTATCAATTCTTTCTATCATTAAACATTGTCTAATGCGCCAATAAATTTTTGCATTGAAAGTTTTGAAAGCCCAAAACCGGTTTTAACCAAAAACATATTTATAAATAGATCCTAAAAAATCATTTTGTCATTCTTTCTGAAGACAGACTTATATATTTTATATACTTATATGTAAATAATAACAGCATGGACGTTTCTAATTGTAGACCAATAATTACAGTCCCAATGAGTTTGTCAAAAATTTTTGAATATGCTTTTTTAAACAGTTTAAATAATTTTTACACGAGAATGGTATTTTAAACGTGAACCAACACAGTTTTACGAATGGAAAATCCACCATTAGTGCTATAAACTCGTTTTACCAAGAAATTGGATTGTCATACATGATACATTTCTATAAATAGTAAGGTATATTGAGGCGGGCTAGTGTCCTGTTGGGGTCTTTTGTGACCTTAGCAGGGCATTCGATTGCATTGACCTTGCTGCTCACGTTATCTGATTATGGAATTTGCAATTCTTCCTTGAATTGGATTAAAACATTTCTCAAACTAATAGAAAGCGGTATGTAAGTATATTTTATCGTGACGGAAAAACCGAACAACGTATAAATTCTAAATACGTTAATATAGAGATAGGTGCCCCACAGGGTTCTATATTGGGCCCTGTCGTTTTTGTATTATATGTATATAAACGGTATAAGTTGCTTCCCTGCTGACGCCATGTCGGTTTACGCGGATGATACAACATTTTTAGTCTCGGAAAGATTGAATAGAGATCTGGAAATAATAGCGCGTTCGGCAATGTAATCTTTTCCATCGTTTTGCTCGGAATTATTGACAGACACGTGATCGGTCGTACTGTTTACAATAATAGGTCATGTAACCGTCAAAACTTCCGAGCAAAACGATGGAAAAGATTGCATTGTCGAACGCGCTATAAGATGTAATAATGTTATGAATGACGCAATGGGGTCGTTTAATGAAAACTTTTTATTCCTCAATAGCAGTAAAACAGCTTTCATTAGGTTTCACAATTATCAGAAGAAATGCTCTAAACTTGATATTTCTGTTCAGGACAGCTGTATTAAACAAAGTGAAAAGGTTAAGTTTTTGGGAATCTTTTTGGATGAATGTCTCAATTTTAAAAGCCACTGCGAGTATATTTCCAGTAAGGTTACACTGTAGTGTACTTGTTTAAAAATTTGCGCACTATTCTAGACGAAAAACAGCTTATTTCTCTATACCAGTGTTTTTCAACCTGTGGGTCGCGACCCCCAGGGGGTCGCAAAGTCTTGCTCGGGGGGTCGCGGTCCCAAACCAAGAAAAAGCAAAAAAGCAAAGGTTGTAAGTCCTACACTACAATAAAAATACAACAGTTTCAGTGGGAAGGCTGTGCCTGTTTATTTTGTAATAATTTTTCAAATCGTGGTTCTAGTTTTGAGACGCAAACAACCAAATCATTTTCTAATTGGAGCCTATTTCTCTTCTTAGTTTTTATGTTCACCATTGAAGAGAACGTCAGTTCACATAGGTAGGAAGTGGCGAATGGCACTAATAATTTCAATGCTTGCTTTGCCAGCTCTGGATATTCTTCTTTTCTCTTCATCCAGAAGACGTCAATTTTTTGTGAACTAAATTCCATTTTAAGCATGCCATCAGCAGCAAGATCTATAAGATTTTCTTTTATCTTCGGAGTTAGGTCAGCGAGTTGTACTGACATATCCAAAAAAGGATTTAGTATCCATCTATGCCCATTGTCAGCTTCAGAGTCCAGTTCTGGAAAGTAACTTAATAGTCTCTCTTCCAAAATACGCAAGCTCTGTATCATGCAAGGAATGTGAGAACTTACTACCAATGATTGGTCCGTTGTAATTTCTTCGACAATCATCTGAACGCAAGGGAAAGACTCGTAGATCATATTTTGTAAAGACGTTGACCACAATCGAAGTTTTGCGAGGAATCCTTTGATTTTATCCTTGGCCGTTAGAATATTTTCTTCTCTGCCTTGGAGGCTCCCGTTCAAAGTATTTAGGTGGTTAAAGAGGTCAGCAAGAAATGCTAATTTTAATAGCCAAACAGGGTCACCAAAATAATTTGCATATTCAGATTTAGCATCTTGTAAGAACATTAACAATTCAGCTTTTAGTTCCAGAACTCGGGTCAATACCTTTCCTTTGGATAGCCATCTGACCTCTGTGTGATAAAGGAGATTGTGATAGAGCGAACCCATGTCTTCACAAATGATTCTGAACAGTCGAGTTTGCAAGGCTCTACCTTTAATAGAGTTCACAACTTTGATCACTTCTTTCAGCACATCATTTAAATCAGAAGGCAAAACCTTGGCTGCCAGTGCTTCTCGATGAAGAAAGCAGTGTGTCCATGAAGCGTTGGGCATTATTAATTTCAACTTCGCGACGAGCCCGCTTTTATTGCCCGTCATAGCTTTAGCGCCATCGCTACAAATGGCGATACATTTTTTCCAATCAATCTCGTAGTAACGAGTGCTTTCTAAAAACATGTCGTACAAACAGTGGCCAGTAGTGTTCGAAGGAAGTGCTTTGCAGAATAGAATGTCTTCTATGATACCTTCATCTGCTTCAAAGCGCACAAACACCACAAATTGCGCACAATCTGAAACATCAGTAGATTCATCAAACTGCAAAGCAAAATGTGGGCTGTTTTTCAATTTTTCGACTAATTGTTCTCGAATGTCACCGGCAATATCGTTTATTCTGCGTTCAATGGTATTATCAGAAAGTGGTATACTTTTTAGCTTGTTTGCCTCCTGCTTACCTAACATAATTTCAACCATATCTAGGGCTGCTGGCAAAATAAGGTTCTCGGCAACTGTATGCGGCTTCCCGGCTTTAGCAACTCGGTATGCGACTTGATAGCTAGCTAATAACGCTTTCTCGTTGACGCTTGATAACTAAAAACAAAAAAAATATTTTAAATAAGAAAAATAAATAATCAACAATTCAGTAACACAAACTTATTTTTAAACAATAAATAACAATACTATTTTATTACCTGAACCATAGTATTTTGTTGCTGGTTAAGGGTTTTCAACTTTCGTTCGAAGAAATCCAACGGTTTATCTGCTTCCTTGGAATGTTTAGTTGAGAGGTGACGTATCAGCTTTGATGGTTTCATACTCTCACGGGATAATACTTCGCCGCAAATTACACATTGAGGTTTATTATTCATGACAGTAAAACCATATTTCAAGTAATTGTCGTCATAAAGCCTTTTTTTTTCGGTTTAGATTCGCTCTCGCCACTGCCATTTGCACCAGACGTGGAGGGCTGCACAGATCTTTTGAGAAACTTCTCCATTCTTTGTGCCTCGGATTGAAACGCAAGGACACTATAACTACGTCTGTCCTCGCTAGCGTTCTTGGGCATACTGACTGAAGCCAAAGATCTGTTCCTATACGGCCGCACACTCCGCGCCTTCCGCGCTCCCGCGCACCCTCTGCGATAAACAAATCGCTCATTCAGAGCACATGCGGCTCCGCACTTTGCACAGTGCAGTGCACTTAGAATCTCAATCAGTATAATCTCAACAGAAAGGGAAATAGTCGTTTTTGAAATCAGTTACATATACGGTACAGGGGGGTCGCTAGAATTATTTTACTTGTAAAGGGGTGTGTTCAAAAAGGTTGAAAAACACTGCTCTATACTATGCTCAGGTATACAGGGTGTCTAAAATAGGTGATACCACTATTGCTATCTCCGAAACGGTAAAAGATACGAGGTCGGTTAAATTAGAGAAAATGTGCCATTTTTAGTCCCTACTCATATTTCGTTTACGACGTTGCCAAATTCTCGATGGTTTCTTATCTACAGGGGATTTTTTTAAAATAGTCAAAAATTTAATTCTTAAATATCTCGAAAACTATTATAGCTAGAAAAAAATTCTTTTAACAAAAATATCACGATTTTTTAGCTTCTCTAAAGTAACGTTATTGTTTTGTTTATATCATTTGTTTTTATTGAGTTACTGATACTAACTTGTTTTTTTCAAATACGGACCTGGACTTTTTGTTGCATTTTTTGAAATAATACTTCATACCCTTTACAACTGTGTATCACTTGATTATGTTTTTCGACGTTTTGGTGGAGAATAGCATCATCAGGATAGTCTACCAGTACGGACCTGGAATTTTTCAAGTAAATGCGCCATTTCACAACCACAAAAACCACAAGCCATAGCGATAGGTTATGAATTGTGCCTTAACATGGAAGATCCCAGGTCCGTATTGTTAGAAAATCCTGGTGATGTTGCTATTCTTAATCCAAACGTCGGAAAACATAAACAAGTTATACACAGTTGTAAAGGGTATAAAGTATTCTTACAAAAAATGAAGCAAAAAGTCCAGGTCCGTATTTGAAAAAACGAGTTAGTATCAGTAACTCAATTAAAACAAATGGTATAAACAAAACAAAACAATAACGAAACTTTAGAGAAGGTAAAAAATCGTGTGATTTTTGTTAAAACAATTTTTTTCTAACTATAATAATTTTCGAGATATTTAAGAATTAAATTTTTGACTATTTTTAAAAAATCCCCTGTAGATAAGAAACTATAGAGAATTTGGCAACTCCGTAAACGGAATATGAATAGGGACTAGAAATGGCACATTTTCTCTAATTTAACCGACCTCGTATCTTTTACCGTTTCGGAGATAGCAATAGTGGTATCACCTATTTTAGACACCCTGTATATGTTTATGTTAATAAATGCAACTTTCATTTGGTGAATGATAAACATCAGGTAAACACACGTCAGCATATTATGTTTCGTACAATAGATATAAAATAGGATGTAAGTCTCCTGATTTTTTAGGGCCACCATTTTTTAATAAATTGTCAGACTATGTAACAAAGTCTCCTCCAGGTTAAAAGGTATTTTACTCGATAAATGTTTGTATTCGGTTGAAAGTTTTTTTATATGATTATATGATAATGTTAGAGCTAAATAATTTTAGGACTCCTAAAGTCAAAAAGGAAAATATATAGATAAATAGGATTCATAAATATGTTATAATTAATCGTTCATATTCACTAAAAAGGTTTAAGATTTAGTACTGGTTTAAATTAATATCTTCTAGTTGATTAATTAGGTTTTGACAGGTTTTTGTCCTGTTGTTATAAATAAGTCGTCATTGAAAACTTATGAGTATAATATTTCAGCAATTTGCTTGGCTTCCAAATGATTTTTATCTTGGAAAGTGTTGCTAGAATGAATTTAGTTGTATTTTTGTGTACGTAGTAAAATTGTCCATTTCTTTATACATTTGTGAAAAAAACTCTTCAATAAATAAATTACACTTTAACATAAAACGGACACATTTCCCAACTATGTGTTTTAACCGGAATCTATACGACATCCTAAACTTCTTTTTGAACTGCGAACTTGGTTCTAGTGTTACAAAGCATTAAACTGAGTATATAAATAACTATTAAATCTAATTTTGATTTTCATCATGATATTTTCCAACCTATTTTAACCCTAATAGGCCTCATTATGCAACCATTACGGGGACATACCAGCAGGATGTCTCCTCGGTCGATAAGATCACGACAATAGAACAAGAGCTGTGTATCCATTCCCTGCTATCGAATCAGCGAGACTCTGGTTTTCTCGAATGTTTATTACGTATAAGAGAATAAATTTTGATATTGGATACGATAATTGAGTGTATACATGTGTGAGTTATTTCCAAGCTTTATCGTGAAGGTGGTATTCAGATATTACAGAAATTACAAGGTTAGATTTTTTATATGCGTATTTTTCGTCAAACTCATATTTTTAGCATGTCATCCTAAGTTGGGCGGAACTGAGGATAGAAGTGTTTGCCCCCGCTAAAATCATGTTCAGCAATTTGTATGAAAGGGAGGATGTTGCATTTTTTGTGTGACAGCAAGCAAGACTGGGTTTTGGAAGCATTGAACTGAACAAGGTTTTGGGTACACCAGTTTAGAAAGTTGAAAATGATAGGTGCACGGACCTGCGCTTATTATCCAGTTTAAGATTTGGGATTTGGGTCTAGTTTAGGGAAATATATATTGGATTGGAAACGTCACCATTACTGTGGAATGAATTGGGAGCAGAAGAGAACAGGTTTTAATGTGACGGAAAAATAGGATTACCGTGTGGTATTCCTGCACTAATAGAATGTAAGTTTGATTCACGTCAATAGAAATGAAACGTACTGATCCAAGCACATAGTTTTGGAAGAATACCATAGGAAAGAAATTCTTCTTCAGCCTTGCCTCCAGAGCTTCCTCATTAATCCTGGCATTCCCAGACATTCAACTATTTGTAACTTTGTCAATTTCCTTTGCGTTTTTTCATACCAGCGAGGCATGGACCTAACAACAGTTAAGTATGATCTGTAGATCATTTTTCATTTTAAACCAAAAGTTTTACCAAAAAGCCTACGACAGGACCAGATTGCCATTAAAGCTTTAGAGATAGTCCTATCTTCATGTGTGTTCCAATTAAGTCTTTGGTCAAAGCCAACTCCCAAATATTTTACTTTTTTTACAATTTTTAGTCTTACCGTCCAACAATGGAGACGCTAGATTTATTTTTCTCCTTCTACCACTACTGTCTTAACTCGAACATTTAGTTCTTCCTGTGAACCTTAGGTTTTAACTAGGTTTACATTTTGCATTCTGGTAGAAATCGTGCAGTCAGGCTTGCCCCTGACTGATAATACTAGGTCACGTGAATAGCTCCTAACGGCAAACCCTCTATTTGTCTGTTTAACCAGGAGATCATTAACCACCAGAATCATAGTAGGGGTGAATTTTGACAAACATAAAAAAAGTTAAAATGTAATTGAAACACGAAATGGTGATCAATGGCATAATGTTGATGTATAAATAAATAAGTATGTAGGTGACTTTAAGAACCCAAAACCTTAAGTTAATTTTTTTAATCATTTGGCAACCCACCAAGGCCAAATTTCAAAGTACGATGTACCGTGGGCGTATATAGGAAAGTCCAACTCACACATCCAGCGTTGGAAACATCAGCAGTGATTTCATCAGCCCTTGAAGTGGGCGTGTGCAATTGGACCTCCTCGACCGAGGAAGAAATCCTTTGCCATCGTCCTGCTCCTCTATCACCTTCCTACACCACCTTAAATTATGTTATCGTATATTTTATTTAAATAGGAATTAAATAAATTCAATAAATAATCCATTACATCTCCAAAACAAGTAGAAAAAATGAATAGGCACACTTCTTATCTTTCTCGTTAATAAGGCACTGCGTCATCGCTTCCGAGCAATATGAGTACGCAGTCTATTCTCAGACCCGAAGTCCTTTAGAGAGACACAACGGAACAACAAGGTGGTAATAGCCGTTGAGAGGTGCTTATTGCGGGGTTCGATAACCTTGAGGCTCTTAAAGATGTCGATGTCACCAGAGCCCCAAGATCAACAGCACCGAAGCACTGTGCCGTTGACTGATAGCCTTCAATCGTTGCGCGCCCTTAACCACGCGGAGGTAGGTTCGCGGAACTTTGAAACAAAAGATTCTCTTTTGGTTTTAAAAAATTTAAAAAATAAAATATTAGGTAGATCGCTGAAAATTTTAGGTGGGTCATTGACCAAATGTCCTTATGGACGGGCCGCGCCTGCTAAAATAATAGTTGGTTTATCGTGGCTATCCTGTCTATTTGTTAAAGCTTCATATGTGGATCGTTTGTTAAATACCCTAGCCAATAATACTTTCTAATTGGCTGCTACAAATCAACTAATTAAATGACACATAATAAACACATGCACATTCACACGTAGATTTTTTAGACATGCATGTAAATTTCCTCTGCATTATTAGTTTACCACTCCTATACAAAACAGACAACATTATAAACGGGTCAAATACAGACCCTTCTTGAATAACTGTAGTTGCTATCATCACCCAAAACAATTATGCATTATTATGTAATTTTACACTACGACGCACATAAGATGATTTGGACCAACTTGAACCAGGAAACGCCATATGCACCACGTGTGACAAACAAGCGCACTTCCGCACGGTCAGATTATTAACTTTTAGGCCTTACAGTTAGGCGTGTCGACAAGAGCACAGTGTCGTTAACACTAGTAGTTTAATTAAAATATATACAAATAGATGGAAACGAGGCAAATATATGTTGCTATATCTGTAAACCACATAACAGTGAGTTTAAAGCTACGAATAAAACACGTAACACGGGTTGAATAACAACGAAGTTTAGCAGTACCTACCATAAGATGCCAGACTCCAAACTTTGCTATACTTATAAAATACGCAGATTGGTGTAATAAAGTAACTGTTTTAAAAAACGTAACAGGAATAATGGAAAACGGTTGCCATTGTGAGGGTGATTGATGTACCAAAATTTCATGAAGAAAAAATTTAGCTCAACATGTATTAAAAACCTCTACAATTTTTTCCCAGGGTTTGGTTTTTAGCTTGCAAATTTCCGAGTCCGTTTATTTGTTTTCTAAAATGTGCTTTTCTTTTAAGGCCAATCGAATTAGTCAATCGACCTCTTCAGCAGTAAAATTAGCGGCTCGAAACCGCATCGTCTTTTCCACATTATCCATCGACATTGACACGATTAAACAACACACACAAAACATAGAAATAAGTTCAATCAAAAATAGAAAAATTACTTTTGTCATAATCAAAACCCGATAGGCAATGGGCACAGTTGAGAAAACAACAATGAAAATTGTATTGTATGTATTGTATTGAGAATGTATATTGTCTATATTCTTTTTTGATATCTTTAGGTTGGGAGCTCTTACGAATGGGAGTGTCTAAGGCTGCAATCATTGAATTGTTATATGGAGGATAACTTTACCTGAAAATACCCAAATAAGTTATTCTCCAGATTGGAAATGCTCGTTTATTTATCTGACAAATAGTTATCTCCAAGAAATTTATATGAAAGTGAAAGTAAGGAAGTAAAGTATAGTAGAGTAGTAGAGTATGGTAAAAATCTCTTCGCTTTCCATCTTGGTTAAGATCTGTGAAGCTGCTGGATTTCTGCATTTATTCATGATAGTGAAATTTTAGGCATAACAAGTAAATGCTTTTAAATAAAATTTGGTCCTGGATTAGTTAACATCAAAAAGAAAAGTACACCTACCCAGATGCGATTTGACTAGCGATCAAAAACCACTTAAAAAAATTAACATTTTGAACCGTTTATTTTTCAACATAAGCTATGTATATCAAATCATTTCTTGTAATATGGGGTTTTATTTAAAACGAATCGTGTTTAATGAATTTTGTAATTTTTTTTATTATCCAATGACTCCTCCAAAGTCTATCGAAACTATTGTCAAATGATACATAAATACTTTTATAGTGGTTTGCAAACGGGTTCTAATCAAAATTTAAAACATCTTGAAAAAGAAGTAAATAAAAGCAATTGATGTTTTTACGGCCAGATTCTCCAACGCTAGATCGGTCTAATTTGGTAACCAAAAGTTTTACACTGACTATCTTAAAGATATGACAATAAATTAAGGTTTATAACATGAATTTGTTTTTTGCCAATTTATAAAGAAACTAGGTTTGTTACCCGTCGAAATTCGACGAAAATATATATTATTATGTATATATACCTGTATTTTAAATTAGAATGCCATTCGCCATAGTGTCAAGAACTATATATGTATATTACGTCAGAATTAATAGTTGAACTTTTTGGTAACGTAAAATCAAAAAAAAAAACGTCCTTAAAGTATGCCGTGGAATCACGCATGTCTTGAATTATATTACTCTTGAAAGGTAACATAGGTAAAAGGTATGGGTGAATGAAAAGTAGAACTCTCAAGTTTTGAAGTTAATATCTTTAAGAAAATTAAATATGGTAATTACGGCAGAACAAAAAGCTTCTATGATCGAAAGTTACTTTAGAAAGAGTAGGAGGGTTGATGGCCAGTGGGTTTATTCAATACGGGACGGCATTCAGTTTCGCCAAGTTTTGACTAGATCTGTGACTTTGTTTAAATAATCAGGAAGTGTAAATAAAAAGAAAGGTAGTGGGAGATACAATGTTCATACTGCACATATATATATATATATATATATATATATATATATATATATATATATATATATATATATATATATATATATATATATATATATATATATATATATATATATATATATAGATAAGGTAGTGGGAGATACAATGTTCATACTGCACAGAAAGTAGAGGAATTGAGGCAAATTGTTAATGAACACCCACAAACCCCTATTCGACGTTTAAGCCAGCAAGTAAATGTATCCTACGGAACCTGCAATACAGTCCTGGAATGTGACATGCATAGGCACGCTTATCGTCTAAGCTCAGTCCAAGAACTGTTACCAAATGACAGCAAATGCAATTTCTGGGTAATTTGCATGATAACGAAAACGTATTTGAAAAACCCTTTTTTACAACAAATGAGAATGTGAAGTTCTGAAAATCAACATTTCTTTATAGAGAAGCCTTTGCATTCACAGAAAGTTGGCGTGTGGGCGGTCATATCGAAAAGAAGGTTAATTGGGCCGATTTTTATTAAAGAGACTCTCAATTCGGCGCTATACCGTAATGAAATTTTACTCTTGATAATTTAAATTTTTTGGAAGAATTTTTCGAAGAATTAGTCGTAATACGCCAGTGAGGTGGCCACCACGGTCCTGCGATCTCACGCCGTGCGACTTTTTTATGGCCACACATTAAAAACTCGGTTTTCAAAACCTCTTGTGAAAATTTAGAAGACCTACAAGCTAGAATTACAAATAAATTTCAGGAGATTAACCACTCCCCCCGAGTGCTCAGCAATGTTTTTGATGCTGTAGTAAGAAGAATGAGAACCTGTTTTGAAGAAACACGTCTCTCATTTATTTAAATTTATAATTTTTAGGTTCTTTGTTGTAAAAGCTTTTTTTTTAATTCTGTATTATGCAATGACCACGCGCAAGTTAGCACTTGTTCCTCGATAAAATATTTTTTAAATTGTTAGCAATCTCATATCTATCTACTACAGCTAGTAGCCTGCACGTGCGCATACAAAGATCGTATTAGCATGTCTAGTCGCCAGTATTGTATTTATTAAAGAAAACGGAGTTTCGGCAGCGTTCCTAATTTTATTTTACGAATAATCATACCTTTAGCTCAGAATTTAGTCTGGGCTTTTAGTACAAGGCGCGACCTCTATTGAGGTGATGCTAAACGTATCAAAACGGGAATCCGCTAACAATCTACTAATCTAGAGTACTAACACATAGAACAACGCCATAAACATCTAGAGTAGCAATGTTCAATATACTGCAGGACCTGTTTTATGATTCTTGCGGTGTTTATTTGTAGGTAAATAATTTCTTGGCACATTATTAAAAAACCTTCCTTAATTAAAAACGTGTATTTTCCTTGTTGCGTTGATATCACTAGTTGCTCACAAAATTTTGACCCACCTGTAAAAAACTCACGGGCCGCGCCTGGCAATGACAATGACAATAATGTAATTTTCTTAAAAATAAAAACTTCAGAACTTGACAGTTTATTTTACATTCGCTTATACCTTTTAACTATGTTACCTTTCAAGAGTAGTAATTCAAGACATGCGTGAATTATTCCATGGCATACTTTGAGGACTTTTTTTATCTTACGTTGCCTTATGCCTTATTTAGACACAAACTCCTTAGTGATGACTTAATGGGAAGAAGAGTCCTTTCTTTGAAAAAAGGAATTATTAAGCCATGTGTTGTAGAAGAGAGGCTAAATATTATCTTTGCATTTTAAATATATAAATGGGTAATTATTATTGTTTGTCACAATAAATAGAACCACATTCATTTTAGCAACACGTTCCAAAATGAAAATTATTTGGAAATCAAGAAAATCGCTGAAATAGAATAACTCACAAGCTTTTAAAGACGATCTATTTACAATGACAGGACAAAACCCAATCAAAATTGAACTGATCATCTAGAAGATCTTAAATTAATCAAATAGTAAATCTTAAACCTTTTTAGCGAATCTAAACGTTCAATTTTACTAATATTTCAATCTATTTTTTTTTAAATATAACATGTATCAATTAAAAAGCAGATGTTTAGAAACTGTTTTATTGAAGCTTTTCGTGAACCTTCTACACTTCCTGCATGCTTTTTATTAAAAACGAAAAACATTATATCATTTATTTACCGGATGGGATTCAGGTACCATAGCTAATTTGGTAACCAACTAAATAGCTCAAATTTTATGGTTTTTCATTTTATACTAAACCATGCGCTGCTAACTGTACTCAAAATCCTCGACCCTCAAGGACGAGTAAAACACAGAGTGGCTATTGACTTTTAAACGACGCCAATGACTGGCACATTTCGAAGAATAGTGCAGGCCTAACGTATATCTTGATTTAGCAGGATATTAAAGGATAACAATAATGAGATATTTTTCACATCATTAGCACTAGGTATATTTTTTACCTAGTTTGTTGACCTATTCCAATCAATTCATAAATTAAATATTTAAAAATATAGCAAGTCAATTATATTCGCCGTCAACATTATTAACATGTAAGTTTATACGTCTTACAAAATTTTTATGATTGGAGACATTGAGCTTCAGCAAGAGAAGACGCAGCCGTTCACTCATAAGTAGACTTTTGTTTTGTTTCATACATTGCGAAGGACAAAGAGCGACCGCTATAATAATTCCACCATCATCTGTGAAAAGACAGTTTCGCACGACAATAATCCATTTTTCCACACTTGGCACTGATGCGCCATTTCTTAAGGGTACGATATTTTGATGCTAAAAACACTACCAACTTTATTCAGCATTTTTTCAGTAAAAACGGAAATATCACTCAGAGATAAATATACATCCAAAAGTCCTAATTATTTCTAAATTTGATAGCTATAGCCCTTTTAGCAAGGGGGTAAACATTCACGTTGATTTTCGCGTCATAGAATTTACGAGAAGTAATTAGAGGGTAAAATATTTGTGATTTGCCCTGTAATATAGCCTTTTAAATCTTGAAAAGTCAAACTTTTTGTAATTTTTTTTTAAAAGTTGAAAAGTTTATGAAATGAACAAAATCGTTTAGTTTTTCTCGATCAGGAAGAACACCTATTGTATAGATTATTTCACTGTCAGGTTACCAGCTGTTCATTTTCGCATTACAGAGCAATTAGCAGATGAACGGTTTGCAAGATATTTCGAGGTTCCCATGTTTTTGTTACACACTGTACGAGGGAAATATTCCTAATAATTGTGTTCAAAATAAAATTTTTAAGTTTGTTATGACTTGCTTCGACCATTTATGCAATAAAAAAATACATGCATAAATATCCTCCATTCAAGAACAAACTGAGGGGAGAAGATCACGCGTTAATCCGTCAGCTAAATGGATTAATTAACTGGCTAAAATTACGGGTAAAATAATGCATAACATCCTTAACGAAGCTAAAATAACACGCAACAAAACAAGCTTAAATACGTCGGCTTTCAAATAAGAAACACGAGAATATACTAATATATACACACATACGTACATTGATGAGCAAAAATCTGTAAGTGTAAGAAAAGTAAAACACTTATCAATGTCATTAAAATCTTTGTTAGAGCTAATAGGATACTAAAGAATTAATATTGCCAGTTTCTTATTGCATCTTCAGCCGACTCTTTAACGTAAACATGCAATAAAAATTAATCCGAGATAAGAATCGTGTATAATCTCATCCATATAAACAACGCATGTTAAAATGTTTAAATAATACCCTATTACACGAGTATTACACATAAAAATCGGAACCCACATTACAGTCATTATAATTTTATCTAGCCCGATCAGCGACTTTAATTACACACCGACCGATTTTTTTCTTCCGTGCTTTAAAATGATGATTATTAACTAATTTATACTTGCCAGTGGCCTGCATTTGATAATTTGCATTTCCCGTTGCAGACATAATTAGCTGTGTCTACCATTTTGCCTGCAACTGTTTAATTTTTTAGTAGACCGTGCCAATTAGCCGAGTCTTCACAGATGCTCTGAGCCACTTATGGAATATTATTGTTGTTTTGGCCTGTGTTGAAGGACCTACGTTCTTGGATAACACCTTTTTTAAGCTCGTCAATATTACTACAATTTCTAAGTGAACCCAGAGGTAGGAATTAAGCAGTTTCATATCTACAAATTCATTTTCACTAAAATCTTTAATCCATTTTCTAGCCACCATATTTTTACATGTATTGCATAATGTTGGTAAGCTCCATCATGTTGATGGGCCGCAAAGAGTCAAAAGTAGGCTGTTTAGCTAATAAAGAAGCATATTTTGAACAGTGAATTTTAAAATTAAACTAAATGAGGGACGTGTCCACCAACTTGTCCTTTTTATAGCATCAAAAACATTGGTGAGCACTTGGCGGAACTTGTTAATCTCCTAAAATTTATTTGTAATTCTAGCCCGTAGGTCTTCTAAATTTTCACAAAGGGTTTTGAAAACCAAGTTTTTAATGTGTAGCTATAGAAAAAAGTCGCACGGCGTGAGATAGTAGGACCGTGGTGGCCACCTAAGGGGCATATTACGACTAATGATTCGGTCTTCGAAAAATTCTTCCAAAAAATTTAAATTATCAAGAGTTACATGAATTGGTGCGCCGTCTTGCTTGAAGTAGCCTTATCGCATCTCCTCATCGTCTAATGCGTTTACAAAATTTTCTAAAATTTCACTATGGTATCTGCCCATTTAACCTTCTTTTCGATATGGCCACCCACACGCTAACTTTCTGTAAATGCAGAGGCTTCTCTATAAAGAAATGTGGATTTTCAGAACTCTACATTCTCATTTGTTGAGAACTTACAAAACCATGCCTCGTCAGTAAAAAAGGTTTTGTCAAATATGTTTTCATTACTATGCAAATTACCCATAAACCACTCTAAAAATTGCATTCGCTGCGGCTTGTCATTTGGTAGCAATTCTTGGACTGGACTTAGATGACAAGCGTGCATATGCAGGCCATATTTTAGAATTGTACTGCGTAGGATACATTTACTTGCTGGCTTAAACGCCGAATAGGGGTTTGTGAGTGTTCATTAACAATTTGCCTCAATTCTTATACTTTTTGTGCAGTGCGAACTTTGGGTCTCCCACTGCCTTCCTTTCTATTCACACTTCCTGTTTCTCTAAACAAAGACACATATCTAGTCAAAACTTGGCGAAACCGGACGGAATCCATGACTATGTGTGGAAACTCTGAAAATTCGAAATGGCGTCCCGTGTTGAATAAACCCACTGGCCATCAGCCCTTCTGCCATTTCTAAAGTAACTTTCGATCATAAAAGCTTTTTGTTCTGCCCTGATTACCATATTTAATTTTCTTTAAAATAGAAACTTCAGAACTTGACAGTTCTATTTTTCATTCACCTATACCTTTTAGCTATGTTACCTTCCAAGAGTAATAATTTAAGACATGCGTGATTGATTCCACGGCATACTTTGGGGACGTTTTTTTATTTTACTTTATGTTTAATAATACTAAGTAAAAATTATGTTAACATAATATATGTTTCATTTGTTTTAAATATTAGTATAATTGACGTTATTGAAAATATTCATTATATCAAATTTTAATAAGAGTACATTGTTCCTCAAAATACTTACCTAGTATATGATTGAATTTAGACAAAAATATTTTTATATTGGAAGTTACATTAAATTAATTACCGTTGTAATTGAATGAATAATAATAGGTATTTCCATAAAATAATTGGCATATTCTTACAAATAAACTTTTACTGAAACCAATAATATATTCTGTATTGAATTTAGAATAGGGTATTACTGGCATCAAATAATTGTTATATTGAAACGATCTATTAAAAACCAATGCAATCTTGTATTGGAAGCAATCCAATAACCTATTGATTAACAATGATAAAGTATTCCATTGAAAGAAACTGAATTTGTTTTGTGAAATGCGAAATTGAGTGTATCATTGAGTTAATTGTTATTCAATTAAATATTGTGATGCAGAAAAGAGACAGATTACAGTGCGGCGATGAGCAAAAGAAGGAAGTTTTCTTGTGAGGACTGGGCCATTGATCAGTCGAATCGCTATCTTTTGAACAGAATTAAGGATGTTAAGTGTCGAAGTTATTGCAACTCCCCAGATGTAAGAACAGTATTCTAGGTTAGGTCTTATTGAAGAAACATAGGAGCAGCTGGCGATAAGGAGATGAAACCGAAAATGCATAATGTATTAGTTTTAAACTTCCCCTTCGGTATCTAACTGACATGTTTGTTATTTACATCGAATTTACTTCGAATCAACTATCATTGGAGGTGGTAAAGTTTGCAATGAAAACACCGTATAGGATATGCATCTTCTGTAAAATAATTATCTACAGAAAATGTAATTTAATATTCAAATTGAGTCCTTAACCAAAACTTTTGACCTTCTAGCAATATTGTCGGAAAATATAGCCCAATTTTGTACGTGATCCTACTCGAGTTGTAAGTTTTCATTAGACGAGACCTCACATATATTTTCAGCGGGGAATGTTATTAAGGCTCTACCTTGAAAATTTCTGTCTCAGTTACTTTTATAGACGTATAGAAAATTTATTACTTTCAACTATAACCTATTGCCATTTTTCGTTACAATACTCCATTTTTATTGTTTAATATAGTACTGAAGCAAAGTTTATCCTGTCCAAAAAATAAAGTTGATAAACAACAGCATATAAAATAAACACAGTTTCGGCTATCCCATGTATACAGGGTGTCCGGGAAAATGTGGGAAATCTCCCGGATATGAAAAAAACACGTGAAAAGAGTACTACAAGTTCATATAAACTTTTTTCGTATAGGCCTCCTCTTCGGAGATATGGGCTCCCAAAGAGCTCCAATGAAATCAAGTTTTTTACACATAATTATTGAACCACCAGGTATATTCCAATTTTTTTTTAATATGATGTATACCAGGTTAGACCCTTCAAATTACTATCCAAGAAAGTATTGTGAAGTACTCACAGCTGCAGGGACGGACTAGCTCTGACATTCATGACCCCATTTTTTTACGCCCTGTATGATAAGAACTTTGGACCACGTTTTTTACATACCTTTAACTATTGACTAAAAATTAAGTACTCTTCATTCATGTCGTTAATCCTAACCGTTTTCGAAAAATCGTCATATTTTTACATCATGTATTTGGCGTATTTCGATAACAGATACGTCTAATTCTGTGAATTGCAATTCGACCTAGGTTCGCAAAAAATGTGCGTTTTATTTTATCGGCCCCAAAAACAAAGTATTGCTGTTGCAAACGTTACTAGGTACGAAAGAAATAAATATCCTGCATTTTAGAACTTGTCAACTTTCACATCGCTGATTTCGTGGTGAAATTAATTGTGAAATAATTCGAAATAACACGTTTATTGAGTATGCAGATATGCATCTGATGTGTGGTCTTGCATCTTGCAATGCTTTGGAAGCCAGAAGATTCTCTTCACGGACGAAGCATGAATTTACACAACTCACATGTATGGGCTGATGAAAATCCTCATGCAACTATTGTTTCGCATCGTCAACATCGGTTCCAATCAATTAATGTCTGGGCAGGAATCATTGGCAATCTTTTGATTGGACCATTCGTATTGCCGGTACGACTTAAAGGACAACTTTATTTGGAATTCCTCCAGAACGCTTTTCATGATTTAGTAGAGCACTTACTACTTGAAATCCGCCGAAACGTGTACTACATGCACGAAGGAACACCACCTCATTTCAGCGTTGCTGTGCAGGAGCACCTGAATAACGTCTATCCAAACCGTTGGATAGGTAGGGGAGGACCTATTGCCAGGCCTCCTCGATCTCCCGACCTAACGCCGTTGGATTTTTACCTGTGGGGACACCTCAAAACCTTGGTGTATTCTACTCCCGTCGATAGTAGGGAGGAACTTCTACGGAGAATCACGTTTCATTGTGATCAAATAAAGAACAATGCTGGGTTATTGTGGCGGGTACAGCAGTCCTCAGTTCGTCGTGCCCGCGAGTGTATAAGACTTCACGGGGCCCATTTTGAACCCTCTTACGAAGTTTTTAACTAAGCAGTTAAATTTTAACGTTTTATTGAAACTATGTTGGCGACAGGGAAAAATTCCTCTTTTTCATATTCAACCCGACAGAAGTTAGGGGACTAACAGTGTAAATAAAATGACGTTTTTTCCGAAAACGGTTAGGATTAACGACATGAATGAAGAGTACTTAATTTTTAGTCAATGGTTAAAGGTATGTAAAAAGTGGTCCAAAGTTCTTATCATACAGGGCGTAAAAAAATGGGGTCATGAGTGTCAGAGCTAGTCCGTCCCTGCAGCTGTGAGTACTTCACAATACTTTCTTGGATAGTAATTTGAAGGGTCTAACCTGGTATACATCATATTAAAAAAAAATTGGAATATACCTGGTGGTTCAATAATTATGTGTAAAAAACTTGATTTCATTGGAGCTCTTTGGGAGCCCATATCTCCGAAGAGGAGGCCGATACGAAAAAAGTTTATATGAACTTGAAGTACTCTTTTCACGTGTTTTTTTCATATCCGGGAGATTTCCCACATTTTCCCGGACACCCTGTATAGTAAATTGTTTAGAAAATTGTTGATATTAACATTAATTAAAAACAGATTTTTCTTGAATGTAAAGTCTGCGGCGTTTACCATTATTAAACAAACCATTTACTTTTCTCCAAATTTTTAAAAACCAAATTCCTTATGTACTAAAGTTCACACAATGGAGTCCTAGAGGTTTATCTGTTATGGCTTTATGACACATAGCCATGGCATTAAGCACTCACACACTTGGACACTGTACTCTGCTTTTAAAAAATCTACAATAGTTCAAAAGGATTGGTCCTCTTTATCCTTCTAACAAGGTCCTGGTTGTGAAGAAGCCTGATGGCTTCGACATTAACATGTTTATGGAGGCGAGACGCGTGCTTGATGGCAAATCTTTTAAATTTATACGGGATTCCAAACTTACTTGGTAAGTGCCTATTACCATAGACTAGAAGGCTAGATAGTACCTAGACGAACACTTCCGTGCAACGAAAAGGGGGTATCCCTTGAGACATTTAGTGGGTTTACTAGATTATGGTTCACCAATGTTTCTGATGCTGTAAAAAGACGAATGAGAACATGTTTGGAAGTAGAAGGTGAACACTTCTCACATTTTTTTTATCTTCTGACAGCCCATGAAGACCCAAGTCCAAGTACTATGTACCTTGGGTGTACTGAGGAAATCCGACTCACACTTCCAGAGCTGGAAACATCCGTAGGGATTTCACCAGCCAGATGATGTGCGGAGTGGTACCACCTCGGTCGAGGACAAATTCCTCTACCACCTTCCAACAATTAACAATCACAAAATATCTATGGTCGAAGCGGGATTCGAACCCGCGACCTCTCGGTTACAAAGCTGGCGCCGTACCATTTTGACCACCGGAAACCCCATTTAGTTTAAATTTATAATTTTTAGTTTCTTTGTTGTACGTTTTTTTTTTTAAATTCTGTATTATGCTATGACAATGACAATAATGTAATTTTCTTAAAAATAAAAACTTCAGAACCTGAAGCTTTTATTTTTCATTCACCTATACCTATTACCTAGGTTACCTTTCAAGAGTGCTGTGGAATCAATCATGCACGTCTTGCATTATTACTAATAATGCAAGACGTGCGTGATTGTTTCCACGGCATACGAGCACGTTTTTTTTCTTAATTTGATTTCGCAACGTAATGTAAAAATGTAAAAATATTTTTTTTTGTAGGAGGCTGTGATTTCGTATTTAGAGGGAAGAAATGACTCCAAATAATTGTTTAAAAAATAGCTTTTCTTTGTATCTTGCTTGCTGGGTACTTTATTCTTAGGTATATGTTGTGTTTTTGTCGCTATCCTATATACTATGGGCCTTTTTAAATTTTTTGCATAGGGATTCTTAGTTTATTAATATGCAGAACTTTTTTATACCAAAGTGTTTTTTTTCAAATTTCATTAAAAAATTTCCCGTATGGCAACTCCGTGGGACATGCTGTACAGTGCTTCCCGTGATTTTGTTCATGTAGAACAGGTTTGTTTATATGTATGTAAAAAGTAATCTTAAAAACTACTGAACCGACTTAAAAAAATATTTTACTGGTATGTAGCTAGGTCTATATTTTCTAAATAGCATCAAATATTTGAAATTCCTAATGCTTTTCTTATTTTTCAGTTGGGTAGAAAGCACAAGTATGTTTTTTTTAATTTTCACAAAGGAAGCCTCTATTTAATAATATATCATCAAATTTCCCAATACGATGTGCCATTGTCATTTTAGCTATTTAAATGGATTTTCATTGCCGCCTGGTATTCAAGATTATTACAATATGATGTTCAACAACTAGTACTTACTGGTGTTATTTCGCGATGATTCTGCTTGTCACACGCATTCTTGATAGGTTAAGAAAAGTAACACATACCTTCCCATTAGTAACGCGTCTGAGGAAATTATGGACGAAATGGATTCAATTTGTAATAAAATTTCCAGTGTAAGAACCCATTAACGCAGAACGTTTTATGCGTCGATCGTTTTAAATTAAAATCAAAAGGAAATAGACCTGTATATGTGTATAATCCAAATAAACAAACCTGCATATTTTAATTAATCTTTTAAAAGCACTGATACAGGGTTTAAATGACTTCCAATGTGTCATTTGACTACAGAATGCCATGAATTATTGTATACAGCATTCTACATAAATCTAAAAAATTTACTCAACTAGTTCCATTGTTCCGTGTTGTAATTTGAATGAGAAGTGGTGTATGTATACTTTATAAAACAAGAATAAGTATACCTATACTATAACCTAAATTGTACATGCATTTTGTAAAATACTCCTGGACATTGCTGCGGGGCCCACTTTTCCATAAATCAGCCGACTGCAATGGATTACCTACTGAGCCTTTATTGCCTGTTCGTTTTCGGACCATTCAAATATCGATATGAGTGGAAAAGTATCAGTGTTAATAGAACCTTAAAGAAGAGCCATTTTTATTGGGCCAATTTTATGAGAGTTTTTAAGAAAGCCATTAAATGTTTTTGTTATTGCCTTTAATTGTCTGAACGTAAGATTCTAACACGAAATTTAATGTTTATGTTCATACTATTTCCTTATTGTAATAGGTCGTGGAAAGGATTATTTTAATGATAGTCGTTTGCGAGGCATCTAAAACCATTTTGTGTAATAGTATCTTTTTCAGTATTTCCACACGCATAAAATGTTTAGACAAAGCTTATCTTTACGCAGTTGTAACTAGGGGTGGGCAAAATATTCGATTAATCGATTGAACGATTACGTAAAAATTTAAAATCGGTTAATCGATTTTTCGATTAATCGGTTAATCGACTTTTCGATTAATCCATTTTTTCGGTTAATCGATTTTTCGATTAATCGATTTTTCGATTAATCAATTTTTCGATTAATCGATTTTTTCGATTAATCGATTTTCTCGATTAATCGATTCTTTTTTATGACATAACTCGACTATGAAACACGTATTCAAGGAAATAATTTGAATACTTTTCGATCCGCGCTCCTTTAATTTTTACGGGTCTAAAATTTAAATCGCCCGCTGGAATTGTGTTCAAGATAGGCAAGCGGTAAGCGCTTGAGTCGCTTTCATTATGTCATTAGTAATGACATAATTTCGACGAGTTCAATAATCGATTTTCTCGATTTTTCGATTAATTTCGATTAATCGATTAATGTAATCGATTTTTCGATTCATCGATTTTTCGATTAATCGATTAATCGATTAATATAAATTTTATCGGTTATTCGATTAATCGATTAATCGATTTTTCGATTAATTTCGATTAATCGATTTATCGATTAATCGATTAATCGGAAATAATCGATTATTTCAAATAATCAAAAATCTATTATCTTTTTCGATAATCGCCCAGCCCTAGTTGTAATTGCTACCAAGTTTAATTAAATGCCTTTAAAGGCTGGTCTCCTAACGTATTATTTTATTTTCTTTATTTTAACCGTTACGCAGATATTTGAAATATAAATTATTTAACTTTTGCGCAAGTTTCATGATCCTGTATCAAGAGAACGAAACCTTTTAAGACTATAGACTCAGAAATAAGTAGATAAGTTGACTGACAACATAAAATTTTTACAAAGACTGAGAAATCAAGCTTTAAAAAGATTCAAACAAACTAGGCTGCTCGAACATTATTCCTATTATAAACAACTCAGAAACTATACAACAGCTGCTGTAAGATCTGAAAAAAAAGCATATCTCCGACAAAAATTCTCCAATTCCTCTTCTAAAGAAAAATGGTCTGAACTTAAAAAGCTTAATTTAACAACTAGTAAAAATAATACTATTCCTGATCATCTATCAAATCCTAATGTTATTAATAACTTTTCTATCAATTCCGTATTAAGTGGTATATCTCCTAAACAAGAATTAATAAGTTTTTACCTCAGCAATATTAAACCGGGAATTGCGGATCGGCTTGAATTTTCGTCTGTTACCGATGATGATATACAAAAAATTATTATGAAAATTAAAACTAAAGCGTTTGGTAGTGATGATTTAAATATTACGCTTATTCAGTTGTGCTGCCCATACATTGTTCCATTTATTACACACGTGATAAATAAGTGCATTGAGACCTCTTACTTTCCAGTGTGCTGGAAGAACGCTCATGTTCTACCCCTTCCTAAGATTACTCAGCCGACGGAACTTTCTCATTTACGGTTTATCAGCATTCTGCCCACATTTTCTAAAATTCTTGAAAAGGTGCTTGACCATCAAATCCGCTCATTCTTGGATGCATTCAATATTTTACCCCCAAAACAGTCCGGTTTTCGGGCGGGCTTTGGTTGCGATACCGCAATGTCAGCTGTTGTGGATGATATCATTGAATCGTGTGACCAGGGTAGGGTTAGTGCTCTTATAATTCTAGACTACACTAAAGCATTTGATATGCTTAACCACTCAATTTTGCTTTCTATGTTGCATTATTTTGGGTTCGGTGAGGGGGCAATTAGATTGATTAAATCTTTTTTATCGGATAGGACTCAAAAAGTTCAGGTTAAGAACAGCGTTTCTGACTCTCTTAGTGTGTCTACTGGTGTCCCCCAGGGAAGTATATTAGGGCCATTACTTTATACAATTTACACGTCTACATTCCATGAATGCTTAAATTTTTGTAATTATCACTTATACGCTGATGATACCCAACTTTATTGTTCTTTTGACGTATCTGACTTAAATACGGTTAACTTAAATATTAACTTAGATTTACAAAACATAATAGAAATTTCCAACGATCATCAGCTTAAAATCAACCCTACTAAATCATCTATTATTTTATTTGGCAGTGAAAATTTAAGAAATCGGGCAGAGAATGCTTTGAATGTACAAGTAAATAATGTTACTGTTCCCTTCTCAACTGTCTCTAAAAGTCTTGGTTTACTTGTTGATTCTGAACTTCGGTTCCGTGACCATATTAAATCTAAAATTAGAAAAGCGTATTGCACTTTGAAATTAATTTATAATCATAGATATTATCTTACGAGGGAGATTAAAAAACTTCTTTGTGATGCTCTTGTTCTGTCTCACTTTAATCATTGTGATGTGGTCTATGGTCATTGCATTGATAGTATATATGTACGTAAAATACAAAAAGTGCAGAACTCTTGCCTACGTTTTATCTATGGCGTGAGGCGCCGACATCGGGTTTCCCACTTGCTCCGTGATGCTGGTTGGCTAAATATGCACAACAGACGTAAGTTGCATTTTGCTGCATTTTGTCATAAAATTTTAAAAACCAAAACGCCCTCATATTTGTTTAATAAGATTGTCTTTCGAACTGATATTCATAATCGTAATATGCGTAGAAACTTATTTATTAACATTCCCAGACATCGTAAAGAAATTTATAAAAGATCCTTCACTTACAATTTAGCAAATTATGTAAATTTTATGGATACTCACGAGATAAACCTCTCTACCTCGAGCTTTAAAAACATATATAAAACGCGTCTACTTCTGAGTCAGTAGTGTGGCTTACAGGGACATCGACCTCTGTTTTCTTCTCCTTCTCCCCTTTTTCTTTCTCTCTTACACGTTTTCTCCTCTCTCCTTAAATTTCATTTAACCTTTTATTTAACCTTTATTATGATTTTTGCTTTATTTTTAGTTTCTTTAAAAGTTAGTAATTAATGCGTGGCCTCACCAGTATCTGGTATCTGTGTATACCAGTTGTCTGCATTTTATAGGCCATTTATTACCACAGATATTATAATTATAGTATATGTTAGTATTTAAATCTATGTTTGGTAAATAATAAAGTGGTTTATTATTATTATTATTATTATTATACCATTATTTACATTTTAGAGCAATCAGAGATTCCAAGGTTGCTGTTATCCTGAACAACTACGTGGTTCCCACCTAGTCTGCTATTGCCATTAACTGCTGCTGCCAGGCAGTTAATGGCATATTTTTAGACTAATAAACTATACTTAAATATCGCAATTACTGTAGGTTAATATTGTAACTTACTTTATTCCAAGGATCTTCTCGTTACACCTTTACCAGGTAATCTAGATGTTCTGACCTGGGCACGACAAATTAAATTAGTCGCTCTTAGCACGATTGTTCAGAGGGGGTTTCTTTTCACATGCTAGCCCTGGTTTATTACCCTCCACGCAGCGTCAGTAGAAAATTTAATAAAATTTAAAACAAAATAAAATTTGTATTATTTTAACTTTATTTTAAAGTTAATTGTGTGAAATATACTTTTTAGAAACCATAGTTTATCTAAATTTAAATTATAATTGAATGATTGAATGAAATGTCAATAAAAAAATGACAAAAAGATCCTACACTAACCTAAACGAACCTTTTTTGTGTTTGGCCAGGTTTACGCTTCCTTGTATTTGCTATGTTGCTGAGTAGTACTTTTAAAAAGTGTTTTTTTAATATGAATATTCGAAGTCTTTTTCGAAACAATGTTTAAAAAATGTTCTTTCTAAAGACATGTTTTTACTTGAAAAAATTTAGAAATTTTGAAAACATCACTAGTTTTCGAATATCTGTATTATTGAAAAAGTCCTATTTTCGAGAAAATGTATTTTCGAAAAAATGTGTTTACGAAAAATTTTCATATATCAGTCCAAATGGACAGAAGGTATAAGTAATTAAAAAAATGCTAGAATATTGGTAAGTTAGGATGACAAACCGTTCTGTTTTCGCAAGAACAGGTTTAGATATTTCGTCCATTATGTATGTATGTGTGTATATTTCTTAGAAACCGAAAAATAAGAAAGTAATGTCGCATTCGAGCTGGACCGTTTTGTTTTTTTTGGTCTGTACCTTTGTGTAGCTCGAGGTGACCTTGCCCCCCCCCCCCCCTAGACGAAATTACAAATCCGGCCCTGCCAGAATAAGTGAAGCCTAAATTAAGGAAGGGATTTTTGTGGGACCCCAGATAAGAACTTCTAAGGGAGTCTGAATTTGACGCTGTGCTTGAGGGAAAAGAAAAAGAGGCATGGGAAGCCTTTAGAATGGTTGTAACCCATTTCTTAGGAAATAGAAGCGCAGACAATTATTCAGAGATTGTAGACAGACTTCTAAAAGCTTATGAAAATATGGGATGTAATATGTCATTAAAAATACATTTTCTACACTTCCACTTAGAATACTTCTCCAAAAACCGTGGAGACGTTAGTGACGAACATAGAGAGCGATTCCATCAAAAATTGGAAATATGGAAAAAATATACCAAGGGAAGTGGATTTAGCAGTTACTGTTGGGCACTGCTTCGAGAGGAATCAGAGGCTGTACAAAAGAGAGATTAAAAGACGGAAGAAAAGTGGTTAGTTGATTAATTAGAATAATCGTAAAGGAATAATTATTATAATATAATAAATTATTAGACTAGCATAATTTTAGTACCATGAATTTCTTCACAAAACTTTTTTTTTCAATCCATTAAGAATTCCACCAAAAATTGGTATTTTCTCAATGTCATTTCAGTAATTTCAAATCTAATTATTACCACAATTTAAATTTTACTTCAATTAGTGGGGGTGGGGGTAGGCTTAATAATATTTTTTTAACCCCTTGGTATCATCAGAAGCGTATTATCAAACCGCCAATTAAAAAACTTCAGCAATATTCATTACGTTTTTTTTTAAATATTTGATTCAAAAAGCCGCCAGTTTGTTCTCAGGGCGACGATATAATCTAGAATCATAAAGTACTTAATGAGACATTTACAATGATGGATCGCAAGACCCCTCTTTCCATTTAAATTTTGTTTCCAAGATGGCGTCCAGCAGCTATGTCGATTATTCCGAAAGTCACTTGTGTATTAAAACATAGTATTTTTGTACTAATTACCGGGTGCCAATTTTCAATTTTCTAAATGTAACGATTCAAAAATGAAGAGGGGGGACATTAAAGAGTCGCACTGTATACCTTCTAGTCAATAAAAACCATTTCTGAAAGATGGTTAGGACACGTCGCCAAAAATGCATTTATTTTAGGAAGTGACTCCGCTGGCGGCGCCGGCAGCCGTCATGGATGCCGAGCTGGGAGCCGGCAGCATTAGAAAATTAGTATGAAAATGTAAACTTTAACGAAACTTAAATCTTCCTACAAAAATATAACATTTTTTATTATTCTGCGAATTTAAGGGTAGAAATAAGAAAAATAAACATCAAACTTTTCCTGAAATTAAGTCTTCGGTTTCTTAGTCCTTTTGCGATTCAACCTTATTACTGTATTTCCAAGTCTCTTCGGACGTCCACGTTTTTTGACCTTTCCTGATATCTGTATGTCTCGTAATTCAAACTTAGGCTGCTCTTTATATCTTTTTTCCCATTTCTGAACTTAGACGTTCCACTGAAGAAAATGTTAAGTTGCAGCCTATTTTAAATTGAAACTTTTGATCGTGGTTCGCACATATGTATTGTAATCAAACTTTTCTTACCTTCAATAAGAGTGTTCAATTTGTCTGATATCAATTTGATTGGAATTATTGTCTTCTACGGACATATTGCCATTTTTTGAGGTAGAAATAACTAGCAGAGCGTATGGATCTGTAACGCTGTGTCTCTGTTTTGCTAGAAAATTGAAATACGCTTTGGATGAAGTATGATTGTGATTTTGTTCAATCCCCAGGATGCATAGAAATTGTTTACACTCACTTACTTTCAAGAAAATGCTAGCCTGGTAGCCTTTTTTACACGTGGAACACTGCCTTGTTGACTTTTTATTTTTTGTCTTGAATGGTCTTCCACGTTTAACAGAGGCTAACCGCAGATAATATCATTTCAGAGCCGGATTAATATCGACCACACTATTAGGATTTCGTTGTCTTTGATTGTCATTTGTTCTGCTATCACGCAACCAAAACTCATTTTTTGTGACTTTTTTGTATTCCACCAAAACGCAATTAAAAATTTCATAATATGAAGAAAATTTATTACACACTCATATTTTATAGTTTTTACGCAAAATTAAAACAACACAATGTTTGCATATCATTTAAAATACGTAACTATAATTATTTTAGGTTAGAACTGCCGGCATTCCGTTTTGGCCGTATCTGAACCGGCGCTGCGCCGGCACCCGAGAAATTTTGTACCCGGGTGCCGGGGCCGGTATCCATGCATCAACATTTTGGGAACCGGCGCCGCGCCGGCTGCGTAGTCAGTTACTTTATTTTATATGCGTCACTTAAAACGGACTTACTTTTAAATTTTCAACAGGATTTTGTTTTGCATAGTGTCAGTATGCTCTGTTAAAAATATGAACTGGGACAACTCTAATAAAAAATATGAATTCTTATAAATGCGTAATCTAATAACTATTAGATTTATCAGTTTAGTGAACCTGAAGTCGTTTTTACCTGATGCACATACGTTATTCAGCAGTTTTAATATAATCAGGTATTTAAATGATAATCTTGTATAATTAGGCGACATTAATTATTTATAATAATATAATCTATAGCAGGTAGTAACGCCCGATATTAAAACGAGTTACTTATGGTATAATTTATTACTAAATATTAGATGGGATATAATAATAGGTTACGAAAAAAGAGCGTTGTTTTGCATTGTAATCAACCAACTGACGTCTCTACGAACCTTTTCCGAATTGTCCTTGGACTAATCAAAATTCTTTTTCTAATTTTCATGAGACTAATGGTCAGTTTTGCTGAAATTTAAGTAATGATGTAGATTTGGATGTTGAAGATTGGTTGGAGAAATACTTTTAATTCGCCTGTATATCCATATCGTTGCTTTTCTGGGTCTTTTCTATTTTAGCACATTAACTGACTATTTTTTTTTTTTGGTATCACATGGGATTTTTGTCGATAAGATGCATCCGGATAAAACTGTTTTTAAATATTGAATTACATTTTATCCACTCCAAAAGGGCCCAGAAACAAACATTCACCTTTTCAGCTTACTTACTAGATTAATAAGGGAAATTTTGTTTATCAAGAAGACAAAATATTCCCTGTATTACTGAAATAAAAAAAAATTATCACGAATGAAAGCTAAGCGATAATTCTGTCGCATTAATGTACAAAATTCAATTCGCCTGCCGGTGCCATTGTCACTAACATCTTAAAGTTCTTGGGCAGTTTCATTGCTAATTGATGCGCCACTCTGTTACCATAACTGTCTGACAAATCGATAAAGTGTGATTTATTGCAAATTGGCCAACAACTGGAGCTGTTTCGATAAATAAACTTGATTTTTGCACTGCGTAAAGTTATTTAAATAAATCACGATATGTAAAAATGGAATATTAAAGCCATACAATTTCGTTAATCTTTGAGCGTTTTTATTCGCACTCGGTGACAAATTAATAAAGTAAGACTTCTAACTCAAGCTCCACTTTAACAAAAACCATTTCCATCATTTTAATCGATCGTAGATTGTCCAACCAAGCTTTATTTGGTGTCCCAGGCGGAAAACGTAAATTGAGTCCCGCCTTCATATTTTTACGTAAATTGAGTCCCCTAGTCAAAATAATAATACGTAAATTGAGTCCCGGGTTCCAACAAGAGCTTCGTAAATCGAGTCCCGGGATTTTTAAGTATCTATACAGTGTTTCAATTAAGTACTTGTGAAAAATTACACATTTTCATTTCTTCGAAAAACCGACACGCCATATGAACTTTTCATCTTAAAATTAGTCAAAGAACCACCCTTTAAAGTTTGTACAAGTACATAATTGAAACCCTGTATAATAAGAGAGGTAAATAAACTACCATTAGACACCCTCAAAAATGTTATTACAAAACATTTAAAATAGTACAAGAATTAAGAGATTATAAATATACAATTTATATCTATATAATGAGAGAGGTACAAATTGCATTAAAAAACATGTAAAATAGTACAATAATTAGAAGATTATAAATATACAATTTAAGAGATATTTATTGGAAGGAACTTGAAAGAAACGTTCTTTACAAACTCGAATAAGGAAATGTGACAGTTGCATAGGTCAGCTATTGCTTCCCTTAAAAAGATTTCCTTCTCAATAATAGTTTTTGATTTTTTGGTCGACTTGCTTCTAAGATGAATATAAGTTTCACTTTGAATTCCTTTTAAAACTTCAATAAATATGGAAATATTGGAATGTGGAGAATTAAACATTCTATTAAGTCGAGCATGAAATGATTCACAAGAGTTAGTGGTTCTATTAGCAGAACATGAAAATTCGGCCCATATCTGTGGAGGAAACGGCGCTTCTTCTGATATATAATTTTCTAATACATAATCGCAAAATTCAGTTACCGTTTGATCATCTGGAAGTTCTGCCATTATATAATCAGTAAAAACAGTTGAAACGTCTTCAGGTCTTAGAAAGGCAAGTCCAAAGAATGACTTTAAAAAATTTGCCTTTTCTGATTTCGATGCATATACCCGAGCTAAACCAATAGACTGAATTTTGCGATACCAACTTTGGCCGAGATGAAAACGACATCCCTTAATTTTTGTTTCTGTGAGCACTGATTGAACACTCACATGTATGGCCTTTTCAAAATCAATAAAAATATTTTTCGGTGAGAATCTCAATCCTACATTTAAACAGGTGTTAACTAAATGCCTAAAGCAATTTTCATAACATTTCACAGTTTTGTTGGGAAGAAGAAAAAAAGCAAGGGGTACATACGAATCATAATGTAAGGCATGAAAAGTGAACAGTTGATAAAAATATTTAGGGCAACTTTTAAACGTACCATCCACATAAACTGTATCTGAACGGCATAGCGCTTCTAAATTTTTCTTCGTAGAAAATCCGAGAATCTTACTTTGGAGATCGTTGACGATCACAAAATCTTCATTAGCATTGGTCTTGATGTCCATATTTCCAACAGCAGAAAGGGTTTCTTCAGTGGATCTGGGATTCACGTGTTTCGACTGTCGGGCGTTCAGCATGTTCCTTTTGATTAAGGATATGTCATTCCTTGTAAGTGTCTCTATATCATTGTTTTTTAGAGCTAGGTGAATAAGCTTAGAAGGTCTTGCACAAATATCGTCGGAAGCTTTACGTTTCAATCCGTTGCTTAACTTCTGACGCTCTAACTTGTTTTCTTCTAGTGGTTCATGCGAGTGAGGTGATGGTCCTGCCAATACTTCTTCATTTTTTCCCAGTTTTAAGAACGATTTACAGGTATTTTTACTACACATCCATCTTTCGGTGTTATTCGCCAACGTTTTGTGAAAGCGAAATTTATATCCATGTAAAACCAAAAGATTTCTGCCTCTTTCACTAATTATAACTTCCATATTAAAATCAGTCGATACTACTTGATGCTAACGTGAACAAATACTAAATAATGTACAGACAAAATCATCGAACAACCCCAATTTATAATAACACCGCAATAAATTACTTAATTGCTTTTACCTGATTTTATGATAGCCGGACGGAATTTACGTAGGCCCATAAAACACCCGGGACTCGATTTACCTACCTGTAAAAATAATTAACAAATAATTAATGAATATGGGACTCAATTTACACCGACCCGTCCCAGGAAAGAAAATGTGAATTTTTTAATGCTCTTTTACGAGTAGGAAGTGCCATTTAAGGTTTAATAGTTGCAGCAGTTCTAACACGTCCGTATTCGCCAACGAGTGTTATTTGGCTATCAGTTGGTGAGGGTACTTGACAGTCTGTTCAATTATTTTTTGGTATTTATCATCTAATGTTAACTTTTATCAGGGAGTTAAGGGTAGTTCAATGTTGGGCTGATAATGATTTGAGGTGTTAACTTTGAGAACTTAAGATATATTTTCTCTACTGCGCTGTCATTTTATATTGTATTTTATTGATGGAAAACATCAATTCATTTATTTGCATTATGTCATTGATATCATCGGTCAAATCAAAGAACTTCAGATGAACAAGACTTTGAAAACGGAGTCCTTTATCGCCTGATTTTGGATAAAATACTATTTTCTACAACTACATCATTTATACTTCCATTTATTTGTTTAACGGACTCAATCAATCTTTTCATCTTTTTCAATTATAAATCATATTTAAAACCAAAAAAATCTGATGATGTAAATATCTTTAATGCTCTTTAGACATCAAACCAAAAAAAAATCAAATGGTAATAATATAACTTTAGTTGACGAGGAATAATATTTCTGTTAGTTAGCAGACTGATAAGTTGACAGTGGTAGATGCGGCCATTAGAACGTAAGTTTTCTTAATTCATTTCATAATTAAACCATTTTTTGCTGCTCTTGTGTAAAATAAGAATAATTATAAGGTTGAATATGGAAAAAATGAAATTAAGGGACAGGGAATAATTATTAAGAGAGTTTTATACTGGGAAATCTAATATGAAATCAGGTTTAAATTACGTATTTTACGGGATATTTGTATGGAACATTAGGAACATATTGGTTGAGAGACCACAACTATGTGGAGCTTGAATACAGTATGTATATTTAGTTAAATAAAAATAATGGTTTCGGTCTTTCCTACTATTTTCAGCAATACATCTTTTTCCTTTTTAGTATAATTGCAAGACCTGTCCCTTTGTTTATTTTCCATATTAATTATTCGTCCAAAACACACAATTACATTTTAAAACAATCGGTACAACCTTTTACCCTTGGCAGTTACACGACCGCTTCGAACGGTAAACGCCGATGTTAAGCGATTTCTTTTTAAGGCGGGCCTTGGCCAGCTAGGCTAACTTGATACAAATTTAACACTGTATTAAGATTTAACACGGTGCTGCGGTATTAGCTAATCCCGATTTACATCTTCTTCCTGCAACCCGCTGTAACTGTTATGTTTTATTTTCAATTATTATTTTAAATGAAAGTGCGAGTAAGATAATGTATAAATTATAAATCTTCTATTATTTGTTATGAAGTTATGAATACCGTATCTAATTGAAGTTAAATTTAAAAATTGTTGTTACATAAATTAATACCATAATTAGGTGGTAAGTACTAGCCTGACTTTGTTAAACGAAAACATAATTATAAAAAATGATCAAATTACTTCACGCAAATTCCAAATATTTTAATTGAAATCAACGGATAAAGTTAAATGTCAAATTAGGTTGACAACATTGTATACATTGTTACTGTATATCTTTATCGAAAATCGAAGAAAAAATTTGAAAATTACAGAATTTTCTTTAACAATATAAAGTTTTGCTTAAAAGTTTTACGATTTTAGTATAGTTTTGTTTCTTCTGAAGTAATATCACGCTGTGAATGATTTGTTAATTAAGTCTTTAAGTCTATATGAAATTAATAAAAGCGTATTCAAAAATATTCTCTGGAGCCATGAGTTCACTTTGAACGACTCAAGAAACTATCTACTTTTCGCACATCCCAAAGAAAACCGTATTAAGTCGGATAAATTAATTTTTGTTTGGAGTTTTGTAGTCCATAATTAAACTTTAATAAAATGTATAGAATTATATAATCTGACTATGTTTTTGGAAAACCAAAAAATTTTGGTTTTTGTTCAGATAATACTGTTTTTTTTTTCAAAAAATATTAAATTTAATTAGTGTCAAAGTATGCGTGAAAAATGAACTAAGGTAACAAAAAATCCAAAAAACGAATATATTTCAACAAATATATTATAAATAGTAACTAAAAAACAACTAACGAGTAACGATGGCCTAGTAGCCCAAAAACCACAGAAACATTGGACGATGCCGCAAAAGCATTTTACCAATAAGGAATATGCACATATTTTTTTTATTGCATAAATCGTTTAAGGAAGTCATTACAAACCCAAAAAAAAATATTTTGAAGAAAATTACTAGGATAATTTAGCTACAAAAAATGTTTACTTTTCGGTATAATTTATTTCAATTTAAAAAGCAGCCATTTGTCCTTAGTGAAAAATGACGTCAGGAGATCAGAAAAAATCTACATGTTAACGTAAAGCTTAACCCAAAGCCGAACAGGTTTGATTTTCTCGGAAACAGTTTGCTGGATTAGCATGGATTAGCTGGAATTAGCATTGTAAATTCTGGCCGATGATGTATTTTATATGTATAAAATATGTCTAGAAATAAAAACAGTATAGTTATGATTTAAGTTAAGAACACCAGTTATAACTAGGAAATCAAATAGAACTAGATTTTTATCTCTTAAAACCTTAGAGACATGATATTTTTTTAGATATTCTTTACACAAACTTATTATATTTAGGTCCAATGCTGCTGAAAGACGAAAATCAGAAGAGGCCAGTCCGAAGAAAGAAGATTCGCGGAGCAGATCAAATTCGGACGACAGTAAAAGAAAAGGAAGTGCCTTCATGGCGTCGATGAAAGCAGCCATGCTGGTTGCGTAACACCACTTCAGATTACGCGGAAAAAACAGTTTTGTGAAATTACAGTAAAATCATTGGTTGTCAGAACTTTTACAAATGTAAATTTACCAAGGTGAAAGTCGACATTTTTACAATAAGGAATATGCACATGTTTTTTTTAATTGCTTAAATCGTTTAAGGACGCCACTACAAACCCAAAAAAATTATTTTGAAGAAAATTACTAGGATTATTTAGCTACAAAGAATGTTTACTTTTCGATATAATTTATTACAATTTAAAAAGCAGCCATTTGTCCTTAGTGAAAAATGGCGACCCTATTCAATTTGGGAACTGGTATATTGGTGTATCTGTTTCATGGTATGTGTACAATGTGTACGTATATGTTATTTTGTATTCCTTGCGAATATCCGCAATATCTACAGCAATTTCTACTCGGTTATCTTTTATGATGCGGAGAATAAACCGTATTATTAAGGTTTTAAAAAGTTCATCGTAGAGAATGGGTTTTAATATCCAGGAGTATAAATTTCTCCCATCACATCTGAGATCGTAAAATTAAAGGAAGTAATGTGAGTTGTGTGATATCGAATCTTGAAACATTTTATTATATTAAAATGAAGTAAATGTTATTATTAAGTTTTATCTACTACTGGCATGGCACGGACCATAAAAATTTATTTTTCTACAAGAGTGCGCGATTTACTGTTTTCCGACACTCATTTCAATTCTGAAAGAGCCATTTTCCCGCGTAATGCAGGATAAACATTTTTTGTCAAATTTTATAATAAAATACAACTATGGTGAATAAAATATTAATTTTCAGACTCATTTTTAGTGAAAGTAAATGAGGTATGTTACAAAAACACTAATCTTTGCCGTTTATTATAAACATTTTAAAAAAGAGGATAATTTGAAACGGTTTATTTCAGAAACCCCGTACATAGATGTTGATATGGTAGCCACGGCACACATTTCAAGTTTAATTGTCAAAGTGACACCTTACACAGTTCACCGGAGCGTGACTTTGATTTTTGATTTTGAATTCGTCCAAATTCTGATAAAAATGTCTTCGATAGATAATTTGTCGGACGAAGAGCTTCCAGAAGATATTCTGGAGGCTGCAAGTGTCGCAAATTTGGATTTGCTACCAAAAAAAGTCATTAGTCAGGTATGAAAAACAATACGAACATTTTGTTAATTGGTGTGAAGTGAAAAAAGTAAAAACACCGAATGAAGAAGTATTTTTGGAGTATTTCTTGGAAATGTCTAAACTTTGGAAGCCAAATATCTTGTGGTCTCGATATTTCATGTTAAAAAGTGGACTTAAGATTAAGAAAGATTTAGATGTCAGTAAATACTATAAAGTTACTGGCTACATCAAGAGACAAAATGTAGGTTTTCAAGCAAAAAAAGCAAAAGTTTTTACACAAGAAGACACTGCGAAATTTATGAAAGAAGCATCTGATTGATGAGATTTACCTTCTAATTAAAATGGTAAGCATTTTTGGGCTGGCTGGTGCCTGTCGCCGTGAGGAGCTAACTAAACTTACCACTAGCAACATAGAGGACAAAGAAGACGATATAATTGTCACAATAAAGAACCCCAAAAACCATTCTGCTAGATCCTTTGTAATAACTAAGCATTTGCAAGCGATTCATAATTTGTATCCTGCATAAATTAAATCAAAAAAACTCATCCACTATAAAATATTTGACATCTCATTTACAGGGTGTGGTACCTATCTCCAAAGTCACAAAATTTTTAATTAAAAAATGTCACTTTTATCAAATGCAACACCCTATATATTTTTCTGCCATCTTATAGCTTGTCAAAAACTCTTCACATTTTGTATAGTTTGTGAAATATTTTTATTTTTCGGGATTTTCTGTTCTCGTTCTAGCATCTTTTGTCAATAGATCTCAGTAGCCATGGAAAACAAATGAAAATAATGTTAGTGGATGACATTAAGAATCAGATCGGTTTTAAAGTCTATCGTTTTACTGTAAAGTCTATTGTCCAGTTATTTATACTCAAAATGATTTTTTCCAAAAATGAATTAATCGATATGTTTTGGGCGTGGCAGATAAAAATTGTCTTGTTGCCGAATGATTCTACAGGATGAAATATCCTGCGCATTGTTATATTTGCCGTTGGCTGTGACGTATCACACAGCCCTTTGATTTAGATGGCATGTGACGTCACAACCAATAGGATCACCTTTTGCAAGTTTAGAATTTTTTATAACAATCTGTGAAAGATCTGTTTATTTCTTAATAAAAACTAAAATAAATGGTTAAAACAGCTATAAATATTTAATTAATATAGAAAATACAATAACAAGTTCAGGTTTATTTGGATCGCAATATTGCCACTGCAGTCGATTTTTAATTTATTTATTTGCATTCATCACCAGTTCGCAGTCTAAAGGACCAGACCCTTGAGAAGTCTCCTATAATCGTTTCAACTTGAACTTTTTGAAGAACGTTATCTTCCTTCAGATCTCGACCGGTTTGTAAAATAGTTCTCAAGACGATTATAGCATTAGTTTCCCCAGTAAGACTAATTTAAAATATTTCTCATTAAATGGAATTATCTTGTTACTTACCAACAGCTTAATAATGAAGAATAGAAATACACTTAATCAACTAAATTTAATCCTGTTTGCCAGTTAGCGGATGTTATACAATTTTGCCTTCCGTGAGAGTTTTTTCATGTGGAAGAGTCATTTTAAGGTTATTTATAATAAAATATTTAGTAGTTTATTGCACCTGAAAAGATTATTTGCTAAAGTCTCTCTATAAAATTTGTAGTAGTGTAGAAAATGAAGAATAGCTTTTAAAATAGAGTATTAATGAGGACGCACCGTTAATGAAGAAGGGGCAAATTTGGCAAACAATAACTGGTTAGTGCAGGTTTTTAGAACGTTTAGATGCGAGTTATTAAGACTGATACTAGAAAGTTTTTTTATATAATAAACACTTATACAGATGTTTGAGTTCCTAATGATTTTTATTCAAAATTAGAATTGCTAATTATCATCAACCAGTTGTTACTAAAATTAGCAAGCAAATTAAAAATACTTATCTCCTTCAATAACTTTCTTCATTTGCAAGTTTAATGAGTAAAGAAATTATAAGCTTCACTAAAGACTTGGCCTGCCGTATTACAAAAAAAAAATGTTGGATATGCTTGATTCGACAATAATTTTGCCACTTCCAATGCAGTTTCATTGTTGATCATAAGTGCACTTGAATTTTTGAGCGTTTTTGAGATCACATCCACTGTATAGGTTAACGTAACAGCCCAAAACTCCATCAAGGTGAGAATTAAAATACCTAAGTAATATCAGCATTTCCTAGAGATTTTAGTTAAAATACATAATCCCAAATGAATTTTTTATTCTGACTAGGTAATAGAGCGGAGCAAATTTTTTTTTCTGATATTCAAAACGCCTATTGAAAAGGGTGCCTTTGGATGTCAATATAAACCGCACAAAAACTTAGCTATGTGCGCCTACATGTTCCGGTTCCTAGACGTGAACAGAATTTCTGTTTTTCAGGAATTTTTATGGTTTCTTTATCTATTTATACAAAAAATTAAATAACTAAATGGTTAACGCCTGGGGCGCATTCAGAATCGACGCCCGGGTGTTCCCGGGTAAACAACCGACCGTTCAGAATCAGGCGGCCAGCCGTTGTTTCTTATGGCCGTGACGTCATTGACAAGTTAATTTTTACCCACGGGGCGTCGATTCTGAATGCGCCCCAGGTGTAAAAATTGGTACCTCTTAGGATCAATATAGCTATGCAGAATCTCAGAAATGTGTGACGTCATCTTCAGGTTCCTAGGCAAAAAGCAATTTTCTAAAGAATTTTAAAGAAAGAAAGAATTCGCTAAGTTTTTACCTGTTGCCCGCCCGTATGATTTATTTCGCCTTTGGTGTCAGTATTAGCTTATTTTTGATGTAGTTAAGCATAAATTATGCGAGTTAGTGTTAAAATTTTCAAACTCAGAAAAAAAAACTAAAATATTTGGAACCTGTGCTCCCAAGATTATTAATAGAAGCAAAATAAGACGAGAGCGAAAGAAATGTCGAACAGAACTTGACCCGAAGAAAGGAAATAAAAATATTGTATTTCGTGGAATTTATTTTGACGTAAGAAAGTATAAAACTCTTACTACTGAAAAACGGAAGCAAGTCATTATTCCGAAAGTATAACTGAAGAGCATATTGTAATTATTGCCGAACTAGGTCCTAAATATTTAGGCTACGTATCCCCAGGATCTGGTAATGCCAATGGTATTAAGAACAGAATTGTGAGTTTATTAAAAAAACTTCCTGGGAGTAAATTTTAACAAGATTGTTGCAGTAGAATGCAATGGCACAATCGTTAACACGGGTTCTAAGAATGGCATGATTAAACAAATTGAAATATCTTTGGGAAAATCAGTTCAAGTGGTAATGGCTCGTTCGTCAGAAGATTTCTGCAGGTCTTCACGCAGTTCAAAAATTCTGGAGTGTGTTCCATCTTGGCACCTTTCTTGAGGCACGAAGTTAGAGGTTTTGTTATCTTTGCAAAAACTCTAATAAATTTCCTGTAGTAACCAAGTAGGCCAAGAAATCCTCTGATCACTTTTGTTTTGCGTGGAATGGGGTACTCCAAGATGGCTTTAATCTTACTTGGGTTTGGCTTTATACCTTCTGGTGTGATAATGTGGCCTAGGAAGCTAACTTCTTTCTTCAAGAATTCACATGTGTCAACTTGTATCTTGAAACCAATTTCTCTTAGTCGTTGGAAGATTTTAGATAGGTTTACTAGATGTTCTTGTAATGACGTGCTAAAGATAATAATGTCGTCCATGTAGACTAAGCAGATTTCTCCTTGTAGTCCTTTTAACACATTATCCATCACTCGCTGGAAGGTTGTTGGTGCGTTCTTCAAGCCAAATGGCATTCTCAAGTATTCGCTAAGGGTTTCTCTTAGAATTGCTCCTTGAATTCCTTGTCGTGGGAGTGTGATGGTGCCTTCTGTTTCCTTGACAGGAAGTCGGACTTTGTTAATCGTGTGGGGTTAAAATTGAATGGAGTAGAACTGGGTTTTATTGGTTTCGTAGTAGTGGATAGGAAGAATCGAATGTTCGGTAATGAGTTTGGAGACTGGTAGATCCAATTTGGCTTTTAGAAATTTTAGGTTGTCAAGCCCTATAAGACGATCAAAGGTTTGATGAAATTTGAACAGATAGAATTAGAAATCATTCTGGGAGTTGAACTCAGGAAAGATTGGGATTTGTGCACAATAATCCTGGGAATGGTTTTGAAAGATAGAAGTTACGGTCAAGGGCTCGTGCTTGACGTTATCCCGATAGTATTTGAAGGCTATGTCGGGGTTAAGGAAATATTTGGTATCACCGGTATCGATGAGGAGTTTAAGGGGAGGATTTGAGATGGATATGTAAGGAAGTTCTTTTTTGTCGGTGTAACTGTGTAGCTCAACTACGTGTCTTCGTTTGCCTTTGCGTCCTCTTGAAAATTTGCTTCTTCACCTTCGTATTCATTTTGTAATTCTTCATGTTGGTAGTAATTCTGTACATCAGGGGGGTAGTAATTCTGTACATCAGGGGAGTAGTAGTTCTGGTTTTCGTAGGTGGAGCTGTAGGGGTCATATCCTGTAGCTTCGTCTTGTTCAATGTTGAAAAGTTCTTTGAAAGTAAATCTAGAAGTGGACTGCGGTGGTGCTTGTGGGGGTCTGAATGCCTTTTAGGCGACGGTATTAGAAACGATGTTCATGGGCGTTGCTTTCGGTTGGTGAGATGGTCCTGGTCCATTAGACCAAACATTAGGTCTATTTTGGTGTTGATGGGGCTGGAACCTTGGTGGCTGGATAACAGGTCTTGGTCTGCTAAACGGCTGTGGTCGTGGAGCGAAGTTGGGCTGTGGTCTAAGTGGCTGGGTTGGAGGCCATGGGATGGAGTGCTGAGGTCTGGGTTCAAATGAATTCCAGTTGGGTGGCATAAATTGCGAAGTGGGATGGAACGTTGGTTGTCAATGTGGTTGAGGCGCTCTTGCTGCTAGATTGCTGGGGGATGCTGAAACCTCTCTGAAGATATCTTATGTTGTGTTCTTCTTGGATGAACTGCATGGCAGAGGCGAGATTTGATGGTCTTATAGCTCTAATCGTGGATCCCAAAGGTTCTCTTAATCCTGCTAGGAAGGTCGTAAGGGCTTGTTGTTGGAAAAAGGGCGTCTTGTTCATCTTTATGGCATCGTTGTTGTTGTGCAGCTCTATGTGGTTAGAGATGGTATTCAATAGGCGCATAACTTTCTCGTAGAACAGCTGGGGGTTTTCGTTATGATTTTGACGTAGATTGACGAGATCTCTGGTTAAAGAATTTGCATTCCTTTGGTCTGCAAAGTTTTGAATTAGTTTGTCTTTGATGAAAGGCCATTCGTTGCAACCGTAGATGGAGATGACTTCTGTTGCTCTTCCTTTTAGTTTACTGATGATTCCTTGGACTAACATGTGGTTCTGGAAACAGGTGATATCGGTGGCGTTCCAGTGGTGGTTCAGCAAAAGGGTTGTCACATGGATAAAGTTGTAGAGCTCGTTCGGGTTGCCGTCGTATTCTGGGATGATGCTAAGGTCTTTGTTGTCAAATGTTGGTGGAGCCATATTGTTTGCTGTACTGTTGGTTCCTTCTGTTTCGGTAACTGTCGGGTTAATGTTTAGGACACTACGGGAAGAAATCAAATTTTTTTCTATAGACATAGATTGCTTACACTGTAAAAACGATGATGCTTAGAAGTATACCAATCTTCTTTTCTTCTAATCTTCTTGTCTTCTTTTCTTCTTTGAGGTGGACTTCGGGTGAACTCTTTGGTGGTTTCCCTGGAAGTAGCGGGCAAACGTTCAAAAACGACGAGGATCTCCTGGAGGACTCTTCCACTATGCTAACGACTGCGCCAGTTAAGGGTTAGTGACGTCAGAGGTACTTTTTAAAAAACCCTTTATTGTCGCTACTTAGGTATAATAATATATTTCGAGTTTTTACAACCGATTATTACAGATCTTAGCTTACTATTTATATATAAATTATTGCTAATATTGCATAGCTAAAACTAGGTTAATTTGGTAGACGCTGGCTGCTGCTGATGATGCTCGTACTTGTGAAATGATAGAATGAAAATGCATGTTATGGGTCCATCGAACCGTAATTTACGTTTCACGAAAAAGTAGCATAATATTGCGAAAACCGCAGCTCTCTATCTTTAAAGATAACCGAGATACCCTGCAAAAGTGTCGAATTGGACACTATGTACATAACTGAAAACCTGGCAACAGCCGTTCTCAAAAAGTACGTGGGGGACAATATCGTTTACCGGATTATAAATAACTTGGGAACACCTGATTGCTCTAAAATGGAAATAATGGTATCTATGCTTGATTCGAAATCAATGATTAGGATAGCTTTATTTTTGTTGGAGATACAAATGTTTAAATACACCAATGATAATTTCTAGGATCTTAATTCATCCAAGAATTTATCGGTTCCAATATATTAAGAGGATTTTGGAATATCCTGGATTTAGTATCATCCTCTTTTGTTCTTGAGGTGCGAGTTATATTTTTTCTTTTTTCTTCCACTATAATAGCTTTAGTATATTTCTTTTGCAATCCATGGCTTTTTATTTTAATCTTTTCTTTTTCCCAATTACCTCCTGATTTAAGGTACATCATATTTTGTTAAGGTTTTCATTAGTGTCATCTAAACTTTTTTTATAATAATAAAAATAACGCAAATCGAATTTTAGTGCTGAAAGATGGTTATACCAATGATAAATCTTATATTCGTGTTGCGTCAGACTACCAGATTGAATCTTAAACCCCATTCCGGTAAATACCGTATTGTTTTTAAGTCTTAAACATGAGGTTAAATAACATATATTTATCTAATAATCATGTTACGGCACACTTTTTACCTTGACATAGCCACGAATATTTAAATTAAGCACATCCGGTTAAATAATTTAGCCAAGACGCCAGACGGTATTTAAGAAACCATACGTTATTTTTTGCTTTGCTTTTAACCCAAATTTTAAAAACGGTACAACCAGGCATTTTTGAACGGTATATGTGCGAATAATATCTTGCAGTAAAATTATCATAGTGTAAAGATGGTGCAGGCATCATAAAATGTATAATGATTTCGTAAAAGTTAAATACAGTTAAAAGTTGCGATGAGAATTTCAAGTATGTCATTCTGAAGTACGAATATTTTAATGCTATAAATAGTTATTTACAATATTAGCGTCACAAATGTTAGAGCAAAATTAAATTAAATTTATCTTAGCCTATTTCCTTTACAAATATTAGTAAAACCGAATAAAAGGGACTTAAACTAGGTAGTTAAAATTCTAAATTAGCAGTAGAAACTTATATGCATTTTTATACGTGTGAAGTAGAAAAAAATCACTTTGACCACATATTGTTATTTACGTATATATTGCAATTTTCAAGAAATAATCGACATTTTCCTGATTTTTATACCATTAGAAAAATGGGTCGATAATTATTACATGTGTGAATATCTTTGCGGTAGGTCTTGCCATATGTGTTATCTTTTCGGCTTGGTGGGGTCTAGAAATATTATCCCAAAGCTTGTGATTCCCCTGGTCGTAAAGTTGATACCGTAAAATGCGATAACTTGGGACACTTTCGACTTTCAACCATGTGTATTTTTTTTTAACTTTCGCCTCTTGTTATTTGACATAGCCATTCTTCTGGTCCCTTTAAATACTTTAACGACACATTAAGAAATTTCACTAAATTAAAAAATTTCGACCACTTTTGAAAAAAAAGGTCGCTGTCCCAAGTTGCCACACATGTGCTTCAACTTGGGACAGTAATAAATATAAATGAGAAAATCAAGTTGTTCGACCGATCTACAACTTGGGACAGATATATTGTTTTAAAAATGTTAGAAAACGACATAAACTTAAAAAAAAAGAGTACCATGTACAAAAAAAAAGAGTACCATGTACAAAATAAAGACTACCGAACCTGTAATTCTTTTATATTTTTTTATTTTTACTTATTTATATTATACAAAAAAAAGGTACCATCTAAGATAGGGTGGCTAGATAAGAAAAATAATGATAAGTACATTTATCTAGTGTATATCAGCGAACTGGTATCTTCCCCTCTGATAAGAACAGACCGTCAAAACATTTAATATCTGGTCAAATGAAACCCCTGCAATGTCATCAATGTCGGGAAATACGTAAATATCATTTGAACCTTTATAGTTTCGCAAAAATTTACACGTGATGACTTTATGATATTCTTCTTTGTTGAAATCTATAACTTGGCATACGAACTTCTTTTCTTTTTCTTTTTTTGTATTTTTATCGTATACAATTTTGGTGAGTAGAAAATCCCCCTTGGTAACCTCAACCGGTCGTGGCTTGACTGCTTCTTGGTTATCGGTTAGCGCGTTAGGTTGCTCATTTATATCACTTTCAGGCTCATCCAACTCATTTGACTCATCTTCAGATGACGATGAACTGAGCATAAAATCGTCTACGCATACACTTCTTCCAGGTGCAACATTTAAACGTTTCTTGGTTTGTTTTGTAGTGTTGCATGTGTCAGTCCTTTTCTCAGATAGGTATTCTTGAAAAGTCTGGTTCCACGCATCACCTGCTTCTTGATCATTTTGGATTGGTTTTGGTAATCTGCTCAGTACTTTTTCAGGATCCAGTGGATATATACCAGTTTTACAGAAACCTGCTATAAGATTTTGAGCAGATGTGTCGCCAATATGGTTTATTGTTTGTTTTAATAAACTAGGAAATACATCTTTTGGAATGCATCCACGGTGTTTAGATTTCCATATTTCCAATCTATTTCTCCACACGCTCTTGAGAGGCCTAAAATATGCCACATCCAAGGGCTGGCACAAATGTGTGCTATTCGGTGGTAGTAGCACAAAACGAATATTATATTTTTCGCATATTTCCACGATATCGACAGCCTTGTGACTTGCCAGATTGTCACAAATTTCAACGTTTATTCCTGGTCCCATTCGTTGAAAATATGGGACAATCACGGATTGAAAATAGTCCTTGAAAATTACAGAGTCGAACCATCCGCTCTTTGATCTGTTATATCTGCAATATTTGGGGCCACCCTCTTTCCACGAATCGTACAAGTGTTCCGCCTTATATACCACATAGAGTGGTAATATGACACCCGAAGCTGAACCGGTAAACATCACTGACACGCTGGATTTTGAAGAGTCCATGATCTTCTCTGGATACTTGGTACCTTTGCGCACTACTACTTTGGCCTTTCCAGGGTCATCTGTGATGTTTGTCTCATCGAAATTTAGAATCCTCTCTGGGGGTACACCTTGTAAAGATTCCTTCAATTCTGCAAAGTACTTGTTCATCATATCATGATTAACAGCAGCCCTACATCTTTTAATATTTTCAGCCAGTCTCTCGGAAAGAAGTCGTTTATTCCTCTTCAAGAAACTTCGACACCAGCATGGACCGGGTAGATTATTCGAGAATGGCTTAGCTTGAATTCCGCGTCTATCTAGGTAACTCTTGACCACGTATTGAATGTCCTTTCTGGAAAATGGAAACCCCCAATTGCCAGCAGCAACAATATTTTGAACCAACATTTCTTCATCTTCTTGCGATAACACTGTGGGATGGCCAACAGGATTCATATGTTTCCCCCTTACTTTTCTATTGATCGTTGACTTTGGAATACTATATTGTTCAGCTGCTTTTCTCACAAATATTCTCCCACTCCTTACAGCTTGGACAGCCTTTTGTAGACTGTCATCAGTAAATTGTCTGTAACGTCTGGCTCCTACTTTTCTTCGGCCAGTCATTTTTCATGTAGGTAAGGCCCTGAAAGAGCAAGTACATACCTAATCAATTGGAGCACAACATTTAACAAAAGTAAAAAAAAATATTAATGTTTTACTACTTGGGACGCGCTGACAACTTGGGACACCCCGTCCCAAGTTGTAAACGCTGTGACTTTTTTGTTTTTATAATTAATATAAAAAAGATTGTTTAAAAATTAAATAAACTAATTAAACCATTAAATTAACAACAAAATTGGCAATCAACATGCAAAATATGAACTTACCACAAGTAGCGGCCACAACAATACACTAGAAGTTTTCCGATATATAAAATAACCTAATCAAAACTCCAAATTAAGATATGGCGCACCACAATTAACGCCACGAGAAATGACAAGGTACTAGTTCCTAACGCTCTAAAATACCAATAACAAACCAGTGTTGCGACCGTTGAATCGACAAATTTGAAAGCGGCGTTGTCAGGTGGATTCTTTAAAACAGGTGCAAATTGTCCCATGTTATCATACTGTCCCAAGTTGTCACATTTTACGGTACTGACAAGTTTATGTAAAAAGGCTTTTCATAATCTTAGAAATTCTTAATCTCGCTTTTATGTGAGTTTTGAAAACAAATATTTATGTCTGATATTTTGCCATTTTATTACCTTTTTCTGGTATTTTAAATCTCCCTTGTCCCCAGATGTTAGACCACATGTTCGCTTTTTCGTGAGAAAGCTGAATATCAAAAATGATGGCTTTTAGATTATTCTTTGTTCAGAATTTTAGACTATTCCAGTAATAATTACTATCGAATAAACTGTAATAGTCCATTTTATTACAAAATGTATCACGTTGTTAGTTAATCACGAGTTAAATGTTCTTTCTGCAACCCGCTGTAATTGTAATAAAATTGAAGAGTAGAACGATTCTTAACTGACAGAAGTCCTTGTGCCTATAAATCTTCAACGCATTAGCTGTCAGGGGAAGTTTAAAGTTATTTTACAAAATAAATCTCGGGACTCGTGTCTTTCAGGGGAAACCATTGACAAAAGGTGGTAAATGAAAATGTACAAACCAAAAACAAAATTGTGAGGTTAGGTCATAATTAATTATTAATAGACAAAACAACTTGGCTTAACAAAGTATTACAGGAAAATGTAATTCTTGTCATGAGCTTAATATATCTTGCGAATATATAGTCTCTGGCAACAGTCCCGTTTACGGGTGTTATGTCATGATTTGATTTTTATGTTTTATTATTTTCGCGGATTTTTGTTGAAAAGGGGAGATTTATTTGGCTATTACCGCCAGTATATATTAAAAGAGTAATATTAACATATGTACTGCTCACACTGATGATAGCACTAAATCTGCCCTTGTAACAATGTGTCAGCACCAAGAACATTTTAATAAGAAATTTTTGAAAAATTGACAAAATATTTAATTTATGGATTAATCAGATTCCCTATCATAGAAATTGTTTTAAAGTTAAATAATAAAAAAGATAACTTACAAAAAATTCACTGGCCTACAGCCAAAATGTATAATACGAGGCATAGACTAAATAATACCTAGACGAACACTGCCGTGCAACGAAAAGCGGGTTTCCCTTGAGACATTTGGTGGGTTTACTGGTTTTCGGTTTAAAAGTTTGTTTGTCTACCATTATGTAAATATGTATACTATGTATCTATATGTATATACAGGGTGTTATATAATTTACTGCATATATTTGAATGAGTGACTCCTGTGGTAGTCTACAGACATACCCAATAATTTTTTACCTCAAATCACACATTTTTTTATTTTAAAAAATGCCCAAATGCCTCTAATATTATAAAGAAAAAAACAAATGATCTAGTCGGGACATTGCCAAACTTAAATAATATTGTGGCATCTCATTTTTTATCAGTCGTAGTGAAAACCGAAAATAATCAAAGTATTTTTAATTCCACAGACGGAATTTACCAAAGATTTATCAAAGATGTGTATTTTAATTTAATAGGTGGTAATTTGTTTACTTAATTTCGGAAAATACGGAACACTCGTGAATTCGGTTGAAATTGTAACCAGAACAAAATAGACTATGTTGTGCCATTAACACAAAGAATAGTCACACCTATTACGATATTTATTAATGAGATGAGCATACTACTAGCCTAAACCTTTTGCCTTTGTTAAATTAAAATTTAAATTTAAATTTTAAATTTAATTTAACTTAGACTAGCTTAATTTAATTTTGCCTGTACCAAGTTTTGACATGCCAATATATATACGTAAAATTCTGTGTTAGTGTCTTTAAAAGTGGCTAAATAAGGGGTTCTAGTTTGGGTTTAAAGAAAAGACTATGTATGCGACAGAGGCGTAAACATAGTCTTGGGTATGCCACAAATATCAGTGTGTAAGAATACATAAAAGGTATAACCTATACACGAGCGACACCGCGGGTAAACATAGTCTTGGGTATGCCACAAATATCAGTGTTAAAAGGTATAACTTATACACGAGCGACACCGCGGGTAAAAGCTAGTCGTATATAATATCAAAACTTAACATTAAAAAAAGTATATAATTCACTAAAATGGTTAGTCATGTATTTATTTAATTATACCGCTACTTTTCCCAAATTATTTCATGAGATATCCGTTATATACCACTACAAAACTATGTAAAAACTTAATTAGCACATTTGCACAGAATGCCATTACACATAAGTTATTATCATTAAACGATTTTCTCGGAACAACTTGCAGGCTATCGTTTATTGATTTGCAAAAACCATAGAAATCCATTATGTTCTATAAAGGGATTTTAGATTGACTTTAACGTAGACCTTGAATATAGTAACGGAAGACAAAAAGAAATCCTTAAAGTATGCCGTGGAATCAATCATGCATCTATTGAATTATCAGTCTAGAAAGCTAACATAGGTAAATGGTATAGGTGATTGAAAAATAGAACTGTCAAGTTCTGATGTTTTTATTTTTAAGAAAATTAAATATGATAATCACTGCAGAACAGAAAGCTTTCGTGATGATCGAAAGTTGCTTTAGAAATGCTAAAAGGGTTGATGCCAGTGGGTTTATACAACACGGGACGCCATTCAGGATTTTCAAACCGAATTTCCACACATGCTAATGGATCTCGACCAGTTTCGCCAAGTTTTGACTAGATCTGTGGCTTTGTTTAGAGAAACAAGAAGTGTGAATAGAAAGAAGGGCAGTGGGACACCCAAAGTTCGCACTGCACAAAAAGTAGAAGAATTGTGGCAAATTGTTAATGAACGGACACAGGCTTATAAAAACCCCTATTCGGCGTTTAAACCAGCAACTAAATAATGTATCCTATGGAACCTGCAATACAATCCTGAAATGTGACCTGCATATGCCCGCTTATCGTCTAAGCTCAGTCTGAGATTTGTTACCAAGCGACAAGTCGCAGCGAATGCAATTTTCAGAGTGGTTTATGGGTAATTTGCAAAATAATGAAAACTTATTTGAAAAACCTTTTTTACTGACGAGGCATGGTTTACCTCTCTGGTTATATAAATTCTCAACAAATGAAAATGTGAAGTTCTGAAAAACCACATTTCTTTATAGAGAAGCCTCTGTATTCGCAGAAAGTTGGCGTGTGGGCGGCCATATCGAGAAGAAGGATAATTGGACCGATTTTTTTTGACGGGACTTTCAAAAGAACAATAATTAGAAAAATTAAAACTAGATGCAGATGACGTACCTATTCGATTCCATTGAAGAGATGTTTCCACACATATTGTTGATTATATTATTATGATGGTCTTGATCAATATTTAGATATGATTTTATGGAATTAGCATTAGCATGTCCTGTAATTTTTAATAATTGCTGTCCTTGTACTCCGCTTTTAGCCAGCTTACTAAGTGCAGTAGTTCTGTTCGAGTGGTTGGATATTTTTGTCCTCTTTGTATCCAAACCTATTGCTTCAGCAGAAAATTTTGTCCACGCGTTAATTATATTTCTACCTATTGGCATATTATCGTACCAGTTATCGCTTTCTGTCTTCCAGTGGCGATTTGGTGTTAAAAAGACCAAATCGCCATCGTTTTAATGTTTGTGCCCCGTTTGGATAATAATTTGAGAAATAGCCTGACGAGATATGCGTCGTTGTTATTCTTTCGAACTAGCCATTTACTGCCAGTGCGGCTTTTTGAGCCCACCCGGCAGGTTTCACTAAAAACTGGGTTATATTTTATGCGATTTGTTAGAGAACCATCATTATTTCTCTCGATATGAAAAAATTCAACCAAACAAGCAGCGGCTTCGCCACCTCTCCAAGCTAATTCAACTGCCACGATATGGTAAAACTTTCGATGAAGTCCTTCTGGGGTATTTTCATTCCAGAAGTTGATTATTTTATTTATTTCAAATGAACTTAACGCCACAGAGCTTATTTTACGTTTAGAAAGGTCCTTTTGTAGAATTATCTGTGTTTCGTAGCGGGCATTACGCGCTTGTTTAAAAATCACTCTTGAATGGATCTGTTATGATTATGTATTCATTGTGGTACGTTTCTTGTAATAATTTACTTGTTATATTCCACACAGTTTTAACTACAGCCTCCTTAAACTCTGTACCATCTTTTTTTCTCATATTAACCGCCCAATCCTTAAGTATCAATGCCAGTTCTTCCACTACGATTTCCATCTAAAGTATATTTCCGCGTACTGCACAACTTCATACATTTTTTCCATGAAAGTATACTTTTTACTGTTAACAGTATTTTTTGGTGTATTTTCTTCAATATCGATTGAAGCACTGGTTTGTTCACCAAATCTTGACGAAAGTGATGACATTTCAAATTGTAAGAATTACAGAATTGTCAAAGAAAATGTTTTATATGGTAACACGGAACATGATGACATGAGTGATAACGACCCATGGGCTGTTATTATTGCAATGTTATTGTCATTGGTCGCTTTTGCACACGTCATTACAAATAGACGAAATTAATTCGATTGTTGTTATGTCAAAAAATATTCTTAAAAATAAAAACTTCAGAACTTGACAGTTTTACTTTTCATTCACCTATACCTTTTACCTGTGTTACCTTTCAAGAGAAATAATTCAAGACATGCGTGATTGATTCCACGGCATACTTTGAAAATGTTTTATTTTATTTTAGTTATGTATGTGTGAGAAACTATAATTCTGTAATCGCATCAAGATGCATGACGGAAATTAACATAACTTATGAATGACAGCTGATACCGATACCAAATGATGAGTGACAAGAAAATATGGGCTAGTGTAATCGAAATTTCTGCTACGCCGCATAATCTGAATTGCAAGTTGGGTAATAGTGTCATATATGCAGCACGGTATAGGTAATTTATAATTTAAACTATTACAGTTCGATTATGAAAATAATTTACAACCGAATCCGATTGGTAAAATAATACGTATCTGCCCACCGCTAATTATAACTAGGGTGCAGATGGCTCAATCGGCCCCCCGAAGGGTCAAGAATTTGACGTTTAGTAACTCCGAAACGAAACAGCTTGTATAACTTAATTTATTACCGAAGCTATTCCCACTATCCTTCTATTAGCCCACAAAGTTTGAAAGTCTAACCGTTTCCGAGAAAAAAAATTGAAATTGTGAAACTATCCAATGTGACACCGACAACAACATTCGACCGATCACGGGTGGGGGGGGGGGGGGGGGGGTACAGACCGGTTCCTTGATCAGTTTCAGTTTGTAATAAGTCCTAAAGTGCTGCCCCTAATGGTTTAGTGTGTTCAGTTAGTCATGGTTGAAGGTACAAGATTGATCGATTTGCATGACACTTATGTACAGCCAGTAAGAACTCAAATTTTCAGGTTTAACTAGAAACGCAGTGCATACCTGAATGTTTTAGTTCTCAAGGGCCGTACATATCAGTCTTTTTATTATAACTCTTTAACAGAATATGGCCTGAGATTTAGGATATGTAACCTAACTAACCTTTAGCCTAGTTTATTCTTTGTTTGCCATGTCAAATGCCATGTGCAAATCAACAAATTTTACATATATGTATAATTAACCTGTTCACGTTCACGTTTAAAATTGGGTTTGTTGTCGAAACCCTAACGCCCAAATTAAATACATAAGTGGAAGTAGGCCTTAAAACTGACAGAGAGCCTAACGGACTTTATTATTTACCTAATTTTGGTGTACAATAAATTTTTTGGCAAGGTAGGAAAGCGTGAGAATTAGTGGGTGCTGAAGCAGTTTAACTATTCGTAATTTTGGACCAGGATATAAATAACGGGAAGTAATAATGGGAAATACTGCTAGAGTGATTAAGTCTGGGAAATTTTAAATTTTAATTCTAAAATTTCAAGCAAAATTACTAATGTAGGTGGCATATTACAGAACAGCACGAAGAGGTAAATTTTGTTTGTTTATGGTCCATTTTTTCTACATTCCTTTTTTAATTTTTCTAATGTTGATGCCCAATACGGGCGATACAGAACTCCGCAGATCGACAGGTAAGAGTATTAAAAATGTATGAGTCTCCGCAGGTCATAAAATGTTGCGCTCTTGGTAATACTTGAAACTCCGCATAATGATATTTAAAATTAGAAATGCCATTTGAAACTTTTACAAATTTATTACGTTTTTAATATACACAATTACAATTTACACTAAAAAACTAAATGGTATTACTATAATAGTGGGATGCTAACTTAACAAACTGAAAAGTGGTAATGGTGCCATTTTGGAAATTTGACATATGCTTATTCAAATACATTTGCCGTTGTTTAGAATATGCATTTTGATATTTATATGGTTCACCAATACTGTTTATTTTCACGTAGATCTCCGTTTGAATGTTCAGTAATGTATCCACAAAGGCAAACAAGGAAGGGTGGCTTTGATAGAAAGAATTGTTTAAACGCGAATGAAAGGACTCGCATGCGTTTGTAGTCAGATTTAAAGCCGCACTATTTGAAGCCCACATTTCTGGTGGAAAATGTGCTTCCTCTGAAATATAGTTATCGACTAGGTAGTCCGCAAATTTCTGCAATTTTTCATTTTGTGGTTGAAATGCACATAACTCAAATACAAAAAAGTCACTTACTGTCTCTGGATTTAAAAATAAAAGTCCAAAACAATAACCCAACCACTGTCCAATTTCAGAATTCTTGTTTTTATATTCTGAGGTCAATCCCAATTGCTGAATCTTGTGCCACCAAGCTTGGGTTAAGTGGAATCTGCATCCCAGAATTTGACAATCTGGCCAAACATATCTTGCTGCGTTATGTATGGCTTTTTCATAATCAGCAACTACGCTTTTAGGATTCAGCATGTATCCATTTTTTGAAATATGTTGTAGTAGCATTTCAAAACACTTTTTGTAAGAAAGCTCACTCTTATCCTTTAACAGGCAAAAGACTAGTGGAATATAGTGTCCATTGTAGAATCCGTGAATGGTGAAAAGTTGAAGAAAGTACTTGGTGACATAAGTGCCGTCCATATACAATATTTCGCTATTACATAAGCACTGCATATTAGTTTTTGTAGAAAATATTACTATATTGTTCTCTAAACTATTTTGCAACAGAAAATGTTCGTTCTTGTTTGTTTTAGGCTGAAGACTTTCTAGCGCTTCTTGTACCTCTATTATGTTTGTAGGCAGAGCTGGAAGCAGTTTTCTTCTAGCGGCGTACATGTTTTCTTTGATACATTTTAGGTCACCTAATTTTATATTTTCACTGTCACTTTGTAGTACTGAACACAAGATTTTTGAAGGGCGATCGTAGGGTTCGTCAACCGCTTTTCGTTTGGCCAAAGCGGACAAATGTTGTCTTTGAAGAACACGGTCACTATTTTTTACATGATTGTGTTGGAAGTTTCCAGAAGAAAGTGTCCTTCCTTTTCCTTCTCCAACAGTCAGAAGGAAAGCTTTACAGCATTTTAATGTACACCTCCAACGGGTTTCTCCAGATGAAAGCACATAATTGAAACTAAATTTATAATTTTCACAATTGATTTGCGCATTTCCTCTTTGACTCACTGTTTCACTTATTTGGTACATGATTGATATTATTAACAAACGCACTTCGCAAAGCCGCAAATGAATTACTACTGACAAATACTATTTTGAAAGAGAGGTGAACATTTTCGTAGAGTGGTAATTGATTTTTAATGAATGATAATCCCAAGAATGAGTAATGAAAAATAATCCCAAAACCTTATCCCTGCGGAAGGGTTCTGCGGAATCTCATAGGCGGATTAAGAGCAATAATTTTATGACGATAGACTAATTACCTGTATCTGCGGAGTTCCATGCTGCCCAAAAATACATAACGAAAATTAGTAAATCTCATGTTGCATGTAGTTAAAATAGATTACTAATTAAAAAACTTTCTGTAAAGCTATTTAAACTTCTCTGTGCATGCTCCTTTTTTCTTTCCACTGTAACGTAATAATAATAATAACAAACATCTCAGCTGGCACAAACACATTACTTCAGTAGCCACATCGGCAGCTCAAAAGCTTGGTTTTCTCTTTCGAGTCAGAAAATACTTCTCCCCTTCCAACTTATACAGTTTCTATGTTTCCCAAATAAGACCTAACCTAGAGTACTGCTCCCACATCGGGGGAGCGGCATCACCTTCGACACTTAAGATCCTTGATTGGGTATTATCAATGACCCAGCCCTCACGAGAAAACTCCCTTCTCTCGCGCTGTAGGAGATTTGTCCCTTTTCTACCGCTACTTCCACGGATTTTGCTCTGAAGAACTAGCCGGTATTATTCCCCCCTTGAATGTCCCTAACAGAACAACAAGAGGCGCGTTACGTATGCATCCCTTTACTGCCCAGCTACAGAAGCCTAGAACAGACCACTTCTCTCGCTCATTCATACCTAGGGTCTCCAGATCATGGAACAAATTGCCTGCAGATGATTTCCCTTCCCGTCCCTGGTCCCAACCTCCAATCCTTCAAATCCCGTGTCAATACTGTCAATAGACTACATTTCCCTTCTCTTCAGGCACCCACAGTACGTTAGTACTTAGGCTTGAAGTCTACGTGTGATGTCTTAGGTAAAAAAAATAACAATAAGACTTACTGTCTTTATAAGTCATTTTGACATAATATTTTTTCATAAATGTGTTTCTCTGTTAAAATAAAAATAGATAAAGATTAGATTAGAGGCCTCATACTCCTGGGTTGACGAGGCCCAAAAAGGCCGAAATAATATATTGTCAGCAGGATTGAGGTGTAAGTAAATTTTTTAAATCATTTTGTGATAATTTTTTATTTTTACAATTCTGTATTTTAAAATATTTCATTTTTCTTGCTAATTTATTAACTTCAATTTTTGTTATGTAAATTTAGATATTTTTAGATTTTCATAAAGATGTTTTCTTTAATAAGGAATTAATGTCTAAAGTATTGTGTAGGAACAGATAAAGTTCTTCCAATACTAACGACATAGAATTTTTTCTTTGTCTTTTCTAATTGTTATATATTTAGTTATTTTTGCGTAAAAGCCAAAAAATATGTTCTAACTAAGACTCTGTTGCTTTAGATTAACTGTGGTACTGGTTGCATTTTGTTAGTTTTGGTTAACCACACATTCATATCGGATAATAAATGCGCAGCAAATCTGAGATATTTACTAGCGGCCATTTAACAAATAAAACCATGGTCTTAATATTGCCTTCAATTAATTAACAAGTCGTTAAATTACTAATTATTATTAACCTTACCAGTTTAATTGGATTTTCCCTTATTAGTGTTAATATTCTTAAGTAGGCCCCACATTGAAAAAATTATTAATTAAAAGTAGTGCTTGATCATAGATTTTATCTACAACTAATTCTATTTATCACCATAATATCTAATTATCATCGCAGGCATTTGTTTTATTGTTTCACCGTATTTGTAATACGGGCTTTATTTCTCACAATTAATTTGTTTTGCTACTTTATATGGCTTAAACCAGGTGACAATAAAGATAAAAAATAGAGCAGGAAATGACATTGTTTTTGATTTATTAAAGAAAAAATTTGAGATTGGCACACTAAACACAAATATACCAGGTGGCAATCTAAAAGTTTCGAACTGGCCAAGAAGAAAAAAAGGCATTAAGAACTGCTTCAAATGCATTTTGTCATATAAGAAGATAAGTCCGAGCAAATTATAATGTAGTACAAGTATATCATTAAAAGTTATTTAAATATTTTTTTCGTTGTACCAGCGGAACAACAGCTTTTTAGGATTGACATAGTATTATAGTACATGTAGATAATTACCCAGAATCTTACAAGAAATTTTAAAAAAGTGACTCCTGTAGATTTTAAATTAAATTTCAATATCAATATTTCAAATAAAATTATTGGTGTTTTAAATATTTTTTCGTGGTACCAATGTATATAGGCAACAACAGGTTTAAAGTAATTAAAGAATGAATAAGGCTTAAATGTAAAACTCCCTCTTTGCAAAAGTTTTCATGATTGACGTAATATTATAGTACGTGTAGATTATAACCCATAATTTTACAAGAAATCTCAAAAGAAAAAGTGACTTTTTCATATTGCAAATTAGCAATAAAATTAGTGGTCATTTAGATATTTTTCTCGTGGTTCCAATAGGCAATAATAAGTTTAAAGTTATTAAAGAATAAATGAGGCGTAAATGCAAAACTCGCTCTTTGCTAAATTGTTCAACATTAACATAGTATTATGATACATGATTATAACCCATAATTTTACAAAAAATCTAAAAAGGAAGAGTGACTTTTAAATTGCAAATTAGCAATAAAATGAATGGTTTATTGCTAAACACTTTATTTGGTTCTATCATTCAAAACTCACCCTTTGGTCTTTAAGCTGGTTAAAATATCACAGTTAAATTGACATAGTATATGTAGATTATAACCCATAATTTTACAAGAAATCCACAAGGAAAAAGTGACTCTTTCGTGCTGCAAATTAATAATAAAATTAGTGGTCATTTAAAAAAATTTTTCGTGGTACCAAGATACATGGGCGATAATAGGTAAAAAGTAATTAAAGAATAAATGAGGCGTAAATGCAAAATTCGCTCGTTGCAAAAATTTTCAAGATTGACATAGTGTTATAGTACATGTAGATTATAGCCTATAATGTTACAAGAAATCTAAAAAGAAAAAGTGACTTTTTCATATTGCAAATTAGCAATTAAATTAGTGGTTTTTGCTAAACGCTCTATTTGGTTCTGTCATTCAGAAATAAAACTTACTCTTTTCTCTTTAAGCTAGTTAAAATATTGAAGTTAAGTCACGTGGCAGAGCTTCAAATTTCGCTAAATCAAGAATATATTAAAATCCGTATATTGTAAATTTTGTTAATATTCTCCGAAATAAATAATTTGCATTAAATGGCTTATATTATTATCAGTTTAAACGTCCGATGTAAAATTTAGTCAAGTTCGCTGCAAAACTCACTGTTTGCTCGTTAAAAACATAATTCTGAAATTTTCTGTAGATTGCGATGTATAAAAGGATCAACTAAACAAGTGGGACAACTTATTCAAGTTTGTTGTTCAAGTTTTACCTTCTAGGATGAAAAAGTCTATTAAAAACAGTTATTCTTGAATACCTTAAAGTAAAGAAAGCAGCAAAGAGTTAATTTTGCACGTATAATAGTATTCAAATGATATTTAAATATTGTAAATTTTCTTGTTATGTTGAAAAAATAGAGACGGAATATACTAAAACTGTCGGTAAACTTTTAGAATTTTCTATTTTGTTCTTGTAGAGTGCTCGTTTGGTCTTGCTTGCTTGCTTTCAGCAAAAAATAAGAAATTCGAAATATTTCGCATTTGGCTACACATTCTTTTGCGTTATTGATAAAATTAATATTAGAGGAAACAGACCATCAGCTTCCAGCTACAGCAAACGAGGAACCCTACAATAATAGTACCCTTAGTAGATTCAAACATCAAACCTAATTACTATTTTTTTACAAATGGTTTACAAGACAGCTTAACCTGCGAAAATAATTTTATTTATCAGTCATAGAATAATTTATGTTTTTTTTCAGATCAGCTACCAATGAAGGAACGTAACGTCATGATACGTCACAGCTGGATGCTGAATAGACAAAATCTTTCTTTAATTAAAAATAAACCAACCAAGGTTGCTGGAAAAAGTAGCCTGGACTTAACTCTCGGTAAATGCATATCAACAAGAACTTTGCGATAATGACCCTCCTGGTAAACGGTTTTCTGTGAAAAGCCTTATCCTTAACCATCATCTCATGAAAAATATTTATACCAATGAGAACTATATTTTTTCATTTAAATAGCTCTAGAAGCAAATACATTTTCGCTACCAAAGTAATGAGAACCCACAAATGCAGAACCACTACGCCAAAGAGGTTCACTCTGGTATAATAGATGAGTGGTGGGTTCGTTGTTTTTATAGTGGTAAATTTAAATAACGAAATTTATTTGAAGGTGTTAAATATAAACATAATAGTGAACGAATTAGAAAATCAAAGCCACTGTCATAAGGATTTAGCTTTTAAGAACAAACTTATTTCCAGTGCGATGAAGCAACAACTTTGCTATTTATTTCTAGGTTGCATAATCATTAAATTTATCAATATACCCAACAAAAATCCGAGTTGGCTCCGGGTTTCTTAATACCTATTATAAAAGGTACCTACTTTATACTTGTACCTAATTACGGGTGATACTATAAATTCATTTAGTCGAGTATTTATTAATCTTCTTAATTGGTCTTCTTCTTCATCTCAAATCAGAATAGTATATATGTTACCGGTAAAGTCCGTTTCTTCGTCATACTTAAGTTTGCCTAGGTAAACCGCGCATTGCCAAAACGTTTTAGGCAAAGTCCGAAATTGTTCTTTATTTCGGAGTTTGCCTAGATAATAACCCGGAAAACTCAGGTTTGCCAAACACGTTTTAGGAAAAGTCCGAAATAATAAATTTGTGACAGTTACGTCGCTTTTCATTTTCTAGTTGTAACTAGTTATAGCCTGTTTGTAATAGGTCGCGGGTACACACGCACGGCGTTGATTGTTGGAGTGTTGGTTCAGGTTTGTTAACAAACCTGTGCAAACCTATACAAGGAAATATTAGTTCTCCATATTCAAGAAACAAAATCCAAATCTGCAAGAAGGATTTTTTTAAATCGGTGGTGTTGAAATTATCGCTTTGAGAGATTACCAATCGGAATTATATATTTGGAGGACAGGGATTCTTAAAATGTAATTGTACTAAAAATCCACCACAAATTTCTGTAAATGCAATAAAGAGAAGATCCTTTGTAATTTAAGTGATATAAATGTTATATTGTACTACCTAATATAATACACAGTATTTACTACTTTTAAGAATATTTTTATTATCATTTAATAGAAAAAGTGTAAAAAGTTTATGTAGGTATATTTAACTTACTGAAATACGATTGAATCATATTATTTACAGGCTTAACATCACTAGTATACCAATTACCATGGTACAAAACAAAGGTTAGAACATATTTCAGACTTTTTCTGAAACGTGTTCGGCAAACTTAAGTTTGCCGGGTTACATTCTAGGCAAACTCCGAAATAGAGAACAATTTCGGACTTTGCCCAAAGCATCCCGGCAATGTGCGGTTTATCTAGGCAAACTTAAGTATGACGAAGAAACGGACTTTACCGGTAACATATACTTATATTTGTAAATATCTAAAAGTAAACTTGTAAATTCTTACCCAGTTCTGATTTATCCTTGGGATTAGTTGGAAATGTTCGTATATTAGAAATAAGTGAGCTCTATAAAAGATGCCGCGAGTTTCAGTAAAGAAACCACATAACTTTTATGTTTGAGGTGAAGTCACTTTTAAGAATCAGAAACGTAGTCTTAGTCCCATAATACAGAAAGCGTATCATTTTTATTTCAGCTACAAAATTGGCGACCCAGACAAAAGCTGGGTACCTCATATCTGCAGCAATTATGCGAACAATCTTCGTAGCTGGCTAAGTGGAAGAGGACCTTCAATGGTTTTTGCTGTGCCTATGGTCTGGCGAGAACCTACAGATCACGTTACTGATTGTTATTTTTGTATGACACCTCCTATTGAAAAATGTATCACAAAGGAGAAAAGGACCAGAAATACACTCTTGATTCGGATGTAGACGAAGAGTCAGATAATATAACACAAGATACTGCTACTACTGCTGGACTATTATAAGAGATGCTCCAGAAGTAACTTACAAGAAACAGGCAAAAAAGCGCAAGAAGAATGTTTAATTTAGTAACATAAATATACTGTTTATTAATTTTTTATACCTAAATTGATGTAGTTATACACATAATAATAGACAATTTTAGTCAAATTTCCACTTTTCTTAAATAGTTTATAACATGACGCGTTTCGCTAACACTATAGCTTCATCGGATGTTTGTTACAGACTAAATCTTAAACTAGAAGTTCACAAAGGTGTCATATCATAGGTACAAAAATCTAGGTAGATAATGAGGTTTTAATTTAGGTTTTATTATTATACCAGTTTACTATGGGGAATTCACACTGGGCTTTATTTCTGTTGGGTAAATAAGTTTAATAAGGGTGAGTTATTTAATTCTAATTGATCATTAAGTAAAATGTCGGAATTTTTCAACCGATTTATTTCTAGACTTTCAAGCAAATTCAATTTTTTACCTTTATTTTCTACATGTAGTATTTTAAAATTGTTATCAAAAGAATGTCGATTATGTAAAAGATGGTTTGAATATGTAGAATTGTTTTTATTATTAATAAAACTTTTCTTATGTTCCGTTATACGTGTTAAGAATGAACTGCCTGTTTGGCCTATGTATCTTTTCGGACATGATCCACATGTTAACTGATATACACCTGATTTATTATTTTTATTGGTTTTACTTTTTGAATTTTTCAGAAATTTTCCTAGTGAATTATTTGTTTTAAATGCTACTTTTATGTTTTTTGATTGATAAATTTTTTAATTTTTTTTTTAATTTTTTCTTTTTTTTTATTTTTTCCTTTGTAGTAATATTTTTTATGTTCAGTATGCCGCTTTATAAATAAAAGTAACAGATATTTTAGGCCTACTTGGGCCAGATTAAATAAAAAAACATTTTTATGCTAAGAATACAAAGTAAAAAGTTGAAATTTGTAGGTCAGTGATATTTAATACAAATTGATTAAAAATGTAATCAAAATAAACTGTTAATTTAATGACTTTTGAATAACAAAATTTACCCTCATATTATCTCTTATTTTAATCAATAACCATTCTTAATTTTTTAAATCAGTCTGGTGTAAAACTACACTTAATAATTGATATTTATGTATGATATATGACAATATCAATAATGATCTCTGTTTTCTTTCCAGGCAATCTAGTAAGTTTCATTAAATTAATCTAAAGAATAGACATAATAAACCTGAAAATAATACGAAGCTCCCAATAGCGGTTTTGCGTGCAAAATTATAACGTAAGTTCGTTATCATTTGAAAATCATTAGTATGCATTATTAGTAATTGCCTACCTTATTCTTATTATATATTCCATTATTTTTATTTTTTACATGTGTAGCTCTTATACAATGGCCTTTGATTAATATTTTCACACTATTTTTCCGTCAGTTTATACTACATACTGCTTTAAAATTATACACTTGCTCCCACAGAAAAGCACTCGATAACACATCTGTATGATATCTTATATGCATTAACATTTTAAATCATCCGGTAAAAATTTGCATATTTAGATAAGAGAAATGCCGGCAGTAACCAATACTTTAATTTCTGTAATATGCATTATATTATTTTAGTCACTATTAGTTGCACATGGGGATATGTAGCTATGTAACTACTTATACCGGAAAGGGGGTGGGAGAGAGAGGGTGTGGGAAGGGGAGGGGGGCAGAGAAAGAAGAAAGTTTAATATAAGTTGTATGGCTATAAATAAACATATTAAGTTTGTGCCATCAACTAAAACTTGCTAAAAAGCAATGGTAGCAAGATCAAATGATTCCTCATTTTAAAAGGCTGCAAAAACGTTTTGGGAAATTTGTACATCATCTCATTTTGATGGGTATACGAGAAAAAAGTTTTAATGTTCTTTTTTATGATGCCGGGACTTGTAGGCATATTTTAAATGGATTAGAATAGAATAAACAAAACAAATATTCGATGGGAAAGTAAAAAAGAAATTGGAAGAAGAATGTGTGGAACCTAAGTCGGTAATGAAGCCATGATCTGCATGACCTAGGCCAGCTCATATAGAAGTGCACTATTAGGAGAAAAGTGCTAAATTTATCATGTTTTTAGCGTCCCAGTCCACTCTTTTTTGTAACTTTAAGCATAAGGTTTAGTCAAATAGAAAATTTAAATATAAGTTGTCGCTGATTACACCGGCACACAAAATAAAAAAAGTGGTCTGTACATTTGACCAGACCCATCTATCTATATGTATTTTGATGCGCTGAATCCAAATCCGAAGTCCGTTTGGCCCTTACACCCTCAAAATTTTGAGTAAATTGCAAAAAACCGCTGAAAATTAGCCATTTTCAGCGGTTGTAAATTGCAGTTATGAAAATGAAGAAAACTTTATTGAACTAGATCAAGTATGTTTCTTATGTATTTTGATGCACTGAATGCAAATTCAGAATCTGTTAATCTCGATCATTCATATATTTTTCAAAAATCGTAAAAAATAGCAATGAAGTAGCAGAAAATAGCAAAAAATGGTATTGTTCTTACGTACCAATGAGGACTTTTATTACGTATGTGGGAGTGATTTCTTATAACATTATACTCTACAGAAGGCAAGTTACTCACTTATATAGAGCTGCAGTCGCTTGATGACGACGCCTGCGGGCCTGCCTTCTCACCCTGACCAGACGCCGATACTGGGGTTCCGAATCCGAATCCCTGCATCGTAAAGCACTTATCGCTTGTGCCTGCCATGACGGCATACACGCCGTTAACCCAGGACTCTGCCAGACGGTTCTGTTGTCCACTGTCACCACGTGGAGGTGCCCTGGTTACAGGCACAAGCAATCAGTCCTCCGAAGTTGAATTGCAATTTCTAGCTATTTTTAGCAGTTTTTCGCAATTTACTCAAAATTTTGAGGGTGTACGGGCCAAACGGACTTCTTCGGATTTGGATTCAGAGCATCAAAATACATATAGACAGATGGGTCTGGTCAAATGTACAGACCACTTTTTTTATTTTGTGTGTCGGTGTTATTATCAATTTGACATTTTTATTTACCAAAAATACGAACATTTTTTTTTCTAACTTATTAAAACAATTAAGATACATTAATTCGTAAGTCACAAATCATTTCCTAAAAAACATGATGTAACTAAACAAGAAGTAGTAAAAAACATATGTTCAAATTAACTTACTAAATTTAACTATCATATATTTTCATTGTAACCGGTTAATTTCCCCGTTACATAGATTTTTAAAGAATTTAGTGAATTCCATCTTTTAGCCTCCAGATATGTTATAGAACGAGCCTGCTTTCGAACGCGCCTGAATTGGACCTGTGTTTGCAACGGAGTCTGTCTTTTGCACTTTGCGTGTTCTAGTAGCGAGTGGTTGTGAACTAGATTAGTGTACTCTAGAATAGGTTCTGTGGATTGCTTGGGTAATATATTGTGGTCCTACATGTTTGGACTTAAGGAAAGCCCTTTATATTTCTGTGTTGGGTTCTTATATTGTAACAAGATGGTGGTTCGAAGTAGGTAGAGGCAGAATAAGAACTGTATACACTCCCGTGGCTGTGTACGTTATGCGGAGCTTGAGAAACTCCAGAAAGAAAGTGACGTATTGAGATTGGAAATAAACGATAAATAAATACAGATCTGATTGCAAAATTTGTAATGTAAAATTTTAGAGTGTCTGGAGTTGGTGTTGTTCCCCTAAGGACAAGTTAGTAACAGTTTCATGTAGTGGTATCTATGAGGGACCGGAAGTGGTCTGTTTAAATAAAATTTTAAAAGCGGACAAAGGAGGCAAGGGGGTTCTCTTGTAGCTGGGTCTTTAAGTGGGAAGGGTCGTCGTAGGTGGTAGATAGTTGCCACACCTTGCCATCTTAGAAATATGGAAAATACCAGAAAATTATAGATAAATTTGTAAAGCTGATAATTGATTAGCTCCATAAGTCAGATTTCCAAGTTAGTATCAAAGTGATTAGCATATTCTGTGAGACAGTCTTGCAGTATAGGCTCAGTGAAAGTCTAGAAAGTTTTTAGTGACTATAATCAGTTTATTTCGGAGTGTCCGCAGGACAATATAGTTACCTAGTACACTGTCTGTACTTTAGTAGTTCTAGGCAATCTATAAGATTACAGTGTTTTTACAATTTGTACACATACCGGCAAATTTAAAGGAACGGGGATAAATATTAAAATAAATGTATTGCTTTTGTTTTTTTGTGTGTTGCCTAGGTACACAGCCTACTACCTACTACAAATTCTGTTTATTGTGATCATTTTTATCGTGTTAGTGAATGTCAAACTCAAAGTAAACGTATAAACGTCTATTAGTTGTTGCATTAAATTTTTCGCATACAAATGTTTGGTAAATCAAAACCGATGATCCATCGTAATATTAGACGTCGGAGGCAAACTGGAAAGGAGGTGAGAGGTCGAGGTCAAGGCAGAAAACGCTCAACCACGGCAGTAGATGATCGATTTATAGTGTTGCAAACACTTCGAAATAGGCGTCGAACGGCAGTTCAAACAAGAACAAGAAACGAACTGGAAGAAGTTCGTGGAACCAGAATAAGTGAGCGTACAGTCAGAATAAGACTCAAAGAAGTTGATTTAAAGTCGTGTAGATCAAAAAAAGTCCCAAAACTTCAGAGACATCGTCGAGTAGCTTGACTAGCCTGTGATAATGCGTTATACTAATAACCCGTACTGATTCGTAAAACACTTTAATGAAAACTTAAAGCTATAAATAATGATTATAAATGCAAAAATGGTTCTAGCTAGTTAGCGTCTTTTAGTCCTTAACCCTTTCAGGCACATAAAAGAAAAACTCTTTGAACAAGATATATTTCATAATAAATGAAAAGTTTACACTATAATAACCATGCTACATTAAATTTTTAACTTAAAAGTATTGCAAAAAATCCTCCAGGACATGGTTTCGTATGGTAACCACTGTGATATATAATATGATAATTATTGACAACAAGTTAAAATAGAATTCAAGTACATTACATATAAAATATAGTCAAAATGCTGTATTAGGTGCTATGGTATGCCATAAAACAGTTTTTTTCTGCATTTAGACATAATCCCACGTTGCATGTATTACACGCCCATTTAGTGCGATGTGGCTGTGACGCAGTACTACAACGTGCACAACGTCTAGATCCACCATAAACAGGCATATGAAGTGCATTGCTTTTTCTTACTTCAGGGGGCACATAAGGTTTGTATCTGTTTTCTCTTAGAACACTTTTTTTTCCGGGGGTACTTTTTTTTGTAGTGCCAATAAGCCCAGAAATTACTCTAAGTCGAAAGAATTTCATAGTCAGTTTCTCCGCATTCGGTGAGCTGCGATACAAAATAAATGAATTTACCACCGTGACATCAACGAAGTGCCAAAATAGCCTATGCCACCATTTTTTAGATTTCCTGTCAATATCGTAGCATGACTTCAGCATGTCAGCACGATCAACACAACCCATACAACGCCTATATTCCTTGACAGGTTCGGGGCAAGAAATTTCTTTCAGACTTCCATCTTTTTCTCTTCTGTTTATCTGAATGTTTTTTGAGGGATCATGGATGGAAGACAAGATATGGACAACTCCATTTCACCATTCACTGCCCAGTCACTTTGTCCCCTAGATAGTTCTTTATCTTGAAGCATTTGAGGAAGACCTTTTCTATTGGCTCTAACTGTTCCACATGAATATATATTTCTTTCTGCCAATTCCTCAAGAAGTTTCAGAGAGGTAAAATAATTGTCGAAATAGACGTGATAATTTTTTCCAACGAGACTCTCAGTAAGTTTTTTGACAACGGTTGCTCCCAAGTTTTCTTCTACTCTGTCTCCATCCTTACCTGTGTATATGTCAAAATCGCAAAGATATCCCGATATGTCGGCTCTAGACCAAATTTTATATCCTCTTTTTATCGGTTTTAGGGGTAAATACTGTTTGAAAGATATGCGGCCTTTGAACTTGACCATTGTTTCATCAACTGCCTGTTCCATTGATGGACCATAGTATTTTTGATAATTTGTACGTACCTTGTTGATGAATGGTCGAATTTTATACAATTTATCATATTGTTCTTGCCCTTTTGCCGGCATGATAGAGTTGTCGTTTAGGTGAAGATGAGAAAGAAGTGAGCTAAATCTGTTTAGGCTCATTATGTTAGATATATATTCATCTCTCAGCTGAGGATATGATGACCAACAGTCTCTATAACTAGGCGTTTGTTTTACGCCCATGAGCATATTTATTGCAATAAAATTCTTTATTTCAGAGGAATTTGTAGGCGCAAAATTATCTCCTTTCTGAATGGAATATAAATTTGTTGGGAAGACGATTTCCTCGATCATATCGAAAAGTAATAAAAAGAATTCGGCAGGATCTTTTAGTCCATTTGGCAGATTTTTGGGACCAACAACCTCTTGAAAACTTGCTTGCACGTTTTTGAATTCCGCCTTTTTCCATCTATCAAGATTAGACCGATTCGCCCAAACTGCAAGGGGTAGATTATCTTCGTCGCTAAACTCATCAGTATCGGAGATTCTGTCATTTAGAGCATGCTCAGGTTCAGAATCACTTTGGGAGGGCTCCACGTGAGTATCCAGATCTAATCTAACTCGTACCTCCAAATCCTGCTCCTCTATATCTGAGAGCTCTGGAAATTCGACCTCCGACACATCTCCAGATGGAATTTGGTCTAGTAGATCGTAACATTGAGATGAAGTTATTTTGTCTAAGAAAATTCGTTCCATATCTAAAAAGAAAATTATTATCATTGCAAATAGTTTGGCCAATTTATCATACTGGTCTCATAGCGAAACCACAACAAACAGAAGTTTTTTCAGTCTTTATCATACTGGTTTCGCAGCGAAACCATCATAAAAAAAAACTAAAACTTTGTAATAACTTTGCAAAAATACCAAAATTTAATATTTCTTGCAATGTCAATGCAAATAAATTTGTAATTATTTACAAAAAGCAATTTAGTTTTCAGTTTTGCGTGAGTACTAGAGTGGCACAAGTTACGCCATAGTGGTTTCGCTCCGAAACCATAACAAAAAACATTTCTATTATCACCAGTTTGGCAAAAATACCACCCACTTAGCTTTTATAGTAATTATAACAATGCAATAAACAAATAAAATTAGTACTTACCGATTAATTTTTCAAAAATCAATAATAATTAACGAAAAGCGTGCAGGCTTCGACATTTAGGTAAAACACTGTACCACTCTAATAATTAAACGCCGGTTACAGGAAATTCTGCCAATCTAGCGTAATGCTGAAGGTTAGTATGGCTATCCGATAACAGATGGCGACAGTAGTTACGTTGGTTAACGCTAAAAACCACTGTGAGATAAAATACACACCTTTGATGTGATGGTTTACTAGTGAAACCACTATGCCTGAAAGGGTTAATCTAAATGTGGCGGTATAACACTTAAATTCGTCAAGGCCGGACGCTCCGTATACGTTGTTGACTTATGGAACACTGCTTTTCATCCCGCACCCAAGTTCTCCGGCTTTCCATCTGCAAGGGTAGGACCACACATCGCGTCGAAAAGTCAATGGCGCGCATAGTTTTTTACATCCTCCCCCGGCGGTCAAGGGTCAACTTCTAATGGGTACAGAAGTTGAACAGGCCTACGAAGTTTCACACCGTTGCTCGTTTGGACTTCGCAAGCACGTACTCGTCCATCTCTACCTTGATATACATCTGTTACTCGTACCATCTTCCAATGAAGCCTAGGAAGGTGTTGTTCATATAACAGTACAACATCTCCTTGTTTAATAGTTCTAGACTTAACTCGTTCCGTATGGTGGGCAGATCTGAGTTGCTGAAGATAATCTGTACTCCAACGTTTCCAGAATTTTTTCACTATCGCTTCTCTTATCTTCCACTGTTTTAGAATAATATTTCGCTTAATTTCTGGTAAGCTTAAATCTATAATCTTAAGTCCACTATCTTTAGGATCAATTAAAAAATGCGATGGCGATAAAATTAGCAAGTTGTTAGGGTCGTTGTCGATATAAGTTAAGGGCCTTGAGTTAACTGTGGCCTCAACTTCAGTAAGTATTGTTTGTAATTCGTCATAACCAACACAAGCCTTTTTCAGTGTAATTTTTAGGGCTTCCTTAACTGTTTTTACCATACGTTCCCAAAAACCACCCCACCATGCTGCTCGTTCCACAATAAAACGCCATTCTATTCTATGGGTTTTTGCCACGTCCTGAACCGTATTGCTCGATAATATTAGAGACAGTTCATGCAGCTCCTGCGCTGTTCGTCTAAATGTTTTTGCATTATCGGAGTACATAACAGCAGGTACCCCTCGACGTGAAATAAACCTACGTAAGCCTCTTATACAGCTTTCAGTCGTTAAATCTGGCACTAATTCTAAGTGTACCGCTCGCACCACTGCACACGTTAAAAGCATTACATATACCTTTATTTTCTTATTGTCTATGGTAACATATAGCGGCCCAGCAAAATCCACCCCAGTAATATTAAATGGATTTGCAATAGTCAATCTATTTTTAGGCAAGGGTGCAAAAGGCTCATTTCCAGATTTACCCTTCAATCGTTTACATTGGAAACATTTTCCACACACAGATTTTACTTGTTGACGGTCTTGAACTATCCAATACCTTTTCCTTGTCATTGCTAAAGTTGAATTAACTCCACTGTGCATAGCTTGTACATGACAATTTATAATGACTTTCTTTGTAAAAAGTGTGTTTTTTGGTAATATGATTGGATGTCTGGTTTCGTACGGTAAAGAAGCTTCTTCCAGTCTGCCACCCAACCTTAATATACCATTATTGTTCATAAATGGGTTAAGTGTTAAAATGGATGATTTTGAACTCAACTCCTTTGCGTTGGATAAGGATGTTATTTCCTCAAGATACTCGATTCGTTGCGTTAATTTAATCCAATATATTTCAGCATTGTTGAGTTCTTGAACTTCTAGAGGGCCTCTTATCTTATCTTTTTTGGCGTTATTTACAAAACGTTGTACATATGCGGTTACTCGCAAGTCTTTGTTAAGATTTTCAAACCTTTCTAGTGACATAATAGGTTCGTTAATAAGTTGTTTTTGTAAAGTTTCTTCTTTTGGATTAATAAGAAAACTTGAGACTGTATTATCCAAATTTTCATGGTATTCATCGTTAGGCCAACATTGCGATCCCCCTTGTAACCATTCTGGACCACGTATCCATAATGTAGATTGCATTCGTAATTTCGCTGAAACACCTCTCGTTAGTAAATCTGCTGGATTGTCAGCGCTTGGGCAATACCTCCATGTTCCTTGAGTTATGTTTTGTATCTCGGTTATTCGGTTCTGTACATATACTTCTCGTTTTGCTGCTTTACCTCTTATCCAGTATAGTGCTATCTTGGAATCAGACCACATCGTTATTGACCTAATATTTAACGTTAAATTTTGTAAAATGTAGGTTTGCAGTCTCGCAGCACACAAAGCTGCTGTCAGCTCTAATTTGGGTAATGTAAGTTCTTTATTACCTTTTTCGTTAATGGGTGACACACGATTTTTGGCTATTAAAAAATTACATTCGTTAAGGTGCAAACATCGTTGGTACGCCACTGCTCCATAGGCCCTCAAACTAGAATCTGCAAAAATCTGTAGCTCCACCTTATTCGTTTTATTTTGTAAAACTACTCTGGGAATTTGAAAATTTGCCAGTGATGCAATTTCCGAAGACCATTTAAACCAATTAGACTGTAATTCTTCGGGCAAAACTGCATCCCAGGATAGCTTTTCTCTCCACATATTCTGGAGTAATATTTTTGCTCTTACAGTGAATGGTCCAAACATACCTAGTGGGTCGAATATCCTTGCAATAGTTTGTAGTACGTTTCGTTTGGTTGGTAAATTATTGAAACTTTCGTTGGTTGAAAAGTTTATCGGAACCGCTAGTTCATCTGTGGCGGTATGCCATAAAATTCCCAAGACTCTTTTGCATTCCTTTACTAATTTTAGATTATCTTCTTCTTTAAATCGTTCAATCATCGTTTGATCGTTCGAGCACCATATTCGTAAGTTCATATTTTCAGCTTTAAGTATTGTCCTCGACTCGTTAAATAGTTGGCTGGCTTCATCTGCAGTACTGACTGAAACCACTAAGTCATCCACATAAAATGATTGCAATAAATAACTGGTCGTTATAGAAAACTCTTCGGGTTGATCCAAAAAATGCTTTCTTAAAGTAGCCGATAAAATAAATGGACTGGTAGTTACTCCAGAAGTAACTCGTTTCATTCGATATGTCGTTAAATTCGTCAGTCCTGACGTTGATTGTGTTTTATTATTTATTGGCTCATCGTACCACAAAAATCGATGTGAATCTCGATCCTGCTCTGCCAGTCCTATTTGTAGAAATGCCTTTTCAATGTCTGCAATAAGACCGATAGAACCCAGTCTAAAGTTCAATAGAATCTGCCCTAAATCGGGTACCAAATTTTCTCCCGAATATAATTGTTCGTTTAATGACAATAGTCCAGGGGCGTGGGCCGACGCATCAAAAACTACGCGCACTTTCGTAGTGTCCTTGTCGTCGCGATATACTGGCCTATGCGGCATATAGTAGGCCCGTTCGTTCATTATTTCTTCCGATGCCTTTTCGGCGCAATCACCAACTAAATACTCGCGTATCGCCTCGTCATACTCGCATAACTTCTCGTTTCGAAGCAATTTAGAAGTTAAGTTTTTTACACGCACTAAAGTTCCAGCATAATTTGAGTCCAATGTTTTATTGTCCTTCCAAGGCAGTAAAACCTCATAACGTCCGTTTTAAAACTTAATATTAACATTCATAAAATCCGTTGTAAAGTTATCCTTTATTTGTTCGGCTAGGTTTATACCAATGGTTTCTAATGACCAAAATTATTTCAAATCGATGTCATCGCCTTCAGCCTGCACGTGTAACACTGTTGCCAAGTTGAAGTTTACCATAAATTCTGGGGTCGTGTCGTCGTTACGGTTAGAACCAAGTAATGTCCATCCCAATTTTGAATTTACAGCTGTCAGATCTTCTGAAAGGCGGTGCGTTTCTCCAGTAACTAATTTCCAATAGTTATCTGCACCAACTAGGAGAGCTATACCCGGAACTAAATAGTTTTTAAATGGCCTATCTGCAAGATGATGTTTTGATGAGAAATCCCGAATAATCGGGTCGTTTAGTGATGGTGGCTGTAATACATCAAAACATATTTCGGGTACTTCTATGGCGTTGATTTCTATTATTTCGTCGTTATATTGGCTTTGTAATTTTATTTGAACTTTATTACAAAGTCTAGCAGGTGCACGATTTCCTTTCCCAAACGATTGGATTGCAATCCTATGTTTATCAGTGATAGGTAAACCAAGCTGCCTTGATAAACTCTCTTTAATAAAGGTAAGTTGACTCCCTCCATCAACAATAATACGGATTGACATTTTATTTGTATTGTTGTCCGACAAAATAAATGCAGAAGCCGTTTTTAAATAAACATTGTCAATACGTTCGTTGGTTATTAATGTCGTTGAGCAACCACTTGGTGGATTAGAAGATCTGACAACATCGTTATTTCCGTCTGTTCGCTTTTTATATTGGGGATCACACATCGATGAAACATGCCTAGATTTACATTTCGAACAAGATACACTTGATTTACAAAACTTAGAATTATGATTAGGTTTCAAGCATCTGAAACAACGCCGGTTTTGTTTTAAAAAGTCTTTTTTATCGTTAATATCTATGGAACTGTTACAATCTTTAGTTAGGTGGCTTTTTGCTTTACAAAATAAACAACTTTCGTCCGCACTTGTCAGCAATCCCGCCGCGGTAAATTCGTGGTCGTTCCGTTTATTTTTATAACGGTTAAAATGTCTCTCTTTATCTTTAATAGTATTGTCCCCTCGATTTTCGTAATCGACAGCACTCCTTGCCTGATCAATAGAATCTATTTCCACTTTAATAAACAATAATAAGTCCGCAATTTGTTTATTATAGTCCACGTCCTTTTTGGTCAAGCTGACCTGCGAAGATTCACTGGCTACTGATGTACTACCGTCCACCTCAACGTCCGTTAATTTATGTTTATTAAATGAAATTCGCAGATTATACGGTAAAGCTTTAAATAAAATAGATTTTACAAGAAGTCCATATTGATCAGGTGATATACCGAGTGTTGTTAATGACCGCGTCACTGTTGCCGCCGTATTATAAAGTTTTCGTAAGGCACTGATGTCGCGTTCATGTTTTACTTGCGTTATCGATAAAAGTTTTTGTATATAATTGTCCACAATACGTTCCGTGTTGGCATACTCGCCTTTTAATAGTTCTATAGCATCTTGATAAGAAGAATGGCTGCTCGTTAAACCGGATATCGTTATAGCAGCCTTTCCCCTCAAAAATGATTTTAAATACGCGAATTTGGCTGCATCGTCTAGATCGGTATTTTCGTGTATTGCGGGAAGGTACTGCTCCCAAAATGCTGGCCAGGATGCTATATCACCGTCAAAATTCGAAATATTAAGTTTAGGTAGTCTTACCTTAAATTTTCCTGGGATATTTTGTACGTTATCAACACCTTGAGATCTACCAAACTGTGATACCTGTTCCTCGTTATTGTCGTTGATTGGCGTAGGCGTTGCGTTCAGGTGTTCGATTTCCCGTCTCTGGCGATTTTCAAGTCTTGCAATGGCCTCCACTGCACTGTCGTTGTATTCCATAATTTTTAAGCACTCACTTTCAAGTTCTTCCTCTTTAAAGTTTGGAGAAAGACGTTCGTTAACTCCGTTTAAATCCGTTTGTATAGATCTTATACGCGCGATAAGAACCGGTAGCTCGTTAATGTCAATATTTTCCTTTTTAATTATATCGTTGGCGTTGTTAACCAATTTGGTTAATTGCGTTCGGTACGTTTTGCGCAAGACTAGATCCATTTTTTCGACGTTTTTTTTAACCCGTTACAACGTTTAAACTATAAGTTTCACTAAAGTCCCGGGTTTCGGCCCCAAAATGTGATAATGCGATATACTAATAACCCGTACTGATTCGTAAAACACTTTAATGAAAACCTAAAGCTATAAATAATGATTATAAATGCAAAAATGGTTCTAGCTAGTTAGCGTCTTTTAGTCCTTAATCTAAATGTGGCGGTATAACACTTAAATTCGTCAAGGCCGGACGCTCCGTATACGTTGTTGACTTATGGAACACTGCTTTTCATCCCGCACCCAAGTTCTCCGGCTTTCCATCTGCAAGGGTAGGACCACACATCGCGTCGAAAAGTCAATGTCGCGCATAGTTTTTTACATAGCCTTTGCTCGAGAACACCAAAAGTGGAATGATGATCGCTAGGGTCGAGTCTTGTTCACGGATGAGAGCCGTTTCTGCGTCAATTCGATTGATGGTAGGGAAAGTTTTAGGGTATTTACTACACCAGTCTATAGTTTCCTATAGTACACTGTCTGTACTTAAGGAGTTCTAGGTTATCGGTAAGATTACAGTATTTTTATAATCAGTTTATTTTAGAGTGGCCGCAGGATAGTATAATTTCCAGGTACAAGAAGGTACTGCAGGATAGTCAAGCTAGTCTGCTAGATGGCAGGTTGACTTATCTAGGGTATTTATTATACCAGTATAGAGTTTTCAGGTGCCACTGTCTGTACTTCAGGAGTTCTAAGTAATTGATAAGATTGTAGTGTTTTGATAATTTGTATAGGACACATATTTTAGAGTACAATTTGATATCAGAAGTTTGCCCTAGTACACTATCAGCACTTTAGGAGTTATATTAATCATTACGGTTGCAAAGTGCAATCATAGTGAAGGCTGGAGAATAGGTTTACCTGAGACCTGAGACCTATGGTTTACAAGTAAGTGGACATTTCTGATCTATTTAGTCAGAGACATAGAAGACAGCTAGTGGGTTCAGCCCCTGTTGAACAGTGAGTGTGCGGCCTAGAAACTGTAAGATTGGTCAACACAGTACACGGTGAGCTTTTGTATTGTATTATTTCAATTTATTTTAAATTAAATGTGTGTAGGTAGATAATTTAGTGTTTGATATCTAATGCGAGAAAAGGAAGACGAAAACGGTTTGACTGTGAACTAATCTCGGAACTTTGATCTACTTTCTCAAATATTCCACAGTCTGGCGTCCATTTAACAACTTTTAATAGATCAAAGTTCTTGGATTTCCTTCGATTCTGCAGACACTGTGTGGAGGATAATAAACCAGGACTAACATACGAAATTAATATCAATCCAACCCCCCTAAATGATTATGCCAAAGCGGCTGATTTAGAGCTGTCGTGCCCAGGTCAGAACACCTAGGTTACCTGGTAAAGATGTAACAAGAAAATCCTTGGGATAAAATAAGTTACATAATAACCGAAGCACTGGATTTCTAACAGTGTGCGTTAGGGTTTAGGATGTAATATAGCGATCCAGGTTATGTGTGGGCATGTTTTGAGTATGGAAAGATATGCAGGCCACTTGATTGGGTTGGTGAGCGAATTGCGAATTGCAAGATCACCCCTGCGAATTGGTTTTTATAAATTCTAGCCGTTGTAAATATTAAAGTCATCCGAGATTAACAAGTATGTATGTATAAGCGGACCTACGTATTGTTCACTCTTTCTATGAAAAATGTAAAATGTAACACACATGCACTCGAGAGAAAATAAACATAATATGATAATGATAAATACCAATAAAACCATGTCTATTAATTTAATGTATTTCCCATAATAAGTTATGTATGCACATATCGGCATATTGACTTTAATATAAATATTTTAGTCAAAACTTCCTTTTCCGTAAACAACAATTTACATTAAATGAAATTTACTGTTTTTTTAACGATTCTGTTACTAGTCGTGTGGAATTTGTCTGCATTTACCTACTTAGCACAAAAATCCGAATGTGTTTTTGTCTATCGACTAAAGTATTTTGGTGTTTCTAGTTTCAAAAATATTTGTTACATCCGCGTCGACCTCATTGTTCGACGACAATTTCCATTCAAGTATAGACACGGCAAGAGTGTATAATATATGAAATCCTGTTTCATGGAATATATTTTTTATTGTTATGTCTTTCATTTTCAGCTCGAGCAAATGTTTTTTATGAATTTTGTATGAATTTATATAGGAAATTACTTTGTACGGATTAATTAAAGGGGGGTTAAACATATTTTTTTAAACGTGAAAACGAATTTCGGCACGTAAAGTTAAAAACAAAACGTGAGCAATTTTATCTGCATCTAGCTAACCCGAACTAAAGTCAGATTTTTTATACAGCGTGTCCCATAAACTTCTTCCCATATGGGATTTTTTTATTATTAGACCTGGTAAAAAAAATTCTGGGAAATCTTCTGCATGTTCCCTAACTGAAATATCACCAAAAAGATTTAAAAAAATCTTTACCATATACGAAGGAAGGTCTAATATTTAAGAATAAACTACGGTTATTGTCCATTTTTTGGAAAATTTAAGCAGAGCTTTTTTTGAATAAAAGTTAAGGTTGTTAAAACAATTTTATGTACAGTCAGGGTATCTCAAAGAGTTTTTAAAGCTCAATATAAAATAGGACGTGCTAAAATTACTTAATGAGTTCTAAAATTAACATAATTTGTTTGGAAAGTAACTTACTGAAAAGTAATTTAAAAATTATCTATATTCAAATTTCGATTACAAAAGTAAGCATTTTTATAAATAAAAACATCGAAATAAAAGAAAAAGTGAACAAATGTATTAAGTTTCAACGATCCCACCTTTTTTTCGATACAAATTATTGTTCCTTTGGAAAAAGCTGCCACAGCATTTTTTATTGAATTATTGGTAATTTCTCTGACACACTGACTTATTACCCGTTCTAAATGATTGATGTCAACAAAAATTCTATGTCTGTAAAGTTTTTCTTTTAAATAGCCCCAAAGAAAATAGTCCAGTGGTGAAAGATCTGGAGAGCGCACTGGCCAAGGTGTTTTTGAACGTCTCCCCAACCATCTGCCTTCAAAATTTTGGTTAAAAAATTCTGCAACCACCTGTCTACTATGGCATGGTGCTCCATCCTGCTGAAACCAAATTATTTGTCGTTCTTGCAATGGCAGATGGCGAGGAAACATAAATAGTTCATTATTTAAAAAATTAAGTCGAGATGTTGAGTTTTCTCTAAAAAAGAAAGGTTCTAGAATTTGATCCTTATAAAGACTACAACAAACCAAAGTTTTAAATGCGTTCTGATTTTTGCATTCAATTGTATAATTTGGCGCAATTAACAATAAAAATTGACCGGTCTCAGCATTTTTTCCAATTTTTTTTTAATTAATATCGAATTTATGCGGGACTTTCTGCGGTCACTGTAAATTAAAAATAATATTTATTACGTGTTTGTAGTTCTGTGAAAGATTATAAAATAAGTATAAACACGCATACATACGTGTTAAAGGAATTGTAAGATTATGTTAAAATTCCCCCGTTAGTACAATAAATCCCAGAACAAACGTACTACAACGTCTATTTTTATTATCTGCTCACTGCCTTGAATATACCTTTTATATAAAAGCAAATACCTTAGCAAAAGAACATAAATATCATAATTATTAATAACATAGTTATGTATATTATGAAGCCTCATTTAAAATATAGTTCCTACCTGAATATTGTTATTTAATATTTATACTATCATAGTTTATTGCTTCTACTCCTAATTTAATTATAGCCCGAAACGATTCTGAAGGAAAACTATTAGAGCGTTGCATCTTAATCTCATTGCAGCCACTGCATGGTCTGTCTTTTTCTAGATCATTTTTAAGATATGGAGATCTACTTTGCTCTCTTTTTCGAGTTCAAGGAAGTGGCATTGCCGGTCATTGACTAAACGACCTTGTGGATTCCTCTGCTTCTGTTGCGTTTATTCGCCTGTTTTGCAAATGATATTATTCAACGTTTACGTTCAATTTTATGGAGCATTTAAGGTCTTATAATGTCATTAGTATTTAGAAGATGATACTCGTAAATTGCGTGAAATTCGTTTAGAGGTTTTTTATATAAAAGTATTAAAATGTTCTTAGTAGTCCAAATCCCATGGATTTATTAAGAAAGGATTCGATGTCCGTATACTGTGAGCGTATCGAACGTGAAGCCTTATATTTGTTATTTGTTATAAAAACATTTCCCCCAGGAGATTAGTGTACCAACTACGTAATTGAATCAAGAATGGTAGTAGAAAGAGATAAAATAGCATTGGAGTGTTGGAGCTCAGAAGTGTTGCTGTCTGTGCTGGTTGCTTAGGAAATCGGCTGAACCTCGGGCTGACCACTCGGTTACACGTAGGTCTTTGTCTAATGAACTAGGAAAGAAAAAGTGCGATTTATAGAGTTATAAATGACTCGGAGCGACTTTAAATAAACACCTTTAGAAATAACATAACCTATAAATAATAAAACTTTTTAACTTAAATTTATTATTATTTAGCAGAAAAATAAAATATTTTAGGGCTTTTATTACTTTTAGTAAATCTTGTGATGCGTCTAACGTATTTTTTGTACAAAAATACAAGGTAAACCCCTTTTTAGAGCTATAAAAAGACCAAAAGGAAACATATTTGAAGGAAAAATAAATACTTTAGGATTGTTTCTAAATAAATTTTAAATATCTCTTCTTAATTTGCAACTGTCCATATGTAGCGAGTGGGGAGATCCGAGACATATGTAACTTTTCTTTACTTTGTTGCAGTAAAGAATATGTTTAAGGTGAAGTGGGGTAAATGTGATGTATTTTTAAAAGAGGCGATCTTTTAAAGTTCACTGACTGGGTATCTATGTCTTTAATAAATCTAAAAATCCTAAAAATTACTGTGTTTTCTTCGGGAACTTATAAGTCCACGGCAGAATGCGAATTTCAAAAATATTAGACGTTGTTAATTTTTCGGCAAATATTTTTTTTATGGCTTCGTAATATCGCAGTTTTCCCAGTCATGGATTTCGACCAGTTTCGCCAAGTTTTGACTAGATAAAGGACTTTGTTTAGAGAAACAGGAAGTGTGAATAGAAAGGAAGGCAGTGAGAGACCCTAAGTTCGCACTGCACAAAAACTAGAAGAATTGAGACCAATTGTTAATGAACACAGACAAACCCCTATTCGGCGTTTAAGATAGCAAATAAATGTATCCTATGGAACCTGCAATACAATCCTGAAATGTGACCTGCATCTTACTTATCGTCTAAGCTCAGTTCAAGAATTGTTACCAGAATTGTTTTCAGAGTGGTTTATGGGTAATTTGCATAATAATGAAAACGTATTTGAAAAATCTTTATTACTGACACGGCATGTTTTTACCTCTCTGGTTAGATAAATTCCCAACAAATGAGAATGTAGAGTTCTGAAAATCCACATTTCCTTTGCATTCACAGAAAGTTGGCGTGTGGGCGGCCATATCGAAAAAAAGGTTAATTTGATCGACTTTTTTTTAAAGAAATTCTCAAGTCTGCGCGGCACTGTAATGAAATTTTAAAAAATTTGGTAAACGCATTAGACGATGAAGAGATGCATGGCTACTTCCAGCAGGACCGCGCACTAATTCACGCAACTCTTGATAATTTAAATTTTTTGGAAGAATTTTTCGACGACCGAATCATTAGTCGTAATGTGCCAGTTAGGTGGCCACCACGGTACTGCGGCCTCACGCCGTGCGACTTTTTTATGACCACACATTAAAAGCTCGGTTTCCAAAACCCCTTGAGAAAATTTGCTACTGCTACGGGCTAAAATTACAAATAAATTTCAGGAGATTAACAACTCCCCCCAAGTGCTTACCAGTGTTTCTGATGCTGTACAAAGAAGAATGAGATCATGTTCGGAAGTAGAGGGTGGACACGTCTCTGATTTAGTTTAAATTTATAATTTTTATTTTCTTTGTCGTATATGATTTTTTTTTAATTGTGGACTGTGCAATGACAATGACAATAATGTAATTTTCCTAAAAATAAAAACCTCAGAACTTGACAGTTTTACTTTTCATTCACCTGTGATGTCGCCTTTCAAGAGTAATAATTCAAGACATGCGTGATTGATTCCACGGCATACCTTGAGAACTTTTTTTATCTTACGTTATGTGCCTGAGACTACTGCAGCAAAATATGATATAGGGTAGAGACACCAGTAGTCGAACACTTTAGCGGCCTTGACTTTTGTCTGTTTTGTACCATCTATGGTAAATTGTTAAAATCTTATGTTATAGATTCCTGTATTTACTTAGATATTTATATTTTGACGTAAAATACATAACACGACTATAGAGGTCGCTAGAATATAAAGGATAAAATTAATTTGAAGCCAGTCTAATTTTACCAGTATTCAACCGGGAAAATCCAGTAGTCGGTCACGGCTTATCCTATAGTCGACCTAGGTAATCTAATGTTCGAAAAATAATACTAGTCCTATTAAACTTTTTGTTATATTTTAATTCTTAAAAATCGGAGAACACATCATTTAAGCAAAAAACATTCTACGTTTTGAAACTAAATATAAAAAAGTGAAAATACTTATTGATATACCTAGGTATGTAAAAAAACTCTTGAAAATTATTTTCAAAACTAAACTAACGTTAAAACGTTGGCTAGATCAATTGCCTGTTAAGTCTCTAATACAGCGAAGAGCAATGTTAAATTAAGTAACTCAGTAAAAAAGTCATAGGTACCTAAGTGCTGATTAATAAGCGATTGATCTAGTCAGCCCAACAAATAAAAGCTTTAAATAAAATCGTAGTTACATAAACAACTTTCAACAGGTATTTAAAACTTCCAGAGTACAAACCATAAAAACGACTTATAGACAGGATTCAAAACTTTTATAGAGTACAATAAGGACAGTTAAAATCTTTGCCCAAAACAGCTTCATATAAATTTCCACTAAAAATAGAACATTTTAAATGGTACCACCGAGTACACTTATCGCAGCCGATATTTTTTAAGTCATTATCTTCCGTGTCGCTTATAAGATCTTCGTCACAAGAGTTGCATTTTATGGGAATTTTTTCCACCGGACTGTTGTCTTTAACCATGTCTTCAACTTTCTGTTTTTTACGTTCATTAGTTTTCTTAACTCGTCTCCTTTTCATTAAATTATTCTTTTTTTCTTCATTTGCTAGTCTTTTTGCCTCTTTCTTTTTCTGCGCTTCTATTTTTCTTTTCTGAATAGCTTCAATTTTAATTTGTTTTGCATTTTCCTTTTCTCTTTCCAGTTGTCTCCACATCTCGGACGAAATAGCACTTGGTTGCTTGGGTGTTGTTTTACTGTTCTTGCTTTTCTGAATTGGTTTAGGATATAAGAGTATTTTGTTGATGTCGCAATTTTTCACTGGAGAAATTATTGTTATCTCCGAAATTACTTTGATCTTACTGACTGAGGTAGCCCCATTCAATTTATCCTGTGTTCTATGTCTACATGTTCAGACTCTTGGGTAACTTGAGGTAGGGGAATAAGAACATTATCGGTTGAGGCAGCTTCTTTAAGGATAGTTGGTATATTCTCCGCAGACGTATTTTCCCGAGTGTCTTCAGTCTTTTGTACTTCCTTAGGCCAGAGATTAAATAAGTTATCTGAAGAAGTATTTAGTAAAGATTTATCAGCAACCTCATCGCTATTTATTTGGGGTAGTAGATTCGGCAAACTACTTGATGAGAAAGTTTCTGGTGCAGTATTTATAATCTCCCAATCATTATTCTCAAAAGCCTTTACCTCATGTTGGATTTCTTGAGAAAGCGAAACTGAATCATCTTTTAGAAGTGCAATTTGCGAAACATTATCTATGTTCTCGTTCTCTTTGTTCTCAAGGCATATTTCAGTATCTTGAAATAATGGCATTTCGATATCACTGTTTAACGGCTTTTCAGTTTCTGGTGATAGTTCATCATTTTTTAGCAAAGATTCTTCCAACTCATGAGAAACAAGATTACCAGCTGCATCAATATCATATAAGTGGCCATCACTTAATAAAGCAAGAGGTGGTAGGTCACCTAAAGGTTGTTGAGGAGCTGGAGGAGTTACATCTGGAATTTCATTGTTGGGCAGGTTTTGCATTTTAGATAGTTCTTCAAAAATAATTTCTACTCTTACACCACGTTCCTCTAAATTTTGCTGAATGCTTTTGATTGTCTGCTCAGTGATCTTGTATATATCATTCGCAGGTCGAGAGTTCTCATCTGGTTTCGCAGTTCCTTCCAAATCTTCAAGTTTGTTCTGGACACATTTAGAATAATCAACCATGTTTGGGTCGAACGGAAAAAGACCGCATTTACGAAAACCATTTTTAATAGTTTGCGGCAAGTTGTCTTTTTCTAATACTTTTTTTAAAAGTGGACAAAATTTTGCTTTTGTTAAAGTTTGGTTTGTATTTTCTTCAAGCATTTGCCATTCACGAACTGTCCCATTCCACTCAGATTTTAGAGGTCGGAAAACACTGACATCGCATGGCTGCATAATGTGAGTAGCATTCGGCGGCAGCGCATACAGGATTATACCATTTTCCGAGCAGAACTCGCTTAAGCTTAGAGTTAAATGGCTTTTATGCCCATCAGTGAAAGATAGAACAGTTTTCTTAACATTATGGGCATCTAACCAGGGATTCAATGAATTGGCTACATACTCGTAAAATACTTCTGAGCGCATCCAGCCTGTTTCGCTCAATCCTAGACACCAAGATGGATCCATGCTGTTACGAACATCCTTTGGTGGTTTTATATAAGGAAAGACTACGCAAGGATGTGCAATGGCACCGCTCGCAGATACCACAAGTAAAACCGTCAACGCCTCTTTTTCCTTCCCCTTTACTACCTGGTAGACGTTTTTGTAGCCTCTGGGAGCTACAATTTTTCCAGATTTTGGGCACAACGTGAAGCTTGTTTCGTCTCCGTTCAAAATCCTAGTGGGGTCTAATAGAATATCCTCGGCGCCTTCAGCCTTCAAATAATCCTGCAACTCACGAAACCATTTTCTGATACTCTCTTCTGTAAGTACTGCACGTCCTTGTGACAAATTTTCAGCATTTCTGTGCGTCAGTTCAGGATTACGCCTGAAGAAAGCTTTATACCATTTTTTGCCAGGACGTCCGTTTACGAATGGAACATTTCCTACATCTTTGTTTTTCGAAATTATAATCTTCTGAACTGTGTTCAGTATGTCATCCATTTTTCGTGGAAACCCGCACTTAGATAAGTTTATACACCACTCAACTATAGCCTTTTCCTCAGCTATGCTTAGAACAGGCGGAGGACCCATTTTTCTAGGTTTTTCTTCGACTCTTCCACTTATTCTGTCAAGAATAGTAGTTTTTGGCACACCATATATCTGACTAGCTTTTCGCGCACTGAGTTTATTTTCTCTTATTTGAAAAATTGCCTCTCGTAGGGATTCCTCTGAATATTGGTGTATAGGACGTTTAACGCCTCTTTTCTTTTTTTTCTGCACTGAAGCTTTTTTTACTTTCACCATTTTCTGTAAGAAATAAACAAAATCCAAAATAAAAAAAAAACTTAACTGTTAAGCTTTTGAACTAGTTAGATAGGAGTAGGTAACCTACCTAGATAGGAGGTAGATACCTATCTAGGTACCTACCTAAATCAATCTTTAAAAAAACAGTAAAATACCCGGTCGACTTCTAGAAAACCAAAATCCAATAGTCGACACAAAGCAATATGAAATCTTTGAAAGCGGTCGACTACTGGTAAAATAACAAAGAATAAATGAATGGTCATTTAGAAAATGTAGCTATTGATTTTCTATTGAGTTTCTGTACGAAATTAATCCTAAAGCGCCTAGTAACGCTTGTACCAATAGTCGACCGCCCCTGTCGACTATTGGATTTTAAATATTTTTTGTATAACCTGTAGTCGACCTCCCAGATTTAAAAGTATTTAAACTACTTTACACTATTTTTTCTTGAAAAACATGTCAACAAACTAATTTATAATATCACAAATGCGTTCACTTAAGTCTCTTTCAACAGATTCCTTCCAGGAGGACTAATTAAATAGAACAACACACTTACCCAAATTGTTCGGTAATATGCACAACAAGATGTTATCGCTACCTATGCCCTATTTGAACTGGCTGTGATTAATGTTGCTCGGCGTAATGCTTTGCAGCGCTTGGTGGAATTTGGCGCGAAACTGTCCGATTGCTGGAGAACAGGGGCGTGCTTCAAAATATATAATATTTACTTATTTATGACCAAATATTTAATAAAGTGGTCGACTACCGGAGCCGGTCGACTTTGGGGAACATTACCCTACCAGCCTAAATTTAAAGACTCACTGTAATTTTTCTTAAAATATTTGTGTGTTCCAGGATGACACCACTGTTGAATTGAATATTTTTTTTTTCGTTAAAACCTGTCGATAAGCACGTGCTAAAACAGGAAAAATTGCGATAAGTGCTTAGCGTTTTGAAACAAAATATGGGCTCTCTGGTCAGGATTCACAAAATAATGAGGTCAACGGTATGGAGTTCCCGAGTCCCAGAGGCTTTCTATGCTTTCTAAATCATTTTCGGTATATTATTGGTCGTTGATTACGAAAGGCAATCAAGTTTTCGACAAAAATTAAGAAGTATGAGCAAAAAATAGCGTTTTTGGCCTATTTCACACCATTATAGCTTCCGAATAAGACAAGTTAGAGGTGCCCACCGATGGCTCAAATTGAAGGGCAATGCTTCTAGTTTCCAATAAAACTGCAAAATTCTTTACTACTAAATGATGTTGATCGATGAGAGATTTTTTTTATCTTTGATACAATCAAAAAGTAGTCCCCAAAATAGCCTTTTCGGGACTTTATAACTTAATTGTAGGGTTTGGATCCAGCACAAAAAAAAACTTGCAGGCCTGTGTTTTTATATAGTTTTGAATTTATGCCCATTCAGTCCGCTATCTTAGATTCCCGAGATATCCTAGAGAGAAATTAACATCATAAATGGAAAGACCAACTGTTGAAAACGACGTTTTAAGTACGCAGCTTGCGAAACGTGGTAACGGCCAGCGAATGCCCGTTGTTATTCGATCCTGCGAAAATAGGAAACATTTTTTTTTATCTGAGACAGTCCATGTAGGCTTCAAGCCTAAGTACTAACATACCGTGGACGTCTGAAGAGAGGGATAATATAGTCTACTGACACGGGATTTAAAGAATTAGAGGTTGGAAGGGCAAGGGCGAGTACCGCCGTTTCTTTCCATTTCTAGGAAAGAATTTTTCGTGACGATTATAAAAGAGTAAAAAACAGGTCCGCCCATCTCCCCGTTTGCTAAATCAAGTGTTTTTTAGGTAGTCGCGACGACCTCGCTTCACAGGAAAGAAAAATAAAGAGAAGACAATTAGGAAGTTTCCTATTTCAGAAATATCGAGTAGCTTCAACATCATTTAATAGTCTTTCACTTAACTTGTCAAACAAAAAAAAATTATCTCGATATGTTCAAAATTGACGAACTTATTCAATTTCTTATTTAATAACTTCGCGCGCGGCTTTTATCGGCCGTGACGTCAAAATACACAACTCTGTCGCCCCATGGTCGCCGGGCTAGCTGCCCGCTGCTGCTTTCGCGTGTTTACTTTAATGCATTGTATCCTGTCCGGTAAGAATAACACTAAAGATTAAATGGGCGCCTATTCCGCTGTTGACGGAGTTGTATGTATGGACGTCATCGAGCCTCAGCCAACGTGAGCGTAGCATCTCAGACTTTGAAGGACGATAACTTTTTTATTTCTACAGATAATTAAATACAAAAAATACATATGTTTTTTACATTTTTAGGACTATTTATTAAGAGAAAATGAAAAAAATGGAAACTTCCTAAAATTGTGTAGTGATGACGAAAATTGTGATGATGATGACGGAAATAGTGATGATTAGATAATAACAAGGATAATTAGTAGATATTTAAGTTTTGTATTAGCTGTAGGAACAAATTTTTGAATGTAAATTGGTAAATATGTTCCTCATTAATTAATATTCATTATGACTAATGTCCCCATAGGTGGATTTTCGAGTAGGATGATCTGGTAGTAATATTAGGACTATTTCAAAGGCAAAGAGTTAACAAAACCCAGTTTTCTATTTTTGTCGTCGTACAGTGCTAATCTGGCCCTATGTGCAGCGCCGCACTGAGCGAGAGAAGGGAGTTTTTTTTGTGAGGACTGGGTCATTGATGAGTCGAAAGGTTCTCTTTGGGATAAAACCAAGGATGTTAATTGTCGAAGGTGATGCCGCTTCATACAGCAGAGCGGTATAACTGTTCCCGCGCGGCATAGGCGTGCGCGTCACCATTTAAAGTATCGCCGCTTGCCGTCAACATGTGCCCAGTCGGTTTCCGAGTCGACGGTTGTGTTGCGGAAACACTTATACAGCTCTAGTTATAAGGTATCAAAGAGTTCGAAAAGCATTTTTCGCCTATTCTTCTTTACCTTTCTCAAGGAAAAATTAATATCCTAAAAATAATAAGTAAGATGTTTGAAAGTACAAAAATTTTAAAAATCCTAAAGAGAAAAATTTTTTTTCACTGTCAGTGACTTTTAAAATATTAATTTTTCCTTAGCAGTAGAGTGACATAACATCCAACTAATAAATCTTTTCACTATGAATCATATAGACATTATTCTCAAAGACTCGACGTGATACGAAGATTCTACAAATCTCTTGAGAAAACAAGTCGAAATTTGCAACAACTAATCTTATAAAAATAATAAAAAATTCACTCGATAAAAAAACTTTAATGGGATATTGTTATTGCTGCAGGTTTGCATGATGGGTCCTAATTAAATACATGGCCCGTATTAACAACTTTTCTTTTACCTTTATTTTGATTGAATATGCCAATCATCAACCAGTAATTTTACTGCAAACAAAAAACAAAAGCGACGCAGTTTTCAGACAAGTAATATGTATCCTAGTAGTGGAATTTAAATGCCTAACATAAGATACACTTTTAAGTACAGTTACTAGCTTACAGTTAAATAATATATTCTTTACACCGGCATTACTTTCAATACATTTCTCAGCATTTTAACCTATAATCTGCCGAAGTAACAGAAACTAAAGCGGAAACCAGAAATTTCCGAACATTATCTGTATAGGGGCAAAGTACTAATTAGGTTTTGTTATGGTAACTTAAAGTGTATGGTTAAATCACCATTGAAGGGTAAATATATACTTACTCTTTTATTTCGTATTATCTTAAACTATTTATTTAAATTTATAATTTTTATTCGCACCAAAACACATACTATCATCATTACGTACAATTCTTTACAGTTAGCAGATATTTCTATACCGTATGTCCGCGAATGGGGTTTAGAAGAGGACAAAAAATGGACCAAATTTTCCAAGATATGTAGAAATGTCACTCCTAATGATTTTGCTTGCAAAATAAATAGGATTCACGTCATGAAAAATGAAATTTCTTATACAGGGATCATAAAAAATACCAAAACGTTATTTTCCCTAAGAGTAAACATACCTTGGTTATCATTTTCTACCAAATGAATAAATATGAAATATGTTTTAAATTAAACCCTAAGCCGAAGTACAAGATTTCATTGGAAAAAAAATTATAAAAGGTAACGAGTTTTATTACATTATTTTTTTACAGTCCCAACTATTCTGTCTCACACCTTTAACCAGAGTACTATTTTCTACACAATAACGACACCTATGGACAGCCTTGTCGACGTCTTTATTAGATAAAGCAAATATTGGATTTAGAATAGTTCTCATCAAAATGCTATCTACTAACAAAGGATTTTTATAGTCCAGTATTATGAGAATGACCAAGTATCATATCGCTACATCATGGAACAATTTAGAGAGAAATTTGTAGGAATCCCAATAACTGAAATGACAATCTACAACACAATAAAACAGTTCCAAAGAACTGGTTCGGTTTCGAATCTCAAGAAGAAGAAGAAGAAGAAAAATCACCAAAACGCTGCTGCCACAGTTTTAGTTCTTCAGTGTGTTAGAGACACTCCAGTGACTCTAGACTAGAGGTTGTGAAAACAACTCATATTCAGATGATCGTAAAAAAAATGTATTTCAGTTCAAATCCCGCTTTAACCAAATACTGGAAGGGGGAGATTAAGCGAAAAGACTAGATTTTTGTTTGTGGGTGGGAGACCAAATTTTAAGTGGAAATATTCATTTTTATAAATTCATTATGTTTTCTGATGAATGCCCTTTTTCTACTAATGGAACTGTACTGGTACTGGTCTCGAGAAAACCCCGAATTTAAATTAATAAGGCCAAGACAGTATTTTACAGAAGTGAACGCGTGGTGCACGATATCTGTCGATGACATTATGGGCCCATGTTTTTTAATAAGTACTGCAATGGAATATCTTACTTAGAAATAAATGCTGGATATTTTTTTAGCGATTAGCAAATTCAAAAATTTCTTATTACATTTTCGCCAAAAAATTAATTTTCAACAAGACGGTTGTCCAGCACATTGCACTCGCGAGGTAATAGAATGGTTTCGCCCCAGGCCCCGGATCACGCCACATAGAATTATATTCTATGTGTCAAAGTCACATGACTACTCAAACAAAACAAACGATCCAACACATGGCCACTGTCATTAGTGTCAAAATCGCGTAGAATTCTATGCATCGTGATCCAACACCTGATTTGGTCCAAAGTGGATTGGTACAAATGGCCCAATTTTGGGGCCCCCAAGGACTTAACGTTGGCCGATATGTTTCTATGGGGCCGTTTAAAACAAATAATTATGTATACCACTTCAATACCAAATAATACTGACGTGCTAAAAAAACAGAATAACCCAGGCTATTCTTTTAGTATCCCAGGAATACACGTAAATCAGAAATACGCTTTTATGGTAAATATTTAGCACTGTGGAACTGTCCATAATCTAAAAATAATTTGGCTTAAAATAGTGATGCAACGAAATCGAGAAACGATAAATATTGATGTGCTAATATCCATATTTTAAAGACAAACCTCAAAAGAAAAGCCAAAGAAGGAAAATCACAACTGGATGTTTTTTCTTAATAAGTTTAGTCATGTCGACAAATGACGAACCAGGTGAATCGCTCGCGTCCACCTCAGGACGTCTGCGTGCTGCGGTGATTCATGCCAGGCCTGGAGGAAGGTTGCATCAATGGGATGGTTGCAAGGTCGTCTGGAGCACAGCCAGGCTGATGTATCTGAATGAGTGTGGTATGTCACTATCGTATTCCATCCTTCATCAAATTCCTTATATGCCCTAATCATCCTGCTTAGGCATTTCCAAGCGAGAGAAAGTCGTAGATGGTCCTTAGCATCTGTTTGTCGTTCGTGCCTGGCAATTTGCGCCTCAATCCGTTCGGCTCTGCCGACTATATGAGTGTGTCTCAAGAGCTGCTTGTATCTGTATCTATGCTGCAACTCAATCTTGCTGATAGCACCAAGAAGATCCTCTGTTGTTAGAATTGATTGCTTGAGCTGGGATTGTAGTCATTCAAGGATTGTCCCACACATGTTTTCTGTAGGCAGAACACTGCTAAGATGTTGCAGCGCAGCGCGTTGAGTTGTACATGGAGGGCAAAGAACTTTGGGTTTATTATTAAGTGTGATAGATTCAGGTGTATAGATTAGCCACAAACTATCGGCTTGGTCATCCCAATTGTGTTTTATCAATTCACCTTGTGGGTAGTGCACAAGATCAGACACAGTTAGTTCGATAAGGAGAGCGGCGTGATTGGGTAGATTTAATGGGTTAATAGAATATTTTCCCTTTAGAAGCACTACGTGGGTAGCATCTGTAGCTACAGGTGCTGAAGACCATCAATCCATGAGTGATAATCATAAGATATAGCACATTTGTCCAGTGAACAGTAAAGAGGTCCCTTATCTACTTGACCAATAGGGTCAGGGTGGAAGTACTGTAATGTGATTGTTGAGATGTTGTAAACTGGTGTACAGCTCACCCTCTGTATCGTTTACGGTGTACAATTTGCTACCTGGTAAGTCAAAGAAATGAGACTTTATTGTTAAGATTAGGAAAGTGGTGTGAGTATACATGGTTGGATTTGTAAGAGGGTTATACTTGTGATTTGTGGTTTCTTGGGTGTCTAATTGAATTGTTCTAGGCAAACACAAGGGCAGTATTGCTGTTGGTAGAGTGACGTCCGAGGTCCTAATAATCTGAACCACAGTCCTTTCAGGAAGAACCACCTGCGGGATGTAGTTGGACCAATCTGATCCATGGTGATCCTTTAGCCAGTCATTTATAGACAAATGACTATCAGACAGGTTTGCTGGGGGGAGGTCCACCCATCCATCCGTCGCTAAACGCAAACACACGGCACGGCGGTACGCATTGACAGTGTCCTCTGGGGTTAAAAAGGAGTAATTGGTTATAAGAAGGTCAACGCCCGGCAAAAGAGCCTTGATGAATGCATCCACAAGCAGTGCACGAAGTGTCATGTAATTCTGGGATACCTTCAAGGTAAGGCAACCTCCTGTGTATAGTGCCAACTCTCTCAATAGTCCACACTTTGCCAGAGTATCCAGTAGTACATCATAGACAGACTTTTCTTTTGATGATAGGATGATTTGCTCCCATATGCGATGAACATCTCTACGGTATCGATCGTCCAGCAACACATAGTAATAACAAATCATGGGTATAAGGGTGGATAGCGATACGTGTTTAAATTTAGTGAGATTGAATTGCGCATTGGTTATTATGTCTTCAGCGTCACGATTTGTCACATATGTTATTTTGTCGACATGAGAAATTGACAGATCCCACAGCACAAAACGACGAGCCATCAAAACGGAATAGGCAAACACGGGATTGTCAGTTTTGGTGGTTATGATAAGTCTGGTTGCCATAATTTTGGGTGTCAGCTCTGCAGTGGGATTCTCATCTTCCAACTCGATACGTCACGTATCGAGCATCAAATATTTGCGATTCGCATCTATGTATCGACTAGCGACATGTCGAAATTAAATGTCATCTTTACTCGCTACCCATTTATATACCGAGAAGTAAAATATAACCTCAAAATCTCCTGTGCTTTGTATTTTTTGTGTGGCTTGCTGATTCACAGTCGGTCGATTTTCGAACAAAAATGGCATTTAAATCAAAAGAGCAGCATTTACTAGTTATGGTGGAATTTATGGAAAGCCATAAAGAGTTTGCAACGGGCCGTTTATCAGTCCTAAACGCAAGAGATAAGTTTAGAGTCCCTTGGCAAGAGCTGACAAATAAATTGAATTCATTAGGATATGGTTCAAGATCTGTGGAAAAATGGCAAAAGGTGGGTAGATAGAAATTTATTATTCTTTTAATTTTGTATTATTGTCTGGTCATCATTTTGTAATTATTGTATGTATTTAAAGAGTTGAGTTAGGTAATGAATGTTATTGATATATTTTTGTAAATACATTATTCGTGTTTTTTACATAGTGATGGTTGAAAGAAAAAATGTATAATACTTCATTTTTGGCAATTGTAAGTTATATTCTGTGTCAGTCTATGGTCAGTCTTTACTACTATATACATATATGTATCTTCCAGTGTAAATGCTTAGACAATATATTTTGTCTGTGGCTTAGACACCTTCCAGTGTTTTTTAAGTTTTGAAGTTTTTTTGCAAAGTTGCCTTTAACTGTGCAATACTGCATGGAATTTTATATTACAGACATGGACAGATTACAAAGTTAACCTAAAAAAGAAAGCAAGTGAAATAAAAAGGTACCAAGAGGGAACTGGGGGAGGCCCTCAATTGAAAAAGCAATTAACAGAAATAGAATTAAGAGTTCTGGCGGGTGTTCCTAAACTCCGCCGGACTAATTGACCAGCCATATTTACTATACATAAACTCCGCCGGCAGCTTCAAGAATCTCATACATAAACTCCGCCGCATCATAATTATGCATAATATTGTAAATAAAACCATAAAACTTCATTTCAACTTTTTTATTAAACCCTGTCTAAAACTATACACTTGATATTAATATTAAACTATCTTAATAACATAAAGCTTATAATTTAAACATTATTTCTTTAAATAATAGGAAACTAATTTTACAAACTCAAATTTCGTTATCGTTTTGGAATTGTACAAGGTTATTTTGTCTTTAAAAAATAATTTCTTCCTTAAATATAATTTATTTTTTATTTCGTGGGGTGTTTTAACACTATTCATTTTTACGTATGTATCTATCTGAATATTTTTTAAAACATCAATAAAAAGAAAAATGTTTGGATGGGCATTATAAAAATATGAGTTGAATTTACTATGAAAGGACTCACAAGCATGAATTAGGCTATTTTACCTGTTTGGGAATATAACTACCTAATACTAATATAAATAAATATATAAAATCGAATTACTAGTTATTACCTACAGCAACGAACCTGATCGATTTCTACAATTACCTGCAACAACCCCTAATTACCACTACGGCGGAGTTTATGGGTACTCCATACAGGCCAATTTTCGAAATATACCTGTCACTATCTTAATCCAGCGGAGTTCGTGAGCAGCCGTTCTGGCACTACTAGGAAAAACCTTTTATGAGGGGATTGGTGTTAGGGAATTTGGTGTAAGTTACTGCTTTAATTTCTGATGATCACTAGTTTAATCAACTTTTGATAGTTTGTTGTCACGTCTGTGTCTTACAGTAAGTTGTGAATTATATAAATAGTTTGTTAATTGGTACTTTTTGTTCATTTTTTTTACAAATGTGCTTTTTAGTTGCAGAATGAGTCTGAAGATGTAGTTAAGAAATTGGAGCCAGTGCATAATGTGGGCACATGTTCAACAGCACATGTTGAATATCCAGCTCAGTTATCTCAGTCGAAAATTGTTGGGGCTATTGAACAGTCAAATGAAAGCCTCTTAAATTCAGATAATTTTGTCTTTGAGATGTCAACACCTGGAACAGGTTGTAAAAAATCATTAGCAAATAAAAGGAATAAAAGATCCAGCGAGTGTCTTGAAGAATACAAAGAAGACCACGATTATTTATGGTCACCACTCAATAAGAACACACCAAAAAAACAAAAAGTTAATGATATTAACTCTCTTTATAGGGAAAGTGTAGAAAATATAAAAAATATAGAGCATACTGTTGGAAACACATTAAGTACTCTTAGCAACACAGTTGCAGAAAAGATTGACGAGTTAAAAGAAACAGTGGCGAATGGTTTTCAGGAGATTAATCATACATTGCAGGAATTCCTGAATTATATAAAAAATAGAGCTTACACATAATTTAACACGAACTTAATAAACCTGCAAGTGGCCAGTGGCTTAAAAATTTATGTAAAATGTAGTTTATTTAAAAAAGAGAACATTTAAATATTATATTAGTTGTTTTTTGTTGGTATAACTTTTATGATTAGTGGAAAACAAGGCTGTTTTAGTTTGTATTTCTTAGAGAATGTAGATTTTTTTTTGATTTTACAGAAGACATTGAAGATGTCTGAACTGAGAAAAGACAGTTTTGTTTTTATTTTTTAGTGAATATGTTGTTTTTATTCTTGTTTTGTAGCAGGTTCCTGGTTATTTTTCTATGTTTATACATATTTTGTTATATTTAACATTTATACATGGATACCTAAGGGATCTTTATTCAAATAAAACACAGTTTTTTCAATAATTGTTTTATTTTCTTGGTGATATGTACATTTATAAGAGTAAGAACTTAAATAACAGTCTGGGAATTCTACTTAACAAAAGAAGAAAAGGACAGCAAAACAACTTCGTGTTTGTCGACGGGTGTCTTATTAAAGGAAATAGTTGTGGAAATTTTAGAAAAATTTAGTATATTGTTTAACCAATTTTGGAAATGCACAAGTAGTCGGGGGGGGGGGGGGGGACGTGTACAAAATTCATTCAAGACACACCTCGATTTTTGCACAACTCTAAATATTTTTAAGACGGAACAACTTTGTGAATAATGCCAAAAACGGTTCTGAAAAAATTAATGCTTTATTTTTGTTTGTTTTTAAAGGCAGTGACTTTTATGCTTTAAAGCAATAATTTTTTAACAATTTGTGGCACTATTTCCAAATGAAGTTTTTCTGCTTTTTTAAATATTTTCAGTTGTCCCAGTCTGCTTTTAAAGCAATACAAGTACAGAAAATAAGAGTATTCAAAAAACTTAAAAAATATTCTTAGTGTTCACATTACATATTTGACACATTAATTTTGAAAATACATATTAACAATATTGTTTCGAATTCTCTGACCTTCATTGTATAAAGGCCCCTGAGGGAATGGATTCCTGGGATTTGGATCATTATTATTATTACCAAGTTCATCTTCATCCAGATCTCTATCGATATTCATATTAACATTAAAATCTATGCACATATTGTGGAGAGCTGCACAAACATTTACTACTTTTCCAACAAACTCGGGATCATAACGTGCTACTCTTTCCCTTAGTAAGCACCGGAAACGCATTTTTAATACACCAATACACCTCTCGATACAGTTCCGGGCCCTTGTTAATGACTGATTATAATTAAATTCAGGGCTCCCATCAGCTGGATTAAGAAATGGGGTCATTAAAAATGGTTCCAGTGGATATCCCGAGTCTGCAATTAACCAGGTCCTTCTTAAAGCATTAGTATGGTACTGATTTACAAGATATTGACGCAAAGCTGAATTCCGCCATACAAATGAATCATGAGAAGAGCCTGGATAATTGGCATTAAGGGAAAGAATTTTTAAGTTGCTGTCACACACTATCTGAACGTTAACATAATGGAAGCCTTTCCTATTTATAAAATTAAATTCTTCATTTCTTGGTTTTAAAACAGCCACGTGTGTTCCATCTAAGACTCCCACCACACCAGGAAAATTAAATCTATCCATGAAGGTCTCCTTTCTTTCATTAATGTCAGCCCTATTAGTTGGGAATTTAATAAAACGATGGCACAAATGTTCTTCTATAGCCTCTGTGACCTCATGTACATATCTAAAACAAGGAAGTCCGAGATGGACATAAACAAAAATAATAATTTTAAAAACTGAAAAGCCTAAATGCTGCCCATTTAACTTACCTATGAACACTTGTCTGACTTACTGCCAAATTAAAATCGTCACCTATGCTCCTCTGGTAACAACCTGTAGCATAAAAGCGAAGAGCTACAAGAATTTTTTGTGAAACTGACACGTCCCTATTTCTGTACCTAGGTTCTGGTATTATAGGTGTTAGCAACCTATGTAATTCGTAAAACATGTCCTTATTAACTCGAAAAAGTTCCCTCCATCGAGGTTCGGGTATACTTTGAATATCGAGTTGTCTTCTTAATTCTCTCCTCCAACCAAACTCAATATTTATGTGCCTGCCAAGTAATCTTTCATTAAGAACTGGTAACATTTTTTTAGCGCGAATATAAATTATACAAATACTCATAAACGTCTTAAAATAAAAAATTTTATTTTATGAAATCCGTGCAAATACTGCTCCAAATAAATATTTTTTTTTTACAATTTGTTAGGTTATAAACGCCATTCTTCTTCTTTTACTTATCAGAGTTTCTAAAAATGTTACCTTTCCTCGATATGCATTTCGATATTAGATGAGAATTTGTTTCTTCTCGCTAGCGAGAGCGATGTCGAACGCTAGGTAACGAGTCGATACCTAACGAGTCAGAAGATGAGAATCCCCCTGCAGGTATGCTGATAGGCAATGGGGATCCTTGGTACTCTGTTTGGGATATGGAAAATGTTTCAGGTGGAATTATAGAAGTGCAGAGACAAAAATATTGGAAACAAAGCAAATTCGCACAATTTTCTGATTTAAAATAAACTGCTGGCCAATTCAAGCGGGACAAACTAAATTTTTGATAAAATTTAGAGTGGAATATTTTCGAAACGAAAAAAGATTTTGATTTAACTTTTTCAGTATGTAATTGAATAGTTCTTCTAGTTTTTATACTTCAAGGCACTATTGCTAGCAGTCACTGCAACTCTATTTTACAGGGTGTTAAGTGAAACCCTGACTTTTTTGGAAAAGTTTTCCAGTTCCGAGAATCTAGGAAGAATTTTTTTTGAATTTTCTTTTCATACTAAAATGATCCATGGTCAAATACAAAAAAACAATTTCTCCGGATTTTCTCTATTTTCATTTGTTTTCCGTATACAGGGGTTAGTCGAAATTATCGACTTCTTCTTACAAAGGAACCCCTAATTTGGCCGTTTATTCACAAAAAGCGAAAGACCAAGTAAATTTGTAGTTTGAAGTAGTCCAGCTAACAAAATTAATACAAATTTTTGTACAGGGTGTAGCAAGTTTGGATCACGGGCTAGTAAATTATTATTTTTTAATTTCTACTACTTTTTCCTAAGTTAACTATTAATTATCACGTGCTACGTTAAAGGGTTAAAATTTGTTAGGTCCGATAACAGTACTGGATAGAAAGATCCTTTTTGCCCAAACGGGTTTTTCATTTTTTGTCTAGTCCCATTTTTAGTGATTAAACGGCTCGCATTTTGAACCTAACTTTTTGCAATTGCATCCATGAACGATTGAAGTGAGAGTGCTTTTTTGGTGGTACATAATGAATGTTTTATCCAACCAAAAAACATGTAGTGGCCAAACAGCTAATGATGCTTATTCGAAGAATTTTTTAGCATTATACAGGGTTGCAAAAAATATACCACCTATACTTTGCAGGTGGATTTCTGTTAATTTAGCGGCGTTTCTATTTCTTAGTCAAAAGATCTAGTAGGCCAAAAAATAAAACATTTCCTTTGCTATTGACAGTTACCAAGGCAACAAAGTATTCTTCTTTGAATTGGTGCGTTATTATCCTTTATAATGGCTCGATTAAGTGCAAAAGAACCAGCTAATTGTTTGCGTTTACTACAAGATGGGGTAAAAATTAGTATTATTGCGGATATGTACGGGGTTGGGCGAAGTACAATATCTCGACTGCGTCAACGCTTCCACGAAACGGGAAGTGCAAACTATCGTTATGGGGGAGGTCGCCAAAAGAAAGTCGGCATTGCAGATGAAAGATGGTTGGTTAGAGAGGCTCGTCGAAGGCGAAAAATTTCATCAGAGAAAATTAACCAGGAGTTCAGAGCAAGAACACACATTCGTGTGAGCAATAGGACCATTAGAAGAACTTTAAACAATAATAACTTAAGGTGAGTTACTTCAAATGAGATCTTATTTTTTGTACCAATATTTTTAGTGTTTCATTTTAGTAAGTCGGCTATTATAATATCGACGTCAGCTGAGGCGTGAATCTTGGATTTTGCGCACCGATATTATAAATGTAAACTTGAACTAAGTTGTTCATAAATTAAAGTTTTGATAGGCGACCCTAAACACATTATTTGTGCTTGCAGCGTAATGTTCCTTAGTTCTTCCCTAGAACTAACGTTATGAAAATTGACCTAATTTTGCATTTTAGTATAATAAAAGCTACTGTTGGCTTATTTATTGGTTCATTCCCTACACCTATACTACAGATTTTTAAGCCAAAATTTTAATTTTAGAGCTCGGCGACGTGCTAAATGTGTGCGACTTCTACCACAGCATAGGCGAAGACGTCTCCAGTGGGCATATGAACATCGCAATTGGCCATTAGATAACTGGGAAAACTGCATGTTTGTAGACGAGTCAAGATTTAATTTAATTCACTCGGACGGCAGAATATTAGTTTGGCGTGAACGTGGCGAACGGTATATGGAGGAGAATATGGCTCCTCAGGAACCTTTTGGTGGTGGAGGCGTTACTGTTTGGGGTGGTGTAATGTTTAATGGCAAAACGGAACTTTTTTTAACATTGGAGCCCATTAACGGTCAGGTATATAGGGACGAAATTTTAAGCAATATCGTTCTACCATTTGCAAACAATTTTGGGAACGATTTTGTGCTAATTGACGATAACGCCAGACCTCATAGAGCACGCATTGTGCAAGAGTTTTTGGAAGCTAATAATATTACCAGGATGGTCTGGCATGCAAAATCACCAGACATGAATATTATCGAACACGTCTGGTCTAAATTGAAATTATTGGTAAGTTCTAGGGAAGATCCTCCTCAGACTCTAGAACAACTTGCAGACGCCATTGTTCAGGAGTGGGAAAATATTCAGCAAGAATTTGTCAATAATTTGGCAATAAGCATGCCTCGAAGATGCCAAGAGATAATAAATGTAAGGGGAGGTCCTACTAGGTATTAAGATTTGTTTTGTTTTCGTTAGTTGCAAGTTTTTATAATACCTTCAAGTAAAAAAAATGTTCTATAATTTAAAACGTTTTCTGTTTACCTATAAAAGTAACAACCAAAATTTACATTTTGGATCTCCTAAAGTAATGCCGGGAAAAATAACTACTAAATTTGAAAATTACGTATCTTTTCGAGTACTTTCAAAAGTAATTAAATCTTCTGAAATTTCTATACCTTCTAAAAACTACGCTATACAGAATTTTATAACTTGTTCAGTTGAATTCACTATCCATCTCCAATTTTTGACGAGAAAAATGTACTCCGTGACTATTAATTTAAGACACTTCTTATTAATTAAAATTTCTCAATGCCATGTACTGACTTTTTAGAGCAGTGGTAAAATATTTTTCTTTTATAATGAATAATCGAAGTTTACGAAAATCCAAAGATATCGAGAAACACGTGGCTTCTATTATAAGTAGTAACTTCTGCACAATCCTGTATAATGTGAAAAAGTTCCGAATGAATATTATTCTTTTTATCTGTATCGTTACTAGATTTTATTAATAATAAGTAGGACATTTTCTTTAATAATTATTAATATAGCAAAAAGGAACTTTATGAATACCTAAAGGACTCTAAAATCACATGATTTTCATATAAAATGTAGGTGATATGTTTTGGGCAAACGCGGACAAAAGCAGCGAATAAGCATCTTTAGCTCTATGGCCACGACACTTTTTTATTGGTTGGTTAAACCAATAAACGATGTCCACTTCAATAGTTCATGAATGCAATCGCAAAAAGTTAAGTTTTAAACGCAAGCCATTTGTATCACTAAAAATGGGACCAGACAAAAAAATTCAAAAACAGTTTCGGCAAAAAGTTCCAAGAAAATTGGGACTATATTCAATTAATTTGAAAATCACATGACTTCCATATAAAGTATAGGTGGTATATTTTTTGCAACCCTGTATAATGCTAAAAAATTCTTCGAATAAGCATCATTAGCTGTTTGGCCACTACATGTTTTTTGGTTGGATAAAACATTCATTATGTACCACCAAAAAAGCACTCTCACTTCAATCGTTCATGGATGCAATTGCAAAAAGTTAGGTTCAAAATGCGAGCCGCTTAATCACTAAAAATGGGACTAGACAAAAAATGAAAAACCCGTTTGGGCAAAAAGGATCTTTCTAACCAGTACTGTTATCGGACCTAACAAATTTTAACCCTTTAACGTAGCACGTGATAATTAATAGTTAACTTAGGAAAAAGTAGTAGAAATTAAAAAATAATAATTTACTAGCCCGTGATCCAAACTTGCTACACCCTGTACAAAAATTTGTATTAATTTTGTTAGCTGGACTACTTCAAACTACAAATTTACTTGGTCTTTCGCTTTTTGTGAATAAACGGCCAAATTAGGGGTTCCTTTGTAAGAAGAAGTCGATAATTTCGACTAACCCCTGTATACGGAAAACAAATGAAAATAGAGAAAATCCGGAGAAATTGTTTTTTTGTATTTGACCATGGATCATTTTAGTATGAAAAGAAAATTCAAAAAAAATTCTTCCTAGATTCTCGGAACTGGAAAACTTTTCCAAAAAAGTCAGGGTTTCACTTAACACCCTGTAAAATAGAGTTGCAGCGACTGCTAGCAATAGTGCCTTGAAGTATAAAAACTAGAAGAACTATTCAATTACATACTGAAAAAGTTAAATCAAAATCTTTTTTCGTTTCGAAAATATTCCACTCTAAATTTTATCAAAAATTTAGTTTGTCCCGCTTGAATTGGCCAGCAGTTTAGTTTTAGTATTTTCTATGATTCAAAAGTACATATAATAAAATTGTTATATTTTGTTATGTTAAAATCTAAAACCGAAAATTTTCGATATTATGTATGTGGGGGAGTTGAAAGTGAATAAGCTGTTACGAGGAATTCATATGCTGTTCTATAAGCCCTGTCGGCTGGAACACTACGGAATGTTATAGGACAGCATGTTTGACGCCCTTTTGTTAATAAATCTGCGTTTGTGTTTAAGAAGTAATCAATAGTCCTCTCAGCGATGTTATCAATAACTTGGTAATACTGTTTGAGGAAGTTGCATGCCAGCCTATATACAATATTGGGTATGTAATTAGCATGTACATCATTTAAAGGGAATTCATTGGGTGGTCCAAGCCAATGAATGTTGTCAAATTTGAATCCATTAATAACTGTCGTTTTATCCTCTTCTTTGATTTTGTTGAAGTCTATTGTCCTTAATATGGTTTCTCCTACTTTGGATGCTGGGGATCCATATGCTAGTGGAGGGACACCAGTATACAAATATGGGGCACTTATTGATGAAAGGTTGTTTAGGAGTTTGTTTTCTGTGCACTTTGTGTATCCATTACTGAGTTCTCTTTGGGCTGTAGTCTCATCTAAAAGGGTATTTATAAAAAAGCTGCTATTCAAGTGTTCAAATTGAAAGGAATTGTCAAGAGTCATGGTAAATTTCGAATAGGCCTGTTTTTGCAGGTGAATTTTTGTTCAAGTACCAACTGTCCGTGTTCTTTTGAGAATATAACTTCTGCTTCTTTTTCTCCTTGAAAGGGATTCTCAGGGTTCCGAAGTCGAAGTAGGTATTCTTTATCAGTGTCAGTTTGTGAAAACAGTTCTCTCCAAGTGGCAGTTAGAAAAATGCCAAGGACGTTGACCACCATCAGCCAAGACCAAGGTTTGTGGGGTTATGTTTCTTTTATTATGGTTTACTATTATTCTCCATAAACGCCTAACTCCATCTATACCTAACCTTAGTCTTATTGTTGCTCCAATCGGGTTAACAGTGAGAGTTTGTAAGGCAGTACAGATGCTTTTGGCTCCGGAATGAAAATAATCAGGAGGATTGCACCCTTGTGGCTTTATTGCAGATGTTTCAACTCCGTATTGTGATACAAATCCTTCATCTTGGTACCATGATGTATACTCACCAAATCGATGGGTGAAAAATAGTGTTTTCCTGTCACTTAAGTTTATGGATGTTAGGGCAAGATTAGTTTTGTGTTTATGGAGGCAATCTTTTACCTGTAACCAATCGCTACCAAAGTATTGTCACGCTAGGGGTCGTCAGGGTTGATAAAATAGGCTGCGGTTTACCAAAACACTTGTATTGATATCAGGTACAAGCACAATAATACACTTACGTAACTAAGTTGGGTAGCGTAGGGGGCAGCTTCGAGCCGAGTACTTTGTCAGCCTAAAGGGCTGGCGCTATTCGTACTATGCGTACTATTCGTGCGGCACCACAGTGACGCCTCCCCCGTCGGGACACGACGCCCCTCCTTTTGCACCTCGCTGGTACGCTTTTTATATGAATCCCCCAAGAACAGTTTATACTAACAGTTCAAACTGGTCAGGGTTCATAAAATAAAGGCGAGGCCAGCGATATGCAATCGCAGCACGTAGAGTGGTTTCCGAAATGTTAAATAAATAATATGAAAAATGTATAGAAATTTGGAAAAAATGATGAATATCTGGGGAAATATGACATTTCCCCCGCGCCTGTAAAAGCTAGCCCCTAGCTTTAAAAATTTACACAATACGTATATACAAAATATCACATATTTACAAAATACAAATACAAAACGGAGATAAACAAAATATACAATAAACAAACATAGAAGCAATATTACAAACACAAACAATTGGAGCTCGCAGGCTCGGTACACTCCGTATTTATTTGGGTGAAATGAGGAATGGTAAAACTAGCTTAAAAATGAAGAATAAAAATGGTTACTGTCCTGGTAGTCTGGTTCACATTTACACACTTTCTTTACAAAGTTCTATTATTAGGGAGTTCCAACACGTTACTGATCGAATAGCCTACACACCGACAAAACCCGACACATCCTAGGCGTTGAGGCTCCTTGTCATCTGCTTCTTGCTCAGACGCAGCGGTCACGGTTCCTGTGTCCTGGGGGTGGGATCGGCTAGTTTTGTTGCCGACTCCCAGTGCAGCAGGGGTCTCCCTCCTCCAAAGAGTTCGGCCACCCGGACTTTGGGTGCCGTTGAGTGCCGTTACTAAGCCGTGATTGACGGGAACTTTGCAGGGCTAATCCTAAGGGTAGTTGTGATCAACCAGTGTCGTCACGGCTGGTTGTGCAGAAGTTCGGCGTTTGTGAGGGAAGACCAGGCTGGCGAGCCATGGTGGACCGTGCGTGGCTGATGCATGACGCTGGCTCTGTGGATGCGAGCGGCGACTGGCCTTTGGGTTTTTGGTGTGTTTTGTGGCTCTCGATCCAGGTCGTGTGGTCTCCCAATGGTACATGGAAAAAAAAAAGACTACCGGCAGTTAAAAGGAAAAAAACAGTTTATAAATAATGAAAAATAATGAAAACCTACATGATACTATGATGTTTAAGTAAAAGTAGACAGGCTAAGAACATTCACCCGGTTTTTACATAGAACTTTTATTGGTGTCTAAGTATTACTCTATTGGAGACAGAGAGACATCGGTCTCTAATTTATCAGGGAAAAACAAAATTATACACATTTACATAACAATTTAAAACCCAAATATAGCGTAATCACATCATCAAATATTTACCATATTTACCATCCTATTTGTTCATCAATAAAGTCACATAAACTTCAAATACAATTTGCATATAACTCTTAATATTTCACATAAGTCACATAAACTTCAAATGCTACTTGCATATAACTCTTAATATTTCGCATAGGCAGACATTCAACCCTATATGAAGGTCCTCTTCCATGTCTCCCTATACTCACATAATGACTCTTAGCCATTTAAATAACGGTATACATACCACCATCGAGTAGGCGAACATTCAGCTCTATGCTCAGGGCCATCTTCCATGTTCCCCTACTCGGAAAACATATTATGACTTTTAGTCATAAATAAAATAAATAATCATATACATAACACATATCACCATCAAATAGGCGGACATTCAACTCCGTGTTCAAAGTCATCCTCCATGTCCCCCTATTTGGAAAACATATGACTTTCAGTCATATAAACAAATAAACACCCGATTACAAAATGCATATGGTAATCATTATTGTACGCTATATTTAAATTTACTTAATAATAATAATATTCGACTTAAAAGTATAAAAGAAGTTGGATTTATAAAAAAATTCTGACCCTGATTTATTTTTCAATGTCTCAGTCATAAAATACACCCTTGTTTTTGTTTAACTTATTTTCATTAGACACCGTATATTACAATTTAATAAAACTACCTAGGTGAATGGTATCTTTAATATTATATATCAATTGTTTACTTTTCTGCTGATTAAATAAAATAATGAACTGTCTACCTTTACCTTCGTGATTTATTTATACATGAACTTGATAATATTATACGTGATGATTTGTTTGTTTATTAAAAACGCAAAACATTTAATAAAATAAAATAAATGGTATTCTAAATGATTGCACTGACAATCTAAAATTTACTACCGTAATTCATAAATAAGCATATAGTACAAATACGTAAAATATTCTTAAAATGTCCCAAGCATAAAACACTCAAACCAATACATTTTGGGTATACCCTCTTTCATACTAACACAAAACACACATTTAAATACTAACCATTTGTTTGTACCCAACTATAAAAACAAATTTGAAAACTTTATAATTATAATTTTTAAAATTGAATTCATAAAAAAAATTGAAAAAATAAAATTCAGTCAAGAATAGCTTGTTCTTTCTTACCATCTTACCATACATCAATTCCCAAAATTCTTTTATCCAGTTGAGCTCCCTTATATATTTTTGAAATTAAATAGATTATTCTTGTTCTTAATTCTCAAGTCCCTTTTTAAAAGAAAAAGTACCTTACATTTAGCCCTGATTGTATGAATAAAGACCATGTATAAAATACTAAGTATCCCTTTCTTTGATTTCCCAAAAGGGTACTAGTTCCATTTTTTCCACAGCTTTTAAAACTTTTTGAAAAAAAATCCATTATTTTATTTTTTGGAAGGTCGTCCTATAAAATAAAAAAGAGATTAGTCAGAAAATAAAAAGTAAAAAATGAACATGCTCCTAAAAACAGGTATAAAGTTTTGTATTTGCTGCCCGTGGTCCTGGTCACCGGCAATGGCGGCTGCTCATTAAACATCAGAGGCGAAATATACATATGTACTGTTATTATATTAAGTATCGCGCCTCCACCAAATGTCACGCTAGGGGTCGTCAGGGTTGATAAAATAGGCTGCGGTTTACCAAAACACTTGTATTGATATCAGGTACAAGCACAATAATACACTTACGTAACTAAGTTGGGTAGCGTAGGGGGCAGCTTCGAGCCGAGTACTTTGTCAGCCTAAAGGGCTGGCGCTATTCGTACTATGCGTACTATTCGTGCGGCACCACAGTGACGCCTCCCCCGTCGGGACACGACGCCCCTCCTTTTGCACCTCGCTGGTACGCTTTTTATATGAATCCCCCAAGAACAGTTTATACTAACAGTTCAAACTGGTCAGGGTTCATAAAATAAAGGCGAGGCCAGCGATATGCAATCGCAGCACGTAGAGTGGTTTCCGAAATGTTAAATAAATAATATGAAAAATGTATAGAAATTTGGAAAAAATGATGAATATCTGGGGAAATATGACAGTATAATGACATTGAATCATCTGTGGATCTGAGTGAGACAACTTTTTGTTTAGTTTTGTTCATGCCGAACCCTGTGGCAATTAATCCTATGGTAGTTGAGGCTGCATTATGCATTCCCATTAGCATTCCTCGACGCGATAAAACTTTGCATTGGGGGGTAACATAAGGTTCGAATTTTTCAAACCATTTCTTAGTTGGGGTGTTCATCCTATCCATTGCATCTCGTATCCAAGGGAGTCTGTTGTAAGAAATTTCAGAATATGCAATAGGTCCTGGTCCTAAGGTTATTCTTTTTAGAGCTAATAACATATTGCCCATAATGCATATTTTTTGGAATAGCTTTATTTGAGGAGTTGGTGATGGTAGTCCTAATTCAATTCTTGTTTGTTCATCTAACAATGTTTTATGCATCATTGCAAACAATGATGGGCTTAGGCACTCATTCCATTTTGTGGCATTTTCAGTATCTTGTAGAATTTTGGGTAATGGGGTTGATGTTATTGATGCATTATTGAGAGTGGCTGTAATTTTCTGTTTTTTCTTTTCTCCTCCTATTGATTGAACCATCAATTACTTTTCCTAGTTTTAAATGGAATTCTGCAATTATAGTCAGGAACATACGAAGGAACATATTTGGTGATGCAATTGCCCTTCTGTCTTACGCCATAATGTACTCATTGAAAATTGTGGATTTGTTTACCAAGCTAGTCGATAATGTCTTGTCGTTTTGGACATTTCGTTAGTGGACACGCAGTTTTTGAATTTTTATTTATAGGCGCAAAATGCACACTATATTTAAATCACTAAGAATCACGGTAAAGGTAAAAATTTAACACAATCAACATTTTGCAACGTTACAGCACAGAAAAACATTGGGTTTGTCGTCACAGTAATAGGGACCTGATTGTCTGATTCAATCAAAAGTAAACAAGTTAAAACAGTAGATATAGTCTACAGGCTCTCAGGCTTTTAAAGATCATAATACATTAAAGTTATCGCAACACTAACTTCAATAAGCGACGAGCGTCGCGTTGCCTTCAAAGTAAATTTACATCTTTTGACGTTAACTCATTTAAAAAGTTTCATGTAGCAGCGCTGCAATATGATTAAAATATAGTTTATTTGGACATAATTTATGTGGCCGTCAATCTCTGTAACAGTTTGTAGGTCAGTACAATGTCTGGGATACTCGGGGGCGATATATTTCCGTAACTTTGTATTTATCTATTGTTTGTTAATAGATTTTTCTTCCAATATACTTTTATTATCCGTTCAAACCTTTTAATAGTCAACTAGTTTTTCTTTCTGCTTTCGGATTTATTTTAACTGTTCTTTTTTTCAAAAACGCATAATTACGAATTTTGTTGATATCAACAAATGGGTTTGGTTTAAAAAACGAATAATTACGAATTTTTGTTGATATCAACAAAAATTCCTAATTATACGTTTTTGGAAAGACAGTTAAAATAAATCTGAAACTCCGCCATGATTGCCCCTCACCCCGCCTACCCGCTATGTCCCTCGAGCGATCGATATAATTGTCACAACCGTCTTTACCAGTAGTGACGGTTATGCTTTAGTTAATTCATTGGGTGTTGGTGGCGCTAGTATTAAATTTGAATTGCATCTCTTTTTACAAGAAAGCTGGGCTTCTCTTAATTGGTATTCGTTGTTAATGGATTTCAGATGAGCAAGATTTTAAGAAGACTGATGGATAGCCTGATGTTGGATGAAATATTATTTTCTCCAACACTATATTATTTATACTTACATTATTATGTGGGACTGAGGACGCAATTATAATCTGCTTTAAGTTATAAATCATATTTGAAACCATTTTTTTTAAGTTTTGCTTACGTTAATAACCTCGCAACCATTTTGTTGAAAGTACATTTTTTTTTGGCGAAACTTTAATGGCAAATTTTCGAGTTCATCGCTAAAAAATGAATCCAGCATTTCTAAGTAAGATATTTTATTGCAGGTGTTTTTAAAAAAATATGGTCCTATATAGTGCCTTAGACAGATACCGTGCACCACACGTTCACTTTAGTTAAATATTGTCTTCGCCTTATTACTCTAATATCGGGGTTTTCTCGAGACCAGTACCTGATATGCAGGGATGCTAAGTTCCATTAGTAGAAAATGTAAATTCATCAGAAAACAATAAATTTATAAAAATGGGTATTTCCATTTACAATTTGGTCCTCCAGCGATAAACAAAATTCTAGTCTTTTCGCTTCATCGCCCTCTTCCAATGTTTGGTTAAAGTGGGGTTTGCACGGAAATAATCTATAATCTTCTAAGATAATCTGAATATGAGTTTTTTTCACAACTTCTAAAAGATGTTTAGCACGATTTTTAAGGGACATCAAAGGAGTTTCTCTAACAAACTGAAGACCTAAAACCGCGGCAGCATCGTTTTCATCATATTTCTCCTTCTTCTTGGGATTTAAAACGGAACCAGTTCTTTGCAACTTTTTTATTGTGTTGTAGATTGTCATTTCAGTTATTGGGTTTCCTACAAATTTCTCACTAAATTTTTCCATGAAGTAGCGGTTTGATACTTGGCCATCCCCATAACACTGGACTGTAAAAAATCCTGTGTTCAGTAGATAACATGTTGATTAAAAGTATTTTAAATTAAATAATTGCTTCATTTAATAAAGATATCGACAAACATGACCATGGGTGTCATTATTGTGAATAGTGAGAACTTTAGGTCAATTAGGAACAATTAGGTTAATGTTTGGGTAGGTATTATAGGCCATACCATTATTGGACCATTTTTTATTAATGGAAACCTTACGACCGTGCTTTACTTTTAGTTATTACGTAAACAGATTATTCCACAATTAGAAATCCTTTATTCAGACCGAAGAAATATCTGGTTTCAACAGGATGGCGTCCCTGCTCATTTTGGTTTAGGAGTGCGTCAATTTTTACATCAAATGTTTCCAAATCAGTAGATTGGAAGGAGAGGCGAAATTAAGTGGCCTGTCAGATCCCCCTTTGGACTTTTATTTGTAGAGTGAACTTTTGGGATATTGAAAAAATGGTAATATAGTTTTCAAGGAAGTAAGACTACCTTTGAACTCTAATAATAATAAGTTTATATTTAAAGAAATATATTTTTTTATTATTTCAATAATATTTTGTTGAGACAATAGTAACTTTAAAATAACAAATGTAACACTGATCAAGAATAATACTATTACTGAAAATATCATAGCATTTTTCTGTGTAGTATCCACGAGTAATGTACAGCTAATATTCAGTTAAGATTTATTTAAACAGTGCTCTTCATATCGACGTACCAAATGGGCAAAACATATATTGGCACCTTTCCTGTCGCTTCTTACACTTTTTAAAATTTAGTTACCTTATATGAAAATGAAACTTAAACCTAAGATTTCCTTTTAATACCATATCAGTATTATATTAGCTATTGGTTCCCACCCATCGACTTTCTGGCTCTACCATATGTCACTGACTAAATGCGATCTTCAGTACCATAAATAACTACATCGAAGAATGACATAATAGATTTTTGATTAATGTAATTTTTTCTATCTTGTCGGTGATCATCTATCTGAAACAAAGTATTTGAGATACGATATAATCAAAAACGTTTTAGAAAAGATTTAAAGCTAATTAAAGTTAAAATATACAGTTATAATGTATACGAATTAAATTATTAAAAGGTCATCGGTACGTATTGTTTAATACAAAAACTGTAAAACAACTGATCAGTCAGCGGATTACTGGGGGTAGTTGGCCAGAAGTTCCACTTAGGATAAAATCACTTAAGATATCTTAAAACACTATTTATCAGAGCCCATTTGGTGGAGAAATTTAATCAGTGTTGGTTACTTGACCCAATAAGGCACCAGGAACCAATAGGGAATATGCATATAACCCAAATAAATCTGAAATATATTTTCTTATATTCTCGACATAATTTAAATGTTTATGGTGGTTTCTGTTATCCATTTATTTTGGTCTTTATTAACAAAAAAAATGCTTTTCTAATGCAAATTTTCGCGCGAATTTCGAAACTTTAAAACGTGCTCCCATTGGCTGTGTCGTCAAAAGTGTTTTTATGACTCATAATGAGTACATGGCGAATTCCAGTGTTCTAGGGTTATCGAAAACTCCATAAAAATGGCGTAACTCGTCCAATGAAAAATCCCTGCACTTAAAGTAGAAGGTTCCTAAAAATCTTATTAATGCATATTTGAAGCCGAAATCGGTCCAGGAACCTTTCAATTTTGTAACAAAAACTGTCATTTTTGCGAAATTTTCAAACATCATATTATCTTAACAATTTCGAGTAAATAAATTGCGATTCTCTGTCTTCATGGCAATCTTCGAAAATTCGAAAATTCAAAAATTTTCAAATTTTGCATGTCTCCGATACAAATAAACCTATTGATTTATAACTTTAACGGAAAAATAAGCGATTTAAATTAGTAGGAGGTTTTTTTAGATAATTAACGGATACAATAAACCGAAAAAGAACCATTAACCCTTTCACTGCGGGAAGCCGATATAGACGCAAAAAAAATTCGTGCTGACCGTGCGGGTGACTGTTATTTACGCAAGCAAGGAGGTAGGGTTTACTGCGGGAAACGACCGCCGACGCAAATCAAAATCCGTTATTTAGGACCTTAAACATCGGTTGTTTTCGGCGGCTGTCATTTAAATAAGATGGGGAGACCGCAGGGTGTGTCAGGTGTTTGAGGACTATTGTGTACGTGTGTACGTCTATAATATTTATTCTAAACAACATTTCTTAATAAAAAAATTTGGATATCTTTTCATTTAAGGTCATTTTTGCTGTATAATTTTTGATTTTTTTAAATTTCCCGCCAAACCCCTAAAGACGAACGCCACTGTTTAATGTTTTTTGGGGTTTCCAATGATGCAGAAACGATTGCCAACATCAGTATTTGTTAAAATCTAACAATAAAAATTGTGTTGTTTTAATAACTAAATAAATAAATGAACAAACAATAAATAAAGTTTATTCTGGGTATTCAGTTTGCTGCGGGAAGCGGCCGCAGACGCACGGGTCTCCCGCTGCAGCATAGTAAGCACAACTTTTGAAAACCGGTTCAGCAGTGAAAGGGCTAAATAAGGAAAATAGTGTGGAATAATGTAATACAAATTTAGGATTTGTCGGAGAAAATCAAGAAAATTTGGTTTTTACCCCTTAAATAAGCTCCTGGATGACCCATTCGGTATTCATTTTAAAGTGTAATTATCCTTTTATAAGATAGTGTTGAAAAATCAGAAAAGAAGGGAAAAATACGGAGTGATTTAAAGGTATCGATGTCGAGTGTATTATGTATTTCGACGAGCTCTTTTCGATGAGGTGTATGGGATTTTAATTTGGATCCATTTTGGCCAAAGAAAAAACCGTGAAAAATTTGGGTCAGAAATCTAAATTTCCAGTTTTTCCCAGATATATCAATTTTCCAGTGGTTATAGGTTAAGGTAAATGTATTGTAAAAAGAAAGTATTTGAGATTTTACAGTTTTACTTATCAATCCGTTTTTCGATCCGACGACGTTTCGTTTTCGAGTTATTAGATACCAAACGCTTACCCTTAATCTGAAAGTCCAATCCAGTGTTAAAGTCAACCAGTGCCGTCGCGTCGGTACGAAATTATACTCTCATATACATATTTTTTTATAAAAATTATGCTACGAGAATGATTTTTTAAAAATATTAATTTTTTATAAATCTTTACTTCAATCGCAATAGAAAAATATTTCTTGTATTTGTTTGATACGGGGGATAGTTTAAGAGTAAATAATTTTTGTTAGTCTAGGCTACCAAAGTCAAATGCATTTAAATAAATTGTTGAAAATGTCGACATTCAGCCAAAAAACAGGGATTTAACCTTCTTCGCATGAAATGTTATACACGCTCTAAAATCGCTGGTGTGTTCTTATCGTTTGCAAGCCGCCGGTTCCTTAGGTATATTTCATTTTCTACTAGAGACTTTTAAACTAGTGACTTTACGTGTCCCCAGAAATAAAAATCAAAATGATTTAAGTCCAGAAACCTTGGTGGCCATGACTGATTGCGTTCTTCAGCCCCCCTACCGATCCACCGATTTCGATAAATTTAATTTAAGAAGTCCCTCGATATATCATTTTTGTACTCTAGGCCAACGAAAATTATTTACTTATAAACTACTCCCCGTATAAAAAAAATACCATCCTTATTTATTTCGATTCAAGTAGAGATTCATAAAAAATAAGTATTTTTAAAAAATCAGTGGCGTAGCATAATTTTCTTAAGAAATATGAAAGCATAATTTCGTACCGACGCCACTGGTTGACTCCAAGAATATATTGAACTTTCAAACGTATTTAAATGTTTATTTTATTGAACAAATTTCACAAAAAAAATCTGAACTTGTTTAGAAATCATTTTGAAATAATGTTTTTTTTTTAAATTTTGGACACCCGGTATCTCCTAAACGAATCTGTTAAGGAACATAACGTAAGATAAAAAAAAGTTCTTAAAGTATGCCGGGGGATCAATCACGCAAAGTTTATATTTCTAAGAAAATTAATTATGGTAATCACGGCAGAATAAAAGCTTTTGGGATCAAAAGTTAGTTTAGAAATGGTAGAAGGGTTGATGACCGGTGGGTTTATTCAACACGGGACGCCATTCGGGATTTTCATACAGAATTTCCATACATAGTCATGGATTTCGACCAGTTTCGCCAAGTTTTTACTAGATCTGTGACTTTGTTTAGAGAAACAGGAAGTGTGAATAGAAAGGAAGGCAGTGGGAGACCCAAAGTTCACACTGTACAAAAAGTAGAAGAATTGAGACGAATTGTTAATGAACACCGACAAACCCCTATTCGTCGTTTAAACCAGCAAGTACCTAAATGTATCCTACGGAACCCGCAATACAATCCTGGGATGTGACCTGCATATGAACGCTTACCGTCTAAGCTCAGTCCATTGTTACCAAATGACAATTCCAGCGAATGCAATTTTCGGAGAGGTTTATGGGTAATTTCCATAATAATGAAAACGTATTTGAAAAAACCTTTTTTACTGAGGAGGAAGAGTTTTACCTCTCCGGTTATGTAAATCCTCAACAAATGAGTTCCAGTTCTGAAAATCCACATTTTTTAATAGAGAAACCTCTGCATTCACAGAAAGTTGGCAGGTGGGCAGCCATATCGAAAATAAGGTTAATTGGACCGGTTTTTTTAGGGACTCTCAATTCGGCGCGATACCGTAATGAAATTTTAGAAAATTTTGTAAACGCATTAGACGATGAAGAGATGCGCCAAGGCTACTTGCAGCAGGACGGCGCACCAATGCACAGACACACTCCTGATAATTTACATTTTTTGGAAACTTTTTCTAAGATCGAATCATTAATCGTAATATGCCAGTTAGGGGGCCACCACGGTGCGATCTTTTCTTATGGCCATACATTAAAAACTCGGTTTTCAAAACCCGTTGTGAAAATTTTTTCGATGCTATAAAAAACAGAATGAGAACATGTTTGGAAGTAGAAGATGGACACGTCTCTCATTTAGTTTAAATTTATAATTTTTAGGTTCTTTTTCGTATATGTTTTTTTTAATTCTGTATTATGCAATGACAATGGTAATAATGTAATTTTCTTAAAAATAAAAACTTCTGAACTTGATAGTTTTATTTTTCATTCACCTATACCAGGGGTCTTCAACCTGCGGCCCGCATACAAAAAAAAATCCAATTCGATAAATACGTAATAAATTACCCAAAACTTAAAATATTTTCTACTCCAGATATATTACCTCGTTTAGATGAAAAAAATAGTTATTTAATTTACGAAAATAGGTAGTAGTTGACTGACGAAATTTAACAAAATTTGGGCGTGGTCCCGAAAGTTTTTCGCGCGGCCCTTTACCACCTTCTCGCTTTCCACTTCTTCGGTCGATTAGGAAATCCAAACCTGGCCCTTCGATAAAAATGGTTGAAGACCCCTGACCTATACCTTTTACCTACATATGTTACCTTTTAAGACTACTAATTCACGACCTGCTTGATTGATTCCACGACATACTTTGAGGACGTTTTTTATTGATCTTACGTTAGTTTATTCGAACTTTTCATATTAAAGTAACGTCAGGAACCATATCCCAGAGTTTGTCAAAGTATTTTTGAATCACTGGATGTATTGTTTTTTGTTGAATACTTCGCTGTTACTCATTGACCTTATTTACACTATAGATACTATTTATTGCAAAATTTTAACAATTATTACTGGACAAATGATGCAAAATTACTTAAATTAAACTTAAGATAATGTAACTCGACTTGATAAGGTAACTGTAAGTCGACATTCCAAATTTTATTACTAATCTAATTGGATCAGAGATACAAATCTAGATCAGTAATTTACATTAACGTCTCTGGTATTGGATAATAACTTTAGTGTTTATTGGTCTCGATAAGCTTAAAAGTACTTGCAATATTATTGTAATTATGTATATACAGGGTTTCTAAAATAGGTGATACCACTATTGCTATCTCCGCAATGGTAAAAGATACGAGGTCGGTTAAATTAGAGAAAATGTGCCATTTTTGTCCCTATCATATTCCGTTTACGCAGTTGCCAAATTTTCTATAGTTTCTTATCTACAGGAGATTTTTTAAAAATAGTCAAAAATTTAATTCTTAAATATCTCGAAAACTATTATAGTTATAAAAAAGTTGTTTTTACAGAAATCACACGAATTTTTACCTTCTCTAAAGCAACTTTATTGTTTTGTTTATACCATTTGTTTTTATTGAGTTACTGATACTAACTTGTTTTTTTCACATACGGACCTGGATTTTTTGCTGCATTTTTTGAAAGAATACTTCATACCCTTTACAACTCTGTATTACTTGATTATGGTTTTCGCCGTTTTGATCAGAAATAACAACATCATCAGGATTTTCTATCGATACGGACCTGGGATTTTCCATGTTACGGCACAATTCACAACCTATCGCTGTGGTTTAAATTATTCAACTGATTAATTTTAAACTATGTTCATGATTACTTACCAGAACCCTTTGGTCATTAAAGTTTGTCAAATTGCACTTAAGCCAATGAGCTATTGAGAGCAAAAGTTTAGCAGACTCAGATCAGATATAATTAGCGCCCTTTATTAACAGCACCTAACTAGTGGTTACGTTTACCACATATTGTAAAAGGCACCATTGATGATACGTCTTCATTATTTACGTTTTTAATATTTTCGTATCCAAAAATCACCTTTCAAATAAAACAATAAATAATCCTATTTTAACTAATAGTTTCATTTCTGCTGCAACTCCTTCTGCTGGTACAGTTGAATTACTATTTACTGGCTTTGAAAACAAACCATATTATCTCAAATTAAAGACCTTTAACTATATTCTAGCATAAAACCATTGTCATATTTACTGGGTTCGGAGTATAAGGAATTCGAATCTAAAATCCGTTTTCTACTTTATTTTTTGACTTTGCGTTGAATTATAAGTATAACACAGGCGGACGAACAAGTTGATGGACGCGATTGGACTGACCACACGAAGCCAATATCGCCTCTAAGAATTAATTATTAGGATTTGTTATAATTAAAACTAAGCTTATGTTTTTTTCAGGCGTTGGACCAATTTTACAAACTTGAGGGCCTTGGTTGGTAATCATGATTATAATTACAATTTACCAGTTAAAACAATTTAATCCATAGTTACTGATTCTGACCTAATTGTCGCCATAATAGGTCGTGAAATGGCGCATTAACTTGAAAAATGCCAGGTCCGTACTGGTAGAATATCCTGATGATGATACTATTCTTCCCCAAAACGTCGAAAAACATAATCAAGTGATACACAGTTGTAAAGGTTATGAAGTATTCTTTCAACAAACGCAGCAAAAAGTCCAGGTCCGTATTTGAAAAAAACGAGTTAGTATCAGTAACTCAATAAAAACAAATGGTATAAACAAAACAATAAAGTTACCTTAGAGAAGGTAAAAAATCGTGTGATTTTTGTTGAAACAACTTTTTTTAACTATAATAGTTTTCGAGATATTTAATAAATAAATTTTTTACTATTTTTAAAAAATCCTCTGTAGATAAGAAAGTATAGAGAATTTGGCAACTCCGTAAACGGAATATAAATGTGGAGTAAAAATGGCACATTTTCTCCAATTCAACCGACCTTGTATCTTTTACCGTTTCGGAGATAGCAATAGTGGTATCACCTATTTTAGACACCCTGTATATTAATAAGTATTATGTAATTCACTGCATATATTGGAATGGGGTAGTCTAGAGACACACTTATAATTTTTTTGGTTTAATAACTGAAGAGCTACAAATCATGTCGCATTATGTTCACTCTGGGACAAAATTGAGTTGGAAGTGGTTTAACCCTTTGAGGTCGAAATTATTTTTTTCTTTCTGGATTAAGAGTATATAAAAATATAGTCATGAGTACTTAAGAAAACAAATTATGAAAAAAAAATATTTTTCTAAGTCTGAGTTTTAGGACACCAGGCGCAAGGAGTATGCAACCAAAAAGAAGTAAAAAAAAATTATTAATCTATATTTAAAAAAATAGTAAGACCATCCAATTTGTATGAAAAAGAACAAAACAGCTTTTCTTGTCATAGTCCCACATTGCATGTAGAACAACTCCACGATAATTTGTGTGGCACATTTTTCGTCCTCAATGGGCACTTCTTCGTTTGCCATGCATATGGGCATATGGGCACACTTATCGAACCTAATTTCTGGAGGTTCTGTGGGTTTGTAATTACTTACGAACTGATCATTACTGACGCGTTTTCGACCCATTTTTGGTAATTCAGGAATTCCGGCAATTCAGGAACACATCAACAAAATACCAAAATATGCGGTGCCACCACTTTTTGGATTTACTGTCTATCTCGTAAATGGGTTTGAACATATCCATTTTGTCTACAAATCCTATGTTAGAATTGTAATCTTTTACTAATTTAGGGCAGGGAATATCCACCAAAGGTCCATCTTTCTTCCTTCTAGATACAGTTTCAACAGTCGTTGGATCATCGTGGTTACTAATGAACAATACGCCTTTATTGTCTTTCCATTTCAAATAAACAAGTCCATCCGTACGGATTCTCCAATAAGATTGTCCTCTTTCCATATCCTTGTCGCCTTTGATATCCAAGGGTGTATTCTTTCTTTTTTTCCTTGCTGTACCGCATGCATAAATAAAACTTTTCTGAAGATATTTTTGAAGGTCGATGGAATTAAAAAAATTGTCAAAATTTAAGTGATGACCTTTTCCTACCAAATCCATGCTTAAATCTTTTACAACTCTGGCACCCAAATCTTTTTCTGTAGCGTCCAAAACCTTCCCGGTGTAGATCTGGTACTGACGGACGTACCCACTCTCGTCGGCTCTGATCCAAACTTTATACCCATGTTTGATCGGCTTCATAGGAATAAATTGACGTAATGAACTACGGCCCTTGAATTTGATCATTGACTCATCCACTGCTTGATGTTTGTAGGCTGAGATAAAAGTCTGAGAAAGTTTATCTAACATTGGCCTTATTTTGTACAACTTATCATACCTTTTTTCATTTGCCCTTGGCTGCAGAGTGTTATCGTTGAGGTGAATATTTTTTACCAGCCAAATAAAGCGATCTCTGGACATACAGGAAGTTATGAATGGATCTCTCAGTTCTTTTCTTGAAGACCAATAATCTCTCATATTAGGTAGAGGTTTTATACCCATTAGCAAGTTTAGAGCTGAAAAAATTTTAATTTCTTCTGAGCTGATTCTTGCAAAAGAATTTGGGTTACCTCCACTATTTTGAAGGGCATACAAGTTGGTCTGAATGGTGACATGTTCAATCAAGTCCATCGGAAAAATATGTAAAAATACATCTGTTGGATTTTCTAAATTTTCTGGAATGCACGGTCCTGACTCTTGGGTACATAACGTCTTGTTTTTAATTACATTTTCCACATCAAAAGTCCAAATTGGAGAATTATTGTGTAAAATTCTTGTTCTTAGTTCTGCCATCCTCACTGCCATATTCATTTTCTTCCTGCTCGACCTGCTCGCCAGTCTGTATGTTCATTTCTGGTAAAATATCGTCAGCAAAAACAGCATCCATGGCTTCAATATCTGACATTTTATTATTTTTCACGCTTTGTTCTGGTTCAAACTCGTCATTGGAGCCGTCATCAATATCTGACTGGGTACCAGGTGGTACTTCTTTCAGTAAAGTAAAATACTGATCCTGAGTCATCTTTTCCAAATCGCAGAATGAAAAAATATTTTTACTTAAAAAAAAAGAGAACATTTGCCTTGTGTCCTTCCCGCTCGACCACAAACTTTGGGGTAAAGTTTCTAGGTTTTGCAAATACTTCATTCGTTAAACTACTCAAATTCGCTTTAAAAAAACTGTTTTACAAGTAACAATGACGTGTCATATCAAAAATCTCCACAAAATATCCAAAACATTGTCAACAAATTCAGAGCATTAATCTAGCACGTGTAAAAGTAGTAAACAACTGATATTTGGGGGGAATTAACATCTCATTCCATTAAACTGGTAGAGGGGCAATTAGAGTAGCTCCGCCTATCTGTGACTGTGCGGTGAATACTGAAGACACTATAGGTATATTTGCTTGCATTTTTTTGACAACTTTTTTATAAGTATTTCTCGGGTGACTCTGACTTTGTTAATTTTTTGAAAAAATTTGCTTCTATCGACTAGTAGAAAATTACGAATACATGGATCCCAATCTGGGTTGGTTGGGAAAAAATCTTTCTTTACTACGCCAATCCTATGGTCAAAATAAATAAACAATATTGTGATTAAAAATGTCACTTTTACCCTCCTTCAACAGCATCAAGTTTTATTATCGTTAACTGCGGCTATATGTGTTTTTAACAACATGTATTTTTAATACAAAGCCATTTTAGACCCACGTTTATTGACCTTTGTTTTTGAAATCAACCAAGCAAATACCCGAATTATGATTAAGAATACTTTGGCTGCCCTTTGGGATATTGGGAAATGCTTAATTTGGCCGTGGTCTAGGCTGCCACACCACTGCATGCTTAAATTTCATAAGTAAATCTGTCTCTGACTCGTCTTTTATCTCTTATTAATACCGTAACAGTCTGTTGCTCAAGCCCTTTCATTAACTAACAGATTTGACGTTTAGAGTGATCTTGGTAATGACATTAAGATGAGATATGGATATTAAAAACATAAAGAAATACATTTTTGCTAGTGCAGTAAAAGACAGTTAAAATAACTTGAGAAAAGGAACTATTTTTGATTCTGGTCTAAATGCCCACTGTACAATACTTAAACAGGCAGATTTACACCCAGAGTGGTTGAAGAATGAGCCACCTTTTACCCGAATCAAAATCAGAACCTTTACATCTATCAATGAGTTTTGTATGGATAAAATGTACTATTTTACAATGGTACTGTTGAAAAAATTTGACATATTATGTTATGTTAGCAGTCGAATGCAATTACAAAACTCATTGATGGATGTAAAGGATCTGATTTTAATTCTGGCAAAATGGTCGTTTGTCTTTTAGCCACCCGGCTTCGCCTGCTTGGCAAAAGGTAAAGGCCCCTAACCAAACGGTTTTTTACTGGCGTGCAAAGAACTGAATTCTTTGTATTTTTAATTTATGTAAACGCTTATAAGTAAGTGTTCATTAGTTTAATTCTTGAATAAATCCTTTGTGCAACGGGACGGTACACTTTTTTATTTTCTCCCTATCACATTAAATGTTGATAATGACAAAAAATCAAAATATCATTTCTCTCGAAAACTACCCTAAAAAGTTTGGTAAGTATATTGTTATTACCAAGCTTTTTGTTCAAGAAATCTTGTGACAGTGTAATAAAGAAACCTTTGTGTATTCAACTGGGTACACGTTAATTGCTTATTTAAATAGCTTTTAACCGCATCTTGATCGGTGCAAATTCCAAACCAAAAAAAAAAGCAGTATATTTATCTCAAATCATTAAGATTAAAAATCTAATCTGTGATTTGGTGTTTTATGTTTCCGCGATAATTGCTATTTCATTACTTAGAAATAGGCTTAAGTTGCAAGCGTCCTCAAGTTCTTCAGCACATCTAACTGTTAACCCCGAGAGCTTCTCGGCCAACCGAAGCACCATCCAATGGTACGGTATTTTCGTCTTGTTCTTCACGTAAAAGCCAAAGATCGCACTTCTTTGGCTTACTTCTACAGCGGAAGGCCTAGAGTCCACTAGAGAACAATAGCTAGTCGCGAAGAGCCACTTGGTGCCGGCTTAAATTTCTTCATTTGTTTTTTCCGTTTAGCTTCTTTCTCTAGAAGGCCGCGGTGACAATTTATTCTTCTTTTTACCGTTCTTCTGTAATTTATTGTCGCGAATTTTTAACACGTTTTTAGTTTAGTAACCGGTAAGAGTATTATTTGAACTGTGACATTGACATTGTGAATGGTGTTTTGAAGTGTGTGAAAAGTTCAACGTCTCGCGGGACGGTTAACTGACGTAGCAACGATTAGACTGCTGGTGAAATTTATTGGTCTTTGCTGCTCTTACAAGGTACATTTGTACAAATTTTTGTGTTTAAATGAAAACCTTTAAAAATATATTATAACATCAAAAGATGGAGACAATTAATTATTCTTTAATATGTTCATATTATAACCGGACGATTAACAAAGATTATTAAAATGCGGTTTATTCTTATGATTTACCTAATATAACAATATTTTTGTAATCTCTATAGAAATATAGTTGACTGATTTATTTTAAAATTTTCATTAAAACAGTCAAATCAGAAAATCTGATTTTCGGCCATTCAAAGAGTAAAAATTAAAATAGATTTGTAACGGTAACAGATAAAAAAATAGAAATATATATATATATATATATATATATATATATATATATATATATATATATATATATACCTACAGTGTGGTCCATTAAGTGTGCAACAAATAGGAAATTTTTTTATTAGTTGCACAACCGAAATATAAATATCGCCAAAAGTTGGTGCATGTCCGATAACCGTATCAGGTGCACTTAGAATGGTTTTAAGTCAAACAGCATACAGGCCCAAAAAAAAATTAAAATCGTTCAAGAGTAAAGTACCTACCCCTTATTCCGAAAAATACAGAAAAATGTTAGGTATTAAAAAAGTTGACAAATTGTTTAGAATTAAAAGATATGTCCAAATACAAAGCCATAGCCTTCTATTAAAAATAATATATTTTTTTTGAAAATTTTAAATTACCCCCGTATAATACAAGTTCAGACTAACTACAATCAAATCATTTCTGCATAATTTTCATTAAATTGAAGGACATTTGTAAAATTTACTTGGATTTATATTTTTTAAATTTAACCAAAAATTAGAATTTATTCTTTGTCTTTTCTAATTGTTATATATTTAGTAATTTTTGCGTAAAAGCCAAGAAATATGTTCTAACTAACCAAAATCTTCATGTGTGTTGGAACGATATTACACACAGGTTTCGAATGTCGCAAATATTCTTAAAAATAAGGCAAATACTTTTCTAATAATAATGTGCATGTATTTGCCTTATTTTTAAGAATATTTGCAAAATTCGAAACGTGTGTAATATCGTTGCAACAGATATGAAGTTTTTAGTTACTTAAAAAAATATAAATCTATGTAAATTTTAAAAAACTCCTTGGCAGACGCGTTAAGGTCTGTAATTTTATCAGCAGCTTTTTAATAATATTTTAATAATTAATGTAGAAGGACAGACGATTCTGGCAAGGCTAACGTCAAAAAAATCAAAAAAACTTATTTTTATATCAGGGCAACAGAGAGGAAATATTTCTTCTTCATAGCTGTAAAAGATCGGTAACACGACCCGTGATAACCCCCACTCGCACTTATATTCATTGGTAATTCACGTCTTTGTATTTAAAATTTTTCGGTATTCTAATGTTCAAAATTTCACCGCATTTGTTCAATGTTTCTACAGTAAATAAAGAGATATTCGTGTCACGTACAACTTTTTTGCAAATAACACATTTTGAAGTATTGGATTCCATCATTAATTTGATGTCAAATGTTTATCACAACAGACGGAATTAATTACCACTAGTTACTAAAAACTTTATAAAGCAGTTCAAAGAATTCAAGTGTCAATCAAAATTGTAGAAACACAGGTGATGAAAACGACTAATTTTACCAATATGTCGCTCTGACATAAAAATAAGTTTTTTTGATTTTTGTGACGTTAGCTGCTGATAAAATAACAGAACTTATAAATGAAATTTAATGCATTTTTTCAAAACTTTAAACGCGTCTACCAAGGGGTTGGCCCGGTCCAAGGAGTCCGCCAATTTATATCTAGACCTTACTAAGGATGATGAAAAAGCTGTCAAAATTTCAAGTTTTATAAATACAGAGTCGAACTTTTTCGCAAGAATGAGGGAATAAAAATATGGGATGGTTTTGCCCGGAGATCCAGCTGGCAGACTGTCAACCCCTTGTAGAGACACAATAGTTCTAGGTTTTATAAAGACACATACAAAAATGTGTTATCAGCTGTCGGTCTATACCTAATTGTTTATTTTAAATATGTCATCGAAATGGAACATTTTTAAATTGACGATTTTTCGCACTTTGAATAAAACTGTAAATCCTATTGCTCGTTCTACGTGTGAGTATTCGTTATTATTTAGTGTCTCTCTGTCTGATTTAAATAAAATTTCAAGGGATAGGCTAAATTAAATATAGGATTTCAGGTATAGTCTTGGAAATATACCAAGTCAAATTCGGTCTTTTTCATCTATATTAGGCTGAGTGGGAAAAATACTAGAAAATTGAACGTCTTGATGCAGAATCATTTATTGATTAAGATGTCAGATTATTACTAGTCATTGTTAATTTTTCAAAGAAAGTTTTTTTTCTTTTTATCGCGTTTTCATAAAATAAAATGGTTACAAGATTTAGCCACCGACCTGTATAAAACTATTGTGTTAAGTGTTGAGTCCTATTTTCAATCAGAAAAATATCATTGTTAAAGGAGAGTGTCTTTAGGCAGCAGTATGTTAAAGTAATGAAAATTTCAGAAAGAGCTATATATTATCTAAAAACGATAAATAGTAGATTTGATATTATGGCAATAAAATTTCACGTTCGAATTGACTAAAAAGGTTTTAGTACTGAGTTAAAATGTTCCACGGTCAATCCAATTTATGTTGATGTTGAATGGCGATAGAAAACACAATTGACCAAAATTCACTCTATTGGTTACCCCTTGGACAGTTTACCCCAGAACCTGTTTAAGCAATCGCAATATCCTTCTTTTTTTCTATTAATCACGGAGGAATAAGATTTATTTTCATCCGTGTTGGCGAAAGTGCATTAGAAAAAGACAAATAGAAAAAATATGTTTAACTTTTTATCGTAGCATTTCCGCCTGTGGAAGTATTGAATTAAACTTTGAAAGATTAGCCCTCGCAAGATTCTTTTCGTTCCTGATGAAATTCCCAAAGGAATCCGATTTCTTTCTATCTTTATTGGCAAAAAGTGCATCAGAAAATAAAACAAAAAATTATCCTATGTTCAAATTTTTTGCCACAGCTTCCTTTGTTTATGCAGGTATTTCTGGTTGTCTACTTTGAAAGATTTATCAAAATCAAGTCATAAAAAATAAATTTCTATTCTTGCAAAATAGTTAGCTTTCTCAGAGAAGCTTTTTGGTGAGTTTTATGGTTTTATAGCGAAAGATTTAATGTTTTTACTTATACCGAACACAAACAATATTTGTCCTATTTCGTTATGCAAAATGAATAAAGAAGATTTTAATTAAATTAATCAATTGAAATAATGCGATTTAAAAAAATATACCCCCTGTTCCCCGATATACAATGCAAAATGGATCTAATACCTACAGCCTACCTGCGAACACTGACGTTTGTGAGAGACGATACAATTTTTTAATTGAGTATAACAAGCAGTTCCTCAATTTTAAATTGTAGATGTCTTAGCTCTAGAGAGATATCTACTTTCTACTGGCACTATACGAAATGTATGAAAAGTTGAATTTTGATTTTGGCGGTTAATTTCAGAGGGTACCTAAATTGGGAAATGGAAAAAAATTAAGGGCATCGTGTAGGGTGTCAAATGAAAGCTTATTGTAGCACGAATTTAACAATATATATGATGTATTTTTTGTGCAACCCCTCATCATCAATAGGATCGCTTAGAAAAATCTGAAAAAAGTTATGAGCATTAAGAATTAGGTGTAGATTAAGCATAAATTATCAGGATTAGAAAATTCTTGCGCGACCAATTGTTATAATTAATTTAATTGTTTATTTCCTTATAACTGCTGAACCACTGGTTTTAGAGAAAAAGTTTTTCGACAAAAAATATTTCTCACGATGTAAGGAACAACTTTTATCCTTACACGTTTTCGAAATTTTTAATTTGGCTCAGTCGAAGCGCGCCCACTCAGCTACGCGCATGCGCTGGTGCCCTCGGCGGCGCGCGGCGGTTAGCGCGAGATCGGCGGAGATCGGGCGGCCGAGGTTTGCTCAGGTTAAGTGTGGGTATGATGGCGCGGAACACTAATTGTACAAGTACCAGACCGAAGAAGTACGTGATACGTACGTATACAGTGAGGGCATAAAGTCTGGAAACACCTAGATTTTTACGAAACTATACATTTTCGGAAGGAACGCCGAAACACGTCGATTTTGTTCTCATTTTCTACACATTCTAAAAATATTTCATTATATACAGGGTGTGCCATAAAAGTTGGGCATTTGTCAAATTTGATTTCTTAAACAGAACACCCTGTATATTATTCCATTTTTGAATTGTGCGTTAGAAAATCAACATCTTTTGTATAAACCACCCTTCTTCTAAAGTCAATTGTCTGCGAGATATTGCAACTTGAAAATTGGCAGCCCGCAAAATTAAATAAAGTCAAATAATTCAACACATTCTTATTTTAACAAACAACAAACCAACTGAGACAATTTTAACGCAGCAAGTGCTGAAATTGTTGACCGTTAACTTCCTGGCAATATCCTAGCCTATCCATAAACTACGAATGAAAGAAGGTGAAATTTGCCGAATTTCATCTCTTATACGATTTTTTAAAGCTTCTATGTTAGGAGGTCTGTTAAAATAAACTTCACGTTTTAAATAACCCCACAGGAAATAATCAAGGGGGGTCAAATCCGGTGACCTCGCAGGCCATTCTATGGGGCCACGACGTCCTATCCACCTGTTAGGAAATATCTCGTTGAGATATTGCCTAACAGCTAGTGAGGTGGGGCCCCATCTTGTTGAAACCACATTGTTAAGGCAGGTGTATCAGGCTCATCACCTGGATACCTCTGAGCTAAGGCAGGAATTAACTCTACTTGCTAAAAGTCTAGATACATTTGGCCGATCAAATTTAAGTCAGAAAAAAAAAATAGGGACCTACAATCTGGCCTTGAAATATTCCTGCCCAAACGTTGACTTTTTCGGGATGTTGCGTATGAGCCACTTGAGCCCAATGGGGATTCTCTTTAGACCAATACCTACAGTTTTGCCGGTCGACAGTACCATTGAGAGAAAAGGTAGCTTCATCCGAAAATAAAACATTTGCACAAAGCAAGGGATCCATATTGCACCGTTCTTGCATATTTTCACAAAACTGGAGTCGGCGGTCATAGTCATCTTCGTTTAATTCATGTATTAGTCATATTTTGTATGGATGATATTTGTCTTTATGCAGAATATTTTCCATTGAAACACACGTTTAAATCTGATGCCACTTGATGGGTTGACAAATGTGGATTCTCGTTGTAAGTGAGTAAAACATCTATTTAGTATTATCATCTAATTTAGGCCTACCTGTCCTGGACAGATCTTTTACAGTCCCATGTTCATGAAATTTTTTGACAATTTTGCTGACCGTAGATTTTTTAATTGCTTGTCGCTCTGGATGTGTGATATTAAAAATTCGCAAACTTCGTCAATATGCCTACGACGATCTCCCCAGCCAAATATCATAAGGATTTCAATACTTTGGATCTCAGAAAGCATATTTTAAGATACAAATTACTATCTTATTTAAATGTGTTTGATTTTTGACACAACTATCATAATGGGACATGCTGGTTTCCAGGGTAGTGCAACAATTCAAGGTGTAAGAATTACCAATTTTCAAGTTGCAATATCTCGCAAACAGTTGACTTTGGAGGAAGGGTGGTTTATACAAAATATGTTGATTTTCTAACGCACAATTCAAAAATGGAATAATATACAGGGTGTTCTATTTAAAAAGTCAAATTTGACAAATGCCCAACTTTTATGGCACACCCTGTATATAATCAAATACTTTTAGAATGTGTAGAAAATGAGAACGAGATCGACGTATTTCGGCGATTCTTCCGAAAATGTATAGTTTCGTAAAAAACTAGGTGTTTCCAGACTTTATGCCCTCACTGTATAGAACCAGTAATAGGGAGTATGCACATAATCCAAATAAACCTGAATTTTTGACAATCATGATACTAATAATTGTTGTAAACACCAATTTTTAACAGCCATGGCTGTTGAACGTTCCTAGCAAAAAGATAAAATGTATTGAATCATGAACCTAACACGAAATTGCAATGCGTGTTTTTGGACTATATTTGAGGTAATTAATGGCTGCTTTTTAAATTTTATTGTTATAAATCACACCAAAAAGAAATTCTTTTTATTTATAATATCGTATTATTATTTTCTTCAAAATAACATTTTTGGGTTTGTCTTGAACAATGTGTATGCAATAAAACAAATACATGCATATTCTATATTACTGAACTTGCGTGTCTCGGACTATTATGGTTTAAAACAACTAATTACAAGCTTTTATTCAATTTCACCTGTTAGTTTGTTAGTGTGTTAGTATGTTTAGGTCAAATCTTGCAATCAAAATTTCTAATTGAGCTAGAGCTTTGAAATTTGGCACGCATGTATAAGTTCGGTAACAATGCAATATAGTATCCAATATGGCGGACGCCCCAAGATGGCGGATTACTTTTTCCTCACAATCCCCTTGATATGGGTATTAAATGAGATGGTTTGACGAGTAGAATACGATAAACTAAGCGAAGTCATTCTAAACTCAATATGGCGGACGCCACAAGATGGCGGAGTACCTTTTTTCACAACCGCCTTCACATGGACATCAAATGAAATGGTTTGACGAGTAAAATACGATAAGCTATGTGACGTCATTCTAAACTGAAGATAGCGGATGCCACAAAATGGCGGATTACCTTTTTCTTCACAACCCCCTTGACATTTGTATGAAATGAAAGGGTTTGACGGTAGAATACGATACGTGTGACGTCATACTAAACCTAATATGGCAGACGCCACAAGATGATACATTACCTTTTTCTTCACAATCTCCTTGATACGGATATCAAATGAAAGGATTTGACGAGTGGAATACTATAAGCTATGTGACGTCATTCTAAACCCAATATGGCGGACGCCACCAGATGGCGGATTACCTTTTTCTTTACAATCCTCTTAATTTCGCCAGCAAATGAAAGGGTTTGAATAGGGTAGAAAACGATAACTGGTAAAATGCATAGGTTAAACTAAAAACTTCAAAATAATGTCTTATGTAGAAGATACTTTTTAAAAACAAGCTTTTATTATTTAGATGTACTAAAACGAAGAAATAGCTATATTTTTTTTATTGTGGCAATGTTGAATGCTATTTATAAGTGGACGTAATTCGCTTGGGTAGTTCCCAAGCACGGCCCGTGCATTTATATAGTTGTATATCTCTGTTGCTACTTATGGGACCCTAACCAAGTTCAGGTTTTCTAATAGTGAGCCTACTAAGAATGTTTTGGTAAAGAAAAAAATATTTTGTAATTTGCGAAAAAAAGTTGAATTTTTGAATTGACCCACCTGAGAAAAAAATTAACACGCTTAGGTATTTTGTTTATTATTTTTTCTAAACAAATTTTACATCATTCTGCCGACAATTCTTAAATTTTAAGAGAAAAAATGTGTTAGTAGAAAGTTATAGTCATTTGAATTTTCCTAACATACAATTAAAAAAAATTCAAATGACTATAATTTTCTACTAACACATTTTTTTCCTTTAAAATTTAAGAATTGTCGACAAAATGATGTAAAATTTGTTTAGAAAAAATAATCAATAAAATATTTAAGCGTGTTAATTTTTTTCCCAGGTGGGTCAATTCAAAAATTCAACTTTTTTTTCGCAAATTACAAAATTATTTTTTTCTTTACCAAAACATTCCTAGTAGGCTCACTATTAAAAAACCTAAACTTGGAATGGGTCCCATAGGTAGCAACAGAGATATACAACTTTAAAATTTCACGGGCCGCGCCTGGTAGATCCTAATAGAAATAAAATCAAAGTTATCACTGACACAGATATAATATATTATTATGTTAAATTTATGTCTTAAAAGCTTGTCGTGTAAATAAAAAAGAAAAAATACATACTTAGATACTTACTGCCAAACAAAATTAATGCTTGTATGGACTTTTCGCACGCGACAAGCTTTAAAGACAACAAATTAAAATAATTTATTATATCTGTGGTCAGTGACTTTGATTCTACTTTTATTAGAATCTACCCATGCGAATCCACACTTATAAAATTAAATAACATTCAGCATTGCCACAATGAAATATCTATACTTATTTTTTTCGATTTAGTACATCTAAATAATAAAAACGTGTTCTTAAAAAGTATTTCTTACATAAGATTTTATTTCACATAATAATATATGGTTTAAATTAAGCCAGCGTTAACATACATAATCTTTAAAGTCGATTTCTACGAATGATATAAAATAAATCGATTTACAACTTCGACTCTTTATGGGGAAAATGTACATTATAAGTTATAACAACAGTTATGCTTTAATATCTTTAATGCTATGTGGCAAATATCCATGGTAAGTTTTAAAATTTGGTCCATACTAAAGTTAAACCGCCGAACAGATGGAGCAATAAAACTGCGTGATCGACGCGTATCAGGGAATGCCGGGTTAGACGAGCGGGTTTTCATAGATAATGGCAGGCCAAACATCGTTTCTATAGGAGGTGAAAAATAAGAACATTGGCATTAGGTGCATAAAATGCGTTAGCGCGCGTGGTTTGCACCTGGTCAATCCATCTGTTCGGCAATCGGAGTATAGCTATAGATATATATATATATATATATATATATATATATATATATATATATATATATATATATATATATATATATATATATATATATATATATATATATATATATATATATATATACGTTATATATATATATTAGGGTGGATCGAAAAAATCTTTTTTTGGATTTTCAGTTGACCTTACCTGGCGAAAGTTGTCACTAGATAGTATGATTATTTTAGAAAAATCTCAGAATTTTCAAACATCATCTTTCCCCTCGAGCGTCAAAGTTTAGGGAAAATGTCAAATTTTTACCTTTACAAAAAAAATTACCGAATTTTTTTTTATTATTATTTAACTTAGCCTGATACGCCAAATCATTGTTGTTTATAATATTGATTAGTAAAAGAAAAATCGGAATTTTTGATAAACATCTTGAGGTTCCCCTGCTGTATACAAATTGAGAAAAAAATTAAAATAATAAACTTTTTTAAAAAATATATTTTGTGTAATGTTTGTTAAGCAAATGATATATTTTTTACTTGACAGACGAAACAAAATCACTTTTGGTATTAAAATATGGAAGCTTGTTCCTAGAGTCTATTTTGGCCCTAATGAATCCGTCTCTAGCTTCTTGGCCTGAAACAGCTATAGAAGCCTCTGTTACAAGCTTAATACTCCTCTCCCCAGCTTGGGTGTGGCAAGGAAATGTAGGCAGAGGGATATTTTGAAATTTATCAATATCATCAATCAACTCCTTTAGTTCTTCGGAAGATACGGAAATCATTAAAGGAGGCTCACATAACTGGCACGTTTGCCAGTCTATAAGGTCTTCATATTGCTGTGTACTAAAATTTAAAGCCGGTACAATAAACTGTCTGATTACTCCAGGAATGGCATTTTCACGAGCTTTCAAAATTCTTTTTAATGCCAACTTCTGAATATGTTTTCTGTCGTCCTGAAGCATAGAAAGAAGTATATTCTCCGGGTGTGCAAAAAATGAATTTCTTTGAATAACTGGATCGATTATTCTTAAAATATGGGCTGAAAGGTATCGGGAACATTGTATCATTTTCAAAAGGTGTTGTGGTCCATCAAAGCATGAAGATTTGATTTTTATATCGAACCAAGTAGGTGCATACACTTTCATGATAAACTCACTCAGAATATAAAGATTGTCAGAAGGTTGTTCTGTTGCGATATATAAACGCAAAATCCTGTTTGCACACGTTAACCATCTAGAGTGATTTAAGTTGCCTGGATTCCTTTCAGCAAATTCGACGGGGCAGTTACCTGAAGAAATAATGTTACAGATATCGAAGAGATATTTTTGATCGGTACTCAACTCGTTTCGATTTAGCTCTGGTAATACTAGTTCAATTGGTTGAAACTTCTTAATTGAAAGTTGTTTACAGGATTCTAACAGTTTTCCTATAGGGCCAGAAAATCCACGTGGACCTGTAGTTACACCATCCAGCGACTGAAGTAAATGACGGAGTGGGAGCTCATTTGCGTGTAATAGGCAAATGAACCACTGTAATGGTCTACCAATTTCTGTTTCTAGCAAACGGATAACCCCATTTTTTGCCCCCGTATTCACTACTGTTCCGTCACAACCAATGGCAACTATTTTAGAATTGTCAAATCGATTTCGTAAGAATTCCAAAATACTTTTTTTGATGTTTGCTCCAGATCCAGATTGTGGCGTTACATGGCCAAGATATTTTGACCCTGGTTCGGAGAGTAAAACGATGTGTTCTTCAGTTATGGTGCTCTTGTAGTATGTATCTCCTTTTTTCTCGAACGTAAGTGTTTTGTCTTTGCGACCGTCAAAGTAAATACCTGTAAAGAGAACTATATGAAATGTGTTTTACGATTTATAGATTTAAGTACATACCTTGAAGATCAACAATGAAATTCTGGGACTGCTCCAATTCTTGCCGATTCTTTTTACGAGTGCGCCGTATCTTGTTTCGATCGACAACTTTAGCAGAATCTTCTTTAGTAACAAGACCTACATCTTGCAGAAGAGCACTAGCCAGTAGAGCAGCTGTCCTATCTGAAATACCAGTCCGGTCACATGCTTCAGCTAGTTTAGGCAAATGAAGTCTCATTTGAGAAGTAAAAGGTACAGTTCTATCTTCGGCTGCAAGTTGGGATGTCGAAGGCATATTTTTAAATATTGTTTTGGGAATCTGTTTGTCTAAAACTTGAACCTGATTTGATAAATTGGCTGTATCATATTCTACTGTGAAAATTTTTGCATTCGGTTCGTTGGTCTTGAGATTCCGCTTTAATTTCTTATATATTTGTTTTGAGGTAATACAATCCACAGACCCAATCATCATATTGCGATTAGTGCGCTGATCTAGAAGAAATGAACGCTCCTTTACTGGTACCTTAATTTTGCAGCGACAAATTAATATCAAAACATTTGCACACGGATATGTCAAATAAAGTTATTTTAGCATCAGCCACAAATACCCTGCATTTTTCCGACAGCGGCGTTTTCAAATGCTTTTTCAATTTTTGGTATTTTTCATGGTAGACCCTTAGTAATTCTAAAATTCTTTGGTTTGACAAAATAGGAATCGACGCTTTGTACCACACATTTCTCAAATCAGTAAGCACTACGTTTAATATTTCACGAACACTGGGGTCTTTCGCACTTTTTTGAAGAAGGTTATATTTAACTAATAGGTAGTATTTCATTTGTCATAATAGGTAGTTGTCGGTAGTTCCTTAGAATGCCCGAATAACGGACAAGTCGCGCCATGTCTTGTTTTAGGAATCTTTAAAAACACAAAGCGCCTGCTTCCGCAGCCGCACTACAATTCGCAAGCCGCCTTTGTCAAGCTCATGATGCTTACTAAGAAACAATTATTAAGCTTAGAGCAACAGAATATAAATCTGCATAGGTGTGTCGGTGGAGGGGGAGAAAATATTTACGCGCGATAGACTTTATTTGAAATGTCTATTACGTATACGTATTGCCTGTTACTACTTCCGTATTGCATATTATTTTATTATTATTAGTGTAATTTGAAATTTTTTTTCCAATTTTTTTTACAGCAGGGGAACCTCTAGATGTTTATCAAAAATTCCGATTTTTTTTTTACTAATCAATATTATAAACAACAATGATTTGGCGTATCAGGCTAAGTAAAATAATAATAAAAAAAAATTCGGTAATTTTTTTTGTAAAGGTAAAAAATTGACATTTTCCCTAAACTTTGACGCTCGAGGGGAACCTGAAGATGATGTTTGAAAATTCTGAGATTTGGCTAAAATAATCATATTATTTAGTGACAACTTTCGCCAGGTAAGGTCAACTGAAAATCCAAAAAAAGATTTTTTCGATCCACCCTAATATATATATATATATATATATATATATATATATATATATATATATATATATATATGTATATTATATATTTTGTCTACAGTGCAATTACATGCTTGCGCTCAGATAATAAAACACTAACACGGTAATAGGATTTTGCATTGTCCTATTACATACAGTGTGTGTATAAAGTCTGGAAACGGCTTAATATCATCACAATTTATTGGCCGATTTAAACCAAATTTGGTACGGTTGTGTAAGAGGATCTAACGCACCGAATGACGATATTGGCGTTGTTGCCAGCTTTTCAGTTTGTCTGGAACTCGAACGAATTTTATATTTTTAAATATAACACCCTGTATATTTTTTCATTTTTAGTTTTTACTTTAAATTTGTTACACTTTTGGTATAACATACTTTGTTCCTAATATCAGTAGTTTTCGAAATAACGACGTGTTTTGAAAATACCAACAAATTGTGTTTTATTTATTAATAAATAAAACACCAGTTCAGTTTTGATGTAAAGTCATAAAAGCTGTCATTTTTACATGCAAAAATGTCTTTAACTGAAAGTGAAAGAATTACAATTCTTATGATGAGAGGATTATGGCGATAGGGTCAGGACTTTCGAAAAGGTTAAAATAGTATATTATTTAACGAGTGGTAATGTAGGTCATAACTCACGCAGATGAAGTTTGCCGCACGAGCCGCAGGCGAGTGCTGTAATTCATCAAGTGAGTTATGACCATTACCGCAAGTTGAATACTATACTTTATCTACGACTATAACAATAAATACTAAGATAAAAGTACAGAGAAAGAACTTTATTATTAATTTGAAAACGTCAAAATTATTCGAGTGACATTACTTCCCTCAATAACAATAATGGACTGTTTCCTTTCGGCCAATCGGCTTGTACAGAGCCACCTTGATATTCGGTTCGTAAATCTTTTACGATTTATTATAGTGAGTTATAGCAGTGAGTTATTATAACTCATGTTGTTTGTTTATAGATACTATTAATTGTTCAAAAGTAGTTGAATAATTAATATATAATTTAATAGGAGTAGATAAATCTATTTAATGACGCATTTCCAAACCGAAATCCAATTTCAAAAGCAACTGTTCTAAAAACTGTCCGACGCGACGGTTTGAAGAAACTGGAAATTGTAGAGATAGGCGACGATCAGGACGACCAGCAGTAGTAGATGAAGAGAAAAGTTTAGAAATTTTACAACACTTTGTTGAAACCCCTGTTTCTTCATTAAGTAAAATTTCTCAAGTAAGTGACGTCTGCTTCAAATCCATTCATAATGTTTTAATAAAACATAAATATCACCCTTTTAAAATACATGTAGTTCAAGAGTTATCGGAAGATGATTATGAGCGAAGAATTGAATTTTGTGATATTATGATGTCAAGGTTTGACCAAAATAACCAGTTTTTAAATTTTATAGTATTTTCGGATGAAGCAACATTTATGTTAAATGGTAAAGGCAATAGACACCACTGTAGGTTTTGGGCAAATGAAAATCCCCACTGGATGAGAGAAGGTCATAAACAACGCCCTGGAAAATTGAATGTGTGGGCTGGGCTTCTGGGTAACCACAAGATCGGTCCATTTTTTATTGATGGAAACTTAACATCACAACTTTACCTTGGCTATTGGAAACGCGAATAGTTCCTACTATACGAAATGTGATGGGTCCAAATTATGCAAGTACATTCTTCCAACAGGACGGAGCTCCTCCCCATTTTGGTCGAAACGTGCGCGAATTTTTGAACAACACTTTTCCGAATAGATGGATCGGTAGAGGGGGGTTAAAGACATTTTTGCATGTAAAAATGACAGCTTTTATGACTTTACATCAAAACTGAACTGGTGTTTTATTTATTAATAAATAAAACACAATTTCTTGGTATTTTCAAAACACGTCGTTATTTCGAAAACTACTGATATTAGGAACAAAGTATGTTATACCAAAAGTGTAACAAATTTAAAATAAAAACTATAAATGGAAAAATATACAGGGTGTTATATTTAAAAATATGAAATTCGTTCGAATTCCAGACAAACTGAAGAGCTGGCAACAACGCCAATATCGTCATTCGGTGCGTTAGATCCTCTTACACAACCGTACCAAATTTGGTTTAAATCGGCCAATAAGTTGTGATGATATTAAGCCGTTTCCAGACTTTATACACACACTGTATATAGTTACATGGTAATCATATCAGTAATTTTAAACTTTTTTAACTTCGATAAATATCCGATTTTAATATCACGTAAAAATTACAAACTAAACGTACATTTTTTTTGTCTTCGTGATATGGTTGTAGAAAAAATATCGTATGTAACACTGCGCTTATAAGTGTGTAACAAAAATATGGAAACCTCGAAATATATTGCAAACCGTTTGTCTGATTTTTATGAACTTTTATATACTTACGTACGAAATTACGAGTTCCGCATTGTTGTCAAGTTGACCGTTTTCCTGAAATCGACAGGAACTTTTTTTTAAATGGGACGCTCTATATTTTATTCGATTTTCGAATTCAGCTTAAAATGCGGAATACTTCTTATTCCGAATATTTTATCCTAAAGTTAACCGTTTTTAAGAAAATGGTGGTCAAAAATCGTTATTCTATTGTATTTTACCTTAAAATATACCTGTACACGAAAGTTTACCTGAAATGTCTGACATTGTCAGTTTCGTTTATTACAAAAAATGGATCTTTAACAGAAACCCGAAGAATTGAAATTTTAATAATACTGGGTTATGGAGACAGAACGCGAACGCAACAAGAAGTTTGTAACATTTTTAATGACAAATATCCTGACAGAAAGCCATTAACTAAATCTATTGGAACCAAAGTTTTAAAAAAATTTCGTCAAACTGGAAACGTAAAAACCGCTATACTATTTTGATATTTAGTACAAGAATAAACAATACAGGAGTAAACAATTTAAAAGTTGATGAAGAAAACTTAATCAAATGTTTAAAATGTTGTCCATTTATTTCTTGGCAGTAAGCCAAATACTGCGGAAAAACATGCAAAACGTTTAAAAATGTAAATTTTCTCGATTTTTCTCCATTCCGATTCTATCCTTAACTTTAAATCATCGAGGTCATTTGGCGTACTTTTGAAAACAACATTTTTAAGGTGGCCCCACCTATTCCACGGCAATAACAAAAATATAATTTAATTCGGTATGACAAAAACTGACCGTGATAATCTATCAAATTAAATGACTCAAAAATTAACCATGGCATATGGTAACTTATCAGTAGTGATTATTTTTAACATCTGTCATCAAAAGTAGTGTTTAATAACGTAATTTTTAATTAAAGAATATAAAATACATAAAAAAATAATTAGTTTTTGTACCCATAAAATGAAATTACATTAGAATTGTAACACGTCTCAAGAATGGAGTTTTTCCTTTTATTTTTAATAAGCACTTACAAAGGGTAGGTTGCTATTAAAAAAATTATCTAGATGGTGCTGCCTGTCAGAAGGTCGACTTATTAAACCAAAAGATACTGTCGAAACATGAGAACAAAATTTAAATCAGTTATCATGTTCCCTGTATGTCTGCGTATTTACTTTAAAAGCAAAAAGTATTTTATGGAAACAAATTTATTATTTAGCCTTCATATTATTGTTTTCGTTTCTTTGATAGAAAATATAACTAAGACAATTTTATATTTAAACAAACAAGTTAAAAATGACCGAATAATATGCGTAACGAGAAAATAATTTATTTAATTTATCATCACATCACCATATCCGGGTTGATCCAAACCCATAATAGAGTCATTAAAATATGAAGACGAGGTTCGTTTCACAAAGACCTAAAATTATATTCTTATGGACCAAAAAAATATACGAACTACAGTTTGCCGAAGGCAATGAAGAATCTTCTGCTCGTTTGTCTATGGAATCGTAAGTCCAAAAGTAATAATAATTTCATAATTTTCTCAACTTTAATTTATACTCTTCGCCGCAACATTCTTGCAACATATTTTGGTCTCAAAGCGGGTTTCGCGAAATACGAGATTTTCATCAGAACCTCAATTGCCTGTTTGTTAAGTTTCAAGATTTTTTCCTTTTACTTACATTCGTAAGGGGCTTATTTCAAGAGTTTTTTATATGTGCTTAGTACAAGTAGCAGGTGATAGGTTAGTAGTGCCCTCCGGAGATACATCTCGAAAACGTATTTCATGCAATATCGTTAAGACAGTAACAATGTTTTTATTATTTCCTTATTAAAATGGTGTAGAAATTTTTTTTAAATTTTTTTTCTTGAAATTCCCTAAAAAAAGACTTACAGTTAAAGTTTTCTAGACAATATTATCATTTTAGGAGGAGGACGTCATCACTTTCCGCCAGCTGCTTTAGGAGGCGCCTGAACAATGTTATCGATTAGTATTTCCTTACATGCTCTCTCAGAGCACTTTGAACAACATTTTAAGTGATGGTTAAATTTGAGAATAATACAATTTCTCTTATTTACCTACCTTTGGTTAGACTGATACAAAAATTATCGTATTAATAGAACATAATGATCAGTATTTAGATGATTTTTAGTATTAGATTAGACAGAATACGGTACGATTCATATCAGTTACTGGATAGATGCCCTATCCTGCTCCTAATATAAAACATAGCTTAATTTGATTGGGAGAAACGGATCCATTCCGGAAGCATTTATTGTGACCAAAACACACAAATGACAAGATATGTAAAACTATATTGCAATATTTCCTTGAAAAGGTTCCAGTTCAATAAAGGCAGAAGTAAAAATGGCTTTATAAATTACTTCAAATTCTAAAAAAAACATTCAAAGATTAATATCATCACTAGCGTAATACAAGATATCAAATAACTCGAGAGAAGAAAACACTGTCCTTGATTTTGGTCCAGTTGCCTTCCCGCTATTACGATTTCTTTATACCTTTCATCAGGCAGGCTTACATCCAGGGTGACAGGAGAACAGACCTAATCGAATCTCAGTCAACTGCACTAGCCAAGATACTATACGGTATCCATTTGGTTTTGAGAATGATGACAGAAAAAAAAATTGAACAAGAATTAACCCTATTGGTCAGTTCCATGGACCGTTTACACCAGAACATATTTCAGCGATCACAATATTCATCTTTTCTTTCCTGATAATCACGGAGGAATCAGATTTCTTTCTATCCGTGTTGGCGAAAGTGCATTAGACAAAGACAAATAAAAAAGGGATTTGTTCAAATTTTTATCGTACATTCTTTGCTTGTGGAAGTATTGCTGGTTATATACTTCGAAAGATTAGTCATCGCAAAATTCTTTTTTTCCTGATAAAATCCCAGCGGAATCCGGTTTCTTTCTATCCTTGTTAGCAAAATGGGCATTAGTAAAAGACAAATAAAAACGATGTTGTTGCCAATAAAAAAGAATAATCAAACAACATTTCATCACAGGTGGCTTTGTTTGTGCGCAACTTGCCTATAGTGAAAGTTTAATCGGAGTTGTCATAAAAAATAAATTTCTAACCTGACAAAATACTTACGTAGGTTTTATGATTTTATAGCAAAAGACCTTTGTTTTTACTGAACACAAACAGCATTTGCAAAAATCTCGTTTTTATTAAACAAAAACAGTGTCAGCATAGCCACATTAACCTTATTATTTTATAGCATTTAAAATGATTTCCTACCCAAATAACAATACTACCTCTAACCAACAATTTGCACTAAAAGGGTCGGTAAATAAATAAAGGAAAAATTTCAAAAATGAGTAAATATTTTTATTAGGATAAACAATTTATAATGAGGTTAAAAAATATTCCCTATTCTCCGATATATAATGAAAATGGATCTATGTTTATTTATACTATGATAATATCATAGTAGTATACTATGATAATATAGCCTACCTGCGAACAGTGATATTTGTGTAAGTTAAAGGCGCGACAAAAATTGTTTAATCGAATATACCAATTAGTTTCACAATTTTTAACTGTAAATGTTGAGTCTTAGTTCCAGAAGGATAGATAAACTTTGTAATGGCACTGTGACTTCTGCTTTAAACTGAAACCAAACGCTTCTAGGACGCAATTTTCACTACTTTCTCAATAACTAAAGAAATCTTCTGTAATGCCCACTATTCTCAACTTTATATCGGGTCGGTGTTCCTGTTACTCATTCCCATAACGCCCGGTCCAAGTAATGTAAAGGAGATCAAATATGTACCTTGCGTAATAATATCAATAGTTGTTAGTCAGTCCCAGATTCATAGAACACAGGAATTTAAGCTGCTAATACTTTATATAAACTTTTTAAGTATATTTTTACACTGCTAAAACAACTTATATCATGGGACAGGCTTCAAATAATAATATGTCATATTAATCTTTCACATAACCTAACTTTCTACCAATTTTACGAGTATGAGAGAGGAAGAAGACGAGAGAGAAAAAAATGAGAGAGAAAGAACATGAGAGAGAGAGACATAATTGATCTCTTCGTTGTAAAATGGGTTTCTGTCATCATTCTCAAAAGTAAATGGATACGGTATAATCTTTGCCTTTTTTAATATATTGAGCCAACGTAACTATGGAAACGTATCAAATTTGTATTGTCAAATTTGACGCGTGTAAATTTAATTTGTTTGGTTTTGGCATTGTTGCGTATGCCTACCGATGTTAATTAATTGCCAAAGTACCAATATTAGCAGGGGATTGCTTCAAAGAGCAGCATTATCCTCTCGTTTTAATATATTCCTTTGTTTTCCTCTCTCTGGAATGTCATCGACGATTCCAGTGTCTCTGTGTCTTTTTACCCATTTATGCACAAAGGATCGTAACTTGTTTGCAGACCTTGTTGTACTCATTTGAGGCCCTCTGCAGGGTCACACTGCTTGAAATCGTTTCAAACACATACTAAAACTAACAAAACTGGATTAACCAAAAGATTCTTCTACTGCCAGACTGTAATCGAAAAATAATATACCTTGCGTAATACAGCATGGAATAATGTGTATTGTTCACCCCTTCTTGTGTTGTTTACTTGCTAAGACAGAGGGTTATAAATGGCAAGCTTTTCCTTGATATACCGTAATATCATATAATAGGTACATTTTCTTATTTATAAACTTAATGTAGACACTTATTACAAAAGAGAATGCGTAGTAAATCGATTGTCACAGTAATATTATTCATTAAATGTTTTCTTTTTGTATGGACACAATCTCAAACATTATACCGACTTCGCAAAACAATTACTCTACCCGCATTCACGTTAGGCGCAAAAAAAGACTCTATATACTAAAAATTGGTAGTTACGGGACTTTCAATAGAATACACGGTTGTTTTAAACTTGACGGTATTATAAAATTACTACTCATATTTTTTCTACGTAGGTATAACTAAAATAAATTAACTGTGAAGTTCAAGGAACTGTGAAAATTTTACGCTTTTTGTCAAATTCCAATGAACAATAAATACATTTTTAACGCTGCCGAATCTTCTATGGTTAGCTATGGTATCAGTACTTTTCCATCTCATCAAACTAAATAATTTAATATATTACCTCAAATTTATTTCTTTTGCTAGAATTTTTTTCATCACGGAGCGTGAAGTGCGAATTTAGCTACTGTCTACTGTTATGTTCAATGGTTACCGAAAATATAAAGAGTCTAGGGGATGGGTGCAACTTGTTATCCCGGGCGTCCGCATGCGTAAAAACCTCAAAAATATAAATGACGCACTTGTCAATAAGTTTACCGATTTCCTAACATGAGCCACGTAGTCCAGTGGTAAAGTAATTCGGTTGTTGACTAACTACATAGTTACATAACAAATATAGGTAAAGACCATTATGTACATCTAGTCACAAAAATCAAGCAGGTTTTTTGCAAACCTTTTCCTGTAAAAACCAAACTTAAACCAAACTATCTAATTAACGCCACTTATATCTCTAAGTTTTTCGAAGCAGTGTTAAAACTATACACGGCCTCCATAAGTAGCCACGGAGGAGGTCTTACATAATTAGATTACTCACCCTTAAAATCTACCCAGGGCTACCACCGCCCCGACCACCAGTGGTCGCTTGCTCTTGGTGGGCGCTTGGCTTAGACCAAGCCCGTCCCTCGATGTCGTGTTATGTAATGTATATTTATAGTGTATTATGTAATATAGTATGTTATATGTGTACCAAACTGCAGAAATAAGGATGACATGTGAAAATATTATTAAGTAATAAATATGTTTCAAAGTAATCGGGTTATTGACCGAGAGGTGTTGGATCGAATCCGTGCTCGGCCGCATCTTTTTTTTTATTTTTGTCATTTAAAATTTTATAAAAAATTAGAAAATCTGCTCTAAAAGGTGTATTGAAAACGGGTTAGCACTCCTTCCTCGATAAAAATTTTGTTTTGTCTTTTTTTAAAGGTCCCGAGCAAAAAATGTATCGTGTCTACGCACCTTAACCTAAAAATTATGTTCTGTTTGTTGTGGGTCCAGAAAATCTAGCGAACGGTGGATCGGAGGGCACCCTAAGGTCGGAACAGGGTTAGCACCTGGTTAGGGGCCCTGACCAGTGTCTTTCCTCGCAAGCGAAGAGGGATCGGTGCGAAAAAAATCCACTATTGTTCCTTCCTCTGGGCATGCGGAAGCCCGGGATAAAAGTTGCACCCATCCCCTAGACTCTTGTCCGAAAATATATTATCGAGAAATTTGATCACTGCATGACAAAGTGGGAGTTGCTACAGCTAGTGGCGTCAGCAAAAGTTCTCTCTCTGACTGAAATTGCTGGTTGCAAAAATGTGACAATAAGGTGAAATTTAACATTTCAAATTCAGTCATTTTTAAAGTTGAGGTTGCATTTTCCAACTGCGGCCATGGTGGTCAACTTAGTATTATTTTGACGTGGTTTTTCGGATTTAAAATTTTTAACAATAACATTATGGGTATATTAAGTATATATTCATAACTTGCAAGCAATTTTCAGTCAGTTATTTCAAGTTTTAACGTGTATAATGAATTCATTCAAAAGATTAATATTTTAAGAGATAGGGTCAATTTTTCTGTCACTAGGACCTGAATATTCTTTTTTCAAAAATATTGGTTTCCTAAAGCATAAAATATCTTGACACTTTTGTTAATACGTTAAAAATACCCATAGAAATGAATCTACGGTTAATATTGTAAAAATATTCACACAGATGAAATATATAAAGCAAAAAATTATACTAAAATAAAATGGAGTGTACAGTAAATGGTTGTGGTCGGCAAATATAGTCTTAAAACTAATAATTAGCTTACATCGGTCTCTGAGTATTCCTTTTTTGTGCATTTGAAAACTGATTTTTTTCAACGTAAAGTTCTCTATATATATATATATATATATATATATATATATATATATATATATATATATATATATATATATATATATGAAGAAATATTGATCCGGGAGTACATCCGTTCGTTTGTTAAATTTTCAGTTTACGACTTGACAGCAACGAGTAAGCATTGATAATGCCAAGTGAGACCTTGGCGAAACGTCTGCCAGATTCCAACAGGAATTTAACAAACGAACGGATGTACTCCCGGATCAATATTTCTTCACATTTCTCCATCCGTGAAAGTCTACGTTCAAACATTATATATATATATATATATATATATATATATATATATATATATATATATATATATATATATATATATATATATATTATAGTAGCAAAATCAGAAATTATTTTGTAAGGTTTTCACTCAGATCTGAAAAAAAAAAGATTTGTGAGGTGATTATTTTATGAATACAATACTGCCGTTAGCGACAAAAGTAATAATATTAAATTTGTTCACCCTGTATGTAAAATAAAATGTGGCATTATGACTGAATAAACTAGATACGCAAAATTTCACACATTAAGTTATAATTTTCCACCCTTTATATAGATTTTTAAAAGTTCATTGTCCACGTAAAATCCTCAGCTATGACTAGTGAGTAAATAATATTTGTTGCAGATACACAGTACTTCAATAGAGCAATAACAGATAAAATTGAATTGCTGTAGGTTGTCCAATCTGTATCTTGGGGGTCCGACGTACCTTAATATCAACGGTACAAGTCCTATCGATATACAAAATACGACACTTGTAAAATGAGTCAAAGCATCAAAAATTGATTTCAATTTTTTTAGGTGCTCACCCTGTAAATACTTCATTGAAATATTAGTCGGTTTCATGTCAGGGTAAAGTCTAAGCTATATGCAAAGTTTCATTTCTTTTTGTCAAGTAGGTTTTTAGTTTTCGCGCCAACAGACTACCCGAATCACTCAGTGCAGCATATTTTTTTATACGTCAGCTATAAAATGTAATTTTTTAAAAGACATAAATGCATTTATATGTACCATATTTGCTTGGTCATACTAATATCTAATAACTAAAAGCGATATGGAAAGAACGTTCTCTTTTAACTTCCTACAAAACTTATCATGTTTGCTAACCATATGACGTTTTCAGATTCTAATGGTAAAACGCACTTACATGGGCCGTAGAATCATTTACATTACTATAAATGTATCTGTGACTTGATAACCTGAAGTTGTTCTTACGTTGCTTGAAATAAATGAATTCCTTAATTGTCGCTAATAAAATCACCGTATGAGAAACATTACCGTTACCGTTACCGTTAAAATATATACAAAGAATATTGCTTTCATTTTGTAAATTAACCCCTGAACTCCACACAAAAATTTTCAAACTTAGTAATTATTACTGGTTTAAACTGACATTTTCTAGTTATTCAGTAAAATTATAACTAGTTTTTATCATGGCATGGTTACCAACAGGCACGGATTTAGGGGGGGGGGTGGGGGGGGGGGGGGGGGCATTTTGTACATTTTTTCGAAATTGTCCTAACAGCTTTTTCAAAAATGCTTTTTTGAGAACGGAATATTTTTAAAATATTTTCTCGAAAACACGTCTTTCGAAAGTACATTTTTGTCAAAAATGTCGTCAGTAAAATTAAAAATAGGTTCATTTCCCGAAAATATATGTTTTCGAAAACAGTATTTAGAAAATTAAATTATGAACTCAAGAAACTTGGAAAATGTGAATGAAAAAAAAGACGAAAAAAGGTCCTAAACAAACCTAAACAAACCTTTTTTAGGTTTGATCAGGTTTCCTTAGGTTTGGTACGTTACTTTATCGTAAATTATTTTACGAAAAAAGGTCCTGAACAAACCTAAACAAACCTTTTTTAGGTTTGATCAGGTTTCCTTAGGTTTGGTACGTTACTTTCTCGCAAATTATTTTTTCAAAAAGCCGTTGCTGGAAAAATTAATATTCGAAAAAATTTAATTTCTAAACACACATTCTCTGAAAAAATGTATTTTTAAAAAGTGCTTTAAAAAAAATTGAAAAATTGGTTTTAGAAAAATTGTAAGTACTCGTATATCCCCCCTATGCGCAGAAGGCATAAAAAACTGCTTCAATATTTACTTTTCTATTAATCAAATATGTACTATCGCGTGCTGACCAACTTTTCTGTTTATTTTTTAGCAAATATCTTTTTTGGTGTTAAATTAAGTAAATTTATTCGAAAAACAGCTTCTTCGAAAGACGCTTTTTCGGAAATGGATCTAAAAATATTTTTATAATTTTATTTTTTAATAAGAGTCTTTGAAAAATACATTTTCCGAAAATATATTTATTAGAAAACATAGTTTTTCTAAATTTAAATTACCAATTCTACTGGCTTAGAAAATGTCAATGAAAAATGACAAAAAGATCGTGAACTATCCTACACCAACTGTTTTGGTGTTCGGTCAGGTTTACGTTTCCTTGTGTCTGCTATATTACTATGTAGTAAATTATTTTCACAAAGTGTTTTTATATATCAATATTCCAAGTCTTTTTCGAAACAATGTTTAAAAAAATGTACTTTTTAAAATTATGTTTTCTTAAAAAAAAATGTAGGCTCGAAAAGTGGTTAAAAAAATCGGAAAGTTGGTTTCCGAAAACAAGGTTTGAAAAGATTCCAACCGTTACTTTTATTCTAAAAAAATTCTGCTCAAATTTTCGAAAAAATTGACAATAAGGCGGTTTATTCTTAAGCCCTATTTGAATTTAAGAATTTCCCTTGTATATGGTAAAGATTTTTTGAAATCTTTTTGGTGATATTTTAGTTTGGGAACATGCAGACGATTTCCCAGAATTTTTTTTAGAGGTCTAATAATAACAATAAATCCTATATGGGAAGAACTTTATGGGACACGCTGTATACACATGTTTGATTTTTAAAACACAGAACCTCATTGTCTGAGGTCTGTTAATAAAGAAATATTGCGTATTATCTTTGAAAACCACTGCTTTGAGACCATCCATTCTCAAACTCTGTTTGCATACAATGTGCAACAGGTGAAGAATAGTCATCATAAATTCTGAAAGAGGGTGTGCATCTTATAATACTTCGTAACAATGCTGTTTCTTTTTTCGTGTCAGAAAATTCAAGGAGTTATGAGCCTTCTGATAATAAACCCCTGTAAAATATGTGATTTTATGTATGCGTGTATGACTACGTAAGTGAACTAAGAAACATAAATAATACCGGTAATACACAAGCGTAAAATGTGTACGTTTGCAGTGGATATCCGCTTGTTTTACTCAAATAAGTTTGATAATGTAGTATTTTTTCTATTGGTAATAATGCACGCATCTTCTTTTCTCATACTGCGATCATTAGAAAATATGGGTATTTTATAATAGTACGGGATATAGAAGAAAACTTATTATATTGCCACATTCGTTATTTAAGATATGTATTATAGTTCTGAGTTAAATAGTTGTTGCATGACCGTTAGGGGAAATCCGACAATGATGGTCCACTGGGTATAATGGCATACCCACTGTTTCCATCTCTGATAATCTTAGAATACTTTTGAACTGTGTTAATTGTATATCCGTAATATAACAAAACTCACAGTGTCCACATGTGATCGTTATCGCATCAGTTTTGTGGTAGAAAATTTTATTGCTGCGAAACAAAATTATTTGCTCAAAAATAAACATTTACTGTAATGATTTGGCATTAAAATAACATCGAAACACCTCGTTATTCCCGTAAATTAATCTCCTAGACTTAAATTAATGTATACAGTGTTAGGCCCTAAATTTTCCATTTCTCATTGGTGGGTTATTTGTTTCATAACCTGTACTTCTGATGTCATGGTAGTGTGGCCCATCATTCCGGAATATAATTCATATTGAAATATATTTTAACTTTACGATACTAAAGTTAGTTAGTAAACCCCGGAAATGGCATTATTGTGGCAAACAGAAAATAAAAGTACGGAAAAAGGAAGAATGTCAGCAAGTAAAGTTAACAAAAGGGTAGAGGTACCTACAGGTAATGACCAAAAAAGAATTACCTTTTAGAAATCTAGATTTCGATGACCCCACTGCATTTATTGCAATTCTAGAAAGTCGTATCACAGTTTTCTATTTTTTATTTTAATACGCCTGAAATCCTTCTAGAATGTTTCAGAATTCTCCAGGACCAGCAAAAGGGTTTATAAAGGATCCAAACCGGCTTTCGTTGTTGATTTTCTGTTTAGTCCTACACAGAAAAAAACAAAAAAACACTATCGTATATTGAATTCGATACCAATTCCCTCAATGACACACTCTATTCCATATTGCACAATACAACTTTGGTTTCTTTCAATGATTAGTTTATCATTGTTAACCAATAGGTTATAAGAGTGCTTGAAATATAAAGTTTCAGTGGTTTTTAATAGGTCGCTTAAATATAACAATTATTTGATGCAGTAATACCCTATTCTAAATTCAATACAAAATATATCATTGGTTTCAGTAAATGTGTATTTGTAAGAATATACATCTTATTTAATCGAAATATTATTATTGCAAAGCTTTTTAGATTTGTTTTACTTACATACCATAAAACACTGAAATGAATTGCTCCAGTCTCCAGAATTGCAAAAGATCTATTATTTTTGGCATGCCTTTAACGCAATAAACAAACAGGCTGCAAGCTTAAACGACTATTCAACGAACAGATACCGACAGCACAATTGTAACCTCTCCAAAGGGCGTCCGCGAGCAATATTGGTAATATTTCAGCCAACAATAGAATCCATTGAATTAATATTTTTTATTATTTCTCTAATACCTTATATGTTTTATTGGAGTGTTTATTTTAATTGACATGATATAAGGATTATTGACTTAATTCTTAGATTTTTTATTTAAACTGTAGTTCTTATTCGTTTAATCAAATATATTGTAATTTGAATCACACAAATAGTTATTTTTCGCCCAATTATATTTAAGCATTCTCATCAAATAGGTTAATTTTTTGGCTCTAACACTACACTTTAAGAAAAATTAGAAATTTATTAGTTTCCAATAATATTTTGGTTACTGAAAAAATGGTAATATTGTTTTCAAAGAAGTACGAATACTTTTGAACTCCAGTAATAAGTCTATATATATATATATATATATATATATATATATATATATATATATATATATATATATATATATATATATATATAAAGAGAGGAGAATTATTGTGGGCATGTCCGCTAGCAATGAACAGTAAAATGAAAAGTTAGAATGGTAACCCGTACGACACGTGTTTCTGCTCATTGGCTTCATCAGGCCCACGTATGTGACTGTGCCTCTCAACATAAGTCGAGATGCACAACGTCACATACGCAGTTACGGGTGTAACCTTAAGAAAAGGGAAAAAAAAATATATTTAACGAGGACCACAAACAGGAGCCAGTGCACCAATTTGTGGCTTCAGCCAAAAGACCCCTTTTTTGGGGGCAACAATTAGCGTCGCCGACGGAGGCAACTATAGCCAACTGTCGTGGTATCCTATAAGCCCAAGAGAAGAAAAACAAATGCTAGAAACTAGCGCGGATCGATACATAAAAAAAGAGAGGAGAATTATTGTGGGCATGTCCGCTAGCAATGAACAGTAAAATGAAAAGTTAGAATGGTAACCCGTACGACACGTGTTTCTGCTCATTGGCTTCATCAGGCCCACGTATGTGACTGTGCCTCTCAACATAAGTCGAGATGCACAACGTCACATACGCAGTTACGGGTGTAACCTTAAGAAAAGGGAAAAAAAAATATATTTAACGAGGACCACAAACAGGAGCCAGTGCACCAATTTGTGGCTTCAGCCAAAAGACCCCTTTTTTGGGGGCAACAATTAGCGTCGCCGACGGAGGCAACTATAGCCAACTGTCGTGGTATCCTATAAGCCCAAGAGAAGAAAAACAAATGCTAGAAACTAGCGCGGATCGATACATAAAAAAAGAGAGGAGAATTATTGTGGGCATGTCCGCTAGCAATGAACAGTAAAATGAAAAGTTAGAATGGTAACCCGTACGACACGTGTTTCTGCTCATTGGCTTCATCAGGCCCACGTATGTGACTGTGCCTCTCAACATAAGTCGAGATGCACAACGTCACATACGCAGTTACGGGTGTAACCTTAAGAAAAGGGAAAAAAAAATATATTTAACGAGGACCACAAACAGGAGCCAGTGCACCAATTTGTGGCTTCAGCCAAAAGACCCCTTTTTTGGGGGCAACAATTAGCGTCGCCGACGGAGGCAACTATAGCCAACTGTCGTGGTATCCTATAAGCCCAAGAGAAGAAAAACAAATGCTAGAAACTAGCGCGGATCGATACATAAAAAAAGAGAGGAGAATTATTGTGGGCATGTCCGCTAGCAATGAACAGTAAAATGAAAAGTTAGAATGGTAACCCGTACGACACGTGTTTCTGCTCATTGGCTTCATCAGGCCCACGTATGTGACTGTGCCTCTCAACATAAGTCGAGATGCACAACGTCACATACGCAGTTACGGGTGTAACCTTAAGAAAAGGGAAAAAAAAAATATATTTAACGAGGACCACAAACAGGAGCCAGTGCACCAATTTGTGGCTTCAGCCAAAAGACCCCTTTTTTGGGGGCAACAATTAGCGTCGCCGACGGAGGCAACTATAGCCAACTGTCGTGGTATCCTATAAGCCCAAGAGAAGAAAAACAAATGCTAGAAACTAGCGCGGATCGATACATAAAAAAAGAGAGGAGAATTATTGTGGGCATGTCCGCTAGCAATGAACAGTAAAATGAAAAGTTAGAATGGTAACCCGTACGACACGTGTTTCTGCTCATTGGCTTCATCAGGCCCACGTATGTGACTGTGCCTCTCAACATAAGTCGAGATGCACAACGTCACATACGCAGTTACGGGTGTAACCTTAAGAAAAGGGAAAAAAAATATATTTAACGATTGGCTCCTGTTTGTGGTCCTCGTTAAATATATTTTTTTTTCCCTTTTCTTAAGGTTACACCCGTAACTGCGTATGTGACGTTGTGCATCTCGACTTATGTTGAGAGGCACAGTCACATACGTGGGCCTGATGAAGCCAATGAGCAGAAACACGTGTCGTACGGGTTACCATTCTAACTTTTCATTTTACTGTTCATTGCTAGCGGACATGCCCACAATAATTCTCCTCTCTTTTTTTATGTATCGATCCGCGCTAGTTTCTAGCATTTGTTTTTCTTCTCTTGGGCTTATAGGATACCACGACAGTTGGCTATAGTTGCCTCCGTCGGCGACGCTAATTGTTGCCCCCAAAAAAGGGGTCTTTTGGCTGAAGCCACAAATTGGTGCACTGGCTCCTGTTTGTGGTCCTCGTTAAATATATTTTTTTTTTCCCTTTTCTTAAGGTTACACCCGTAACTGCGTATGTGACGTTGTGCATCTCGACTTATGTTGAGAGGCACAGTCACATACGTGGGCCTGATGAAGCCAATGAGCAGAAACACGTGTCGTACGGGTTACCATTCTAACTTTTCATTTTACTGTTCATTGCTAGCGGACATGCCCACAATAATTCTCCTCTCTTTTTTTATGTATCGATCCGCGCTAGTTTCTAGCATTTGTTTTTCTTCTCTTGGGCTTATAGGATACCACGACAGTTGGCTATAGTTGCCTCCGTCGGCGACGCTAATTGTTGCCCCCAAAAAAGGGGTCTTTTGGCTGAAGCCACAAATTGGTGCACTGGCTCCTGTTTGTGGTCCTCGTTAAATATATTTTTTTTTCCCTTTTCTTAAGGTTACACCCGTAACTGCGTATGTGACGTTGTGCATCTCGACTTATGTTGAGAGGCACAGTCACATACGTGGGCCTGATGAAGCCAATGAGCAGAAACACGTGTCGTACGGGTTACCATTCTAACTTTTCATTTTACTGTTCATTGCTAGCGGACATGCCCACAATAATTCTCCTCTCTTTTTTTATGTATCGATCCGCGCTAGTTTCTAGCATTTGTTTTTCTTCTCTTGGGCTTATAGGATACCACGACAGTTGGCTATAGTTGCCTCCGTCGGCGACGCTAATTGTTGCCCCCAAAAAAGGGGTCTTTTGGCTGAAGCCACAAATTGGTGCACTGGCTCCTGTTTGTGGTCCTCGTTAAATATATTTTTTTTTCCCTTTTCTTAAGGTTACACCCGTAACTGCGTATGTGACGTTGTGCATCTCGACTTATGTTGAGAGGCACAGTCACATACGTGGGCCTGATGAAGCCAATGAGCAGAAACACGTGTCGTACGGGTTACCATTCTAACTTTTCATTTTACTGTTCATTGCTAGCGGACATGCCCACAATAATTCTCCTCTCTTTTTTTATGTATCGATCCGCGCTAGTTTCTAGCATTTATATATATATATATATATATATATATATATATATATATATATATATATATATATATATATATATATATATATATATATATATATATATATATATAGAAATATTTTTTATATTATTTCAATAATGTTTTCTTGAGACAATATTAACTTCAATATAACTAACATTGGTCAAAAATAATACTATTATTGAAAATAGCATAGCATTTTTTTCTGTGTAGAAACATGTTAATTTGCTGTGAGTAGAGAGGTTACTACGAGTCAGTAAATAAAGGTTGGAAAACCGACAGTGTGTTTAGCATTTTGACCATCCGTAAGTAACACTATTTTATTATTTTACATAATTCCTGCTATCAAAAATACAAAAAAAAAAAATAAAGTTGTGGTCTTTTAAAATTTGCAAGTTGATGACTTTCTTCGTGCAGAAAAAGAAAGATAAGTTCATAATTTAATAAGAGGGTCTTAGCACCTTTTTTGGGTACACACATTAGATTGCCAAAGCTTCCGAAGCGGAACGTGACTGACCAATTTTTTATAACACAAATAATTTTTTTCCTCTGCAACGTAACTGACATAAAAAATGTACCTGCTAGTTTTACATTCTTGTATAAAACCCTGTCAGACAAAAAGTTGCCTACTTTTTTTGCAATACAAAACGGTTTCATCATGGCACCCGCAGACCTAACCGACTTATGGATGTAGGTACCATAGTGCGACAAAAAATTTCTGTCACCTTTGATAGTTTTGGCTAAACCTGCGCCTTTTTGTTATATTCACGACAAAATATGTCATTTGGTGGATACCTATATGTTAAATCTTGAAAGTACTTGAAAAATTGTAACTAACACAGAAGCAATCTTGTCAGCGTCTAGCATTTATTTCTCACACGATGGTACAAGGTCGTCCATTACAGTTGATCCACTAAATTGACTCGTATAAAGTTTAATATTCCTATTTTTTTTTTGTTACACCACTGACCGTATCAAAATTATTATCGAGGTATAAACCATAAATTAAAAACCTGTATGCCTATTGATTAAAGCTGTATAGGTATTTTAATAATTATTCCAAGATGAAATACGAGTTAAATTATAATTATCATTTGCCAGATGAGTCTCGAAGACTTTAATGGTTTGGTAAATATTGTTTATGTTGTACATTGACATAAATTCTCAAGTTTTATGAAATGGCACTTAAATTCATGTAGAAGCAATCAAAGCCGTATTATTAGCTTTAAGATACGTTTTCACAAATTGGTCGTATTTTCAGAATACGGTAAAAAGTTTTTAAAAATTTCAAATGCCGCAGAAATAGGTCGAATAGATTATTTTTGTGTCCATTAATAAAATATGATGTTTTGTTCAGTATTGTTTAAGAAACTTTAGAGTAAATTCATACACCTATAAATAATGATTATTGTTATTTAATGTAATAAAGCTGAATGTTTATTAGCTGTAAAGAAATGTTACCTCATGTCACTCACATGCATCGATAACGGATTGCCATTGTAGTAAATATAAAATAATTTGCTGTATCTACCGGCGCCGCACACAGGCGAAAAATCGATAAAAGTCGGACAGAACCCTATTTTCAAAAAGTTCCTAGAATACAAAAATTAGGCTTTGGACCTCTACCTTAATGACCAATCTATAGTACCTGTGCGCGCGAGCACTGCGAGACCCTCCGTTACTTCGCTACGTTAGTGCGAAGAACGGTTTGTTGGAGAGCGTATGAGTTACGGAAGATAAAGTGCTATTTTGTTTATATGCATGTTGGTGTTGTTCGTGGATTATTTTATTAAAACTTTTATTATAATTTGTATGTTTACAATGAATTTCGTTTTTTGTTTATAAAATTAATAGGAGGATAACGGTTATGGTAACTGGCAAAGTAGCACAATTGTTTGTATTTTTATCTTATTATTTACCTTTACATGGGGATAAAGTTAACAATACGGTCAGATTACAGTTTAAAACTGTGATTAGACGTAAGCCTGAAGTCTTGTTTTGCAAATACAACAATGGTTTTATGCGACCAAGTGCGACCCTTAACAAAAATGGCGCATTTATACAGTTATGTTTGCTCTAATTTGTACTATTACTAAAGTTGTTCAAAATGAAAACTCTGTACATAAAGCAGAATTGTAAAAAAGGGGGTTCTATCGTCTATTTAAGGTGTTCTGAATCAAAAGCAACAGTTTTTAGAATGTTTGTCTGTCTGTTTGTGTCTTTGTTCCGGCATCACTTAAAAACTACTAAAAATAGATTTTAATTGGACTTTTACCAAAAGATAGGTCTCATAGCCAGTTACATATTGGGGTATATTTTATTAGGTTAGGTCAAGTATAGGTCAAGTTGACGAATAAAATGTTTAAACCAGTATTGCCTTTTTATTACAATACTTATTTTTTTTACTACAATTAATTTTAACTTTAAAATTATTTAATAGACTAATGGTCGTTTGCACCACCAAATTTAAGGCAAGTATAGTTATAAATACGTTTATTTTGAATCAGTAATACATTACGTAATAACATTTAAAACTCTACTTAGCTTAAGTAAGCCTTAAATTTGGTTGTGCAAATGACCACAAGTCTAATTACTCGCGCAAAGGGGTAGAATGAATAATAATATAATCAGGTACTGGCTACTTAATAAAATACTTACCTACACCGAACGTACGGAGTAACAAAACTACCTGATATTCAGTAACAAATCTACCTGATATTAGGTTTAAATTGTTTTGGGTCATAATGGGAAACTAACATTATTATTGTTTTTTCCAAAATTCTATAATAAAAGTAGAAAAATTAATTTTAATGTAGCACTAGTTTGGAATATACACATGGAGACGCAAAAATAAAAAAAATAACTACTAAAAACCAATAATATTTAAAATACAAAGAAGTAATCTAATTCTGCTTTCTAACAAAATACTTATTTTATTGATTTTTAGAGCTACAGTTTTTAATCTTTTGGCTTCCTTGTATATTTTACATAAAATTTACCTATCAAAATTTATTTTTGCTTATACACTAACTTTTATCAAGAATCACACTTTCTGAGAAATCAATATTAGAGAAGTTTTTTCGTTGGCGTCGACTTTTTTGCACTGTTCTTGGTACATAATCCTAATAATGTCATTACCATGAGATATGGTTCAATTTAATTAGGCTTAAAATAATTTTTTTGAGTCAAATAGGGTTTAAAGTTAATATTAAAAATATTTTGTTCAACAATTAATAACGTGTAGGTTTTGTCCGACTTTTATCGATTTTTCGCCTGTGTGCGCCGGCAGGTTAGAATGAGCTTTCATTATTAAAATAATACAATTTAAAATTTGTTCCGTCCATAATAATAATAATATACCTTTATAACAACCCAGGAAAATGTAAAGCTTGGGAAGAATTAAATACAATAAAGTGCAATAATTATGAGTCAAATGATTCAGTGAGAACGATAAAAAAGACTTGGGTACTGTAAGTAATGAAACTACTTATTATTATGATGTACTAACAGTACATATTTACTGCGATCATAACGTAAGATAAAAAGAAACGTCCTCAAAGTATGCCGTGGAATGAATCACGCATATCTTGAATTATTACTCTTGAAAGGTAGCATAGGTAAAAGGTATAGATGAATGAAAAATAAAACTGTCAAGTTCTGAAGTTTTTATTTTTAAGAAAATTGCATTATTATCATTATCATTGCGTAATACAGAATTAAAAAATACATATACAACAAAAAAACTTCAAAGTTATAAATTTAAACTAAATGAGAGAAGTCCACCTTCTACCCAAACATGTTCTTATTCTTTTTACAGCATCAAAAACATTGGTGAGCACTTGGGGGGAGTTGTTAATCTCCTGAAATTTATTTGTAATTCTAGCCTCGTAGGTCATCTAAATTTTCACAAGGTGTTTTGAAAACCGAGTTTTTAATATGTGGCCATAAAAAAAGTTGCACGGCGTGAGATCGCAGGACCGTGGTGGCCACCTAACTGGCATATTACGACTAATGATTCGGTCTTTGAAAACTTCTTCCAAAAATTTAGATTATCAAGAGTTACGTGAATTAGTGCGACGTCCTGCTGGAAGTAGCTTTGTCGCATCTCTTCATCGTCTAATGCGTTTACAAAATTTTCTAAAATTTCATTACGGTATCGCGCCGACTTGAGAGTCCCTTCAAAAAAACAATCGGTCAAATTAACCTTCTTTTTGATATGGTAACTCACACGCCAAATTTCTGTGAATGCAGAGTCTTCTCTATAAAGAAATGTGAATTTACATAACTCCACATTCTCATTTGTTGAGAATTTACATAACCAGAGAGGTAAATCCATGCATCGTCAGTAAAAAAAGTTTTTTCAAATACGTTTTTATTATTATGCAAATTACCCATAAACCACTCTGAAAATTGCATTCGCTTGAGTAATAATGCAGCTTGTCGTTTGGTAATAATTCTTGGACTGAGCTTAGACGATAAGCGTGCATATGCAGGTCACATTTCAGGATTGTATTCCGTAGTATACATTTACTTGCTGGCTTAAACGCCGAATAGGGGTTTGTGGGTATTCATTAACAATTTGCATCAATTCTTCACTTTTTGTGCATTGCGAACTTTGGATCTCCCGCTGCCTTCCATTCTATTCGCACTTCCTGTTTTTTTTGTCTTCTGACAGCCCACGAAGACCGAGGTCTAAGTACTATCTACCGTGGGTGTACTGGGGAGTCGACTCACACATCCAGAGCTGGAAACATCCGTAAGAATTTCACCAGCCCTTTAAGAGGATGTGTGGGGTGGTACCACCTCGGTCGAGGAAGAATTCTTCTACCACCTCCCTTCTCTAAACAAAGTCACAGATCTAGTCAAAACTTGGCGAAATTGGTCGAAATCCATGACTATGTGTGGAAATTCTGTTTGAAAATCCTGACTGGCCTCCTGTGTTGAATAAACCACTGTCCATCAACCTTTTACCATTTCCAAAGTAACTTTCGATCATAAAAGCTTTTTGTTCTGCCGTGATTATCATATGTGGTTTAAAAATAAAAACTTTAGAGCTTGACAGCTCTATTTTTCATTCACCTACTTATACCTTTTACCTATGTTACCTTTCAATAGTAATAATTCAAGATATGCGTATTTGATTCCACGGCATACTTTTTTTGATCGTATGTTATGTGCAGAATGACATGATATTTTGCATATTATTAAATGTGGGTATTTGCATTACATATTATCCCCCCCCCCCCCCCCCAAGAAAATGTATTTATTGTTGAACATTTTTTTACACAGATGCTGGGCTGAAAAAAAGGAGCGATTTTGAACGTATCAGTCACATTTGCTTGGGTACACGAATTTTGGTTATGTCTTCAACCATGAAATACAATTTCATGTGTAGTTTTTGGCATCATTTTGGGTAGTTCACAATATCTTAACCCAGTAACTGGCCAATGTGGTCAGTAAATATTTAGTCTTTAATATTATTAAAGTCTAAATAAAAATTAACAATATTAAATTACTTTTATTAAGTGCTCTCTTTCTCTATGTAACTTCCTTAACAAATTTACATCAAAAACGTTACTAATAAAACAGATATTTTGCAACACACACATAAATCAAGAACCCACTGGGTTAAAGTAATTACATGAGTGGATAAAGGTGATATGCTGCATTTGTTTTTCGGTTGCGTTTTAACGATCTGGTGTACCGAATTCAGAAAAGTCCTCATTCGAAGATCTAAGTCGTGCATCTAGACAGACTGGCCCGTTACCCAAATCAAGAAACTTGATCGAGACGATCAAACCTCGAAGGAGGAACAGTGTTACGTACAGAAGTTTTATAGACTTTTTAGATTTAGTCTTGGATTTAGTTTATGTTCGTGTATTTTGAGATTCTAGATTTGTTTTTTTATAAGTTTCTAATTTAATACCCCGGTATGATAGAAATTCTAGAATTGACCACAGTATGCTATTTTCTTCTTTTAATGCACCTTGTATCGTTCTTAAATGTATCAGAATTCTCCAGGATCACCAAAACCGATATACAAACGATCCAGACCGGCTTTCGCTGTTAATTTTCCATTGAGTCTTTGAAACGTATTAATTTGTTGACAGTAAAGTGGCTATTGTGACATTGTCAGTAAAAACGGGTTAGAAATGCGAAAGTGTGTTCTGTATTTTAGCCGTCTGGAATAATATTATAAGTTGTAGTTTAAAACCAACATTGTGATAACATCACTAGTTCAGTTTTCAGTAAAAAATTTTGTGTATAAACTTTGCAGTATTCAGCATACTAATCAATTCTGATGATATGTTAGGAATTTGTATGATAAATTTATCTGTTTTCTTTTTTCTTCTCAAGTTTTTACGAGATTTTTTGGTCCCATCAACTATATTTTTGTTTGTGTTTGAGTCTACAGTGCCTTAGGTCAGAGACATTAAAATAATAAACCATCTCGTCTTAATCGATGGATCTTGCAAGATTAGAATTCGTTTGGGACAATAAATAATAAAATTATAAATAATTATGGTGCACTAACAGTAAATTTACCGTTGCATGTGCAACATAAGCGTTTGCATCTTTTAATATCTTTGCTATATGAACGTAGAATTTGCGTATCTCTATATGGATACTAGAATGAGTCAGTAATCCATGCTTTGGCTTTCTATAGGTTAATCTTTCTTACATATGACCGCTCATTATGGTTTCTTCCTCAACATTAAAATTTATACATGCTTAATTCTGATGTGGTAATAGAGTTAGTGGCAGTTCAAATGATTAGGCCAGATATAATATATTATGTTAAATTTATTGTCTTAAAAGCTTGTCGCGTGAATAGAAAAGGAAAAATAACATACTTAGGTTGGTACTTACAGTTTCTGTCAAACAGAATTCATGCCTGTATGATCGTTTCACGCCCGACAAGCTTTTAAGACAATACATTTAACATGATATATTATATCTGTTTCCGTGATAACTTTGATACTACTTTTATTTTTTTCATTTTAGTACATCTAAATAACAAAAACCTGTTTTAAAAAGTATTTGTTACATAAGATTGTATTTCAGTTTGTAATTCAAATTACATGCTTGAATTACAATTAAAATATTAACTTCTTTGATTTAACCTGCTTTTTTTATTTCAGGTAACGCACCACTCCTCCAAAGATTTAGCTGGTAAGAAATTATCGATCCACCAATCATATAGAAAAGCAACTTTTTCAAAAATTGTATATTTTCAGAAATCTTATAGTAAATGACAAAAATAAACCTGAACAAACCAAAGCAAACCGGACAAACATGTACGGCTTTAGACAAGAAAATCAAATTTGAATATACATAAGACATAAAATATCCAAATTTCTACAGGGTGAGTTTTCTAATGCGTTACAAGGCGATATTTCTAAAGCGGTTTAAAATATTTTTATTAAATTTTGGGGAACTAATAGGCAGATGGGAGGACATATTTAAACATATTTTTGGCATTTACGTCCCCCCCTTAATTTTGGGAGGTTAGCGGTAAATTGGGAATTTTAAATGGGATATGCTTTTTGCGTCGACAAATAATTTTAATTTTAGGCACTCAGCTTCCCGCGTCAATATTTTGACATTTAAAATGACAGAAAAATGTCCAGTATAATTTTGCCGGAGCTCAAACAGGATGAATATTTTCGGAGTTTTCTCGTTGCCATAGAATCGATTCAAAATAAAAGCTTGTGATTAGTTAGAAAAAGTGCGTTCGAAATTTTCGTTAAAACGTAAAAATTATCGACTGACTTAGGTAAAAATTTCGATGGAAACGAATAATAACTCTGAAATAAGTGAACATCATTTAGTGGTATTTTTTAAATTCAATCAAAATTTAGTTAACCATAATTCCGTAACTAAAAGAGCAAATAAAAGAAGTTTAGTACACATAGGTAGTTTTTTACGTAGATTTGAATTTTATAAACAAAATTACCCCTCAAAATAGATAAAGTACTAAATGTTTAAATAGGTCCCCCCCCCCATCCCCCTATTAACTCACCAAAATTTCATGACCATATTTCAACCGTTTTAGATTTAAAAAACTCACTCTGTATAATATATTGCGCACCCAATTTTCCAATTTTATCCGCATATCATTTTCTGTACAATTTACCTTTATTTTCAATTTTTTTAGCGGATCCAATATGCGGACAGTGAAATTTCCATTTACTTCCGCTTTTTCCTTCCTAGATTATCCAATAGCGTATTTTATTAAAGAAACAGCTTTTTCATACCGGCCTTATTTGTTTTCAATCGTTTACACCGGATGAAACAAAATGATACCTATTTCAACTAGCCAAACAATTATAATTTAAGAAATGCACCAGCGAGTACCCATTCTCGGAACCAGGAATCCGTGTCTGGGAGGTACGAACGGACTTACATACAAATTACGCACTTATCGAATTGGAAAATCGTACCTACAGGGTACCTATTCCGTGAGATGAACGCCGAGTTCCTGTGTGTACTTATTATGGAAGCAATGTTTGTAGTAAAGATAAAATGTAGGTATCTGTAAATATTTAAATAAGTATGGCTTAATTCAAACCGAGTTTCCTGAACGTTTATTGCAGAAACGCCTTTCTTAGGTTTAAATGGTCCGTAGAGGACGCATAAATACAGGGTGACTCCTACAGTTATTTTGCATTTTTATCGTTTCCTGTTATTTTGAACTATTTGACATATATTTCTATTTATCTCAATTTAATCAACCATTGGGCATGCAAAAAAGTGGTATTTTTAATAATAACCTTGCTATTTTATTACTGCATACACATATATGTATATATATATATATATATATATATATATATATATATATATATATATATATATATATATAAACGGGTCAGAGCCGTACTCGGGCGATGTAAAATTGTGAAAATATGTTGAACTTTTTTCTTTACAATTTTACCTGCAAATTTTGTATGTGGGACTTTTATGACATTCTAAGGAACTCTTCTTAATAAAATTCTCGTAAATTTTTAAAAATAGAGGTAGTTTATTCTTCAACGATTTTCACTTTTTTTTATTTATGACTTTAGTATGCAAATGTTAGAAAAACTGTCATCTTATTTAGAGGTTTTGGAACAAGCACCAACTTCTTTCAAGAAATAAATGTTTTTGAGAAAGGTCAATTAAAAAAAGTTTTTCAGTTGGTGCTAACTTTTTTGACCACGCTGTATATATATATATTACATATTGAAAGTCGCTCTCAAATCAGGAGATTTTTAAGATAAATTGCTGAAGTGTCGATCGATTCGTCTTAATCGCAGAAAAGTCATAGGATTAAATGTGGACGTCAGATATCATACTGTTTAAATAGAACAATTAAAAGTTGTTTAAAGTCGAATAAGTATCAGATTCAAAGGCCAAAAAATAAGACAAAAAATCAAAAAATACCTTTTTTCGAATGTACAAGATAAATGAAAATTTTTGGGTTTTAGCTTTTATCTTTTTTACTTTTAATTAAAGCTAGGATGAAGTGAAGAATACATTTCTATTGCAACTTTTAATCGACTTTAACGTGGTGTTTTCATTTCTTTTACCCGATGTTTGGCCCTCGAGAAGCCATCATCAACCTATTTTTTTAATACGGCCCTGGATCTTGTATCGCATTTTTTGTAAATAAGTGAATACCGCCAAATAACCAGTCCCTTCCATCCAATTATAGACCTATCTCTCTTCTCTCTGTTGTAAGCAAAGTTATGGAGAAAGTCATGAACTTACAAATTCTAAAATATCTAGAAAAATACAAAATCATCTATGACAGACAGTACGGATTTCGTCACCTAAGATTCACACCTGATGTCCTTACCTTCGTCACGCTTAACTGGAACAAGTCTCTTGAATTTCATAACAAATCCCAAATGGTTGCTCTCGATATTTCCAAGGCCTTGTAATAAATTATATCCAGAAGTAAAAAAATGTTGTTAAACTATCCTAGTAATTTTCTTCAGAATAATATTTTTGGGTTTGTAATGACTTCCTTAAACAATTTATGCAGTAAAAATACATGCATATTCCTTATTACGAAATTATTGTGGCTAAAATATAAAAAGTAACAGTCTTTGACGTGAAATAAGTCATGCTTGCTTCATATCAAACATCCACTAGTCTTAATGATTGTCACTTTTGATCAAAGCAGTCGTTCCTAGCTGGGTATCATTATGTTTTTCATGAGATTTTAATTGAAATGGTTTGTGGTTTACGGTAAACAAAATTAAAAAGTAACGTTAGAGAGGTCATTAAAAGACCGTATACTCTATTATTTCGATGTGTGCGCTCTTTGGAAGAAAAGGATTTATTTTTTGTGGCCTGTTATTTTTTTTGACGTCTGGTTGGGCCGTAATCATTCATTAAATTAGTGGTTGCTGAGAGTCTTTAAATGTTTCCTGTCTGTGCATTTGTTGTTAAGTACCACCAATGTACAGGGATATCCAAATAAAAATGAACAGGCTTATAACTTTTTTATTTTTAACGGTGGGAAAAAATGGTGAGTATAAAAGTTTTGGGGATTTTTATGGATCATTCATATATCTCATCAGTAAAACAATGAAGCATGGAATAAAAAATATAATTATAAAACATCGATTTTCTCGCTTATTTTAAATTGGATGGTATAATTATGATTATTTTTGGATTCTACGAGAAGTTCTAGACAAATTTTGTTAACATATTACCCTATGCGGGTTTTTTAATCGTTTTTGAAATATTTCAAATTAAAAATTATTTCGCATAAATATACTTTAAACGTAACTATCCAGGTTGCGAACGAAATACCTGCTACTTTTTAAATTTTCTTCGTAGGTAAGTCAAAGTTGATATCAAGGTTAACAATAATACTTTAGTCACCGTGAATTTATAATTTTATTTTTGTTTAAAATGAGTTATTCTATTAATGAGAAATACAAAATGTTAAAATTACATTTAAAAAATAGCAATAATGTTAGAGCGGCTCAAATACGAGGAAAGTATTGAAGAGGGACAAAGAACTCCATCATTAAACACCATAATAAAAACAAATAGAAGACTACAAGAAAGAGGAATTCTGAGCAGTGGAAAAAGAAGAAGGGACAGAAATGAAGAAAGACCTAGCGATATTATTATGTTTTCAAGAGAATCAAAAAAAAAATCAATTCCCGATTGTGTGCGGTATCTCAGATAGGGAAGAAGAGATAAAATGTTGACTTGTGGGACAGTTTAAAGTATTTTCAGTATAGACCATATAAAATTATGTCAGCTCAAAAGCTTAGTACCGATCAAAAAGAAAGGAGATATACTTTTGTCACAAATATTAACGAAAGAATGCGGCAAGATCCTAATTTATTTCATACTATCGTTTGGACAGACGAAGCAACTTTCTCAACTGCGGGAATGTTTAATAGACCAAATGTTCATGTTTGGTCGGATGAAAATCCCTTTACCGTCGAAGATATTGCTTTTCAGGGGCATAATTCATTCAACGTTAGGTGTGGGATATTACAAAATAAAATTCTAGTACCATTGTTTTTTCGGGGATCATTAACTGGCCAGCGCTATCCAGTGGTGGTTCCTGGAATTTCAGATAATTTTTTGGGCCGCTTCACCTGAGATCTGAGAAAGCTTTAAAGAAAATTGGATGTTTGTAATGTGTAATGTGTGTGGTATTCATTTTCACCATTTTCTGTGATCATATTCAAGTAGATGTACATAAATAATTTATACAAACTAAAGTCTATACAGGGTGTCCGAAAAGTCTTAGTATGGGCAAATATCTTTGCTACTAGTAAAGATAGAGACACCAAATTTTAGGTGTATCTTATTGGTTAATAAATCTACTTTTTATGTAATTTAACTTTTTCAGCCCCCTTGAGGGGTGATGCTAGGGAGTTGAGGTCAAAAACTTTAAATGAAATGTGGTATTCATAAAAGAAACATTTTACCGCAAACCCGGGGTCCGTATCTTAATGCGTTTCTAAATTGCAATGGTTTAAAATTTAAAAATCGTGAAAAAAAAAATTAAAATTTAGATACCTTTACAGGGCCGTTGCTGGGGGGGCCAGAGTGGGCAATGCCCACTATGAAGAAAAAGTTGCCCACTTTATAAAAGCACTGAAATCATTGACTTGTCTACTAAAAAAATTTTACATCATAAGTTTGCCCCCCCCCCCTAAAACTCCTCTGAAATCAAAACCTGGCTACAGGCCTGTACCGTTATTTCTCTTATTACTTTAAAAATTGTTCAGAATGACCACCATAAACTCCTTGGCAGTAATAAAGTCGATTTTGGAACCCGCTTCTCACATTTTTGAAAATGGCAGGTGTTACTTCTTGGCAAAGTTTCAAAATCGACTTTATTACTGCCAAGAAGTTCATGGTGGTCATTTTGGATAACTTTTAAAGTTGTAAGAGAAATAAAGGTACTTAATTTTTTTTCACGATTTTTAATATTTATAGGCTTGCCATTTAAAAACGAATTAAGACACGGACCTCGAATTTGCAGAAAACTGTTTCTTTTTTGACCTTTCAAATAAGATACCACACGGCATAGAGTTGTATTTAAAATTTTTAACCTCAACTCCATAGCGTCAATCCTCAAGGGGGTTGAAAGGGTTAAATTACATAAAAAAGTAGAGTTATTAACCAATAAGATACACCTAAAATTTTGTGTCTCTATCTTCACTAATAGCAAAGATATTTGTCAATACTAAGAGTTTTCGGACACCCTGTATATTACGCTACATAATAAAATTGCATTTACCTCCTAAACGAAGCTGAAAGAAAAAAATATCAAGAGATTTTTCTTAGGTATTTAGCTGTCCCGAGTGATAGAATGTTTTTCAAAACACCATATATTATAGTTTATGCCTTTATAACATTTATTTTGATTTTTCTTGTGTGTTTTAAAATAAAACTGCTGACAAACTGTCCCTGTGCTATTTGATTTTTCTTTTCAGTTTTTAAATATGATTGTCTATAACCTATGTTCCTGTTCCACTCTTTAGTTCCTTATCCATGACCTATCGAAAAAAAACTAATTGACGAGATGCCAATTTGATGATCATCAATTTTAGAATCTAACAAATGATATAAAATTTTCTGTCGGCGGAAATAATAATACAGCAACACTACTTATTTGCTTCTTGGCTATAAATTACTCTCAAATAAAAAGACCAGTAGCACCATACGTAAATACCATGAACTAACCAAACTCAACCAACTCACATACTCGAAAGGAGGTTAATAATTTTTTCACACCAGTCGAGTTTGCGGTACGTCAGCCGATTAACATACAATACGAAATTGGTATCCTGGGCATAATGGGCATAACTGTTACTACCTGTGGCTTCTGACTGACTATACGGTCGCACTAGTCAAGATTAAGAATTTTTATGAGATGGGTGCATAATGAAATGGAGTTTATAGTTGGTACTGTTAACAACTTGGTCCGGATTCGTTAATGAATTTATTTATTTTTAGAATTTCTGCAGTGTTTTACACTTGGGAATTTAACCATAGAATTCATTTAAACTAGTATTGAGTGATGATTAATAATTGATTGGAAGGTGCAACAGGTTGAGGTTTAAACATCCTCTTCACCGCAGCTAATAATAATAATGCTGTTGTAATTTCTTGTTTTTACTGGGCCCAGTTAAGAAGAGTTGTCACCTTCATTAGGCTAAGTAGTTCTTTCATTAGCTGTATGATGGAAGTCTCTCCCTGGGTATCGAAATCATCTAGGTGGTTTGTTGGTCTCCAACAAAATGCCACGTATTCACGTATAAGTGAGAGGCTGTGTCCTCTGCTTCATAGCATAATCTGCACAAAGATTCATCTTGATACAAGCCCATTGTATGCAGATGTTTCCTCAGGGTGCAGTGACTCATTGTTGGATGTTAGAAGTCTCAGTTGATTCCTGTTGAGTTCCAGAACCTCCGTAGTAAATGCCTTGGTTGATGAATTTGGCATTAAAACTGCTGTTGTGGTTCAATCCACCCGGCCAGGCTGCTGCGAGTCAGGGTTTTCGATATTCCAAATGCAGGCTTGGGACCTCTGTGAACGTTGCAGTAAATCCTCGTCTTGCTAAGACATCCGCGTGTCCATTGTCCTTTGTGTCCCAGCACCCACGCAAATGTAACTTCATTGATGGTTGATTATCCAGTAATTTTAGGTTAAAAAGAGGTGGAGCTTCTAAATAAATACAAGTGCAGTGATTATTTGACCTTTATTCTGACATTACAAATCACGTGCAGAAAGTCCATATCAAAATGTTGCACGCTAAGAGAATTATTCAAGGTCAAAGGTTGAAGAAATCAGTTTTGGAAATAACTCGCTTTCTACAACATCTCGCTTTTTAGAACATTTTCCCATGTCTTGTTATAAAAAAAACTATCGATAATAAATTATATGCTAATTTAATAATTAACCATGATTCCAATAATTATGCATGGGGTTTATTAATATACAAAACCCATTATAATATTACTTGGCGTCGGACGTGATTGCTTGATGAAAGTATCCGATACATTAATCAAATACACTCAAACTTATGATTGGCATCTTGGGAATACGTTCCAATTAACATGTCTGTTATTTGCTGCGATTGTAAAAATGTAAATAAACAATTCAGAATACAGGTTGTAAACTATATATTATAATGGAGATACTAATCAGCTTGATGCCTTGACAAGCAATAATCAGTATTTGAAATCAAGATTCTATATTTAAACAGTTTGTAATCAAATCATTAAAAAATACAACAACACTTTGATATTTTCAGTGCAATTAAATATTCAGCGCAAATTAAAATTTTGGTTGTTTAAAAATTGTTGTTGGTTATTTGTTTTCTATAAAAAAAACCCTGATTTTCCAGTATAGACACAATTATGTACCATGATACAACACAGTAACTTAAAAAAAAGAAAATATATAACTGAAAAGAAACACTTCCCACATAAATCTGTCAAAAGAATTCGCAGTATGAATATTACATAAAATATCCATATTATAACACCCAATTATGTAGTTATAAACAAATTATTAATGGGTTACAACACTCTTAATTATAATAGTTTTTTTTCAAACATAAATAAAAATCTTGTTTAAAATAATAGTGTGGCCAACTAATACCGTTAGATATATTGATTTTTTATTTTAATATTAATTTTTGGTAATAGGTATGTGAAACAAGTAAGTTTTTCTTAAGATTCAGCATAGTTTTTAAGAGCATAAAAGAATTGATCGGTAAACATGATAAATATTTTTAATATAGGTTTAGATCATGTTTCAGTTATGCTGATTTTAGTCATGTGTTAGCATATGAGGTATAAATATAGTTGTCTTAGTGTAAACGTTCAATCATATGCTAAGGAGCTATGGCAATGTACAAATTTTGAGGCCCTCTGTGCAGCTACTACAAAGATGCCTTATTATACTAATGTCTGGTAGATTTTACTATAAAATAAAACAAAGAGTATATTTTGCTCACAGGGATCATCTCACCCACATCTCCTCCATTGTTACCGCCATTCTGGATTTTGATTTTTAATCTAACAAAAATAATCTCATATAATGCTCGTAATATACAACATACATTATTTATTTCCAATTTCCATTTTGATATAAAGCAATCCGTTTAAAATTATAATTACGTACAGTCGATCGATGTTGTCAGTCTTCGCATGTATGTAGTGCAAGGGCAAGATAAAATATGGTGGAGCCCTTATAAAAATAAATCAAAGATCCCGCAAAGGTTAAAGCGAAAAAAATGTTGGGCACGATAATTAGTTCACCGGTCAGTAAATCCATCATGGTATTATTAACAAAATCCAGTTTTAGGCTTGTTTCTGTGTAAGATTAAATAATATATTATCTTACGTCAAAAAAGGACAGTAAGAAAGATCATGTATCGTTCTTTATAACTTGGAATGTAAGAGGTCAGGTTCCTGTCTATTATAGCTGTAATGATAGACAAGATACAGTCAAATTCTCATTATTATTTTCATTTGGAATATTTTGGATATAATACTCCTCTCGCTGTATTTCTTATGTTAATCTGAGTTGTTAAAATTTTGCAAATTTTCCACATGATTAAGCCAACTGGAGTTGGAGCAAGCCGAGCAATTTGAAGCAGATGCAAACGAACACCTCAAAAAATTTTATCTTTCTTGAAAGAAGAGCGTTTATTGAAAAAAAATTGAAACCCTATTTATGTTATTGTACGTACAGGTTTCGAGATTTGTTTATTTAAAAAATTACCCTAATCGTTACCAAAAATTCTTGAATAACTCTGACTTAGTCTCGTTTCACATCGCGAATAGCGAATATTGTCCTCACTGGTTAATCTCACTTTAAAATTTGAACCTAACCAATTAGTATATTGTTTGCAATTCGCGTTTACGTGAAACAAGTCTTGGATGATTAAATAGTTTATTTCGCAAGAGATATCCACAATACAAAGTAACTCCTTGAAAGCCATGTCACATTGCGTGCCTTAGAGAATATTTTACATATTCGTTAGGCTAGGTATGCACAAACAAATAAGGGAGAGCATGCAAATTACTTCAAGCTTTATTATGATAATGCAGTACTTGGGTTCCTTTATTTGCCTAGTAACGCACTCTGGAGATTAAAGCAGACAGTCAGCATACGCCATATAAGTATTTAATGTAATTGTATATAGAAAGAATTTATTTATACAGTGCGGAGGCATATAATGAAGCTACTACTGATTTAGTTCTTATAGATTTTGAAAAACACTTCTTCAAATACTAATCACCCCAAATTACATTACGTACATGCTTGGCATAATTCTACTACGTAGGGTGAAAAGCCCTTCAGCGGACCCCACTGTCGGTAAATCCATGAGGAGCCGAAAACCTAAGCAGTGGAACCCCACTGTTAAATTAATTATTTGTAATAACATAAGCCGATTACAATCAGCATTCAATATCCAAACAAAATATTGGACACCTCAAAGTTTAACATATAAAAGTGCAATAAAAGTTAGGAGGCCACCTGCTCTACGCATGTGTCACTTTTCTTCTCGATCAACTGTTGTTCTCTGATTACTTAGGCACCAAAAACTTCGACAACGCACCATCGTCGGTATTAACCGATAACCGACGACAAATTATATTTGATAATCTTATTTTATACTTTCATTTTACGTTCTCCCCCTAATGTTGCACCCTTTCTAAGGTTTTAGTTTAATATTTTTGAATAGATTATTTTATATTGTTTATAAGACTAAACTGTGATGTATGACTGCCATTTTTGTACACATGTACACATATGTATGTATTTTGATTTATATAATTTGTTAAATTAAATTACAGTAATGGATTTAATTTGGTTACCAAAGATACCGAAACACCAGTTAGATAAGCCACGGCGTTGGTGCGCCGTCGGCTTAAATCGGTACATAAGGTACCCCACTAAGTAAAAAGAAATCCAATATATTTATAGAATTATTTCTACATAAATATACTTTTGACAAGAGCAAAGGACCTACTGGTAGTTTCACAACACTAAAGAAAAATCACTAAAATGAGAAAACCCACAGGCAGCGTCAGGACTTAACTTTAAAAAGAGGAAAATTTAAATGCATCTCTGACATATGAAGCAGAGTCTGAACCTCTATCTGAATGCGAATGTCATTCTACGGTCCCGTCAAGCGCTTAAGTATCCACGGTTTCTCTCAGCGGGGGAGGTTAGCAGGGCTTGGTGATGCAACAGCGTCGCTTAGCCATCCGTTTATACGTCATCTAAAGAATTTGCCATGGGAGACCCTTTTTAATCAAACTTTTCCATTTTTTGACGTTTTAAGACTATTTTAAAATAGAGGTTTTTATGTATGCAAGTATTACTAGCATTTTATATTTTAGAATATATATTTTTCTTTGGCAGTTTCAATATATATGTCTTTAAATTGCACGGATCTCGACATCCAAGTTAATCGATGAAAGTGAAACGATGAAACGATTAGTTCAATATGGAAAAATCTAATGTTCGATTCGCTTCAAGTAACCGACCATCACTGACTTTAGAAGTCATACGGTGTTACATCTATTACCTAAGCAAACGTAAGCCGCTCTAGAAGACGATACGGCCGTCCTAGCTACAGGCGCTACAATAGAAGAGAGTACAGTTAAACTTCAACGAGCAATAGAAAGAGTCACAAAGAGGACTAAAAAATGGAAAATTAAGATTAATGAAAGAAAAACAATACATGTTAATTTTACTAATAAAACAGTTCAAGATAAACCAATAGCAATCAACAACGAAATTATACCAAAAAAAAACGGCTAAGTATCTAGGAATGAACCTAGATGCTAAGCTAAGGTGGACGAAACCCTTAAAATTAGAAGGAGAGAGCTAGACCTCAAATATATTGGCTAATTGGTAGAAAATCGCCATTAGCGACATACAATAAAATGTTGATATATAATCATGTCCTAAAACCTGTATGGACTTATGGAATACAACTCTGGGGATGCGCCAAACAAAGTAACGTTGCCATTGCCAAAATTTGAAAACAAAGTAATTAGACACATCGTAAATGTCCCCTGGTATGTACGAAATGACAACCTGCACAGGGATCTAAATGTTCCTACTGGAATTGAAGAAATCAAGAAATTCGCAACAAAACATGAGGAAAAGTTACATCGCCATGCCAATTCCGAAGTACTACAGCTCCTAAATAATGTAGACATTAGAATAAGACTGAAAAGGGTAAAACCTTTTGAATTAGTATAGTGAAAAAGCTGTGCAGTGTAAAGCAAAATTAGTGTAAATCCCTTGAACTAGTGAATATTATAAAAAAAACCAAAGATGAGCCACAGGGACCACTTAGTACTAATATTTTTAGATTGATAAGATCAAAATGAAACTATTGGTTGGTCAAATTATGACTAGTTTTAGCATATGCTAATAATAAAAATCTGTTAATGTTAAGTGCTAATATTATATTTATTGGAAGAAACAGTGGACAAACAATGGACAGATGCAAACTATATTGCAGACAATCAACCGTTAAAAACGTTATATGCAGAATGGACACGGAAGAAAGAAAGACATAATTAAAAATTAATAATGATGTTACGCATCTTTTTTGTGAATAACCATTAATTGACTCCATAAATATTCAATTTGAAAGAAAGTACTGCAGCAACATACGCAGTACTTCCCCCAGAAGCCACTTAAATCGCGAAGGCAATCAAAATAAATCAGTTGAGTGTGTATGAGGCGCTCGGCTACCCTATCTAAGTAATTAATACCAACACTGTCACGAGTGACTGCTTGCTTTCAAGGTCACCGGATTTCAAGAAGAGTACTCTTATTCTTATCTTACTTTATCACTTCGGTATCTTTTTATAATTTTGTGGTCGAACAAGATGCTAATTACTAGTTTCAATATATTGTCAAGAAGGTTTTATTAGGGTAGGGGGACAAGTTAACGCTGACAAGGAAGTTCCACCAAACAACGCATAAGCAAAACATTGTTTAGAATAGAACAGTACAAAATAAATTTCCTCGATGTTTAAAAAAAAAATAATGTAACTCTTGATGTATAATTTTAAAATATGCCGTAAATGAATGAAACTTCTTTTTACTAGGTCTTCTAAATTTTTACAAGGGTTTTGGAAGCAGAGTTTTTAATGTGTGGCCATAAAAAAAGTCACAGGGCGTGAGATCGCAGAAGCGTAGTGGCCACCTAACTGCCATATTACGACTAAGGATTCGGTCTTCGAAAAATTCTTCCAAAAAATTGAAATTATCAAGTGTGACGTGAATTGGTGAGAGTTCCCTCAAAAAAAATCTGTCCAATTTACCTTTTTTTCGATATGGCCGCCCACACGCCAATTTTCTGTGAATGCAGGGGCTTCTCTATAAAGAATTATGGATTTCCAGAACTCCACATTCTCATTTGTTGAGAATTTACATAACCAGAAAGGTAAAGCCATGCCTCGTCAGTAAAAAAGTTGTTTCAAATACGTTTTTATTATTATGAAAATTACTCATAAACCACTTTGAAAATTGCATTCGCTGCGGCTTGTCGTTTGGTAACAATTCTTGGACTGAGCGTGCATATTCATCATTGTATTGCAGGATTGTATTGCAGGTTTCGTAGGATACATTTACTTGCTGGCTTAAGCGCCGAATAGGGGTTTGTGGTTGTTCATTAACAATTTGGGTCAAATCTTCTACTTTTTGTGCAGTGCGAACATTGGGTCTCCCATTGCTTTCCTTGTATAGTATTCACACTGCCTGTTTCTCTGAACAAAGCCACAGACCTAGTCAAAACTTGGCGAAACTGGTCGAATTCATGACTATTTGTGGAAATTCTGTTTGAAAATTCTGAATGACGTTCCGTTTTGAATAAACTCACTGGCCATCAACCCTTCTACCATTTCTAAAGTAACTTTCGATTATAAAAGCTTTTTGTTATGGCGTGATTATCAAATCGAATTTTCTTGAAAATAAAAACTTTAGAGCTTGACAGTTCCATTTTTCATTCACCTGTACCTTTTACCTATACTACCTCTCAAGAGTAATAATTCAAAACATGCGTGATTGATTCCATGTCATACGTTATGTGTAAGTATTATGAAGTCAGTTCTGGAAAGCTGTAACGGTGTTCTCACGGGAAGTGCGCGAGAACGCGGGTAATATGTGAGATTTGAGCCCGCTGAGTGGAGTTTTTAACAAATCCAAGGGAAGTGAGCGATGAGGCCTACAATCCCTAATCGTGCTGCATTTTTTTTTCTAAACGCATAAGGAAGACATGTGGTGGCCACTCTTAATGTGAAAGGGGCGTAGTGCGGAAGTGTGACTAAAAGAAAAGGGCATGCACAAGATAATTTAACTAAAAAACCCTATAATGTTATAAAAAATTTTAGAAGCTAATTTTCATTGTATCTGGGAGTAGAAATAGGATAGCTTGCTAATATCACAAACAGATTTTTATGGTATAAATTGTGCAGACCTGTGTGGTTTCCCTTTCTTGCAATACTGCGAATTGCTAGGCGAAGACCGAATAATTTTTCCTTATTATTTCAATGTTTGCCAAGGAACTTCTCTACCGTGACGACTGAGCTTCTCAAATTGATTCGGTAAATTATAGGTTGGTCGTTATTTGCTCGCACGGATTTCGTAGAAATTGATAAGTCGAGATTTTCTTACTGCGCCGCATCACGCTTTATGCATTCGATATCGAAAATTACGTGTGTGCGTGTATGTTACGCCATCTTGATTTGCGGATTTGCGTGTACTCGTGCAGTCTCTAGAATTTGTCTTGCCATGAGGTTCAAGGAAGAACACAAGCGCAGCCAGGACCGTAACTATTATAGTATGAGAAGGCGCCATGGCGCTAATGGCGTTTTCTATTTGCAAAACTGGTGCATCTTGAGTGCAAAAAAAGATGCACTAAAATCCTCCAAGGACCGTTTTTTTTCCGGTGAGGACAAATTTTCCCAAAGAACATTTTTTCCGGAGGGTTTCCTTTTACCAGAATTTTTTTTCTGGAGGTGGCCAAAGTAGGCTATATCCTTTTTTTGAGGATCTTTCCCCTCGGTGGTCTACGGATCAGTAGGGAAGCAACATATATAAATCCATATCAGTCGTCACTCACTAACTTTATTAACGTCTTTAAATTTGAAGTTATCTACCTTTTTTGATAATGTTCTACTTATAAATTCAGTTTTTCTTTCTTTGAAGAAAGTGCATCGCAAATTTTGGGCGCCCAATGACAGGCTTTTTGGCGCCCAACGACAGGCCTTTTGGCATCGGTTTTAAAGCTCAAATCCTTACTAGCAGTAGGCTACTAATTCCCTAACAGGAATATAGAAATTCCGGTGTTAACCTCAGACCAAGTAACCTCTTTGCCGGTCACAAACAAAAAAAAAACTGGGCAAATTTAAAATTTGGGGACCTTAGGTTGGCGATACTTACCTCATTCACACACCCGCGACAGCAAAACGTGTTCCAGAACAAGACTCGAGTACTCTAGTACCAGGCCTAGCGTACTCGAATCACCAAACGATCATATAAGGTCCCGGTCACAGTGTGACTGGACCAAAGCGAATTGGCGAAATTTACCGACTGTAATAGGAGAGAAAATCGGACGTAGACAGGCGGGCTCCAACCAGCGGATTAAATGTCAGAATCATAATAAAAGCAAACAAATGCAAAATTGAATTGAATGAATATCTTGTCTGGATTCGTCAGTAGAATATGTGCGACATTTAAACCTACATTTTTCTGTACATGGCATTTTGAATGCTTTTGCAGGGACCTCTCGTCCACCTTCGGAAACATAAGCTAATCCAGAATTTATTTTTCATTTTTGCATTTCGTTTTCACTGTCCAGAATATCTCACTCACTTATTTTTTGTTTCATTACTGATTTACTCAAAATTTTCTCTAGGGTCTTCTTCTGAAACCTTAGTTTTTACTAGTTGACTAGTTTTTTTCACGTAATTAATTAGAGGTTGATCAGAGTTACTCGAAGATTCGTCCCCTTCGGTTTTATATGTCTCATCATTAATCGAAACATTGCATCTTTTTTGAGTTATATTGTTTGCTTCATTTTTTTTATGTATTTCAAAAGGTGTCCAAAAAGGAAGCGCAGTTATTAAATACAATAGCGAAATATTAATTTTTATTTGCCCGTCTTGTGATTAATACAAAAATTGCATTACATGTATTCACCCTAGAAAATAAGACTACATCGACAATACTCTATCTTTTGAGCATTATTAACTAGATTTTAACAAACAATTTGTTTTTTTTTCAGCCATAATTCGAAATAACTTATGTGACACGATAAATAACAAAATAAATTTAAATTACTATTATTTCGGTAATTACCAAAAAATTAGTATCAATTGTCTCGTCAGAACTTATACTATACTTCGATCCCGACTTTTATTGATTGTTTGAACCACAAGCTACAACCTAAAAAGATACAAACAATAATTTAAAATAGCTATTTATTGTTTTAATGAAATATACTCCTTATTGTTATCTGCTATTAATTATCTAGGTACCTTTATTTTATTTTCCGTCGATATTTCTGTACTTTGCGGTGACGAGTCATGACAATCAGTTTCCACATGTCTGGCTTTATCTAGGTTCTCCTAAAATCAAGCAAACAAGAATAAAGGAGTTATATTATTTAAAAAGAAACAATGAAGATAATATTAAAATTATTTTAATCCGAGTCCGTAAGTAGAACATAACCCTAAAATTTTGTACACACCTGTTTTCTTATTTCTAATACTAATAATAATAATATCACAGTTCCTGTCAATAATATGTTAATTTAACATAGCAAGTTAATAGAACAATATTGTGTAATTTAAAAAAAATATAAACTGGAGTAATTATTTTCCATTAAGTTACTATTTCTACAAAAATGCTTTATTAATCTGTCTTTTCTATCAATATCAGTTTTCAAAATAATGTATCATAATTTTAAAACAATTACAATATCCTGGCGTTCATATTGAACAATAAACCTTACAACGAAGTAAGTATCAGGTTTATTAATTTTCCAAGAATATCGCCTTCGTCGTTACAAAACGCTAAGCTATTATACTAACCTAGGTTAATCTAAGATAGAACCAGTCTAGCAACTATTTAAGTATGTTGAATCTTGAGAGTGCACGCAAAGTAATGCGCTGTAACGAATCAGACTTGATTTATAATTACATGCAGACATATACAACGAGCAAAAAGCATATTATTCTAGGAAAAAAGTCATATGTTAGAGCGATAATTTGCAGTCTATGACAGGACATTATCTTGTTTCCTAAAAAAAATTATTTAGGCAGCTGAAAATTAAAAAATTTCAATACAAAACAATTTTTGTATTGACTCCTGAAAAACATATATTTGCGTAAACATTCAATTCCGGAATCCAGTTGGGATAAAAAGTAGCCTAGATTCTGTGACGTAAGCTTGCTCTATGTTTCATCGGGATCTGCTCCGTTGAGCCGTTATCGAGTAACGAAACAGGCATATTTTTACATTTATAATATAGGTAAGGGTAAGGCTATATGGTATATTGCTTTCTGTACTTGTTACGTACATATTTCCGAGCAGAAAGGTATAGTAAACGGAACTATAACAAGCGAGGAAGTTTACATTTCATTTCTTAAAGTTTTATAGCTTCATAAAAGTCGTTTTATATTAAATTGAATAATTTTTCGCTTAAAATGGTTACCTTTAAACTATCTATGAGTCGGCGCTTATCACGACGAAGATTTATTTTTATTTTTAACTTCAAAACTATTTTTACTTTAAAATTAAGACTCATTAAAGACATAAAAGATCCTCAACACCAGATACCAGCATTAATTTTGCAAGCATACGAAACTCAAAGCATGTTTTTTTAACCACCTATTTGCCCTTTTTACACAAACAAACATCCTGATCATACATTACATCTAACAAATGCCAAATAAGAAAAAAAAGTCAATTAAAATTTCCATATTTTTAAATATCTCCTAATCATAGCATTATCAGAATTTTTCAGAACAAGCAGTAGAACAATTTTTGAAACATCTTTAAAAATAACTGAGTTAGGGCGCCTAAAAATTCAAATTTGACATCTTCCCGCGCTTTGCTGCCCCTTGAGCATGACGTCACTCGATACAATCTGATGCAATCGTGTGCGTTATTTGTGTGTACTTCCCATGGAGGTGTAAAAGAGTACTTAATTACTGCCAAAATTGCACTTAAAGCTTTTATATTGATGGTATATGGTAAACAGATTGCAAATTGTAATTTATAATAATTCTTTAATATAATTAATTTAATAATTAATGAATAATTAATTAATAATATTAATTAATAATTAATTAATGATTAATTAAAAATGAATTAATAATTAATTAATAAGTAATTAATAATTAATTCGTAATTCATATTATGTAATAATTAACTATATATTGTTCCCGATGAATTGACGAGTACATTAAATTATTATTTGGTAAAACTTTGTAGAAATTATTAAGTGCCATGAAACAGTCAAATATTTGAGTCTTGGAATTATTGTAGATTGTATTTACATTTGCGAAGACGGTCCCGTGATATCAGTTGACATTTAAAATCACATGCCCTTTCGAAATATTATGTATCAAATATTAGTTAATAATTTCAATGCTAAAACATGCAAGCACTTTATTTTCCGGTATATCAACCCTTGATATAGCGCTCAATGCAGCATACCCTGTAACACTGTATTATATATATATATATATATATATATATATATATATATATATATATATATATATATATATATATATATATATATATATATATATATATATATACAGTCTCCGGCAAAAAGTTTGCCACATATGGAAAACTTTTGTATTATTGATTTATCAGAATATTTTATTCATGACAAAAGTTGGTGCATTAAGCAAAATTAATTTTGACAACTTAAAATTTTAGGTAGAGTATACAGGGTGCTCAAAAAATACAAATATCTTGGTTTAGAAAAACAAAAATCTAGGAATTTGAAAAAAATTTCTACAAAAAAAAATAAAACTCCTGTCAAGAGAAGAATAGAAGTCAAATAACATTTTTTCCGAAAGAAAACCGCTGTGGAGAAAATTAAGGACGAAACTTAGAAAAATCCCCTTTTTTACCGAATTTAGCCTGAAATTCCCCTGCAATGACACGTTTTTGGTGAAATTGCTATTTAACTTTTGTTGTTCTCTTGACAGGAGCTTTACTTTCTTCTTTCTAGAAATTTTTTTGAAATTCCTAGATTTTTGTTTTACCAAACCAAGATTTTTGTATTTTTGAGCACCCTATATACTCTACCTAAAATTTAAAGTGGTCAAAATTAATTTTTCTTAATGCCCCAACTTTTCTCATGAATATATATATACATATATATATATATATATATATATATATATATATATATATATATATATATATATATATATATATATATATATATATATATATATATATATATATATATATATAACTTTTTTATTTGAAGTGATAGACTAGTACTTCCAAAAGCAAAGTTGTATGAATTAACCTAACTAAGAAAAATCAACAAAACATTCTTCTCCAGCGTTGCCAGATTTCACAGTAGCTACTTAAACAATATTTTTTTAAATGACAACACCGCATTTTTTTATCATTATTTAAGAGATCTCAAAGTTATGTATAAAAGTGTGTAGTAACATTTTTTTATTCGAGTACCCGTTTTTCAGCAATCGGTTGAAAAAAATTAAAATAATCCGCAGTCTATTGGTATCAGAACGTTTATTTGAGGGCCAACCCAGCACAAATTCTTCAATACATGCTCCAATTGATGCCCGTCTTGTAGTCTGCATCAGAAAACCCGTTTTACAATATTACTGTTAATATTTTCCAATACAGGTATCGGGTGTAATGCTATTATTTGAATTTTTTTGGACCGATTGCTCAAAAATGGCTACTCGAATAAAAAAATGTTACTGCAAATTTTTTATTCATAATTTTGAGATCTCTTGAATAATGATAAAAATGCGGTGTTGTCATTTAAAAAAATATTGTTTAAGTAGCTACTGTGAAATCTGGCAACGCTGGAGAAAAATGTTTTGTTGATTTTTCTTAGTTAGGTTAATTCATACAACTTTTCTTTTGGAAGTACTAGTCTATCTTTTCAAATAAAAAAGTTAGCCTATGTCAGGTTTTAAAAAACTTACACTGTATATATATATATATATATATATATATATATATATATATATATATATATATATATATATATATATATATTTATATATATCTTAGTTATAAAAAAAACATTCAGTTTTTACATAGGCTTTTGGTAAAAAAAATTGTAATAACAAACCGTCAAATTCTTTTCGGTATATAATCATACAAAAGAAAATTGCAATTAATATTTTAAAAAAAGGCAAGGCGATTAACTAACAAACCCAGACAGAAATCCCAACTTTTTTAAGTAACAAAGTATCCCTTTAATAATACACCCCTCATAATAAGCTAAAATAGAGGATCAGCACGTTTAAAATTTTCAAGCTAATTTGATAGTCACGCAAAAAAATCATGAATTTTAATATTGCAATTTGCTACCAATTTATAATTTCGTTGGCAAGCAAAGTTTTCGGTTATTAACGTTTTCCTGAAAGTCAACATTTTTTAATAAAAGATGATAGAAAGCCTTTATTCAATTAGATAAGTCTGAGAAATAGTCGAACTTTTACTTTTTATTTTTTGAGGAGCTAAATCACATTTTAAAGACTAATTTGTTTTGATTCCTATGTAGTTTTTTATTTCACCACCATTGTCTGCAGAAGGTATCTTTCCAGAAGTTTTACCCAGAATCTCTGAATTTTTTGTCCATATACAGGCATTATTTTCTTCCCACTATTTCAACAGGTTTACACTATCCAGGACCTTATCCGTAATCTTTCTCCTTAGCTCTTCCATCAATCTTTACAATTTAATTATCGACTAACCAATGTCAATCAAGCTAGCAGAGCCACAACGCCTTTTCAAATTTTTTCTTGTGTCATAATTTTTGACTATTTTATTGCTAATTTATTACCACATTTTTAATCTTTTTGCTCTTCGTTTTTTTAAAAAAATCTGTGGTCTGCTGGCTTGAGTTCAAGCTAGCAGGGCCACGCTGAAAAACCACAAAACAAAATTATTTTCCAAAATGTTTTTATACAGGAATTTTTGGCCAATTCATTGCCCCTGAAATATGTACAGTATTGTACAGGGACCGAGAAAAAATAAACTGTTAGAAAAAAACAGCTATTTTCTGTTTCGTCCATAGAGAATACGATACTATTACTTAAGATCGCGAAATAATAACTTTATAACCTGTGGGTATCTACCAGGTTTTAAGACTAATTTATTGCTAATTTATTTATTTATTTATTCCTTTACGGCCATAGCCACTTATAATATAAAAAAACCTGTGGCTCTGCTGGCTTGAGTTCAAGCCAGCAGAGCCACAGGTTTAAAAAAAAAACGAAGAGAAAAAAAATTCAAAATGTGGTAATAAATTAGCAATTAGTCTTAAAACCTGGTAGATACCCACAGGTTATAAAGTTATTATTTCGCGATCTTAAGTAATAGTATCGTATTCTCTATGGACGAAACAGTAACTCGCTGTTTTTTTTCTAACAGTTTATTTTTTTCTCAGTCCCTGTACATATTTCAGGGGCAATTAATTGGCCAACTATTCCTGCATAAAAACATTTTGGAAAAGAATTTTGTTTTGTGGTTTTTCAGCGTGGCTCTGCTAGCTTGAAACTCGAGCCAGCAGAGCCACAGGTTTTTTTAAAAAAACGAAGAGCAAAAAAATTAAAAATGTGGTAATAAATTAGCAATAAATTAGTCTTAAAACCTGGTAGATACTCACAGGTTATAAAGTTATTATTTCGCGATCTTGAGTAATAGTATTGTATTGTCTATGGACGAAACAGAAAAGCGCTGTTTTTTTCTAACAGTTTATTTTTTTCTCAGTCTCTGTACATATTTCAGGGGCAATTAATTGACCAAAAATTCCTGTATAAAAACATTTTGGATTTTTCAGCGTGGCCTCTGCTAGCTTGAACTCAAGCCAGCAGAGCCTCAGGTTTTTTTAAAAAAATGAAGAGCAAAAAAATTTAAAATGTGGTAGTAAATTAGCAATAAAATAGCCAAAAATTATGACACAAGAAAAAATTTGAAAAGGCGTTGTGGCTCTGCTAGCTTGATTGACATGACTAACCATTATGCGGTCCCATTTTTCTTTCACTCACAACCTATGATACATGACTGTTATCTCAATTAAAAGTTCTAATAGCTATTTTTTTATAACAATGTGGTTCACTGACTTACGATCTAGTCTTAAAGAATAATTTTTCATGGTGAACTTGTTCACTTAATTTAATTATCTAACTCTAATAGTATATAGGTGTCTAGGGTTTAAGATATCACTATAGCTACATTATTGTTAAAGTAATTAAGATTATTTTACTGGTATTTAAATAGCTAATATATTATTATTCTTATTAACCCTTAACAGCTATCGTTATCCTGTGTTACGCAATGGCTATCGTGGGGTCATTTTTCACCCCGATATTTAAATACAGATATAAAATAAAAACCATTGGTTGGGAATGTTTTATGTATTTTTTTTCCAATAATTAAAACTATTTTTGAATTTAAAAAAAATATATATTTCGAAAAACATTACAATATAAAAATATTTTAGTACTTATCTCATAGTACATGCTAATTTTTAAGCTTAAAAACATTGACATTATTTTTTCTTACTATGAAAAACATGAAGACTTTTCTCGGTTAATCTGTATCATGGTCTTCTTTCATACACACAAATTATCGTCTGAAAAGATAAAAAAAAACCTAAATTTACATAGTTTGTAAAGACTGCTGGGCATGATTTGAATCATAAGAAAATAAGCATTTTTTACGTTAATCTTATACAAGGCTCTACCTATCATTGCAGTTGCCACAGAAAGTATGATGCACGGAATGGGACTTGCAGATGGTCTGGGAACAACATAGCATCGCTAAGTTCCCTGAACAAGTTAGGAATTGTAGCTCGATCTCTTAGATGTTCCTTGACAAGTTCTGCCCCAAGATTTGTGCTGAAGTGTACTTGTAATATGTATTCTAAGAATATTATATTTCCTAGTGCGTAACTGAGCTGGTGGCTCTTTGAATTTGTTTTCTCCGTAACAGTATTTGAATTTCCCATATCGGGTTCGTTACTTTCTTCGATGTCTGAAATAGTCGAATCAGAATCATGCTCGCTGTTTACCTCATCCTCAGCGATCCCCACATCGTTATCAATGTCAGAATCAAGGTCGCTTATGTAATTTATTAGCTCTTCGGCAGTCAACTATCAACTCGTATCTTGTCACTTGAGCTTGCCATTATTGTATACTAAAGATTATGCTGCAAAAAAATACCCCTTAATAACATTAATTCATGAGTACAATCGTAGGTTCCCGAAGGACCGCAAATAAAAAGAGCGTGAACCTGCAACGACGGCACTCACCACTCACCACTCACCACTCAAGCACTACCAAGACTTAGATTAGCTAGAGAATCATCGGCGATAGGTGCTTAAAATCAGCACAAAGAGGTGAGGTTTCAGTAAGATAGTGCCCCGCCATACTTTTCCGCTACAAGTCCAGAACACCCTAAATAGCAAACGTAAACTGCCTTTAAGTTCTCCTTACCTGACCCCCTTAAATTTTTTTTTGTGACGGTTTACATAAAGTTATGGGTACGACAGCAACCACACCAGAAAAGGAAAAAATGGAAATCACAAGCATATACATTAATTAAATAAATATACATAAATTAAAATAAATTTAAACTGTTTGGGAGTAGATGGAGTTCATTTTGAACAACTTTTGAAGCACATCCGTCGCGTCGTTTAATTTAGGGTATGTTATGATAGTTTTTATTACTCATTACATTTGTCAGAGACTAGAATTCCAAGAAGATCCATTTTATTTTGACCTGAAGTAAATATGCGTGTATGTTTAAACTTGCACTTGTCCGGCACTATTCAATTAGTTAATGACTAGCATTACCGGCTAGTTGTTTTAATTAAATTTAAATTTCTTTTTAATTTAAAAGGCTTGTTTCTAAGTTGTTTCCATGAAAAGGAAAATAAGGATGTTATCTCATGCATTAAGTAATTCTTGTATGTTAACGAAGTTGGACAGTAATTATTTACTAAAGATTTATAGTAAAGCATAAAGGTTAGAACTGGATAACCCGTAAAATAAATGGGAAAATGTACGTTTTAAAATAATTGGACCTTAAAATTTTTTCATAAATATATGAGGCCCAAAGGCAATCTAAAATATACTCGAAGCCCCATAAATTTGGGAGATTTCGACACCGAATCTAGGTTTATTTTTTGTCAAGTGTTACAAAAGTAAAAGTCAGAATTCTTTGATATATCCGCCTTGTCTGAGTGAACTAAACATGCTACTTCTAAAATTTATAACCCTGCCGGTGTTAACACTCCTAGCTCCCAGAACAGATGTCGCCAGGAATAAGATCTATGTACCTCAGTCACATTCCTCAAGACCTTTTTTTGAATCAAAAATACATCCGGTGCCGTAACAGAGCCGACTCCAAATAAGAGTACCATGTCTCCGTCTTGAACCAACCAGTCCATGGTTCAATAAAATAAGTTGTTTAGTAGTTAATATTTCGGCAAGATTACGAAATAGATATGAGAATTTAATTTAGGAATCAAATTAGTGCAGTGCTACTTCCAGTTCAGGTTCTCATCTATTAAGTGGCCCTCGGCTCTCTGTAATAACTAGTTATTTAGTATAACTGCCATATTATCATTGGTTTTTGTTTGATAATAATTGTGAAATCTTATAAAAACAATATAAAGAATTACCAATAAGCCAGTCAGACAAATTCAACAGAACCGCATTGCAATTACTTTCTAGTTATTTGGAATCTTTATCAGAACTTAGTAGGGACGTGTCATCCGCCTATAATGTAGTTGCGATTCTGTTGCAAGAAAGTATCAATATCATTAATACATAACAGAAACAAAACAGGGTCTAAAATAGAGCCCTGGGTGGCGCCCACATCGACTGAACAGTTGAATGACTTAATTTTCTTAGTAATATTATTAGGGCTTCTCAAATCTACATGCTGGCTACGACCAACTAGACAGCTCGTAAGTCACTTTGCGGCTTGATCCCTTACATTTTATTCCTCCATCTTCCGCAACAACCTGTCGTGAATTACGCAGTCAAATGCCGTGCTAAGATCACAAAAAATCCCAGCCGGACACTGGCCGTGGTGGTAGCCCCTTCTCCCTAAAGCCATGCTGGTTGGAATTTATGATTTTGTGCTTCTTTAAAAAAGGCTCGATTCGCGTTTTCAAAAATCAATGTTCATAATTTTACTAAAAGTCGGAGCCATAGCTACTGATCTGTAATTACTTTTTCATATCATGTTTATCGCTCTTCTTATAAATGGAGCAACTACAACTTTTAAAATAGTCGGGCAACAACCACACTCAAATGAATAATAATTAATTAAATAGCAAATGGACTGACTTACCGCCATATTAACATATTTCAACGGAAAGGGAGGCACTTCGTCCGATCCTGTCGACATTTTATCTTTTACTTTATACAGCATGTAACAAAAATATGGAAACCTCGAAATATCTTGCAAACCCTTCATCCGATTTTTATGAACTTTTGTACACATAGGTACGAAATTACGCCCGATCCAATGGTGAGTTCCTCATTGTTGTCAAGTTTACCGTTTTCCATTGATAGTAACTTTTTTAAGTGGAACGCAATATATTTTATTCGATTTTCGAATTCACCTTAAAATTCTGAATACTTCCTAATGAGAACATTTTATCCAAAAGTTAACAGTTTTTGAGAAAATGGTGGTCAAAAATCGTTATTTTATTATATTTTACCATAAAATACCTGTACCCGAAAGTTTACCTGAAATGTCTGACATTGTCAGTTTCGTTTATTTACAAAAAAAGGAACAGTTAACAGAATCCCAAAGAATTGAAATTTTATTAATACTGGGTTATAGGGACAGAATGCGAACGCAACAAAAAGTTTGTAATATTTTTAATGAAAAATATCCTGACAGAAATCCATTAACTGTAAGTAAAGTTCTAAAAAATTTCTTCAAACTGGAAACGTAAAAAACGCTATACTATTTGTATATTTAGTACAAGAATAAACAATACAGGAGGAAATAATTTAAAAGTTGATGAAAAAAACTAAATCAAATGTTTAGAATGTTGTTCATTTACTTCTTGGCAGTAATGGCAAATACTGCGGAAAAACATGCAAAAATGTCAGTTTCCTCGATTCTTCTACATTCTGTTTCTATTCTTAACTTCAAATCATCGAGGTCATTTGGTTTACTTTTGAAAACAACATTTCTGAGGTGACCCCACAAGAAGTAATCGAGGGATATCAAGTCCGGAGACCGAGCTGACCACTCGATTGTACCCCTACATCCAACTCATCTTCTTAAAAAGCACCATCGAGATATTGCCGAACATTATGGGCATAGTACGGTGGGACACCATCCTGCTGAAACCATATTTCATCATTTGGTGCGTGATTATTGCCTAAAAATCATATTCAAATAATCAGTAAAACTGGTAAAATAAAGTGACAATACTTACTTACAATTATTTGGAAATAGTTGTACAAGAGCTGGGACAGTTTCGTTTTTTAGAAAATCCAAATATCTTTCTCCAGTAAATGTCTCTTGTATGAAGAAGGGGCCAGTTATTCTCCGGCCTATTATACCAGCCCAAACATTGACCTTTTGGGGGAACTAGGTATGATTTTCGCATATCCAGTGAGGATTTTTCCTGGCCTAATATCAACAAAAGAATGTAGATTCGTCAGAGAAAATTACTCGGTGGACAAAATCTGGATTGGCGTTTCAATGTTACATCATGGTTTTGCAAAATTCCAAGCGCAGCAAGATGTTTTGAGTTTTCCATATTTTTGTTACACACTGTATGTGATTCTGTAGTGTGTTTACTGTGAGCAAAAGGATATTCTGTACTAAATTTTGATAAACATTTCAATCACATAATAGATAAAGGTAGGTCAGAACTACTGATAAAAAACTAGACTATTGGTAGTCTGTTCGTGACATTTAATAATAGTAAAATGATAAAAGCTTGCTTTCATTTCTCATAATTTTTCCGCACGCATTTAGCGCAATTTGCATGTATCACTACCTCCAACCGCTTTAAACTATAACCTTAAAACTGCTGGGGTTATAATCTACAAACTGGGACAGCCATATAAAAACTTTGATACATAATGTTGGAAATGCAACTGCTTATCTTCTCATTCCATGGCATGGGTATAATTTCACAAGAACTAACAATATCGCAAAGTAAGAAAGTAATAAACGCCCTGATTACTTTAAATAAAGTTTCTCTTTTTTGCGTTAGTTTTGGTCCGATCTCTCGTAAGAAAACTGGTTTAAATGGTTAGTACGGTATCGTGTGAATAGCCAGATACGGGTATGGTTTCAATGAAATTATATCACTATTCGCGCACTTAGTGGATAGACGATTTACAGGACATACCCCGTAACGAAGAATATTCTTCAATAAATACATGTAGTTTTTATTTTGTTTTTCAATTATTTACCGCCCCAGGATAATTTGTTAGAAACTTAAACAGAATTAATTTCCACGGTACACATAGATAATTAATGCAGCTATCTCATTCTAATGGAAAATACTTATTATCTTGTGAAGTAATTAAATAAATTTCACTGCGTTCGATTTTTTTACACAGGTCTTAAATCTCATTAAGAAGCGCATGGTAGGTATAGGTAATTAATTTATAAACTAAAAAACAAATACAATGGTAATTTATTCTGATTTATTTATTTTCTTTGCTCTTTGCAGATTGAGACATTGAATTGAATAACTTGGGGAAATTCTACTCCAATATATCAATTTGCACAAGTATAATCTTGACGGGTTGACAAATCTATGTTATTTCTTACTGTCGAGCTTAAATCACTTTCCTTTTTCCCTACTGACTGTTCCCAACAGAACAAGAAGAAGCGCAGTATTTGTTCATACCTTCACTGCCCAGATGCAAAAGCTCAGAACATTCCATTTTCCGGTTTTTTATACATAGGGGAGGGGCGGGCATAATGACATACTTAGTTTTTTATCTAGAAAACTTAATGAAAAAATGAGCTAAATTTAATTATTTTCATATATGTCGATGGCCAGTCATATACTCCACAACTTCAGAAACAAAATCATTCTTTTTTTTTATAAACTTTATTAAGAACAGGTTAAACGTACTTTGCAACATAAAATCATTTTGCCCGCCCAGGTCGGGCAAAATGGCATACAAAAAATAAAACACAAAAAAAAACATATTAAACACATAGATAAAAACAAATACAGTGATAAATAAAGTAAAATGTTAAAACTTAGTCCTTGCAAAGATCACAAATGAACTTTTTTGCTTTTGTGGGGACACCCGCACAATCTGCATGTGCCCACTTTTGGCAAAGTTGACATTGTAGCCAAGTTTCTTTGGATTTTGATCTGCTGAACAAATCGTTACAATAAAGACACGGACAGTCATCTTCGTTGTCACTAACACGGTAGGGATCTTCTTCTTCTTCACTAGTCTCGTCTGCCATTACAATCCTTACAGCAGGTCTTTTACTTTTTCTTAACTGCTCCTGTTTTTTTTCATTTTTATTTTCATTTGAGTCATTGTCTACAAGCTTCCTTTTAACAACGTTTCTTTTGTTCTTTCTTTCTTGTTCTTGGTTCTTCTTGATTTCCTTTTCGCGAATGCCTTGAAGACACGGACTTTCGGTTAAAACGTCTTGATATCCACCAGTTTTACGCTTGACAGTTTTTCTTATGTTGCTCTGAGGCACTGGTGACAATTTTTGCAAGATATTTTGTATATCGACCTCTTTTGAAGAGCAGGTTGGTGCTTGATCCTGAGATACTTCTTCTGTAAAAATTAGTTGTTCTTGCTCTGTAGGTTTCACAGTGGGTGCTTGTATTTCTGTATTATTCGTTTGAGGCTCTTGCAGATTTTCTAAATTTTCATTAAGGGGTTCTCCTTCTTTGACAGGTACTGCTTCTGGCACGTCCGTGGTTAAACTCGGTAAAAATAGATGTTCAGGAAAAATGTTAGCGTTAAACGGCGATATTCCTGTGGCACGGAACGCACTAGTTGCAATTTCAAGTGTAGCTGTTCTTTCATAGGCATGGTTAAAAAGTTTGGATACCTGATAAATTGTGACTGCACGGCCGGGATTTCCTTTTAACCAATGGGTAACGGTTTGGTTGTAATATTTGTGAAGGGGACCAAAAAATCCTACGTCTAAGGGTTGTAGGTGGTGGGTGCAGTGTGCAGGAAGGCACAGAAGAACGACTGAATTTTGTTTAGCCAGTTCTAACGCCTGGTAGCTCTTATGACTAGAATGGCCGTCTAAAATTAACAAAGCTTTTTTTTCTGCAATGGGCCTCACGTGATCTATAAAGTGTTTAATCCACTTTACGAACAAATCTGCCGTCATGTAACCTGACTCGTTATAAAGTTTTAAAGTTCCAATGGGTGCTCCATCGTATAAGTCCGGATTGAACCGTTTGCGCGGGAAAATTATGGATGGCGGTACATACATTCCCCCAGAACTCATGCAGACGACAACTGTCGTGTGCACCCCTCTCTCTGCACTTGTGATAGCGCCCACTTGTTTTTTGCCTTTTTTAGCAAACACTTTTGGAGGAACTTGTACTGTGGTCAGCGCTGATTCATCCATATTAAAAATCATTGTGTTTTCAATTTTGTGCTCGTCGATGATTTGTTCCAGCTTGGTGAAAAATTTACTTATCTGTGGTTTATTAAACGCCTCAGCTCTGGCAAGCGACGTGGCTTCTGGACAACGCAATGATAATTGAGGATGACGTTGACGAAAACCGTGAAGCCACCCCTTTCCAGCCATCCTAGTTTCGTTATTAAAAGGGTGTTTGATCTTCATTTTTTCAGCAACTTCATACGCCAGCTGTCGCACATCTGTTGTCGTCAACCCGAAAAAACGAGATTCTAAGTTCAGCAAATGATCCACAATTGCAGCTTCAAGGTCTCTATTTAATGCAGATTGAAAAGAACCAAAGCGTTTTTCAATATTAACAGCGAATTTGTTTTTCCCAAGAGCTCGACGACGTAAAGTTGCTGTAGGTACATTAAAGGACTTGCTTGCTTTTAACCAGCCCATTTCACCATTGCGGACAGCTTGTATGGCTCTCTCCATATCGACATCATTCCAAGCACCTCTATTTGTCGTTCTTTTATACGAATAAACCATCTAAAAAAAAATAATCCGTTAAAACATTGAACAAAACAGGCGGGCAAAATGACATACTAATTCATTTTACCCGCCATTATGCTATGTCGTTTTGCCCGTCGTGATATTTTTTTAAAATTTGGGTTCAAAAACACTTAAGTTGCAATTGACTTCCAAAAATGTGTTATTAATTTATAGTGTACAATTGTGTGGTTAAGGCAATGTCTCAAAACTATATTAAAAATGAATATTAGGCAGTTAAATAATATTACAAAATGTTACTTACACTGAAGGTCAACACTCGGCAACCACAAACAACACAATAAATCCGTCGGATGGAAGTCTAGAGAATCCCTACTAGAGCCAGTGCAGTGTGGCCGGCTCTTGAACGTTATCACCCGAATTGGGACTTATACTGCTACTAGATTTATTATAATAGAAAAAAGTCATTATGCCCGCCTATGTCATTATGCCCGCCCCTCCCCTAGAGTGTCTAGAACATTTTTTTTATCTGAGATAGCCCACGTAGACCTTAAGGTTAAGTACTAGCGTACCGGGGGCATCTGAAGAGAAGGAAAATGTATTCTATTGACACCGGATTTAAATGATTGGAAGTTGGGAGAAGGGAAAACATCTGCAGGCAATTTGTTCAATTTGAAGATCTTGGGAAAGGGATAGGTGCATAGATCTGCGTCTATTATCAAGCTTTTGATTCGAAACTTGTCTGGAAAAATGAATGTTGAAGTGAAGAGTACTATCGTCGGTATAACTGTGGATGGGATTGGTATCTGAAAATAGCAGGTCACTAATGGGAAGAAAAATAGGGTTGGTACCAGGACTGAACCTTGGGGTACACCAGCATTGATAGGATGGGAGTTAGATGAGTGACCGTCGACCACGACAACCGACACGCCAATTAGAGAGGAAGCTACCGATCCAGGTACATAGTTTGAGAGGAAGAACTTAAGAAGATAGTTTGTTAGGGAGTGCGGCATATTATCAAAGGCCTAGGAAATAACAAGAGCAACAATCTAAGATTCGTTATAAAAATTCGAGAGACTTGTTGCAGTTATGTATGACAAAGCTAGCAAAGGGGGAATTAGGGAGGAATTGCCAACAAATTGTTTGGGGAATAGTTCAGCTTTCCCCTTTAGAGGTGGAGAAAATTTCGTTTTCAGAGGTCAGGGGTTAAAAAGTACCTCTACAGAAGTTTTGACTAATGGTTTTGGCAAGTGACCAGGAAGATTTGTTGCCGTTGGGACAGGAAAGCACTTTATCTTTTATGCGTTGTTAAAAGCATTTTTGGATTTTAAGGTAGTTTGATTGCATTGGTTTATATGAAACTTCTTAGTTGCGGAGGTTGCGCCTTTTCCTCTTAACATTTGATATATTTACGTCCTGTGTGAATAAATTACATCTTCTCTCTTCAAGCATTCACAGTACTTTAGTACGTTGGCTAGACGTATCCAGTCCGGCAGACAATAGTGATAAGATTATTTTGTTAGGCTTAATCGAGCTACGCACAGACATGCAAGTGTTAAGACTTACCTGAACTGGCAAGTGCGCGACTGAGTGCGAAAGCTGATTTTATATGCATACGCCCGGTAAGTAGGTATTGCTTGAAAAATGAAGGGCTGCCAGTGCGATTCATGTTGCGCTTTGACCTAAACGTCTAATGTTGCAGACACTTTGGGTGTGTTCTTTTGTGTTGCACGAAACTGCACTGATTTGTTTTAATAGTGCCCTCTACAAAGCAACAAACCTTAGACCTCAGTCTTTTTCGAGCAGATTTGATTTAGCCATAAAAATGATTTAACTACGGATTAAAAAAGTAATAGAAAATCACCGCCTTCGTGTGCTCAATCGCTAACCGTTAAAACAAAGCAAAAAAAATCCAATCCCCATTGTTAAAGGAAGCATCGAACCACGGCGTATTTTCCTTTATTTTATTCTATTTTCCTCTATCCGTCCGAGCGAGATCGATTTACGTTGGAAATCGGTGCAATTGTAGAGTAAATGTAAATTGGCCGCCTGCAGTAAGTGAAGGCGATGCCGGGATATTGAACTTTCTTTGCCATTGTCAAGGCCTTTTCAACGATAGCGCGTAATTATAGTAGTTTAGAACTTTACGCGGACTGATCGAAATGTATTTTTCCAGCGGAGAAAATTATTAGCTTCGCGTAATTTCGTTCTTTCACAGTCGGTAGAGATCAACTGATGATTGAAGTCATGGCTAAGTTATTTTAGAAATTCCTCGGAAAAGAAATCAAGAGCATACTTTCTGCGGATCCTTAAACAACGTTGTTTTTATGGCAGTGGCGGTTCCTGGAATTTCAGATTGTCGTATCTCTGTTCCTATACACCAAATTATACAATGTTACTGTTGGGTACTCTACAATCATTTTCGTGAAAAAATATTTAATTTTGAAACTTGCGAAAAAAAAAGTAAATTTTTTGGGCCGCTTCACCTGAGATCTGAGAAAGCGTGGAAGAAAATTTTACTCACCATATTTTTCATAAAGTATATTAAATTTTATCGACAAATTTCAAATTTTCTGAAAATATTCTAATTTTCCTTAAAGAAATGACATTTTAAATTATTTCTTAGACAAAATATTTTAGGGTAAAAATTTTAAAATCTAATTAATTTCAAGATATTAGAGGTAATTCAAGGAAATTTGAATTCTATCGATAAAATAAGATAAAATTAATGAAAAAAACTTGGAAGCAAAATATTCTCCAGAACTTCCTCAGATCTCAGGTGAAGCGGCCCAAAAAATTAACTTTTTTTCGCAAATCCTAAAATTAAATATTTTTTCACGAAAATGTTTCTAGAGAACCCAATAGTATCCTATAATTTGGTGTGAGTCCCATGCGTACGAACTGAGATACGACACATCTTAAACTTCAGGAGCCGCCACTGTCTTATTGTTATATAAGACGCTTAAGGGTTGTTACAGCGCGCGTGGTTTCGATTTATTTGATGGGGTTTCTGACAAGTGCGCTCAACCATAAGCAACAGATTGTCAACGAATCGCCTGTACATTGGAATAGAGGCGCGACAATGCAGGGTTGATAAGTGAGCGACAGCCATTAATCTTAAAAAAAAATGTTGGCTAAATAGGGTCGACCGGGGTAAATGTAAACGATTTTTACCATTTCGTAAAAATTTTTAGTTTGTAGAAAAAAGAGGATACTTTCTTGTGGTAAACTATTACATGCAACTGTTTTAGAGCAATATTAGGTGATTATTCTTTGTCCTAAAAGTAAAATATTTAATTAAAATAAAAACCCTGGCACTTTAAAAAAATCTAAAAAGAAGCTGTCATTTGTTTACATTTCCCCCAGTTCACCGGGCTAAATGTAAACAAGTATCCCAGGAATCATAACAGATATAGCAGTAATATTAGGGGCAAATGTAAACTAAAGCAAATTAATATGCAAAAATTGAGAATAAATTCTCTAACCACCTGAAAATTCCTTATACAATAAGGATTTCAACAAATAATGGTAAAACAGCTATTCTCCGGGCTATATGCCCCTCCGAGCGCTGAATTACATACCAAAATTTGCCGTATTTTCTTCTAACACAGTTAGATAAGAAAATACTGTTTCAAATGCAAGAAACTACCAGGAAGAAGGAAGCTTTTTCTTTAGTTAGAATGTCGTCACCTGCAGACCGGTTTCGAACTCGTTGGTTCTCATCAGTACAGGATAGACGAACATACCAACCTTCCGAAAAAGTAATCCCTTAAAGCTACAACTGTCGTACTGCATAAGCAGTGAGACACAGGCAGCGCCATCCATTAGCAGTTTCAAGCATTCAGAGTAGAGTTTACCGTAAGGTAAAATTATCAAACGTATGAATGAAAGTCTACTTGTCAGGGGTACATATAAATATGCAAAAATTGAGAATAAATTCTCTAACCACCTGAAAATTCCTTATACAATAAGGATTTCAACAAATAATGGTAAAACAGCTATTCTCCGGGCTATATGCCCCTCCGAGCGCTGAATTACATACCAAAATTTGCCGTATTTTCTTCTAACACAGTTAGATAAGAAAATACTGTTTCAAATGCAAGAAACTACCAGGAAGAAGGAAGCTTTTTCTTTAGTTAGAATGTCGTCACGGAGGGGCATATAGCCCGGAGAATAGCTGTTTTACCATTATTTGTTGAAATCCTTATTGTATAAGGAATTTTCAGGTGGTTAGAGAATTTATTCTCAATTTTTGCATATTTATATGTACCCCTGACAAGTAGATTTTCATTCATACGTTTGATAATTTTACCTTACGGTAAACTCTACTCTGAATGCTTGAAACTGCTAATGGATGGCGCTGCCTGTGTCTCACTGCTTATGCAGTACGACAGTTGTAGCTTTAAGGGATTACTTTTTCGGAAGGTTGGTATGTTCGTCTATCCTGTACTGATGAGAACCAACGAGTTCGAAACCGGTCTGCAAGTGACGACATTCTAACTAAAGAAAAAGCTTCCTTCTTCCTGGTAGTTTCTTGCATTTGAAACAGTATTTTCTTATCTAACTGTGTTAGAAGAAAATACGGCAAATTTTGGTATGTAATTCAGCGCTCGGAGGGGCATATAGCCCGGAGAATAGCTGTTTTACCATTATTTGTTGAAATCCTTATTGTATAAGGAATTTTCAGGTGGTTAGAGAATTTATTCTCAATTTTTGCATATTTATATGTACCCCTGACAAGTAGACTTTCATTCATACGTTTGATAATTTTACCTTACGGTAAACTCTACTCTGAATGCTTGAAACTGCTAATGGATGGCGCTGCCTGTGTCTCACTGCTTATGCAGTACGACAGTTGTAGCTTTAAGGGATTACTTTTTCGGAAGGTTGGTATGTTCGTCTATCCTGTACTGATGAGAACCAACGAGTTCGAAACCGGTCTGCAGGTGACGACATTCTAACTAAAGAAAAAGCTTCCTTCTTCCTGGTAGTTTCTTGCATTTAAAACAGTATTTTCTTATCTAACTGTGTTAGAAGAAAATACGGCAAATTTTGGTATGTAATTCAGCGGTCGGAGGGGCATATTGCCCGGAGAATAGCTGTTTTACCATTATTTGTTGAAATCCTTATTGTATAAGGAATTTTCAGGTGGTTAGAGAATTTATTCTCAATTTTTGCATATACCTCAAAAAAGCGGTTTCGGCAAATTTTAACACCAATGTTGTATAGGTACTCTTTATTATTTGAGTATTGATAACAAACAAAAAAATGTTACAAATCAAATTTGGAACAAACTTACTAAAAATAAAAAAAAAATTAAACTAACACCACTTATCATAAGCATCAGTCAGCAAAACTAAAAGGAACATGTACTAAAGTAATAAAAAAATATAAATTTTTTTTTACGAAGTTACTGTAGGAACTTTTTTTTCAAAATAATAATAAATTCTTTCTCCTTTCTGCTTTATTGTAGGAAAGGGTAAAACCCCTAGGATTTGTTCCTGAGATACAAAGCTAACATCACTCGAGTCGACTGCAAAATTTTGAGATGTGTCATCCATAGCTTTAAGTGCGACCACCTCAATCTCACCATTATCCATGGTGTTTTCTTCCGCACATATATATTTATAAATTTTTTAATTCCTTTTACCCCCTCTAAACTGGACAAGAACAAATTCGCCTATTTTTGGTTTGGCTGTAGATGTTTGAGTCAAGGTTATCAAGTCTTCGTCGTTGGTAAAATTTTCGAAGTCTTCCTCCCAAGGACTATCATCACCGTCACTTTTAAATGAGGAATACTCTTCACTGGAAGACTCCTCATACTTTTTCTTTTTTACTTCCTTGCTTCTTATTCTTTCCGAAGCCAAAATCCTTTTCTAAGCTTTTTCTCTTCATTGTTTTTTTCTTTGGGGTTTTGGGTTTAATATTGGATAAGCTGTTATCCTTTGGTTTCTCTTTTTTCGTTGTAGTTTTTTGCATTTTTCGCTCCTGTGCTTCTTTTAATCTATTCAGTACTTCCTGGGTGGTAAGCACTTCCCCATATTTTAGTGGTCGTAATCTAGGTATTAATTCCTTTTCTGTAGGATGATCCACGTTGCCTTCAATTGTTGTGTTATTGTCTTTTTTTCCTGGCGATGCAAAAAAATTGTTTCTCAAGTGAAGTTTCTGAGGATGCTTGAAAATCCTGGTCATCTCCTGTTCTACTTGAACTAACAGTGTTAGGACAAGTAGTGGTACATTCGGCTACACTTTCACCCTTTTTTCTTTGTACGTACTGCTGGATAAGATCAAGCAGCTCATCTTTGTCGCAGGGATAACCAGTCCTGGCTCTGGCCAGCAGGCAGTCTACAATTTTGCATTCAGTCTCTGCAGTAAAGGCAGGTTTGCAACTGCGACCAAAGGAATCCAAGGAAGTTTTACGCCCATTCAGTCTTTGAGATATTACTGAAATGGGTACATGATAAAAATTTGCAGCTTCTCGATAGGTTTTATTTTTGTTTCGAACATCATTGACGGCATTTACCAAATCTTGATGACTGTATGATGGCCCGTTTGTCTTCCGAATGTATTTGCGGGGCATCTGAAAGAAACATAAAAAATATTTATTCTATTTATCTTTCCCTTTTAGGTGTTTACATTTACCTCAAAAGTTTGTTTACATTTGCCCTTGGTCAAATCTTACCGGGGTAAATGTAAACACTGTAATGAAAAGTTTTTGTTTGGATAATACTCAATTAAACAAGTCTAAGCAAATAAAATAATGCTTTATACATCTAGTAATTATCTAACTTTAAATCTTACCTTGCTGAAAAAGAAATAACATTCACAGTTTAACACCTTTGCTAAGAGGCACATGCGAACTCGTCAACCGGCTAAACAAAACTGATCTACCGACGCAATTTTCATATCCACTAACTGTCAAAGAAGCGTCCTTGTAGTATTCGCGGGAATAATGAATTTAGCGGCAAATTTGAATCGCTCCCGAAGACTGTTTACAATTACCCCTGTTTACATTTACCCCGGTCGACCCTAATTACTATTTTCAATATTATATGTATGTAGTGTAAGTTTTTTAAAACCTGACATAAGCTAACTTCTTTATTGGAAGATATAAAGAATATTACTTTCAAGAGCAAAGTTGTATGAATTAACCTAAGAAAAGTCAACTAATTTTTTTTAGCTTTGCCGGATTTCACAGTAGTCACTTAAAGAATATTTTTTTAAACGGCAACACCGCACCGGTCGAAAAAAATTCAAATAATAACATTACACCCGATATACTGGAAAATGTTAACAATAACATTCTAAAACGGGTTTTCTGATATAAGTATACTACAAAGAAGGCATCAAGTTGAGCATATATTGAAGAAAAGTTATTACGTTTTTTAATTTTGCTTATTATTATCATTCTTGAATCTTTTAATACATAAAATTTGTGCTGTTTTGTCCCTCGTATAAATGTTTTGATCGAAATAGACTGCGGATTATTTTAATTTTTTTCGACCGATTGCTCAAAAATAGCTATTCGAATGAAGAAATGTTGCCGCATATTTTTTATTCATAACTTTGAGATCCCTTAAATAACGATATAAAATGCGTTGTTGCCATTTAAAAAGATATTTTTAAGTGGCTGGCGTAAAAACTGGCAACGCTGAAAATTTTTTGTTGATTAGTCTTAGATACGTTAATTCAAAACTTTGCTCCAGCCGGGGAATTGCCAAACTTAAATATTTTTTTATCAGTTTTGGTGACAACCGAAAATAATCCAAAGTATTTTTAATTCCAAAGACGCATTTTACCAAAAATGTATATTTTAATCTAACAGCAATTTCTATACTTAATATGAGAAAATATGGAAAAAATTTCTCCAAATTGTTAAGACTAAATCTAAAAACCAGTACTGCATTAAATTAAGATCTTATAGTTGATCAGTTATGTTTTGACAGGTTTTTGTCCTGTCCTTGGCATTAAAAACTTATGAATTATTGTGATATTTCAGCGATTTACTTGGTTTCCAAATGATTTTCATCTTGGAACGAGTTGCTGTAATGAATATAGTTCTATTATTGTTGAAAGTACGTACTAAAATTGTCCTTTTCCTGATAAATTTGCGAAAAAGCTCAGAAATAAGTTCATAGAATAAAACTTAGTTGTCTTATTCTTACACTTATCGGTTTAAAACTTTTGATTGTCAAATTAGACCGGACTAGCATTGGCTGTAAAAGTTTACTCTTAACTAAGTTATTATTATTATTTATAATATCTTTTTTTTTCAATAATTACGGTATTATTTTTTCCTTGGTAAGAAATCAACAAGGTATTGATTAATTGAATTTTATAACCCGTTGCATTTCAGTGAAGTAGGCCATGATCCAATAAAATAAGAAATAATAAAAATCTTTGGCTTCAAAATAGTAGTTAAGAAACATGAACTATAAAAATGAAGATCAATATTTCGTTTTGTTTTAAAATGATTCCAAAAATAGAAGAAAAGTGTAAGGCGGGTGACATACTAGAGAAGTTAATTTCGTGAGACTCATAAGTGAAATAGATCACATAAAATAAAATTTCTTGTTCAAAACATACTAGTGAAACTTGGTACGTATACAATCAAATTCTAAAACGCTTATTTACAACCTACATTATACCTAACATATTTGTAATATTTGTCGCTTTCTTGTGACGCTATGGCAAATGCGCAACCTAGCGGAGAAGTTGGGAATTTAAAAATATTTTTAGTCAAATTCTTTTAGCCATATTTCCATAACAAATTTTATCCCAAGATCGTAACATGAATGGTTTCCGAGATATAGCCGCTCCGTACCCTTAAGTAATCACCCTGTATATACGACTTTTTTAAAAGTCGCTGCCTTAAACATAGCATTTTAGTAAATAGCCGTAGGTAGTTTTTAAATATATAAATTATGCCCAAAATATAGCCTTTCATTCCCAACCAATGAGTTCATATTCTTAAACCAATCATTACATAGGGAACATAGTGATTTAATGACTGTCTCTTTGATATTACATTAGTGTTTTGTGCACCGTGTCCATTATCTAATCAGTATGCAATGGACAATAAAACGCAATGTTTAAATGATAAGCATGTAACAGAGAAATAAGCTTTTCCAATAAACATTTTATAGTTTTTCCTAGATTGCAAAAAATTCTTTGTAGCTAAAGTGTCCGCGGCAATTATCTAATCGCTATTGAATGAACAATAAAATGTCGAGATGGGATGAGTTTAGAACCGAGGAATTTTAATTTGCAACGGTTTGGCAGCAATTGTACCTGTCGTATTACCCATGCAAAATAAGAAACTGAACTCACCGAAGAAAACGAAAAGACAGCTTAATAAACCATCGAGCTTGTGTTACTGCGAAGCTATAAAATCGCCATTGCTCTCTAGCGGGGCTAATTTGTGAAATGGTGTCGGAGATCCCATTTTTGTTTTACAGTCGGGAGAGTTATCATTCGTCCACTTGTAATTTTTCAAAGATATAGATAAAACTTCTACATTAAATTTAGTAACATTTTAAAAATAAGTTAACAGATATCTCTTTTCCCGAGAAATGAAAGTAACAATAACTCTTCATATTTATCAGGATCCCTTGGACAAAACAGACAAAAGAAAGATAATTTGATCAAAAATCGGCGAGCAAAATTATTCGTCCACTTCCAAAAAAAAAATTAAAGATGTACATAGAATGTATTTATCTGTTCTTATACTGATAAAAATTCCTAAATATAGATTCTAAATTATTTTTAATAGCAGTTTGAGACTCCGTGGTCTAAAGTATACAGCAAATTTTCAAAATTTGTCGCAAATCATAAGAAGTGCCTCAAGAAATCAGACATTTGATAATAAAATTATATCAAGAAGGAAGATCTCAAACAAACATAAGAAAAATTGTTGGAGGAAGCCGGTCAACAGTTGCATATACTATAGAAAAATATGAAACAATCCATATACAACAGAAACCTTGTCAGGGAGAGGAAGAAAAAGTACTGACTTTTCGAGAGAAACAAGAAATACTAAGAAAAGTTAGTGAAAATCCGCAAACTGCTGCGACAGATACAGTGAAAAGTTAAGCCAGTGATTACAAAAAGGTTATTCATGTAACAATAATAAGAAAATTTTTAAGAAGCCAGGGTATACAGACACGAGTTGGTCGAAAGATACCATTAGTAAATAAGAAGAGTCAGGTTTCTGCTTAAAAGGGAAGTACTTCACGGTGATACATTTGAATAAACTGGTAAACGACTGAACTCCAGATATTTTACGAATAATCTAGACACAAAACAAAATAATATTCGATAGTCGCTGTTTTGCCCTATGTCCACAGAATATCAAATTCGTTACACTGTGTGCCGCGGCGTTAAACACTTCCTAAAAATGGCGGGCTTTTCAGCTCATTTCGCGCATGTGATCTAAGGGGGCTTGACTGTGTTTGTTAGCCCAGGGCGCTTAAATGTTTTAGGGCGGCCCTGGGCAAGGGCGTCTTTACAAAACTTTCTTGGGGGGGGGTAACCCGGGTATTCCGGATAATGACCGGATGTAAATGGAGAGTGAAAGCAATGTAATTCTCAAAATAAGAATATGTCGATCTGTTTTCAAAAGATCCTGGGGGGGGGGAGGTAATTACCCCCATTACCCTCCCATAAATACGCCCTTGGCCTTGGGCTGAACACAGTCATTGTTTGGTACATTTTTGCTTGGAACTTTGGTACATTAGCAAAATTAGTTACGGCAACACTGGTGTCAGTGATTTATTTGATAGGGCTACAAAGATGTTTTTTATTACCAGTAAAACCCATCAATCAATATTTAAACAAACTTATGTGACAATCTATCAAAGTCGCGCCACTGCTCTTATCGAACCATCTCCTTCGCTCGCCTGTGCGGTTTGATATTCATTAAACCAGTGCCGAAGAACTCTTGGGAGAATCTAATAATAACCATGCGACGGCCTTGAAGGTTCATCGTAGGTCAGTTACATTCAGTTACAGCCCCTTGAGCATCTCATCTTGTTCCTGAGATTTTTTCTAAGGAACGAGTCATCTATAACATCGCGAGATGCCGGTTTATTTCCAGAAGAAGCCCGGTTAAAAAAAATGTAATTTATTTGCATAGTATAATGACTTGGAACTACGCAGCTCCAACAAGTTAACACTTTGACAGTTGAGATTTAAGAGTATCTGGTGTTCAGGCTTTGTATCGGGAATTCTTTGCTTGGGCGTTTCGATGTAATGTAGGATTTGCAATCTTGAAAATGTACAGTGTGATCAATAAAATCGTCCATCTAATTCACAGTCTCTACCGAGGTAGGTATCTTAATAGTTTTTACGTCCTCCATATACAGAACAATGATTTATTTGAATTTAAGTATGTTTATATAGCCTACATTTTTTTTCTGCGGATATTTTAAATGCAAATTTAGTTAACGAAACAGCTAATCGAATATTGACATTCTCTTAGAATACACTAAATAAAGTTAATATATTCTTTGCATTAAGTCAACAATTATAAAGAGAGCAAAGCTATTATTTGTTGTTTGTTATTTATTTTACAAATTAGCAATTTGCTTTGAAACGCCCTGCTCCGCCCCATAGCATGGCTACGACTCTGGGCAGTAGTTGTAGATATAGATAATTTTTCTAAGCAAGCACGATTATGATTTATTTATTGCAGTTAAACGGGCTAAATATAGCAATCCACTAAACAAGTTACACATACTCTTAGTATCGATTAAAAAAAACTAAACGCTTTTATCAGAATGGATAATAAAAGGGAAGAATATTTGAAATATTTTTATGACTGATGATGATTAATAATTATTATTTATTGAACGAGATCAACATTTTAGAGATACTTTACAATAATACCCGATGTACCTGGTGGAATTAATTGACAGAGTAGAAAATTTGACAAGGAATTTGCCGTCAAGGTTGGGTGGAAGGTGGTAGAGAAATTCTTTCTCGACCGGGGTTGGGTACCCTCCCTACAGATGTTTCCAGCTTTGGATGTGAGTCGGATTTCCCCAGTATACCCACGGTACATAGTACTTAGACTTCGGTCTTCTTCGGCGGTCAAAAAATAAAAAATGGTAGGACGTCCTTTTTCAGTAATTTATTTTTTGATCTCGATAACTTGATCATTGTTGGAGATGCACGGTTCTAAAGAAGACACTAACAATTTTGAATTTTGACTCACTCTACAGTCACTTTTGAATATTTCATTTTTTGTTGTATTTCATTTATGATTGAGAAATAAAGTAATTATTATTAAAAATTTACAGTACTTTAACTTCTAGTCGAGCTTGTGCTTTTAATCTTAATCAACACATCTTTGGAATATCATTAAACATACATAAATGAAATATTAGCAGATTATGTTGTTTTCCACGATCCACGCACAGTTGGTAAGAGATAATTTTCTCCTAATGTATAATAACGACTGACCTCATACCGCTCGGATAGTCAGAGAATACTTAAATGATGCTAATTCGATGGTATTTTTCCAAAAGGGCGAATGCGCCAAATTTGCGATTTCGACTTTTATGTACCAGATTATATATACGAATTCTGCGGTCATTTTGGCAAAAGGCCGAACATATTAGGATCAAAATAAGGAATTAGTAGCAAAAAAACGAAATTTACTCTGGGCGAACGTGCAGTAGACGTTTCTCCAAAAGGACGTATATTCAGTACTCCTAGATGGCAAAAGGGCGAACGTGTATTGTTTTTGTATTAGAATTATAACCTCACTTATTTCATTTTATTTTAAGCAACGTTATTTTAGTGAAGTTATTGGTTACTGCCAAATAAGCTTAAATTATGTCGAATAGAACTAAACTACAAGCGACAAAGTGTGTGTTGTTGACCAGACTAAGAAAAAATAGTCCAATTCATGTTACACAAAATGAAGAGGTTCGTACATTTTCTTTGTGTATTTTTTATGTATTATAATCCCTACATAAAAATATTTTAAAATAATGCAGATATAGGGTGTCCGCTTAAGCCCGGCGACCAACCATCTGAAACTAATTTCGGTATATGGGCGTTTGCCGAACTTGACCGGACAACTAACCTGTAATATTTTGAATTATTTTAGGCCCAATTACTTAATGTAGGGCGAATAGTCGTTTATTTATAAAGCCTATCTGGAGAAAGGGCGAATATCCAGAAAAATTGGTTTTTTAGTTAACTGTTTGTGGTTTTAAGTAATTTTTAGTGATTTTCATTACAGTTAATGAATATTTGAGGTCCTAAATGTATTACTTACTAGTTTGCTCTTATAAGAATGTACCAAACAGTTTTTCGTCATTTTCTCAAAACATCAAAATGGCGCGTTCGCCCTTTTGGAAAAATACCATCGAATTGCTAACATCTCACATATGAAATGTCCACCACACAGCTCAGATCTGAACCATACCAAGCACGCAGGCGCGGAACTACTATTCAACAAGAGGACGCAATGCGGCGAGGCCCAGGCCTCCAGGGGATCCACGGCTCAGAGTGTCGTTCATGCAATTACACGCCACGTGTAATACGAGAGCTATATAATGTTTATAGTAACAATATACGAATTCAGTCTCATGGGAATACATCTTTTTTTTTAATTTTAGATTTTTATGGAGCAACACCTATTTCTCCAATTTCCGTTATTTTAGCTTAACTAAGTGAGTAATTTTGAAGGGGCTAAAAAATAATTTTGCGGGGCGCAAATTTTGAAGTTCCGCCACTGCAAGCACGTCAGGGATATCCATATACGTATTACTACTATATTGTTAGCATCCAGTCTACCCGTTGTTAAAATTTGAAGCAAAGATAAAATCTCCTTTTCTTTTGTTTTGTACCACGTGATGTGCCAGCACTTGACGGAACTGTCACTGTCAGTTCTGACAGCAGTTTAAAATGTGAGCATGTCGGTTTCCTTTTCGTCCTTTTACCTTTCAAAAGTAAAGATAGCTGGGCAAATCACGTGGTTGTTTAAGAGGGATGTTCAATAAGTCATGTGACTAGTTAGCAATTGTTTCCTAAGGCTACGTCTTTGTTTCATCATTTTTTCGTCCTTCGATGCAAAAACCCCCCAAGGGTATGTTCAGTAGTCACGTGATGAGTGGTTAGCAATTGTTTCCAAAGGCTACGTCTTTGCTTCAACATTTTTTCGTCGTTCGCTAAGTAGAAATACGTATATGGGGATATCATACCAATAACCTCTTGAAAAAAAGATGTCGTTGATTATACTTGATAGAATATTGAAGCCTAACACCAGTACTTTCCTCTAGACTAGAACATTGAATGAATTGCAAAGGACACTTTCAGAGCAGTTGGCAGCAATTCTTCAGAAAGATATAAGGCATTTGATGAAAAATATACCGAGAAGAATAAACATTGTGGGGTAATACCCAATATTAGAAATTGATATTTGGTTGTGTTGGCTTGGGTTTGAATTTGAAAATTAGAAACTTATGGAAAATATTATGATTTAAATAAGATATACCTTAAAATTATTATTAGTGCTTTCTTTAGTTAAACATTTGTATCTCTAACAAGAACATAGCTATCGAGATGAATTAAAAGATATTGGATTGAGAAAAGATCTACCTTGGCGGTAAATTACTTTTTAAATTTCCTTCTCTGCCATATAACTGACAAGCCTTTAAAAATCGTGAAAAAGAGTAAAAATTTAAATACCTTAATTTCTCTTATTACTTTAAAAGTTCTTCAAAATGACCATCATAAACTTCTTGGCAATAATAAAGTCGATTTTGGAACTCACTTCTTCCATTTTCGAGAAGTAACACCTGCCATTTAACACCCGTCTTAGTACACAAAAATAATTGGATCAACAATTCGCATTATTCTTTATTTTACCATTTATTTTGTTCTTTACATAATATTATTATATTATAATATCAGAAATCACCTGGATTATTTATTAGTATTGCAATTTGCATTATTTACAAAACTCTGGACACAATCTTCGAAACTTATTCGTAAATCAAAAGAGAATCTTAAGACTAATTTTTAATATGGGTGTGCGTGAGTCCTTTAAGAGTGTTTTCATTAATAACAAAATCCTAACTGTTCCTTATATTTTTATCCATAAATGTTTGGTGTTTGCTAGAACGAATGTGGGGCAGTTCCCTTATATCTCACATGGCCATAATCACCAAACAAGGGGCGAACACACTCTTTTAATTCCGAGACACAGGACGCCCAACTTCAAGAACTCTGTAGACTACACTCTTAAAAATATGTTGGTAGTGATAACTAAAATTTAGTCACTACAGCCTTTTCTTTTTGTGAAAACGGACTCAACCGAAATCTAAGTCATCGTAACTAATGCAAAACAGTTGCAGGTGTACTAGTTAAAACAGCTAAATATGTCAACTAAAGAAGCATTTAATTTTAGTCGCACCAACTAACGGTTGGGTTCAAACCAATTGAAAGATATGTTATTGATACTAAGATTTATGTTGTCACTCTAATGTAAATTAATTTTTCTAACATAGACGAAGGTTGTTATGACCTACTTTATTATAGTAAGCAGAATTAAAAAATGTAGTTAAAACTGCTAAATAAGTTAACTCAAGAAACATTAAATTTTAGTTGCATGAACTAATAGTTTGGTTGGTATGACCAATAAAACTCAGTACTTTTAAAATAAAAGTATATTCAAAGATTATATATCTTACATAAAAGAGCTTTCATACAGAACTAAACTTAAATTCCACTTGAACCTATAGGCCCCCAAAAGTAAACATTCGTCGCACTTGGCTCACAGGTCACCACTATGCCTTCAATTTATGACCATAAGCATCTGATGTAGAGCTGGAGCAATTCGTTCCTAACATTCGGCCATCCTGCCATTGTTTCGCCCTCGAAACACCATGCTTTTGTCGTCGGCACAGGCCAAGTGTTTTACCTGTGAAAAACAACAATGTAAGAAATTTGAAGGATTCCAAAATGTATATCTCTGTTCCTAGTTACAGGACCCGTACCAAATTTATTGGTTTTAATAGTGAGCCCACTGGAAATGTTTTGATAAAGAAAAAAAAAAGTGTAATTTGCGAAAAAAAGTTGAATTTTTGGTGTGCCCTCCTAAGAAAAAAATGAACAGGTCTAGGTATTTTATTTATTACTTTTTCTAAACAAAGTTTACATCATTTTGTCGACAGTTTTTAAATTTTGAAAGAAAAAAATGTGTTAGTAAAAAGTTATAGTCAATATAACTTTTACTTAATCGAGCATTCATTTGGGCGCCATAAGCAAACTTTTACAAAATATAATGCAATAAAATCAATAAGTTATAGTTTTTAATGGGGTGGAAAAAATAACTACTTACCTTTAAGCTCGAATATCACGAATAAAATCAACATTAAAGCCCGTACTTTGGAAAACACGGCGCAATATCGCAGCAGCCAAAAATAAAAATGTCGGCTCAACCCGCTAATTGACTTACTGATGCTGCCACCCCACCACTCACGGATGTATGTGCTCACAACTAAGAAGGCATTGCTGCAAAGTTAAATTATTAGTCGATACTGATAAGAAGTTTGTTGTGACAACTAAATCGTTTTAGCGTCCCTAATTTTTCGCATAGGTAATCACGAATGTTTTTTTTTAGTTAATGGAAATATAAGCGAAGGTGTTATAACTATTTAATAAGTTGATAATAAAATTAAATCTCAAGTAACAAAATAAATATTTTGTCCCAACTAATATCATGCAACTTATTTTCTTGTGTTGTAGTGACTGTTTTTAAATGTAAGGAAAACTTATAAAACCAACATTTTTGCTATTGTAACTAAAAATACTTATTTCCAACAACTTAAGTATTGCAACAAATGAAAATAAGTTAGGAAAGCCAACTCATTTTTAAGAGTGTATAATGCCATAACATTGTTTAATAGACTGCCGGTTGAGATTGATGGACTGATGGGAGTGTGATTGGTCTTGTTTTTATCTCTGACTTTTAATATGTTTTTTGTATCGTTTAGAGCTGACAATTAGTGATTAGATCACTATAGCAATTTTAATTTTAATTTTTAATTGAAATTGTAATTTTAAATTACTTTAATCTAACTTAGACTTAGCTTAATTTAGTTTTGCCTGTACCAGGTTTTGACGTGCCCATGCATAAAATTTTATGTTATTGTTTTTACAAGTGGCTAAATAAAGAGTTTGAGTTTTAGTTATAATCCAAACACTGGCGGCTGGTGAAATTTCAAAGTTGTATATCTCTGTTCCTACTAACAGGACCTGTACTAAATATAGGAGTTTTATTAGTGAACCCACTGAGAATGTTTTGATCAAAAAAAGTCATTTTGTAATTTGCGAAAAAAAGTTGAATTTTTGCTGAGCCCCCCCCTGGAAAAATTATGACGCGTTTAGGTATTTTATTTCTTATTTTTTTTCTAAACTAATTTTACGTCAATTTGTCGAAAATTTTTAAATTTTAAGAGAAAAAATGTGTTAGTGGAGAGTAGCCATTTAAAAATTTTTAAAAATGATAATGATAACTCATTCTTTTCTCTTAAAATTAAAAAATTCTTGACAAAATGATGTAAAATTAAAAAAATAATAAGTAAAATACCTAAACGCGTTCATTTTTTCAGCTCAGCAAAAGTTCAACTTTCTCTCGCAAATTACAAAATGTTTTTTTTACCAAAACATTCCCAGTGGGCTCACTTTTAAAACCCCTAAATTTGGTACGGGTCCTGTAAGTAGGAACAGAGAATCCCAATAAGTGATACTTGTATAATAATTCTATTAAATTGTTTTAATTAAAAGATCAGGAAACTTCGCGTATAAAAGTCGCATTAGTTAATTCTTTAAACCAGCATGAATTAAACATTGACCAGAACGTGTTACGAGGTAATAAAGACCAAGATTATTCTTAATATCGCTTAAAACCGGTAACGGAGAAAATAAATTCATAAAAAATATTATTGACCTAAAGTAGAAATAATAAAAAAAATTATAAACTGTTATGTATTTTAATTAGGTTGCAGCAGTAATTACTACAATTTTTTCCCATTTAAAGCTTTCAATTAATTTTGACCAACATTCTTTAATTTTCTCTCTCATTATTTTTTTTAATTTCTCTATCGTAATGCTAAATAATGAATACCTAGATATGTTCTTTAAGTACAACGAACTCTCTACTTAATGTTTTTTAAAATAATAATGACTCTGTTATTCATCTCGTTTTGCAACAAGAGACAAGAAATAGGGTAAATCGAGGAGAGATGGCTAAAATTTTTTAAATCGAAATTTCTAACATTGTTTATTAACAAAAAATCCAGACCTTTAAAAGTTAATTGATCAAGTTACGATATATTAGGTACTTTGTACTTTAAACAAGATAAATTCTCAGTCTAAATTTTAGTCAAAACTAACTTTGTTTTCTTCTCACTTCTGTGTCATCTTTTATATCATAAATTCACACGAAAGACTCCATTTGATTTATTTGAATCTTAAATTTCAACTTTAATACCCAGTAGTTTTGCTAACAAGCACAAAGATTATTTTAATTAAACATATATATACGTTCTGAAGCAAAACGGAAATATTTCAGTAAAACTTTTCCGGTTTTCTCCTATATTTGGGTCCCATTATTCATGCAACTCTCCTAAGGATTCATCTGCTCTTCTATTTGGTCGAAATGCTTATAAAAATACAATATTTACTAAAAATTGTGGCAAAATAAGACAAACTTATCTAACTTAGCATAGCATGAACTTACCTAACTTTATAAGGAGATATTAAAATTTGGTGTGATTTTCACCAAACACCAAGCTTACCTGCTGCCATCTATCTTAGACCTGTACTTTATAAACCAAAAGACAGAAAAAATCGAAGACGTATAACTGCTTCCATAAAAGGTATGCCTATAAACCAAATAAATCTAAAATCTTTTTGTCTATTATTTACATAAATTAAATATTTATTTTTATCCATTTTTTTTTGGTTTTTGTCACGAAATAATTTTTTATTTTACAAATTTTCATACAAAATTCAAATCTTGTAAAACGTGATATTATTGATTGTGACGTCCCATGTTTTAAAACCATGTTATTATGGCTGGTGTATTGTAAATTCAAGTGATTATGAATTTTCTTTATCGTTGTCCGAAAAAGTAAAAGCTTGAAGGTATTTAGTTAATAAATATTAACTGTTACGTATGTACCTACTAGTAAGCTCCAAATACGTTTTTTCATTTATCTTAAGCTTTACTTTGACAGTGGTAACTCATAACCTTAACATTTGTCTTCAAACCGTCGTTAGGATTTATTAGACCATAAAAATAAATGAACAGCAAAATATGCTTACTTCAACTTGACAATACTAATGATAATTATGTAAAATTTTTAATTAATTGTGCAATGCTTTCTTCTGGCTTCAGCTCTTCTCTGCACAGGAAAAAATGAGCGTTCGAAGCACTTACGAGGCGTATTTTTGCATATTTCCCCAATACAATACATATAGGGTAGGTTTTAAAAACATTCGTTGTTAAATAAGAAGAATTTCACACAAATTATAATATAATCAGAAAACAAACTCTAAGCAAACAACAAATATATTTATCTATTTACATCACAGATAAACGATTCGGGTTAGCTGTGCTGAGTATAGACCACACAGTATGCACTCAAGGCTAAGTTTTTATAGTCAGTCTTTTTGCTTCTATTTTTTGACAGGACAAAAATACAATAAGATTGATCGCGTGACTGTCGAAAGTTCCGAACAAAAAGATATAAAGGCTTAAATTTAAAAACGAACAGGGATAACATCTGACATCCCTTGAAAGCGCACACAAATGGCGGCTTTTCCAGTTATAATTATCATAAATTATACGGAAAACTAAAAAATTAGTTCAATTATTCTAGTAATTTCCTTGTAATGACTTGCTTGTATGCAATAAAAAAAACATGCATATTTTCTATTAATGGAATCACATGGTAGCGTTAATGAAGTTGTTTATCCCCGACCAGGTATTACTAAAATATTCTCCAAAATTGGAAAACGTCCAAATTATTGGAGGCATTCCACGGGTCCATCCTTGGATTCGTTTCGCCGTATCACCGATCACCGGTAAGGCTACCACCTACCTTAGGCCTTTACACTTTAGAGGCTTCAAGAAATTGGACTGGAGATTATTTAAATTATATCAGGCCTGACATAGACGACTTCCGTGTTTTTTTGTTAACATAAGTCTAATTAAAATTATCTTGGTGCTTGTTAGTGGTAAGATGATGCACCGATGAAAAAAAAAGAGTTAGCTTCTACTAAAATGTATACTGTGACATCTGTTCTACATTTACCTTATACGAAATTTGATAAAAACCAAAGAAGCTACCCACAGTTATTTCTCCTTCATTTTGTAAAAATTTACGATATTATGCAAATCAAATGACCCTCTGGGATCGAAAATATCAAAAACGTAATACTTATCTTATAAGAATAAATAACCGTTATACCAAGCAAACAGAATCCAAGATTAAGGTTAAGTAAATTCTGTTGTAACGGAGTATCGGTCACACATATTTTCCAATTTGTGTAAAATATTATTATTGTCATTAAATGCTTGATTTAGTGTAAGATATTTACTTTTTCTTTTAGCTATTTTGATATTCAGTCTATAAATAAACATAGATCAAATAGCAAACATAATAAAAAAATAAAGAATAACCCAAACCTAGGTTCTTGAAATTTATGATTTAGGGAACTTTTTTTCACCGAAAATATGAAAATGTGTTCTGTAGGTACTAAAGTTTCATACAGATTTTTTCTTAAAAACACCCATTTAAAACGACATAACTGAACCATGAGAATAAGTAAAAATAAAAATTTAAAATAATAAACATTTCAAGCATTTATTTCAGAATTTTTTTTAAGGTGGATAGATGTATTTTTATTCTTAAAATAAAATCAGTTTTGTTTAATGTCTTGTAAATGGCAAGGGATAAAAATTTGAAATATTGAAGTTATGTATAACCTGATATGCACTTTAAAAATAGTCACTAAAAAAATAAGATTGTCATTTAAAAAAATAACCTATGACGTCATATCTCAAATTTGGGACACACTGTATAAATAGTTTGTTATCAAAAAGACCGCAACTTAAAATTCTAATCTAAACTGTATTTGAATTTATTCCAAGTTACGGTCTCACACTATTATGAATTTTCATTTTTAAATTTCTTTTTAAGGCCTTTGGACTAACTTATGGGCCCGTTCGACGAATATTTCAAATTTTCCCAACATAAGTAGCCCAATACTTATTACTTAGGAATCTAAAGGCATTCCTGACAAATAAAGTATGGTGCTTATTATTAAAATAACTATAACTAAGCAGGTCAAAGTTACGATACCCAAAGTCACAATTTATTATGATTCTTATAATTTGCTGCGGATAGCCGCTGGACAAATGTGAGTTAGTGGGTCGGGAAACAGTTACCTTCATAAGATTTAAGAATTCTTTCGTCTGAATAATTTTGCATTGAACATGCGGAGGTTGAGGTGATAGAAGAAATGATGTCATTAGATCTTTATACATAATGCTGGCCTATACTATAATTAAATGTGTAAATATTGGAGTTTTTGGTGAGTGTCAAAGAACAAAAACATCGAAACATATTATGTTAAAAATGTAGAAATACAACTTTTACCGCGCCAGAATACAAATATGATATTCTCGAGGCATTTAAAACCAATTTTTGTGCTACTTTTAGTTACACGTCTATAGGAGGTATTGTAGCTAATTTAATTTACAACATTTTTCAGGATCCAGAAGCTTTTTGGGGCGAAAGGTTGATGAACCTCTTTGCTTGTCGTTCGGCTGGCGTGCTTCACCCGCAAGATTCTGGTTTATCCTTTACTCATTTGTGTACATGATCTAGAATGTGTCTTATTGTCACTTAAAACAAGAGTTCAGGCCCGCAAAATGAAGCGCTGGTGCCTTCTTGCGCAAGGATGTCAGTTGTCTCATTGCCCTCGTGCTCTGGCATCCACATTAACGTAATCTTGTTGTTAGTCACTAGTTCTTTCAGGGACTGCTTGCAATCCCAGACTAGCATAGATGTAACGGACACTAATTTCAGTGCTGTCAATGCTGCCAAAATCACGTGATCCTGGGGCATTCTTTTTTATTCGATTCTCATAGTCTTAGTAGAAGGTGCGTTCTTAAATTCAGCAAATTGTTCCACCGATAACAGATGTTTTTGTTTTTATCATAATAGGTATGTTAGAAAAGGACCGAACACAGCGATGGAATTATTCGTAAAATTTAAGAACATGCAAAGTTGTCCATTGTCTTTGGCGAACATTCACGAAGTCTTGTTTTGGTATAAATGCAATAGACGAAGCAACAGTATTTCCCCCGCCTCTCAGAGGAGATTGTTGTCATAAACGAAAAAGACACTTCTTAGAATTTATCTCAACATAACTATTTAGCGGACCCAACACTACATTTCCGTCATCTCTTTCTTTCATAGACAGAGCAACGGAACAAAGCATGTTAAATTTTGGGTTTAATTTACCCCATAATATTTTAAACATTATAATAATTACTATTTAAATATTAATTACAATTTACAATGTTAGAGTATCGTTTAATATTTTAAGATGAGCAACAGAGTATTATATGGGCTTATAATTAGTTTTCTCATTATAAGCCCCAAGTTTATGGAATTTATACAGGTAAAACCAGTGGCGGCTGGTCCTAAAGGGCACAAGGGCACGTGCCCACTCTAAATTTTCGACAAATAAAAAATCTTTTATCAAAATTCAAAAAGAAATAATGCACCGCCGCGCCTCAATACCTCTTTCCTTGCATGTCACACCACGGCGAACGCAACCGCCGGCGATCAAAACTTATCTCCGGGGATACAGCAGATTTGTCCCAATTTCATCATCAATTTTGGTGGCGACGCCGGTCTATGCAAAGGAGAATTAGGGTTAAAATCGCGTGCTATCGGCATCTCGATGGGCACAATATTTCGTGTCTCCTGCACTTGTTTATTGTTTGGATTTCGAGCGGCGTTGTTCTTGGATGGCGCGGCGGGTGGAAGAGATTATTGCACAATTTTATGTTTAGTTTTCTGGATATATTAATACGTGAAGGCCTAATAATTTTTTTTCTGATCAGTTGAGGGATATTTTTTTTATTTAAATAGTTTATTAATTTATTAGTAGTGCATTAGTGCGTAGTATTACTAGTAATTCTACTGTGTATTTTGGTTTGTTCTTACTTTTGGGTTTTCCCGATCCGCCGTTTCCAAAAAAATGGAATCAGAAATAATCTCAGTGCAATATTTATTACAAATGACTGTTTTACGATTTTTTAAGTAGGTATTATTTATTTGTATTTGTGCCCCCCCAAATAAAAAAGTCACGAGCCGCCACTGGGTAAAACCACAAATTCTGTTTTATTAAATGTTAAACTGTTTATAGCGCAGTGGTTAATAGGTTCATACGTAATAGCATACGTCAAAATCCTCTTCATTTCTGCATATTAAGGTAATATGGAGGGATATGACGCACGTTTGGAAATGTTTCAATTTCTCAGTTATCATTCACAAATTTCCCATATAATTTGAATTTCTATCTACCCGCAACCCTAATGTATCATAAACAGGAAGTGTTGGTGATTCTAATTGTGCTAACTATTATTAATTAAATTGTTTATGAAAATTGAATTTCGCGTCATATCCCCGACGGGGTTGGGGATATGACGTTTAGGGGGCTAGGGATATTGCTTATGGCAGTTTACATGTAATTTATTAAAATAGGAAAAAAAATATATATTATCAAACATTTCAAAATAATACATAAAAAATTAGACAACTGTAATGGTTTTCGGAAATTTAACGTTGAATGTGAAGTGCCCACGACGCACAGTGGTAGCCTCTTATGAGAGCACGCGGCCAAAATTTCAAACAAGCACAATATTATAAGTTATTATATTCTAGTGAACAAATGTGACAAATTGCAAGCCATAAAGAGAAATCAAGTCAGCATTTCACTAATCAACGGGATTAATAAAAATATAATTAGTTTAATGTCAGCGAATATATAATAATTTAGTACTACCGTAGTTTTTAAATACAAATTTTTTTTTATTATAAATTAAGCGGGTATACAAACATTTCTTTTTAAAATATATTAATTTACTGCGAAACCAAAAAATCAACATTTTAAATACTAATGAAAATGCACACACATATATATATATATATATATATATATATATATATATATATATATATATATATATATATATATATATATATATATATATATATATATATATATATATATATATTATATATATACGAAAAAAAATATGTTTACGAAACTAAAAGTTGTTTGGCTTCGTGGTCCATTTCTAGACTAATTGTTTTCTTCCAGCCTTGCCTCAAACTGGTTAAATAAGGATCTGAAGATACGAGCAAAGAATGTAAAATGTCTTCGTTAGTTGCCACCCGGGAACATTTTCGAGACCCTTGTAGACGAAACCTCTTGAAGTCTTTGTTTCTTTTTTCGGCTGCTTCCTCGCTAAGCTGTCCAATGGGAAGACATGCTGTGCCTATTATTCCACTTCCATGTAGAAGGATTTTATGTACTGACGAAGGCATATGGTACCATTTATACTTCTCTACAAAAAGCTCTGCTGTATTTTGAGCGTAATGATCGAATTTTATTTCGTCTATTGCTCTTCCACTTGTCAAAACCTGAAGTATTACAGAAAATCTAGTGATAAGATTTTCATCAACTCCTGTTACTTCTGATGTTATATGGGTATTTTTGAAAAATTTCCTAGCAGTGTTACCATCGTTTGAGCTTCCACTTCCTTGTCGTGGAACATCAACACTAATTCCAAGTCTCTGCTTCAGTCCGGTTTGAACAATTTTTTTTTTAGTTTTCAAAGATTCCTTTTCTCCGTTTGTTCTAGCACACCACTTTCTGAATTCTAAGCGATATGAAATATTTAAAATACATTCCATAAAACGTATTAAGGCGTGTAAGCTTGAAAGTCCATATTTATAAGCATCAATATTTACAGTTTTATTACGAATTTTGACCAAGTCGTTCATTTCTTTCGGTTTTGCTTTACATATTGGACAGCATGCAGCAGAGGAGGTTTCTGTTAAAATTTGACAAACTTTGCCATCTATCATTGTAAGGGATAAATTATGACAGACTCTAAAATCCTTTTGGAATTTTGTCAGAGACACTGTAGTTTCCTCCAAATTTTCGATTTGGTTTTGATATATACTAACTGTTTGTCTAACATTTTCTGGGGTTTCCTTTAAAACTTCAAAAAATATCGGCCTACAGTAGTTGGACGATGAGGGATGTGGGTTTTTCCAAAGTATAATATTATTTGCAGCAGTCAGTTGCAGAGGAACTAAAGACGCCATAAAAACTGACTCATCTGAAATGTTCGGGTTGCTAAAGTTTTGTTTATAGTTACTGTTTCCTGAGGATCCGTCACAGCCCCACTTGCTAACCAACAAAAGATTCTGAGTACATGCTTCTATTGCCTTTTTTTGTACCTCAGGTATCAGAAAGAGTCGTTTCATGGTGTGATCCAAAAGCTGTTGTAATTTGATTGAAGCTCCTTTCTCGGTAATTTCTGTAAACAATGGATAGCAGTCAGTTTTTGCTTGTAGAATTTGATTATAACTCGGAAATAAGTCAGCCTTTTTTAATGAGCATTGATCTCTTAAATGATTGTATTGATATTTGGACAGTTTCATATCCGTTATTAATGCCAGTGATTCATCTCGCGAGAAGCTCATAACCGACTTCTGATTAAATTTCTGTTTAAAACTATAAGCTCCAATAGAGAGTATTTCACTAATAAGTGCTGCTTCCTCTTTTCTACCATCTTCTCTTAATTTTTTTTCTAACAGTCCCTGAAGTTCTGCTGCAGACATATTATTTGTTTTTTTCAATTCTGACAGCTTTCTTCGCTTACTTCGTTCCGAACTCTCTTCTATTTTCTTCGTCGGTCTTCCCACTGTAGCCGACTCAGTCGAAATGTTTTTTATTTCTTTAATAATGAAATCACCTTCCAGCCACTGTTTATACTTTTTGTTAAACTGAATTTTAGTTCTATTAACTTGCTTCCACTTCTGCTTAAACTGTGATAAAAAAGTTTTTTGTAAACAGCGTTTTACGGTTTTAAAATCCTCGTCAGAAATCTTAAACTTCTCTTTTAAATTACAAAAAAACCTTTCTTCATTGCCATTTAGAAGGATAATACTGTCTGAAAGATATTTTCTACTGATTTTCAACATTTTCCACAATAATATAACGCAGATAAATACTTTGACATTTAACATTAATATAAAATAATTCGGCTCAGCTTAAACACTTCTTTTTTTTTTGACGAGCGTGGCCTACTTAAATAAAGAAAAACCGACGGATAGGCAGAATTTGGCACCTGGGATTGGTTTTATTCAAGACTATATAAGCTATATGATATATTTCTTTTAATAGCAAAGGTTCGCCAAGCTTCGCAAGTTATTTTTTTCATTACTTAATTTGAAATCTTGACATGTTCTAGATGAATAAGTCGGTATTTCGAATTTACTTTACTATAAAATTACATGGAATGTTTTATACAAAATAATCCTTTATTAGTAAAAATAAATCACTTGTTTATATGTTAACAGTAAAATTATTGTTTATACGTTTCATGATATATGGTGAAACAATATAAATAAAATTGGTATTCAGTTTTATTTTTATTTCAACTTTATGTTGAATGCAGCTTTCAGTGAATTCGCGAAATGAACTTACCCCGTACCTTCAGGTTTTTTCATAAAAGCATTGTTTTTTATAAATAACAGTCATGTCTGCTAAGAAGAAATGTAAGTCTTTTTAAAATGTAATAACATTTGGAATCATACTTCTGGCCAACATCTAAGACTAGAGCTTACCACTGTGCGACGTACGGATGGAGGTGGCAGTATTTTTTTGATTGTTTCCATTTGAATGACTGACTCATCTTTTGCTTGCGGGAAAATAAACTGCAATTTTCCCCTCTTCATAAAATTAACAGTTACTTCTTGGTTTTCACATTTCGTAACAATACCAATGTAGTACAACGGCTTTACCTTTCCGACGAACTGTACTAAAACGTAGTCGTCGACATTAACGCTACAGACAATTTCGAAAAAGTCGGTTTCATCGACTTCATGTTCATCATGAGATGAATCTTCATCCCACTCACCTCCGGACGATGAAGGTAGTCCATCTTCGAAAGCAATTCGTTTCTTGAAAGGCTTGCGAACCAGCTTAACCACCGACTTATTCTCTCGCTTGTTCTGCTTTTCAGTTTTTGCATCCCTCTTAGCTTTTTTGTTGGCGATATTTTCAGGAGTGGTCAGCACTTGAGCATGTTGCTTCCTTTTTACTTGTGAGGGATACGCTATTGGTATTGGGGATACGATATCAAGTACTTTGGATGGAGTTAATGCGGGAAATGCAGGACTCTTGAGTGTTTTCTCAGGACTTCTTGATGTGCTAGGTCTTGTCAATGCGGGAATTTCTGGACTCTTGGATGCTTGGTTGGGACTACCTGATGGTCTTTTTAATTCGTGATCAATGTTATTTTCTTCTGTTAGATAGGCATACTCTGGAATTGCTGATGGTGAAAATGGAAATACTCCACAAGCTCGAAATCCTGCTGATCCAGTCGATGTCGTTGAAGCTTGAGACCAGGCTTTCTCTAGAAGTGGACCAAAATGTCTGCGCTCTAATTTCTTTCCAGGATTTGCAACACCCCACTCAATAGCTGCATTACGGTAGTACGTTTTTAGTGGCTTAAAGAAAGCACGGTCGAGGGGTTGCAGGTAATGGGTGGTGTGGCTAGGAAGGCAAAGGAAATGCACGTCGTTTTGTAGCGCTACTTCTAGAATTTCAGGAGAATTCGTGTGCGATCCATGTCCATCGAGCAAGAGTAAACAAGGACCCGCTGATTTTCTTGGAATGAAGTGATTTTCTAGCCAATTTAAGAAAAGTTCTTCGTTTATGTACGCAGATTTCCCTCCCATTACCAGCTCTGCCCCATTAGGCAGGTTATCTAGCCATGCTTGCTGCTTGTTAACACCCTTGAATATAATGTAGGGAGGTAGAAAAGTCCCTTCAGCATTGGAACAAGCAACTACGGTTATGGTTTCCCCTTGCTCTGAAGATTGTCGAGCTTGAACAGATTTACTTCCTTTCGCAGCTACAACATGTTGTGGTGGGTTGTTAAGTTGGAGACCCGTTTCATCAACATTGTATATATTAGCAGGTTTATTAAATAAGCTATATTCTGCAAGAGTTCTTTCTAAAAGCGCAAAATACTCGGTGACCTCCTGTTTGTTCATTCCGTCAGCTCGAGCCTTGGACACCCCTTGCGCTTTCCTTATTGTTAGAGTACGGTTTCGATTAAGAAAAGCTTTAAGCCACCCCTTGCCCGCAGAGCGGGTTGTCTCAGAAAAATGTGTTGCTGAAACTATGTCCATTTTCTCCGCCAAATTAAACGCCATCTTCCGCAAAGCAGTTTTGGTCGGGGCGTATCCAGCCTTTTGTAGTCTCTTCACGTGCAGAACGATTTTTTTCTCTGCTTCCCAGCCAAGTACTGGTGGTTGTCCTAGTTTGCCCTTGACGAGATTGTTTGATTTTAAACGGTGGCGCAAAGTTTTTTCAGGGATTCCATTTGCTTTTGCTGCTTTTCTAATGGATGATCCCTCAGCAACCGCTTGAGCAGCAGCATGAAGATTTTCTTCCGACCATGTCCCTCGCAGACCTTTGGCTTTGTAGTTTGGCATTTATGAAAAAAATCAAAAATGTAAGTAAGATAAGTACTTGAGATCCTAAGGCAAGAAAAGACGGGGATATGACGCGCGTCATATCCCTGGCATATCAGTAGGGATATGACGCGCGTCATATCACTAGTTATCCGCCATTTTATTTACAAAAATATAAAATCATAACACAGACAAAGACGACTAAGTCGGCTACATACTATCAATTTTAGAAGTCTTATTATGCTATAGAATTTATAAAAACAATTAAAACTCTAGAAGGAGACCTAATACAGAGCTTTAAAAATTACGCTCTAAAACTTTTGGAGGTGCTCACCTGATTTAGATGACGAAAATGCGTGTAGTCTTGAAGGCAACTGATTCAACACTGAATGGCGTGCTGTCGATGAGGTGTTCGCCAATGGAACTAAAGGATATTCGACTATTAAGGTTCATAGATACCAACATAAAGGAGATATCGCAATTGCGGCATATCCCCGACCGCGTCATATCCCTCAATTTTACCTTACGTTGTATCAGATCGATTTGTGTTTGCTGAACATATTTTATGGCGCGATCCAATAGATAAAACTAGATATACTGATATTTAAAAGATATTCTGACTTTAAAACTTTACTTACAGTAGATTTAGTTAATGGATTTCTGTCAGGATACCATTAAAAATATTACAAACTTCTTGTTTCTTCAGTCTCCATAACTCAGTATTATTAAAATGTTATTTCTTTGGGTTTCTGTTAAATGATCTATTTTTTGTAAATAAACGAAACCGACAATGTCAGACATTTCAGGTAAACTTTCGTGTGCAGGTATTTTAAGGTAAAATACAATAAATTAACGTTTTTTGGCCACCTCTAAAACTGTTAACTTTAGAATAAAATGTTCCCAATTTGAAATATTCAGAATTTTAAGCTGAATGCGAAAATCGAATAAAATATAGAGCGTTCCATTTAAAAAAAAAGTGCCGATTTCAGGAAATCGGTAAACTTGACAACAATGCGGAACTCACCATTGGATCGGGTGTAATTGCGCACTTTAGTGTACAAAAGTTCATAGAAATCGGATGAACGGTTTGCAAGATATTTCGAGGTTTCGAGTCATGCTTTGCCAAATATCATTTGCAAACTGTACAGTATATAAGGGGTTCAAAGCTAAAGTTCTGTAGGTCAAAATAGAGCTTTTTTGAGTTATCAAGCAATTAAGTCAAACTCACTTTATAAAATATTGCCAGCAATCATATACATTTGTGAACAAACAACATCTTTTAAAAATTGTGTAAACTTATATAATTGATTCATTTGGGTTACAACATCATAACAGTGGCAGCGCTAAGGGTGGGGGGAGCAGGGTTGGGCGCGCCCAACTAAAACCATTCGCCCATCCAAAATTTTAAATAAAAACATACGACTTACGAACATCGAACATAAAAGTAGCCAGATACTGCCCAATCTTTAGATGCTATCGCCGGGATTCGCCCAACCAAAAAATTAGGACTAGCGTCGCCACTGCATCATAATCAAGTTTTTTCTGATTTAATTGATTAACGTCACTTTTCCACTTACCATTCTTGAATTGCATAAATTTATAATAAAACAATATTTGACATAAAATATTTATTTTTTAACCAAATTTAAACCCAAAAAACATATTAGGAACCAAATTTATTCATAGCATGCGTCATCATTCTTTTCATTCAGGCGCGGCTCGTCCATAAGATCATTTGGTCAATGACCCACCTAAATTTATTTTCAATGATCCACCTAATAATTTATTTTTAGTTCCATGCAAAAACTCCCCAAGAAAGAATCAAGCCAAGCCGTCGTCGAAAGATATTCAAGCTTGCTCCGGGCTCGGTCGTATTTTAAATTCACCTCATAGGTTTATATGAACTATATAAATGCATTAAAACTAAGAAAGAAATAAACATACGTGCTTTAGAAAGTTAAAAAGAGACAAAATTTGTCGACAGACCACCAACAATATAGCTTTCGGCGCTGCCGGTCCCGGGCCAATACACTTGAACCGCCTCGTGAAATATATACTCTTTCAAATCATTTGGGTTGGACAAAGAAAAACTAATTAGGTACCTAATATGCGCATTGTATTTGCATTGTATTTATTAAAGAAAACGGTTTTACTTGAGTACTTGTGTTAACAATGGCTTTAACAGTGCCAGAAACTGTTTGCATGTAATTTAAGAAAAGTCACAGCAAAAATGCAATTTTAGTACCTGCAGCATAGTCGAATTAAATAATGAAACGGATGAACGGTATAAAAACTTAGATTTATTGTAAATCACTAAAAAAATGTTTAACGAAAATGGCTTAATGGTAGAGAGAGAGAGAGAATCCTTCCTTGTATTGCCTATCTACTCTTGACATTACGAATAATTATACTTTTAGTACAAAGCGCGACCTCTTTTGAGGAGACCTCTCCAAACGGGAAGCCGCTAACAATCTTTAAAACACATAGAAAAGCAATACTAAAAGTTATAACCATCTAGAGTAGCAATGTTCAATATACTACAGTACCTATTTTATATTTTCTGCGGTGTTTATTTATGAGTAAATAATTTATTGGCAAAACTAGGCACATTATTAAAAAACCTTCCTTAATTAAAAAAGTGTATTTTGCTTGTTGCGTTGATATCACTAGTTGCCCACCCAATCAAACCCACCTGTAAAATAACTCACGGGCCGCGCCTGTTGTAGACCTTGAGCCATTCGAGTAATTCCTTCTGTTGGAAAGTTCTTGTAAACTAAGGCAGAAAACTAATTACATCCTGCTATATCTGCTCTCTTACAGGATATGAACTATTTCAATGGCCATTCCAGGATGTGTACTTTTAAGGCAACGGATACATTATTAACTCGTGACGTGTTACCACGTGTCAGCACGTTACGCCACAATACGACATATCAGATTTCCTAATCACATTACTCTGATGTGTTATCTGAAGCTCGAACATAAATTGTTCAGTCATCGCGCAAGCTCTGTGTGTCTCTTATCATCGTGGAGAAATAAAAAACCTACTTAAAGAGATTGATCAATTAATTAGACGAAGAGGAGGAAAGGTTACCTGCTATTGCAGCATTATTTATGTAGCAAAATGAATCCAGAGAGTACTGGGTTCGTCCAGAAAATGAGCGTAGTTGCAATTTCTCTTTTTTCCTAAGAAGTCGTTTTTAGTGTGCTGTATATTTTTCCTGCTTTTTTCATCCTTTCATTTATTTCCTTGTCTAATTTCCCATTGTTCTCAATAATAGTTCCTTAATACCTATATTTATCAACTTGTTCTATCTTTTGTGCATGTAACTTGATATTATGTGTTCCATTTTCTTTTGATATTATTATTTGAGATATCATTCATTATTTATGTTCATTTTCATATTTATTTTGTTTAATTCGTGTTGAAGGATATTTAAATTGAATTGAAGATGTTCTTCTGATTCTGCCAAAATAGTCATATCATCGGCGAACGTCAGTTCTGTGATTTTATTTTCTTGCATCATCCAGTATCCCAATTTTGGTTTTTTCATCTTTTCCTTTGCTTCCTTTATTGGATTATCAATCACGGCTGAAAGTAGCAACGGACTCAACACACACCCCTGTCTAACACCTATTTTGTGTTTTGAATTTCTTAGATACTTCGTTGTTTGTTCTTACATAGGTATTATCTTCTTTGTACATTTCTTTTACTACCTCAGTTGTTTCCATGTTCACTCCCCGTTTTTCCTAAGTTTTCCAAATATTTTCTTTTTTTATCTTATCAAACGCTTTTTCTCTAGGTCTATGAAACAAATGTGTATTTCTCTATTTTTGCTCGGTATTTTTTCCCTAGCCTGTCAGATTGTAAATATTAGGTTTTGTGTGTTCTTCCAACACCCACTGAAATACTCTTTGAGTCGGTATTGGTTCTTCCCGATCTAAAATCACATTTGGTCCTCTCTTGTATTTTCTATTATATTTTTTATTCTTTTCTTCATAACTATCGTTAATATCTTTCCGGGTGCGCTTAATAAGGTAATTCCTCTATAGTTCTTGCATTCTTTTTTATCCCCTCTCTTATATATGGGTAATACTATTCTTGTTTTCCAGTCGCTCTAAATCTCTTTATTTTTTATTGCTGTATTTAAAATATCTTGCATCTCCGAAAGTCCCTCTTTTTCCAAAAAATTGATCATTTCTGGGGTAATTTCATCATTTGCTGGGGCTTTTTCCAACTTTATTTTATCTATGGCTTCTAATATGTCTTCTTCTGTAATCTTTTTCATGAATTGCCTGTTAGTGTATTTTCTGTTTTCGTTTTCTATTTCTGTTTCTACATCTGCCATATATAATTCTTCAAAGTATTGTTTTCATTATTTTGTCTTCTTTCGTTATTAGGTACCTTTCCATCTTTGTCTTTGATATTAACCATTGTATATGCTTTCCTTCTTAGTAGTTGTTTTAAGCCCTAAAACGTAAAATAAAATAAAAAAGAAACATCCTGTATATCCTATACAATAACAGCTCCGCTATAAACAATTATATTTCTAACAATAATACATAAACATAATTTCGCAGACTAGTAATATATTGATGTAAGAAAATTAATAGCCAGTATAAGCAAGAAACACGCAATTTTCATTTCCATGGGACACACTGGTAAAACATGATAAGGCACTTACAGACTTCGAAGAATTTTGCTTCTGCAAAAACCATATTATAAATTCCATATAAAGTGGAAACAACTTTTTGGATGTGTTCTTCAGTAAAGAAATGAGTTAAATGCTAATCGAATTATTAATTGAGCTACTAAAATTATCCTCCCATGGTCATAACGGTGTACATCCTTTCGTTGCAGCTACTTCCCAGACGCCCCATCATGTATCTGCCTACACAGAAGACCACGTTATAATTTAAAAATCAAAAATGAACATAAATAGAGCACACTGCAAAAATAAATTTAGTACCTCTTGCGGTACTGTGCGGTAACATGTCTTTAGTCGGGTAACACTATCGCTGTAATGTGTACTTTACAGCACTGGTGTTATAATAAAACCCATTTTTCTACCATAGAATTATTTACATTTAACCATACCGAATATTTTAATTGTGACATTTCGGCAAATACATATACAGGGTTCCTAAAATGGACTTTATAATGTGACGTTATCATCGATATCCCAAAAAACGGTGTGGAATATTTTAATAAAAAAGCATGTGGTTTTATTTCAAAGTGAACGGACACAATATGCATTGTTGGGCACCTGAAAATCCACAATAGATTAGAGTTGTGGCCAATCAACATCTTTGGTCAGTTTACATCTAGTGAAGTGTAGTCGGCGGCAACATTTTTTTCAGGCCCCCTAAATGGGGAAACGTACAAGAATTTTTTAAGTGACGACATATACCAACTAAATAACGATAGAAATCAACAAGAAGAGGTGTGGTTTCAGCAAAATAGTACCCCGCTATACTTTGCGTGATAAGCCCGAGACACGATTCAAAATTTTGAGATTTATTTGACCCGTGGTTGTTTTCATCATTTTGGAAAACATTTTCAATCTTCGTGAGCAAGAACTTTCACTTTTTGTTGCTATCAGTTATCATCGGACTGCTTTTAAAAATGTTGCTTAATCTATAAATATTAAAAATTTTGTAAGTAGGTATGCGCCTATCTGCAACTAACATGTAGAAGTAGTGAAATATTTTGCTAAAATTTGGTATAATATCTGGTATTCTTTGGTTAAGTGTAAGATCAACCTTTATGCGAGTAAAGGATGAACTTCGCCATTTTGGATTGTACTTATTATTTAATAATTAACTTACAATGAAGTATGTACTTTTCCTTTCCTTTAATCCTTCAAATAAAACTTTTATTTTTTATTTATTTATTTATACATATGTACTTTTACTTTCCTTTAATCCTTCAAATAAAACTTTTATTTTTTATTTATTTATTTATAATATATTTTTTCGGTGTTACCCGAAATCGCCACTATAATTACTTGCCCTTAAATTGGCAGCCCAAAATCGCCACGGCTTACAGAGTTACCCGGACACCTATAGCCCAAAATCGCCATGAGCCTTTTATTTATAAGATAATAGTATATATATTTAATAACTTTATAGTTCATAATAAATTATTTGCCATAGATACAATTTTACAAAATAAAACTACATACAGAAGCAGTGAGAGAGAGAGAGATAGAGAGAGAGAGAGAGAGAGAGATACTGCACATGTGTGAAGGTATAGTCAAAGATATTCCTTCCTCACTGATGGAAACAATCTGAAAGAATGCTTAGCAAACAACAGCTAGAAATATACTGAATTAAACATTTAATTTATTCAGAAGATAAGAGTAGTGGCGATTTTGGGCTATACCCTCTGCAGGTAAAATGTTTGACAATACATTAACAAGGGGTTCGTGGCGATTTTAGGATGTAGCCATATTTTTTTGTTCCAGGTAAAGGATCAAGAACCTTCAGTCAATATAGCATATATTCCGTTGTTTGAGGTAAGGATATCTTTTTCATTTTTTAGAAAGTTATATATCTCATACTTTTTCATAGGATATGTTTTATATTAAATGATACACATGTCTTGTGACTGTTATCTAGTAGTGAATAATGAATTTTTTTTCTGTAATTATTCAGAGACTGTTAAATAATGCTTATTACTTAGTACCTGGCAGTTATAAGAATGATTGATACCATGGACTAAATAATACATAGACGAACACTGGCGTGTAACAAAAATGGACCAAAAAGCGGGTCTCCCTGGAGACATTTTGGGGGTTTACTGGTTTATGGCTTCGGAGTTTGTTTGTCCACCATTATATACATATGTTTATGTAGGTACTATATATATATAATGGCGAACAAACAAATTCGTAAACCATAAACCAGTAAATCGACTTAAATGTTTCAAGGGAGACCCGGTGTATGCGAGAATTTGTCTATATTCTTTATAGTCTCTGTTGATACCTAATATTTAACTATTACAAGTTTCAGTTATATCTAAAGGCCGTCTATATTCTTTATAGTCTGTTGATGGGATCCCGTCATTTGGCCGAATGTCAATTGGTCGAAAGTCAATTGGCCGAAGTCACTTAGCCGAATACGTCAATTCGCCGAAAGATAACAGGCCGAATACGTCAATTGGCCGAACACGTTAACTGGCCGAAGACGTCAATTGGCCGATATACATATATATTTTTTGGGTAATTATTTAGATTAGTGGAAAGTGCTAATTTTTTCATGAAATTTTGCACAGACCCTAATTTTGGGTCGTAGAACACGAATCCGAAGTCAGTTTTTGGCGGTCTCGTAAAAAAATTTTTTTTTTGCTCACCCAACCTGAGCAAAAAGGTGGTCAGGTTTGCTCAGTTTTGATTGATATAGATACATATATTATCTATATCAATCAAAACTGAGCAAACCTGACCACCTTTTTGCTCAGGTTGGGTGAGCAAAAAAAAAATTTTTTTACGAGACCGCCAAAAACTGACTTCGGATTCGTGTTCTACGACCCAAAATTAGGGTCTGTGCAAAATTTCATGAAAAAATTAGCACTTTCCACTAATCTAAATAATTACCATTTTTTCTTACATATTACTTAAAAATTATTTTTTGTTTTTTTTTTAAATTTTTGATGACATTTATTCTTTTTCTTAAGGTTCTTAGCCATATCTGACTGAAGTATGTTCATGTTTGCCCTTTCTTCGTTTGTTCTTTAACATTTTATTATTATAATACGTATATTTAGTTTTGGTTAGTTTTGGTTTGGTTTTACCGATACACTTACAGGTTAGTTCAGGTTAGTATTATGTATTTAGCCAAATTATGTACTAAACCTACTACTCACTTCTTCAGACAATTGATCTGTTACGTCTATTGACGTTTTCTGTCATTTGTCCTATTTGGTCAGTTGACGTATTTGGTCAATTGACTTATTTGGCCAATTGACGTATTCGGCCAATTGACGTATTCGGCCAATTGACTTATTCGGCCAATTGACGTATTCGGCCAATTGACGTGTTCGGCCAATTGACTCTCGGCCAATTGACTTTCGGCCAATTGACGTAGACCCAGTGTTGATACCTAATATTTATCTATTAAAAGTTTCAGTTATATCTAAAGGCCGAAAAAATATGGCAACAGTTAACAAAGAAAACAAAGAATAAGCAATGGACCACAAAATATCTTTAATATGTGAAAAACATTAATTAAAGAACGAAATAAAAAAATCTATTCTTCTTTGAACTTTTCACAATATAATCACTTATCACAATATAATCTTACTTTTAATTAAATGGACCTGTCTTCGGCTTTATGTTGGTACTAACATAATAAGATGTCGAATTAAAAGTCTAAGAATAATAAACGGTAAAGTCTTCTGCAAGTATGCAAATACAAAATATTATTTTAGGACATGTACAGTAAGGTTTATTCACCCTGTTTGTCATCTTTATAATTTATTTGTTCACTTCGACCTTGTTACTGTGTCTGGTATGTCGCTTAACACCTGTTTCTCGAATGTTGGTCCCTGTTTCTGCTGTACAAGAAGAGGTGATGTAAAGCTTAAAATTAACTCTGAATATATGAAGTTTTTTTCTGTGAAAAGCATAAACTTAATAATTTCTTCAGTAAACATTAATAGGTTTATCCTTTTATCCCCTTTCACATTTCTTCGCTGATACTTACAGGATTAAAATACGAAGCGATTGTGATTAAAAATGCTTCAGTTGATTAAGATATTAAATTTAGATATAAAGACCTCTTACTTATTACCTTGCGGTTACTATATATGCCAAACAAACCAAGAATTAATATTAAAGCAGTAGGGAGCCAATGCTTATAAACTTCGTTCCAAATTGCATAATTACACAGGGTGATTATTAGGTTTATGGAATGTTTTTTATAGTGCATGAGAAGACACATCATTACTACAATATTTTGTGGTAAAACTTACAGAGTATGGATGAATTGTAGTTTTTACAAATGCATCACAAACCCACCACTAGACAAAATACTAAGAAAAAGGGCTGTAAGCATCAAACCCCAAAGTATGCTCAAGGACCATAATTTTCTTCTTCTTGGTTAGTTTAATAAATACGCAAAAAACGTCCTCGATGGATCTCCGTTGATTCCAGTTATGTACTTGACCAACATTTACATTTTTGCTAGCAACAGTAGCAACCTCAGTTGCTAAGGATTTGTTTAATTTATGCTACATAACCTCAATTCGAAAAAAGGTTTAAAATTTTTCGTTCAGATTCACTAAGAAGGTTTCAGATTTAGTGCTGGTTTAAATTAAGATCTTATTGTTGATCAGTTATGTTTTGACAGGTTTTTATCCTGTCATTGTTAATAAGTCGTCATTAAAGACTAACAAATTATTCTGATATTTCAGCTATTTGCTTGGTTTCCAAATGATTTTTATCATGGAACGAGTTGATGTAATCAATTTAGTTGTATTATTGTCGAAAGTACGCACTAAAATCGCCATTTTCTTTATAAATTTGCGAAAAACCTCAGAAATAAATTTTTTGTATAAAACTTATTCTTAAACTTGTCAGTTTAAAACTTTTGGTTGTCAAATTAGACCGGACTAGCGTTGGAGAATCTGGCTGGATATTTTTAAAGAGTTTAGGGTTTTCTTGCGTATTCTCCGCACTATTGTAATTATATTTAAGCAAACCATGTATCTTGAAAAACATATTTCTTTGCATTGACGAACCTTTGGGAAGCAATAAATCAAATAAAGTGTTGGTCCTAGGTTGTTTTGTAGAGCGTAATGGTCATCTTAGAAATTAAAAGTACTACTTATTAGTAACGTAATATCAGAAAAAAAACGTCCTCAAGGTATGGCGTGGAATCAACCACGCATGTCTTGAATTACACAGGACGACAAATGGGAACCGAAAAAAGTCCTTTGGCGAGATTGATATCCTATATGTATTTTGGTGCGCTGATTACGAATCCGAGGTCCATATAACCCCAGCACATCACGTTCAAGGTCATTTGAAGGTTAAATGCATATATTACGGAAAAACAGAAAATCTGACCACGGATTCGGAAAGAGCGGGAAATTTTACGTCCAAATATGTAGTTTTTAGTTCTTCCAACATGACCCTCCAAGGTCATCTGGGGGTGAAATGACTCACCGATAGACCAAATTCTTATTTCCCATATACATCATCACAACTACAGACTTTTACGTACAACTTAGTCAGGTATCTTTAGGTTTTTGGACGCGCTGATTACGAATCCGAGGTCCATATAATCCCAGCACGTCACTTTCAAGTTGTGATGATGTATATGGGAAATAAGAATTTGGTCTATCGGTGAGTCATTTCACCCCCAGATGACCTTGGAGGGTCATGTTGTAAAAACTAAAAACTACATATTTGGACGTAAAATTTCCCGCTCTTTCCGAATCCGTGGTCAGATTTTCTGTTTTTCCGTAATATATGCATTTGACCTTCAAATGACCTTGAACGTGATGTGCTGGGGTTATATAGACCTCGGATTCGTAATCAGCGCACCAAAATACATATAGGATATCAATCTCGCCAAAGGATTTTTTCGGTTCCCTTTTGTGGTCCTGTGTTATTACTCCTAAAGGGTAACCTAGGTATAGGTGAATGCACTACACAGTATCGTGGGTGAATGAAAATGAAACTCTCAGGTTTAAAGTTTTTGTCTTTAAGAAAATTACATTCAGTCATTGTCATTGCATAATACAGAATTTAAAAAAAAACATATACAACAAAGAACCTAAACATTATAAATTTAAACTAAATGAGAGACGTGTCCATCTTCCACTTCCAAACATATTCTCATTCTTCTTTTTACATTACAAAAACATTGGTGAGCACTTGGGGGGAGTTTTACAGGGGGTTTTGAGAACCAATTTTTTAATGTGTGGCCATAAAAAAAGTCGCAAGGTGTGAGATCGCAGGACCGTGCTGGCCACCTAACTGGCATGTTACGACTAATGATTCGGTTTTCGAAAAATTCTTCCAAAAAATTTAATACAAGAGTTACGTGAATTGGTGCGCCGTCCTGCTGAAAGTAGCCTTGTCGCATCTCTTCATCGTCTAATGCGTTTACAAAATTTTCTAAAATTTCATTACGGTATCGCGCCGAATTGAGAGTCCCTTAAAAAAATCGGTCCAATTAACCTTCTTTTCGATATGGCCGCCCACACGCCATCTTTCTGTGAATGCAGAGGCTTCTCTATAAAGAAATGTGGATTTTCAAAACTTCACATTCTCATTTGTTGAGAATTTACATAACTAGAGAGGTGAAACCATGTCTCGTCGGTAAAAAAGGTTTTTTCATATAAGTTTTCATTATTATGCAGATTACCCAAAAGCCACTCTTAAAATTGCATTCTCTGCGGCTTGTCGTTCGGTAGCAATTCTTGGACTGAGCTTAGATAATATGGGTGCATATGCAGGTCACATTTCAGGATTGTATTGCGGGTTCTGTAGGATACATTTACTTGCTGGCTTAAACACCGAATAGGGTTTTGTAGGTGTTCGTTAGCAATTTGCCTCTTCTACTTTTTGTGCAGTGCGAACTTTGGGTTGTCCACTGCCTACGTTTCTATTCGCCCTTCCTGTTTATCAAAACAAAGCCACAGATCTAGTTAAAACGTGGCGAAACTGGTCGAAATCCATGATTATATGTGGAAATTCTATTTGAAAATAAATAATGAATCGCGTCCCGTGTGGAATAAACCCACTGGTCATCAACCCTTCTACCATTTCTAATGTAACTTTCGATCCTAAAATCTTTTTGTTCTGCCGTAATTACCATATTTAATTTTCTTATAAATAAAAACTTCAGAAATTGACAGTTCTATTTTTCATTCACCTATACCGTTTACCTATGTTAACTTTCAAGAGTAATAATTCAAGACATGCGTGACTGATTTCACGACATACTTTGAGGACATTTTTTTTTATTTTATGTTACATAGGTCTAGACCTAAGGTAGATAACAGCAGGTAGGCTTTGTGTATAACTGAAAATCACGCCAGAAATGCAATTTATTGCGTCACACTGTTACATATCGTTGCTTAAGTACTTTTTTCATTTGCTTTCCTTCTGCGGATCCTAGCTCTGCCGATGAGCCCTGGATACGGCGAAACGCGTCCAAGGATGAACTCGTGAAAGGAAACCAATATAATACACCCTTTAAAAATTTCACTTGTTCCATTTTAAAGATTGTTTAGTACATTTTATGCCACCTTAAGTTTTTGGCACTACCGCATACAAAATATGCTTCCCATACTAAACTTACCAGATAATCTATTTAATCGGAGAAATTGCACAAATTTTTCACCCGGGGGATCAAACAGATTATTCTGATATTCGGTCCAGGGTTCCCAGGTTGGATGATTTTCCCCCAAATTTGTGGGATTTTTATGTTGCCGGGGGAAAATCTGGGGGATACTTTTTTCTGGGGAAATATATTTATTTTTGGGGGAAATGAAGTATTTTTTTATGAATAAAACAATATATTAACAACCAAAAAACTGCCATTCTGCCCTCCAGACTTGTACTTTAGAGTGGAGGTATATTCCATAAGAAACCCCATCTGGCTAGGATATTTAATTGTAACCAAATATTTCAGTGGTCTGTGATGAGTTTCTATAATAAAATGGGTTCCACTTATGGTTCCACTCTGTATATTTTTAGAGCGGAAACAACAGCTAAACATTCACATTCTATAGCGCTATAGCGTCTTTCTAGCTCATTAAGAGCAAGCAAATAGGATGTCCCAACCCATTGTGTATTGTAGGGTTTCGCTATGGAAGTTGCGGCTGCATGAATGTTTACCTATGAATTCCGTTTTAAAGTCTGGATATTTTAATATGGGTGGTGTTATTAAAGTCTTCTTAACAGTCTCAAAAGCTTATATATATATATATATATATATATATATATATATATATATATATATATATATATATATATATATATATATATATATATATATATATATATATATATATATATATATATATATATATTAACGTGAGCGGTTGACTGATTTTTGCAAAAATTTGGCACAAATGTCCTATAAAATCTCCACAAACTCAAAAATGCTCTTATTTATTTCTCTTACGTTTCTAGGAATTGCGTATGATAATAATATTTTTGTTTTATTTGGTGGGGTGAAACCAAAATTCAAGCAACGCCATTTTTCTTCCACTATAATCTGCATTTATTGGAGAAATTACAGTAGATACAAGCTCTAATTTAAATAATCTCATACGTACTAAGCAACATCTGGCTTATGCAAGATAAACTTAACACCTAAAAGGTCAGAAAACCTCTTTTGCTACTTGAAACTGGTTGTTGTCATACTGGACACATCCTTTCGCTATTACTTATGTCGTTTACTCATTTAAATAGGTACTAATGTGAGCCGTTACCTAATTTAATATAGTACATGTTTAGAAAAGGAAAACATGGTAAATACGAGGCGAAATGATACATAACAGCAGAAAAGTACTCAGGTGGGTCATTTCCCATGTGTAAAATAATAATAAAGTTTCAAAAGCGGATATAAAAGAATGTTTATTTAAACCTGAACGAACGAGAAAAACATTTCTATTTGTTATAAAAAAAATAAACGTGCTTCAAAAGGAACTTTCCTCTTGATTAAAAGATCAGAAAAATGATAACTAATAGAGAAAATATATGTATATAATATATGTTATACCAAAAAGTAAAAAAATGTCAAATTATCGTAGTATTTTTTTCCAAAATAATTTTTAGGTTGGTAATGACTTGTTTAACCGATTTATGCAATACAAAAAATACATGCCTATTTCATATTCATCTTGGCATTGGAGAATTTGGCTTTATTGTTAAGGGTTGATTTATTAAAAACTGGAAAACAAGTGTTTAAACATTTATTTTTTAGAGTACTTTTATGAAGTTTGGAGTTAATAGGACAATCTAGTATTTTTCTCCATATAAAGTTTGAAGCCCTATTTCACCCCCTTAGGGTTTGAGTTTTCTTAGTGTACGCCCACGATATGTAAGAAACCTGTCTGCAAAATTTCAAGTTTCTAGACCCAGCGGTGTGGGCTTGGCGTTGATACCTCAGTCAGTCAGTCAGTCGGTCAGTTTCCTCTTTTATACAGGGTGTTACAAAAAGATGTTAGGAAATTTTAAGGGCAGTTTCTACATTTAAAAATATGAAAATAAGTTTATATGAACATGGATCCTTAATCACTTCTTTTTCGAGATACAGGGTGTTTAATATTTCCTTTTTTAAATGTTTCTTTTTAATTTCTCGAAAATGCGTTAAGATATTGACATGAATTTTGGTACTCGCCAGTATATAATCAAAGGGTGCCTTTACGTGCAAAAATGTATTTTGCTATTTTGCATCAGTGCCGTGCGTGCTGGTAAGTCTTTATTTTTAGCGAAAAAATGGCACGCCACTGATTTTTTGCAAAAATGATATTGTTTTAGAAGCCCAATTAATTCTGCGTGAAAAGTGTCTCTTGAGCTTTTTTGCTTTGACGCATCGTTTTCGAGATAAAAATTAATTTATTTCTTACAATTAAAGCAAACAATGAAAATGAATTTTTTAAAAAATATTTTGTGTTCAGGAAACGGTGCTTTTTGATTTAAGCTTATAGTAGATGCGGGAAATGGCTTCTCCGTGCTTCAATCGTCTTCGCATATTTCTCCTAACTCCTGTATCTCCTAAACACCCTGTATCTCGAAAAAGAAGCGATTGAGGATCCATGTTTATATAAACTTATTTTCATATTTTTAGATGTAGAATCTGCTCTTAAAGTTTCTTAACATCTTTTTGTAACACCCTGTATATAGAGATAAATAAATCCGTTTTTTGCTGTATATGTACATTATAATACATGCCTAATATTCATATTTTTAAGACACTATTCTTTTTGCAGTATTTATTACCTATCCATTAAACAACTGTCAAGGAACAGATTTCTATTAATTAATATTTAAGTCAAATACTTATAATATTATTCATGCTAAAAATGGGCTCCCAGCTAATAAATAAAAGCGATCTATCAAACCCAATAACAATAAGCTTGAAATTATGAAATATTATAGGTGACCTAACAATTAGGATTATTCATTTAACAATATAACTAATACAGTTATTATGACTTTTAACAACAATACTCATATACAGAGTGTTCAAAAAGTCTTAGTATGGGTAAAAAACTTTTAGGTTTATCTTATTCTTAAATGTACTTTTTTATGTAATGTAACTTTTACAACCCCGTTGAGGGGTGATGCTAGGAAGTTTAGGTTAAAAATTTTAAATGCAACCCTATGCCGTGTGATACCTCATTTTAAAGGTCTAAAAATCGAAACATTTTATCGCACACCCGAGGTCCGTACCTTAATTTATTTTTAAATGGCAAGCCTTTAAAAAATAAAAATCGTGAAAGAAAATTAAAAATTTAAATTCCTTTATTTCTCTTAATACCTTAAAAGTTATTCAAAATGACCACCATAAACTTCTTGCCCGTAATAAAGTCGATTTTGGAACTCACTTCTCACATTTTCGAGAATGACAGAGGTGTTACTGTTCATGGTGGTCATTTTTAACAACTTTTAAAGTAAACAAGAAGAGAAATAAAGGTACTTAAATTCTTAATTTTTTTTCACGATTTTTAATTTTTAATGACTTGCCTTTTAAAAACGAATGAAGATATGAACCTCGGGTTTGCGGTAGAATTTTTCATTTTTGGAAACCCTTAAAATGAGGTACCACGCGGCATAGGGCTGCATTTAAAATTTTTGACCTCTACTCCCTAGCGTCACCCCTCAAGGGGGTTGAAAAAGTTAAATTACATAAAAAAGTAGAATTATTAACTAATAATATACACCTAGTATTTGGTGTCTCTATCTGTACTAATAGCAAAGATATTTGCCCATGCTAAGAGTTTTCGGACACCCTGTATGTTCTTAAACCTGGTGTATTTTTATACCCAGAATATCGAATGATATTCGTGAAAGAACGAGTTTTAGGGCAAAGAGGAATTTTTTTAACGTAGTGGCACCTTATATTACATAAGCTTTTTTCTTCTGAAGCTTTGACGAGTTTTATTTTTACAATAATTTCCAACCAGTAAATCACACAACAGACGTTTTTTGATTGATCTCGATAAATTTTATTTTCTGTCTGAATGAATTATTGCATATACAAACCTAACATTATCACAGAATTTCTGGATATTACGCTACTGATTTTAAGTTATTTGAAATACTACAATAGAGGAACCATACTAAAAAGACTCTGTAGTATCTAGGTTTCACTAGTCAAGTTTACCGTTTTTTCTCTTTCAGCGCCATCTTAAACCAAAATTTATCCTATTGGCCAAGTGAATAATGCACCATTGTTTAAAACTGCATTTTCTTAACTTGTGGTATGCATGTGAACGTTAGAATAACTGTTCAGATGACAAATAAAAGATAAATTAGATCCACATATCTTGAGAGAATACCTTTGCAATTCATTGCTATTCACATGCCGCTTTTATTTATACATGCCTTTTAGGTTGTTTGGTTTTAACGGTATTTTTTTAAAAATTGGTATTTATTTTCTTGCCGTTACATTAATTGAAAATATAACTGTGTTTTTTATTATGTCTTCAATGTTTAAAATTAACTTGATGTATGTAGACGAGCCCTAGATCGAGTAGATAATGACACTTCTGTCACTTTTTACTTACTGGTATCTATTGGCCACTCAAAGTAAGAACGCGGCGTCCTCTTCAGCCGATTTGCTAACTACTATAACAGGAAATGTTTTCGTTTTATCTTTGTCTTCATTATCGTGGCATCTTTGTCCATTTTGTCATTACCCATCGAACATAATCATTATCTTTTCTCATCTTCTTATATATTTGCTACCTCGTCTTATATATCTGCATTATCTTGGTTGATCCCTTTGTTGTTTTATTTCTAAAATGGATCTCATTATCTTCATATTCTTATTTCTATCATATCTAGCCTCCTTTCATTCACTTTCCTTAATGTCCGCTCTTTAATTTATTGAAGGTCTGACTGTTTTATAAACCCCTTTCCTCTTCCTTGCGCTGATTCTATGGACACACAGCACACCAAAGACTTTCTTATAATTCTTCCATCCCACTTGCGCCCTACGTATTATTTCCAAATCCTAGATATTTATAATTTTTTTATTTAATTTATTTAGATTTTCTTTTTGTTAAATTCCTTGTACTTATTTGACTTTTATGGCCTTCAAAGCTCTCCTCCATAACTCGACCTTCCCTACTGGTATTACATATTACAATATCATCTGCGAATATCATAAACATATGACATGACATGCATGACAAGGACTCGAGGCCAGATCCTGATGCAAAAATGTATTTCTTGTCCGTGTCCTAGCTTCTGTACATATATCCTGTGCAATTCTTACGTACTCCTCCGGCATTTCTCTCTCCCTTATAGACCTCCATAGAAGCTCCTGCTGTAGAACCTTGTTAGGGCCTTCTTCCCCGTTAAAAATCAGCTGACTTCCATAATTTGAGTCGCCAATAAGCCGCTAGTTCTACTACTTACCATATATTGGCTATTATACAACTGACAAAATTTAATTATAAAAATTTCAGTGTCTAACACTAACTCTAAATTGTAACTCTAATTTTAAATAACCTTCTTTTCCGAGAAGACTTTTTATAATAAGACTTAATTTTTTTATTTTCTCAAAAAATACTTGACAATATGAAACAATAAGAATGGGTAAAATTCTATTTTCCCTTGCTTTATAAAATTATAACAAAATCACAGTTTAATAAAAGAACATGATAAGCGTTAAGTTTCTATCCTGTTGTGCCGTTAGCCTAGGCTTTTATAAAAATGCAGAATCATCGTTAATTAGGATAACCAAAGATTGTAGGTAGAAGAAACAGGGTAACAAGAAAAAATTAATAAACGGGTTTCTTATACTCGCAATAATAGTAATTCACCCACTACCGGAAATTGAAGTAAGTGTAAATTACAGTTGTTAACCGTTAACCAAACCGAAATATTAATTAATATCAAAGAATCAGTTTTTCGGATATTTTTTGTACTATTAAATTTTTAAAAAATATTGAGCTGTGTTTAGTCATCAAGTGTTAATTTTGTTATAACAAACCTTACCCTAAAGTAACCAAATCCCTTTGTGGGCGACCATTATGAAAACGTGTTAACTGTTACTGTCAACAATTTATTTTCTTGAGTATATTTACGATGGGACTATTAACACATACCTGTAACCATACATGGTTGTTTATTTAAAGTAAATATTATCACGTTTGAAAATTTGTAAAGTTTTACAAGGGCATATGATGATTTATTGACATCAACGTTAAAAAGTTCAACGAAAAGCATCTCATGTTTCTTTCATGACTACGTCCCATAACTGTCGGGTTTAGGTAAATTTAAAAATATTTAACATAATAATTATCTTATTTTTATTTCCATCGCTAGAGGAAGAGTGGTGTAAATAAAATCATACTACCTGCTAATATGTACTACAAGTTTTAGCAGTTACTACAAAGTATCTACTTCAAGGTGAAGCATTTTGTCACATCCTGTAGAACAGTAGAACCTACTAGGTTCTACAGGAAAATATATTTGGATGTACGACGCTTAACTTCGGTGGTCGAGCCACTTCCGTTCATTTAGCTGCTTTGTTCAGTGCTTTTTCCAGCAATCTCATGCGAATAAAATTTTGTACATAAAATTACTTCGGTGAAACCCTTCAAAAGTCGAAACTAAATCCCTATGACTCTGAAAGCCTACCGGAAAGAGTCTGCATCTGCGTCACCATTAATGACCCTAAGCCACAGGATTAACACCAGCGCCAACCGTGGCCTAGCCGCGTCGCACAGTGATCGATTGGGATAATCTAGCTGGACAAAAATCTAAATTGTGATATTAATAAGAAAAGGACACGGGTAGTTTATATCAGTAGTGGTATTAATTACTTTACTTTTTATAAGGGGTTAAACTTCAGGTAGTAAACCTCATTACATACTTGGCCTTTGTGCATGTAAGAAGTGTTCGGTTTAAACTCTGTAAGATTGTGGAAAAAATTGTGTTTCCTTTATATTATTGAGAACTAAGGGTAAGTACTTTTTATCCTTCAGAATATAATATTTAACAAATATCGTTTGGTACATATAACATATGAAGGGGTTAGAAGCAAAACGACCTAAGTAGCAAAATGTTTATTTTGAGAAAATGGCCTCCAAAGTTTGGTGAGGATTGAAAATTCTGAGCATCTCCAATTTTCTGTTTACCACACAGGATGTAATGAAAATATTTTAAAGAACTAAATTATGCAATAGAACAACGATTTTCTTTTTATTTTTTAGTTTTTTTTGCCAAAAAAGTCACTTAGGTCGTTTTGATACCAAACAGATTACGGAGTTTATTGAGAGGCAAATTACAAAAATATGAACAATGCGGATATAAACCTTTATTTCTTACAAAAAACAAAAATTATCTAAGTAACTGTTATATTTTAATCATAGTCGGACATTAAGCTGTCATCTTCTTCTTGTTCTCCAGGGGTTTCCAGAGAAGTAGAAGCAGAGGGGGAGGGAGGGACTGGGATTTTTTTATTTCGGTCAACTCTTTCTTCATGTGGCAATCCTTTATAAAATTCATGATAGATAAGAGGAATAAAATCCAAGAGTTGTTGCAAATTTTCCCACTTTTGGTACTTTATTTTACAAGGTTGCTTGTTGCGTGATTCTAAAGCAATAGTGCTAGCAGGACGTCCGACCTTTTTAGTACATTTTTCTGATGTAAGAAAAGGATAATCCTCTTGAAGGGTCGATTTAAAGAAAAACTGGTAAGTTGTATTTTTCCTGTACGAAAACCACTTTATCTGTCTCCACTTCATTACCTGATTTTCGGTGTCTTTTTTGGGATCTTTGATAAACTCGTGCAAGCTTGCAAAAGACAGAAAATCATCCATTTTATGTACCTTAAATTTTTTGGAGCATTTTTTGATAAGATCACACCAGTGATCCGGTAAAAATATCTGAGGATTTTTTTTTGCATTTTTCAATCAAAGCGAAACTTCTATCGCATTCCATGTACGAGTGTCCGGATTCAAAAAATTTATGATCAATTTGTTCAATATGTGTTGTATGGACTATGTGCATAAACAATTTGGCAATGTTCTTATTTTTATTTTGTCCGCCGCATGAGTCACTGTACGCCACAATTTTGGTGACATGTTCTGGCAAGTTTTTCATAAACTAAAACAAAATTTATAAGAAAGATTATAATATTAAAATCAGTACTAACAACTTACGTGGAACAAACACGACCCGATTTCTTCAGACCCTCTTGAGGCATCGCTTTCATTCCAGATGTACATGTTGGATACTCCAGAACAAAGATCAAAGATGCAAAAATTATAAGTCCATAATTGCCTTAAATAGTAAACTTTATTTGTTGTCAGAAGGGGAGTTGGCAATGTTTTTTGCAAATCAAAACAAATTACGAGTGAGTTATTTTCATTCTTGCTATTTTCAACATCTTTCGTCTTGCTCTCTCCTGCTTTTTTTCCCTGGCGCTGGTGCAACTCTAGTTCTCGTTCATAGTTTTTCTTTTCTTCTTCGTTAGCTGCTGAAATAAGATTTTGCAGTCGATCACATGTGTTACAAGTGTCTGAATGTGGGTGATGAAACTTTAGATTAAATTCTGTGTTGAAAATATGACGGTAAAATGATTCCTTGACTGGTATTTCGCCTTTCTCGATGGAAATATCCCTGTATAGATTGTACATTTTGCGAATGTTTAAGTCAGGAGAAAGGTATCTTGTGTTTGGATTCTGATTGTATGAGTAATGGCTTTTGTATCGCGGAAAAGCCTTAATGTGATCTATTACGTTTTGTTTTTGACTTTCCGATATCTTATTCTTTGGTATTCTCTTACCCCTTTTATCTTGTTCTACAAATTTATCTCTGTCAATTTTTTTGCAGATTACCTTAAAACGACCATCAGTTATATCGAATGTTTTTAAGAAAAATTCTCTGCATACGCGTCGGTCAAGTAGCCTAATCTCGGTGCTGTATTTCTTTTTTCCGTCAGCCATACCCCTCTTTGGAGCTGTCTTCCGAATTTGTGATGCTAAGAAATTTGTCTGTAAGTCATAGGTAGACAAACTGTATAATTTACAAAATAAACGCTTTCTTTCATCTTCTGTAAATTTCGAACATTCGTATCGACATCTATGATTAAATTCTTGTACATTTTTCTTCCTTCTAACTTTTCCCCTACTGGTATACTCTTCGCCTTTAAGTCTTTTTTCTTTTACATAATGTCTTTTCCATTTTTTTCATTTCGTTGCCTTTTTCGAGCCCTCTTCGGTGTAACTAAAAATAATATACCTCACAGTTTTTGTTTTAAACCCTCCTAAATGAAATTCTTACCATGAACATTTTCTTGCACTGAATTCTCGGAGTCACTTTCACTAAGGCCATTTCCTTCTTGCACTGAATCCTCGGAGTCCCTTTCGCTCGGCAAGTACTCTGTTCCACTGTCTGTTGCGTACGGATCTGCCTCTGACTCTAAAATAACGCGTTACTATATTTTTCCAGTAAAACAAACACATAACCTTAACAATAAAAAAACATTACTAATGGAGAGTTAAGCTCTTATTTGGTTAAATTGGCACCTACCTGATGTAGAGGACATGTTTCATTCATACACTAACACTTTAATACTTAAAACAAAACTTTATAGCGCTTATATTTTCAAAATATAGGAGAGCACGATTTGCACGTGGTCCTAACGAAATGCCTACTAAAACAACCTATCTGAATATCTAATTTATTTATCCATATGCATTTGGAAGCAAAATTGCCTAAGTGCTGCTTAGGCATTTTTACCACCAAATAAAATGTGCATTTTATTTATACAACTTTTTCTACCCACGAAAAGATGGCGCCACGTTACAATTCTTCCGTGGGTAATTTTTGCACCAAACAGAACCGAACACTGAGAACACGAATCTGTACTTAGGTCATTTTCACCGACAATGTCACTTAGACTTTTGCTTCTGACCTCTTCATATTATATATTTTAAATTTCAACAATTTTTTATATTTTAAAAATTGTGTTGACCTAAAGGACAAATGGAGGAAAAGTACATATCTTTTAACGATTGTAGCAATTAAGTAACTTTTAAAAACAGCCTTACTTAACCGAAGAATACAGATTTTTAAAAAAATGTAATTTCAATTCTGAATATTGATGTTATTAAATAAGTTGTAATTATTTGAAACATTTTTTTCTGTTTTACATTTGTAGGTAATTACGTTATGTATTATTTGTTTAGATTATAAGTTCTATTTTATTTAGGAAGTGACTCCGCAGCCGGCGCCAGTTCCCAAAATGTTGATGCATGGATACCGGCGCCGGCACCCGGGTACAATTTCTCGGATGCCGGCGCCGGTTCCGATACGGCCAAAACGGAATGCCGGCAGTTCTAACCTAAAATAATTACAGTTACGTATTTTAGATGATATATGTAAACATTGTGTTGTTTTAATTTTGCGTAAAAACTATAAAATATGAGTGTGTGTTTTGGTGGAGTACAAGAAAGCCACAAACAATGAGTTTTGGTTGCGTGATAGCAGAAATACTATTATCTGCGGTTAGCCTGTGTTAAAGGTGGAAGACCATTCAAGACAAAAAATAAATAGTCAACAGGGAAGTGTGCCACGTGTAAGAAAGGCTGCCAGGCTAGCATTTTCTTGAAAGTAAGTGAGTGTAAACAATTTCTATGCATCCTGGGGATTGAACGAAATCACAATCATACTTCATCCAAAGCTTATTTCAATTTTCTAGCAAAACAGAGACACAGAGTTACAGATCCATATTCTCTGCTAGTTATTTCTACCTCAAAAAATGGCAATATGTCCATAGAAGACAACAATCCCAATCAAATTGATATCTGACAAATTGAACACTCTTATTGAAGGTATATTATATGGGTTTCTTTTTCTTATTTCTACCCTTAAATTCGCAGAATAATAACAGTTGTTATATTTTTGTAGGAAGATTTAAGTTTCGTTAAAGTTTACACTATAATAAATTATTATTTTTTGATTGAATTGATATTTTTCTTAAACTTAACTACAAATTTTATCAATAATAAATACTCTAATTACATAATATTTGTATAATGAAAATACAATCAAAATATGAATCGTTTTAGACTGTGTTATTAAATCTTAATATTTGGAAGTAATTTTTGATTTATACCAACATATTTGCTACCAAATTAAAAAGTAATTTCAACATTTCAGTTTGTATTTATTTTTGTCCAGCTAGATTACCCAAACCGATCACTGTGTGTCGTCTTATTGGGCAATATGTAATATTGTAATAAACATGTAACTGTATAAATGTAAGTAACTATCTTAGATGTAATGTATTTGTGACATGTGACCGCAGTAGAAATAAATAAAGAGATTTTAAAAGAAAAAAAGAAGAAAAGACTTTTCGTTCGATCACCGAAGTTAAGCAACGCCCGGCACGGTTATTACTTGGATGGGTGACCGCCTGGGAATGCCGTGTCTCGCACTAAACCAGGAGTATAGTAAAGGATTTCGTCCTCTTCCGAGGAGGCACCACCCCACATATCTGCTTAAAGGGCTGGTGAAACCAATACGGATGTTTCCAGCTGGAAGTGTGAATCGGACACTCCTAGTACATCCACGGTACATATAGTACTTAGGTTTAGACCTTCGTAGGCTGTCCAAAGATAAAAAAAGTTTTCAGTTACAATTTAGATTTGTCATACAATACAGTGAATTAATAAAAAGAATATTTTGAATTTTGTTACAACTCTAGAACATTAGCTTAAAAGAAATTATATTTCATACTTACCCAAGGATTTTACGTTAAAAAACGAAATTTATATATTGGATGGAAAATTAAAAAAATTATCTATTTTACTATGAATATGTTAAATTATAGTAATAGTAACCAAAAGCTCTACAATTTGACTTTGAACTGATTAGTTAATTGTATACATGTAACTATGACGAAAGGCGAAATAATGTGAATTTTCAAATTTTACTGCACTTGACTTAAATATCACTAGAGAAGTCCCGTTTAAAGACCTATGCATATCTGTGTAGCAACTGCGTAGGTGTTTAAGCTTTGTTATTTATTTTACATATTAATCAAAGTTGTTTTAAAAGCTCTATACGAGTACTTAAGAAAAAATAACAAATACGCTTTCATGAGATACACTGCAGTGTGATTATTTAAATTGTCGTCTGGAGTTACGCAGACGACGGTTTTACTTTTTTTAATCAACTTTTTTTCTATATAATGAAAAAATAAAACAAGCTCTGTTATAGCGCCTTTTTCAAAACCACAACATCGATTTAGCAGTATGAAATTACCCAGACATTGTGTTCTTTTTATTCATTGGCCTTATTAAGACCACTCTACATCCATCAGGTAAATTATATCTTTACTATTCGTAGCGTGGAATCTATAATTCTGGGGCAATTATTTTGTGAGATATCAAGTACTTGCAGTACTTGCTGCTCCGCTGCCTTGGCAAACAGTAACTTTAATTTTCTTCAATATAGCTATTTTTGCCGCCTTATATTGATTACATTTAAGTATTTTATGCATTACTAGCTCGCGCCCGCGACTTCGTCCGCGATATAACAATTTTACTCCATTACAAACTTTGAACCTCCATTTCACCTGCTTAGGGGTTGATTTATTAAAAACTGTAACGTGTTTAAACATTTATTTTTAGAGTACTTCTATGAAGTTTCGAGTTAATAGGACTATCTATTTTTTTTCTCCATACAACTTCTGTTGAACCCCTGTTTAACCCCCCTAAGGGGTTGAATTTTGAATAATCCATTCCTAGTGAGTTTTTACATTATAAGGTAAAACTGCTGACCAAATTTCATATTTATAGGTTCAGCGGTGTCGGCTCGGCGATGATGAATCAGTCAGTCAGTCAGGACATGATATTTTATGTACCTATAGGTTGGCTAATAAATATCGACTCTAACATTTTATAAAAAAGAGAATAAAATCTCTGAAACTGATAGCACAGTATGATAGAATGATGATAATCTACATTGTTTACGTCGATACAACCGATTACAAGGATTACAACCTTTTAATTTTAAGCACTGGGCTCTGTCTCCAAATGGTATAAGAATCATACATTGTGTCCTAAAAGTTTTAGTATGGACAGATATCTTTGCTATTAGTAAAGATAGAGAAACCAAATTTTAGGTGTATCTTATTGGTTAATAAATCTACTTTTTTATGTAATTTAACTTGCTCAAACCCCTTGAGGGGTGACACTAGGGAGATGAGGTCAAAACTTTTTAATACAACCCTATGCCGTGTGGTACCTCATTTCAAAGGTCTTCAAAAAAGAAATATTTTACAGTAAATCTAAGGTCCGTATCTTAATTCGTTTTTAAGTGACCCTTATTTCTCTTATTACTTTAAAGTAGTTCAAAATGACCACGATGAACTTGGCAGTAATAAAGTCGATTTTGGAACCCACTTGTCACATTCTCGAGAATGGCAGGTAGTACTTCTTAGCAGAGTTTTCCGTTAAAGGCAAGTTAAATTATACACAGTAGTGAAACCAAAACTTTGGTTTGCGGTGGCGCACCCAGGGGTGGGGGGGGGGGGGGTGTGCTGAGGGGCTTCAGCACCCCAGATCAACATCTTAGACCCACAAAAATTTACAAAAGTGCACTACTAATTGAAGAAATCCACCGAATTGCACCATTCAGCCCCCACCCCCAAGACAAATCAGCCCCCCCCCCCCCAAGACAAAATCCTGGGTGCGCCCATGTTGGTTTGAAATAACGAAATGAAAGATTAAAAGCACTGACGTATTAAAATGCTTAACCAGGCAAATTGAATGTTTGAGGCAAAAAAGAACACCACCATGTGATGTCACTTTTTTTTAGCAATTATTGTTTCTTCTCTAGGAGAGATTTAATTTTAAAATTAGCCCTTGAAAAAAAAAAGAAATTCAAATTTTTACCAAAATATCTTAGAAACGCCTTTAGCACAATGCAATAGTTCCAAATTATCATCAAATAGCGTCGAATCGCCTTTACTCCACCAACTTCAAGAATTTATCAAAAAGCTCATTGGAGTACTTTTAGCACCATGTAGCTCCAATGTACCTCCAAATGTCATTGAAACACCTCCACCTAAAAATGGCAACCTTAAAGTAACCATTTTTAGCTGACTCTTTGTTTCAACATGTCAATAACCTTTCAATGAAGAGCTGTAGTACAAAATACTCGCTCCGCAGTATCTGAAATTAATGAAATGACTCCAGATCCGACTACTGGTTCCAAATTGCCATTATCATCATTTTATCAAAATCAGGTGGAACTTTTTGGTTGGGTAGGTTTCTTCATTTTCTCTCAGTTTTTGAATCAATTTTATGTGGTGTTCTGGATCCATCTGAGTATATGGTTTAATGGAGTTGGCGCTGGAATGTTCTGTTATTTTGATCAATAGTTGTTTTAGTAGTATGATTAGTTGAGGTAGAGGCGAAAAAACTGCAAGGTAGATGTTTTTCCACTTATTAAAACAAGTTGTGGCTATGTAATTTTTTCTGTGTAAAATACATGAGTGAAATAGTCATTATAAGAAAGTGTATGTTTAATTTAATTACACTTAGACTAGACCTAGACCCTAGACTTAGAGAAGGTCTAAAAGTGAAGTTATACTGTCATTTGGATTCCATGTTACTTCAAATCTAAATGCAAAATTTGGAGAGAATTTTCGATCTTTTTCTAATATTCTCTTTTTTCGCGTGAATTTGAAACTTTCTTAAAATCAGTTTTAAAGCGGAAAGCAATCGAAAGCATCACAGCCCCTAGCATTTGTCAGTAACGTCATTTACGCGAACTCAGTCGAATAGCAGAACATGCATCTGTCAATGCAAGTCACGTAATCAATTACAACAGTTTCATAACACCTGAGCGCGAAACGAAACAAAGTTAAAGAATTTAGTCAACAGAAAAGCCTTTTAAAAAAATTGTAAATTTGTTTGCTTGTTTACGTTGTCGTCGTCCTGCTTTTTTCATTTTTCCAATTTATTATTTGGACCAAGAATTTCTCGATTTTGGTCGTGTGACTCATGGGAAAGAAATCTAGCGGTTTCATGGTTGCTAATTAGTTATAACGAAAATATGTTCTTTAACTAAAACAAACCGTTTTACCTCTAAAAAGGTTAGAGAGGCAACAGATGGTAATTAAAAACAGTCATGTATGGTGCCGTTAAGCGATACGACTTTGATGGCATCTTGGCCACGAAACTGACCCCGGACAACTGTCTATCTGCAGTATATTTCACGTTTCGGTACTCGGTGTTATTTAGATAAAGTACGACAGGCCTTGCAGAGGAAGTAGAGCTATAATAAAGGACCTAATGCATGGGCGTAGTCGGGGAGCTATTTTTGTTAAATTACTGAATCCTTTCGATGTATGTTAGAGTTTATAAAGATAACTTTTCCAATATTGGAGGACACAAAAAAACTTTGCCGTTTTTCGTAGTTTGCTAACTTAGCTTTGGGTGGAGACAGAAAAGTAAAGACAGTAAATAAAATTATATCCATGCCGCTATATTGGGTTATCGAATTCGAGAACTTAGAAAGTTGACAACTATTTTAGCTTGTGTCTACTTCCGTTTTCATCAAAAATCGTCCTAACTTTGGTGTGTTATATTTAACTTATGACCACAAGGTAACAAGTTTTTGACCTAGAATTTGAGCGTTAAAACTCAAAATGATAAGATTTATTTAGATTTACATGGCGTAAGATAAAAAAAAACGTCGTTGAAGTATGCCGTGGAATGAATCACGCCTTGTCTGTAGTCTTGAATTATTATCCTTGAAAGGTAACATAGGTAAAAGGTAAAGGCGAATGAAAAATAAAACTGTCAAGTTCTGAAGTTTTTATTTTTAAGAAAATTAGATTATTGTCATTGCCGTTGCATAAAACAGAATCAAAAAAAACATATACAACAAAAACCTAAAAACTATAAATTTAAACCAAATGAGCGACGTGTCCACCTTCTACTTTCAAACTTGTTTTTATTCTTCTTTTTACAGCATCGAAAACATTGGTGAGCACTTGTAGGAAGTTGTTAATCTGAAATTTATTTGTAATTCTAGCCCTAAGGTCTTTTAAATTTTCACATGGGGTTTTGAAGCTCGAGTTTTTAATGTGTGGTCATAAAAAAAGTCACACGGAGTGAGATCTCAGGACCGTGGTGGCCTAACTGGTATATTACGACTTCGGTCTTCGAAGAATTCTTCCGAAAAAACTTAAATTATCAATAGTTACGTGCTGGAAGTAGCTTTGTCGCCTCTCTTCATCGTCTAATGCGTTTACAAAATTTTCTAAAATTTCATTACGGTGTCGCGCCGAATTGAGATACCCTTAAAAAAATCGGTTCAATTCACCTTCTTTTCGATATAGCCGCCCACACGCCAAGGTTCTGTGAGAGGCTTCTCTATAAAGAAATGTGGATTTTCACATTCTCATTTGTTGAGAATTTACATAACCAGAGAAGTAAAACCATGCCTTGTCAGTAGAAAGGGTTTTTTCAGATACGCTTTGCGCAGTATCCACGGGAGGGCGCGCTTCCCCCATCATGAGTACGACCCTGTATCCAGCGTTGATGTCATCTGTGGTTGTCAAATGTCTAAACGCTGAGTTTTATCATAAATTGAACGTTATAAAATAATTCTTATTGCCAACCTGAAACTGCCAGCAAGGTTTTTACATTTCTTTTTGTTCATCACATTGCTTTATTTACCCTCATAGGCATAGTTAATGGGGGGCTGGGGGTGCTTAGCACTTGCAAAACTCTAATTAGCACCCCAAACACAAATTTTGGTCATATACTGAATAGCGTCTAGGGCTTAACACCCCTGAACTTGACTGCCTAACTACGCCGATGCTTACCCTTAATTTTCTTAATAATTATTACAATATTATCACCATACCTTAACGAAATTCCTGCAGGCTTTTGCTTAATGTATTAAAGTATTTCCGCTTAAATTCGTTAGTATTATTATTATTAAGCTGAATTCTTATATATTTTATCGAATAATAGCATCCTTAATATTGATGATTTGTGCTCTTACAATGGCATTCACCGCGGATTTAATAGCTATTATTATAACCCTGTTATCTTTAATATATGACCATTTTACATAATTTTGATGCTGGTTAGGTTAAGCTTAAGGCGTCGCTTACAACGTATATATTACCAATAATAACAATTAATGGCTGTAAACATGGTATAAAATCAGCTAAAGTGAATATCGAGGCAAAAAGCATGGCGAGACACGCTGGCACAATCTTCTTTCTATAGATGTATATTGTATTAAATGACACTGGTTCAAGCCAACTGGCCAGCATTCTCTTTTCCTTCCTTTTCTTACTCAATTCATTAGTTTGTAAAAAACACTATGAGATATGTTGTCCCCAATCCAATACAATTATTTATAAAATATACACATGTCCATACATATAAATACAGATGATGGTATATAATTTCTATTTTTGTGTATTTTTCATTATTTTTTTGTGATTTTCTGTTTTTATTTATTATTATATTCATTATGTAGTATTATATTTTGATTTTATTATTTTTATTAGTATTTAAAAAAAGTACTAATTATACTTTTTTGATGTTTTTTTCTTATTTTTAGTTTTCCATATATATACATATATCTATTACAACGGTTAAATTTATACCAAGCTGGTTACAAATTTGAAATAGTTCTAGAGCCTCTAGCAAAGTTACTAAATTTTTAAATTCATTTCATACAATTTTTGATATATTCTTTTGTAATTTAGTGCTACCAAAAATCGTTCGTTTATATTTCTATAGATTGAGCAATCCAAAATTATATGTTTTATATCCTCTATTTCACCACACTCACAATTTTCGTTGTTTATCTATTTGTTTTACATTTTGGACATAATGCATGATTTTCCCTTATGAAACTTCGATTTGTTTCGGTGTGAAAACATGACTTTTTGTGTAATTTAGGAATCTTGTTTTTATAGTATACACCCTTCGGGTCTAAGTTATATATTTTTTACCACTCTTCCCACAGTATTTTCTTTGCTGTCCTATAAAGATCAGTGTGAGGGATTTGGACGGGTACTAGTTTATCCACAGTTTCTGCATACTAGTGCATACTTGAAAAGAAATCAACCATTATCAGAATCGTGAAATATTAAATAGCATAGAGGGGAGAAAAATTGCAAAATCGCTTAAGAGTAAAAGTGCCCTTAGGGGCAAAATATTATTATGAAAAGTTGTTTGGAACTGAGAGTTATCACAAACTATATAACTATATCGTTTGTGGAGTTACGCTCCGGTATGGATTCATGCGGCCACCTATCAGAAATTTAAGGGCACTTAAAGCGATTTTCAAATTTTTGTTTCTCTCCTGTCTATTATTTGTCGTTTTACGATTCCCATATCGGTTAATTTTATTTTTAGGTACGCACCAATGCAGTACTAACATTTCGATAAATTCATTAATAAAGTAGTTTCACATTTTTCTTGAAAATTGCGGGGACCACCCTGTGGACGCGCAACGGGCCTCACTAGCCATACTCTGATATTAGTGAGTTAGACTGGCTTTATAGTGCTTCCAATGGAAAGTGAAACCGCAAAAAAAGTAATGCAGCTGACACCTTTGACGCAACAGTGCCGATAAGGTCTAATCGCTTAATTGTCCGATTAAAGTTGTCCATTTCTCAGCAGCATTTTGGAATAATTTTCCTCCTTTAAACCGTCTTCCCCAAGACATGTATCCAGGTTGAATCTCCTTACGGGTTACAGCTAACAAGGTAAAGCCATTCGGCCTGTCCCTTTACTCGTGTCGGAGGGATCAAGTGCGTCCCGTCCCAAGACAAACCCAATCAAACAAAGGTATTTTACATCACCGGACCACGCGGCTCAAACCAAATCAAGTCTGATATTCAAATCGATATATGGATGATATCAATGAAGAAAATCAGGCTCAAAATGTTTGAAGAAGACACGCGATATCTCGGGTGCGCACGGTGGAATGTTTGGTAAAAGCTAATCAACAAACCACTTTTCAAATAAATCCCCAGTCATGTCCTCAAGATAATCGGCAGAAGATTGGGTTATGTTTTTGGCCGACAAAAGCAGTGCATTGGGCAAGAAACCATTTTCACCTCCGGCATGAAGTACTATCACGCGCTTTCCTCTTGACCACGGTGCATTTAAACTGCAATTTTGAGTTTCATCTACCCAACCGTACTGAACAACATCATGAGTATCAAACCATGTCTCATCTAGATACACTATATACCTATTTGATTCCCGGTATTCTTTTATTTTACGCAAATATTCTTGACGATGTTCAACAAGACGGCGCGATTCCATTATAACCATCCGATTATCAATTTTTGTGTGTTTAAATCCGCAATTTAATAAAATTGCTCGAAGAGTTTCCAATGACTGGTAATTGTAATCAGGGTAATCGCGTAACGTATCCCGGATCATTTCAAATGTTGGCACCGTATTTTCCTTATATAGATTGTAAACAATTCGTCTTATGACATCTTTTCCTGCATCGTCAACTTTCTGAAACTTTTGATTATTTTTCTTTCGCTTTGCCGAATGATCTGTAACATCTCTTGTTTTAATTACGCGATAAATTGTAGATATCGAAAGTTGTGTTAATTCGTTAACTCTTTTTATAATGGCTTTATCTGACTGTGCCAGATTTTCTTTTTTAAACAGCCGTAAATATTTAGAATTATTCGTTGACTTTGAACATGTAAATCTTTATTAAACTCCGGACATGTTTCGACTGGCGATGCCACGGTCGGTACCGAAGGTAATTCAACATGTAATAATTCGCTTTCATCTACCTCAAAAGGTCGCCAAAAAGCCATTATTATAATAAAAATTCACTTACATAAACCAAGTATCTAAAAACAAAAACACTTATAATACGCACTTCACTGGCCAAAACCTAAAACTTAACTGTTTTAAATAAATCATATTCTAAAAGAGCATCTGTCTAGACGTAACGTCTCAATTAAATGGAAATGACTCCGCCCTCTGCATGCGATAATATAATATTACTCTTAGTGGAAAAGAGATAAAACGCATCGTCCCTGTCAGGCCGCTGTTTGAACTGTATACCGAAGTTATCACTAATAAATCTGCATGAAATGTGGGTTAGTTGCTATGCGGTATCGAGCGATCCCGGTATAAGCGGCAGGCCTTTGTCTCGCTTTTTATACCATTTAAATTCTAAGAATTTATATTTATGAGATTCAGTTTCCTCTGGCAAAACTATACAACACAAAGAGCTGCCAAATTTTCATGACAAAATTTTGCAGGTTCTGACATCGTTTCTCATAGTTTATTATTTCAATTGAAACTTTACCTCTGTACCTGCTAATAGGGAAGCCATAAAACGTTCCTTGCAACACCAAAAATAATACCTATTATAAGATACATACAATAAAGATTTTGTTTAAAATGCATTTATTCCTAAATAAGTAATAAAATGTTATATGGTAATAAATTATTAAATAGGTAATTAAATTAAATAATTACATAAAATAACTTCTACTAGCATGTCAAGAAAGTAAGTATATAAAATAAGAATAAAAACCTAATTATTTTCTTTCATTAATTATGCATGGCATCTACATAGCACTTTACCACGGTAAGGTAATAATTAACGTTACAGGTTAAGTATTTAATTAAGAAATAAATCCACGTAGCCGTCATTGGCTGCGTAAATCCTTTATGTAGAATAGTCAGCGCGACAGCTCTGGCATAGAGTTGGGACATATAGTGATTTTTCGATAACTGTTAGAACAGCGATAGTGATTTAAGAATAGCAGGTATTTTTAACGGTGATTTTTTACTACAGCGATTTTTATTTTTAGGACGAGAAGGAGCAGCATAGTTGCTTTTACGAGACTGATAGTCGGTATCAGGCGCGGCCCGTCCATAAGGTCATTTGGTCAATGACCCACCTAAAATTTTCAGTGATCTACCTAATAATTTATTTTTTAATTTTTTAAAACCAAAAAAGTATCTTTTGTTTCAAAGTTCCATGCAAAAACTCCCCAAGACAGAATCAAACCAAGCCGTCGTCAAAGGATATCCAATAAGCTTGCTCCGGGTTGGGTCATATTTTAAATTGATCTTCTAGGTTTATATGGACGATATAAATTCATTAAAAGTAAGAGAGAAACAGACATACGCGCTTCATTAAGTTAAAAAGAGACACAATTAGTCGACGACCCACCAATAATATCGCTTTCGGGGCGCGGGTGGTTGTCAACGCCACCGCGCTAGGTGTCGGGTTGTCGCAAATTCTGACTCACTAATTTAAGTCTGACCAATTTATTATTAGAACAATATTCGCAATTCGCGATACATTTATACATTTAATATAAGCTTATCTAATTTTATGTTAAGATATTTAGGTATTTACTACTACTAATAATAATAGAATAATTGTATTGTGTCTATAAGACATTAAAACCTACAGTAATAACAGCAACGTGGCAACACAGCATTCGACGCTTTGTCAGAAATGACAAGTGAAGTGAGTGATGGAGCAAACGTCAAGACTTTGTTTTTATTTATCGGTTTTATGTTCAAATATTTTGACTTTCAAGTTGGATATTATTGGTTATTTGCGTTATTTTTGTGCATTACTAGTACCTACTTGGGTACTTATTTTAACAATGGCTTTAACAGTGCAAGAAATACTGCAGTGTAAAATAATAATAATAGTTCATTACCATTTGAAAAACGTTTAGAACTTAAAGGAAAAGGACGCCCAATACCTCTTTTGGATGTAAAATCGAAGACCACTAAAGACAGAGGAGAAGACATTAGCAGGTATTTTAAGCCAAGTATGTACCATATTTCTGACTTTTACTGGTTGCAATTTTTTCACTCTGTTTTGCCTCATGTTGATATCTTTTTTGTCAATTGCAAAAATCTGGAATTGATGCAATTTTGATTGGTAAATATATTGCAGATTTTAATTCAAACATTCAAAAAATTAGAGAGAGTGTTATCTCTACAGACGCGAATATTAACATCGAGGCAAGTACATCTAAAAAAAGTCCGAAAGAGTCCAAAAGAACAATTTCTTTAGAAATATGGGATATAATTTTATTAATTTTGTCAGAAATCCGCTGTCGTTTTAATTTTACAGAACATTTAATTGTCACACGTTTGTTTAATACAAATAATTTTGCTGATTTATTTGTATTAAAATACAAATAACTTTTGTATTTTTTAAACAGTTTAAAATGTTAAATATTTTTAACATTTTAAAACATGTTTAAAATAATTATGAGATGATAAACGTTTCCAAGCTTAAATCAGAATTGCTTGTTTTATTTAGTTGTGAAGATTTTTATAATAGTGCAGGTGCTGTTGCCATTTTATAGCTCTTGTTAGAAATGAATTTTGGTGAAACGTTTTCAGAAAGTGTAAAATTATTAGAGATTTTATGTACTATTCCAATGACGACAGTGGAAAGTGAGAGGTGCTTTTCGACTCTAAAAAGGATTAAGACTTTCTTAAGAAATACAATGGCGGAGTCGAGGTTAAGAGCTATGTTGAGCATTGAGAAACCTTTTATTAGAAGTATTTATAATTTTAATGAGCTAGTGAGTGAACATTTCTCCCAACAGAAGGATAGAAGGATCGATTTGATATACAATCACATTTAAGTACATAAAAGGTGAGTAAATTATAAAGAAAAAATAATATTAAAAAGGCTTGCACTAGTTTCCCACAAAATTTGACCCACCTGTAAAAAAACTCACGGGCCGCGCCTGGTCGGTATATATAAATATTGCATAATGCAGCTATAGTTGTAAGTAAAATTATAACTTGATTTCGTTAGTACGTTATTAGGGTAGACATAGTATTTTTCGATACGGCCAGTGCCAGAGGCGTGGCGAATATTAATCGAAAATGACCTTTATTCTTGATTCCTGGGATAGATTAAGTTAAAAATATTATATTTCGGAAATTAGAATTGTTTTAGGTAATTTTGAGTATAGGACCTGAAAATGCTTTTGTGTTTTTATGACGCTGAATCTAAATACGACAATAATTAATAAAATTATAATCTCGTAGATATTTTTCAAATTTAAAATTAACCATCTAAAATCGCATTTAATAGCTTGAGTCTAAAGTAGATTATAAAATGATTAATAACCCACAACAGAAATAAAATAATTATAAACAATAGTATAAAAAAATATAATCAAAAAATGTTTTTTTATTTTTGATCTCTTTTATATCTAACTAATATGAAAAATATAAACAAAAAACATTCTTTATTACATTTAGCTAATTTTTGGTAAAATTCAGAATTCAGGTACAGTCATGGAAATAAAATTTCGTACACTAGGGTTAAGATTTTATGTCAATTTTGAATATTTTGGTAAACTGTGCTTTTTACCTTTATCTCACCTTTATACCTTGGGTTTGTTATTTCAGTAATAAAAGAAAAAGGCTACGTTATAATATAAAAATATTTATTCAAAGAAGGCGTACATACTTCAAAATGAAATATAATACAGGTTATTAAAATATTTAAAAAAAAACACTGGTTTAATATTTTAAAGCGGAACCATTTTTTTCCACTAATAAGTTTAAACGTCTGGGCATTGATGCTACCAGCATTTGGGCGTGATGAAAATTGTAGTTATTCCAGATTTCCTCAATTTTATTCCACAAATCGTCACTGTTTCGAGGATGGAAGTCATTGCTCTTGTTAATTTCTTTCACGATATATCCCCTAACGTTTTCCATTGGATTGATATCAGGGCTTCTTGAGGGCCAAGGTAACAACGTAATGTTATTTTCCAATAGCCAATCAGAAACTCTCCTTGCTGTATGGACGGGGCAGTTGTCATGCTGGTATATAAAATTTCTTTGTTGAAATATATTGTTTACTGATGGCAACATAACATTTTGGAGGATGTGTATATAAGCTTGAGTATTAAATATTTCTCGAATACGGTGGCATATTCCTAGCCCTCTGGAAGACATATACCCCCATACATTAACAGAAAATCTTCCACTTTTTTTAACATGTTGGGTATATCTTTCTTCGTACCGTGTATTTGGCGGTCTATATACTCTAATCTGCCCGCTATAATAAGATTGAAAAATCTTCTCATCGGTAAATACCACATTATCCCAAAAATCCATACCTTGCGGTAAATATTCCAGTGCAAACCCCATTCTATGCTCTTTATTCATATTTGTCAAAAATGGCTTTCTAGCAGCTACCCTATTTCTCAATTCTGAATTTTTCCTTATACGATTTCTTGCCGTTCTTACTGTCCCAGGAAAATTTGTTTGGTTGTGTGCTTCAACAGCTGTCTGAAATGGATTGTTTCGCAAAAAATCTATAAGATCATTATCTTGATTTTCGTTTGAAATTTTTCTTCTGCCACTTCCAGCCCTTCTATCCAATGATCCTGTATTTTCCCATTTAGTTCGAAGGCTTTGTATAGTGCTTCTTGGTTTCCCAACTTGCTCAGCTATTCTTCCTAGAGAAACACCTTCTTCGAATAAAGTAATTAATCTCGCCTTCTCGAGTTCATTCATATTCACAAAATTTTTTGAAATTCAATATAATTTTCAAATCTGATGACACCTATAATTATTTGTCAAAAAGTGAAATGTATTTCCAGGTAATCTAGGTATGTACACAAAAACGGACATCACATTGGGAAAAAATAAGTGTACGAAATTTTATTTCCGTCACTGTACCTACATTGAGACCGAAGGATGACTTGACATGATTCTATGTTGTTTTTTTTAATTTGAGTGGGATGTTTTATATAAATATTTTTTTGCAAATATTGCACCCTGCAGAAAAGTTTTCACTTTGAATTGGTGTAAAAAAATCCAGATTTTACTGATTTTCTGTTTTATGGATATTTTATGAATCTAAATATATTTCAGGTATTGAATTTTGCTCTAATTAAAAGTATTTAAACTATTTTATCAGTCACACTATAATGGTTACTACGCGCAATGAAGAATACATGACTAATTCACCAACAACATCGACTACGACCGACCGGATCCATAAACGACAAATCACTGAACAAATAAACATAACTGATTAACTGAATACCGAAAGAATCAGAAATAGCCACAACGCAAGATGCGATAATAACTGGCAACAGTTCAAGCAGCGATTTTGTTCCTCAGTGGCCCTCAAGTATCGATTACGCGGTCGCCGTATGCTTCGGTGATCCGTCTGTGGGGCATACAGATTTGTTAATCACTGAATACTGAATAACTGGTTTAGCGAGATTTCGATCGCCGGTAGCTATAGTGATTTATCTTTCACGGTGATTGGATCATGGTGATTGATATATCACCCAACTCTAGCTGGCCATAATAAATCCATCACTTATCCATTTCGGTGCCAAGAGGTGCCATAAAACTGTAAATATTCATATATAAAGTATGAATGAGTGTATATAAGAGAGAATCAGTTGTACACAAGAATGTTGTACGTAAGTAGAACTAATAAGGATCTACTTGATCACTGCTAGAGTGTACCTGAAAGCTTCAAACTGTTTTTTCCCAATGCTTTTTCCAGTAACAACAAATAAATTAATTTTCCTCAACAAACTGCATTTGTGAAATATTTGCAGTATTTCTAAATTAAATCCCAAATGACCCGGAAAGATCATCGGACAACTGCATCTACTTCACCACTGTACACCAAGAGTTAACACCAGTCCCGCCCATGACCTGGACACATTTTTTTTCTGTGCAATGTTGTTAATATTGTACATAGTAATGTAATTTGTATATAGTTATCTTAGATGGGTATATAAAGTAAGTAAGTCGATTAGTGCAGTAAATATCAGCTAAGTGTTAAGTGCAATGTATAAGTGTAGTCAAATAAGATGTACAGTACAGATTATACTTGAAGATTTTGAAATAAAATCATATTACGTAACAAATGTCACATGAGACAGAACCGTGTTACAAAAACCAAGAATTTATTACTAGACAAATTGCTGCAATACTTGAAAGATCACCAACATGTCCGACACGTCAAAGGATTCCTAATTATACTTAACATTGACACAATAGCAAAATAAGAGAATAACGAGCTTCCACCAAAAGCCCATTGGAAAGGATTCCACACTCAATTTTAACATTTGAGAAATGCCTCTCGACGCGCTAACCTCAAACAAAACACAATCATCATTGCAGCCTTCCTGGTCTCCATTGCAACTAATCGGCAATCAACCCGGCAATTCCAAATGGAACATTCTGCAATTCCCCAATCTTCAAACTCCCAAATAAAATCAAATCATTGTCCAACGGAACAAATAAATCACTGCAATAACCTGCACTGATTTTTTTCCTAATGTATGTCTTCTACAAACAAGAGAAAAGTTCAGGTTGGTGCAGTTTCGTTCAACACAAAGGAACAGTTCTTTTCACTGCAAGTGCGTGACTGATTACTCCGGAAGAGATGGAAAATAATACCCATATGCAAAAATGATCAGACACAGCGTTAGTTATTATGTATATAACGCATTTTCTAAGAATTTTTATCAATGTATGTTTTACACATGTACTATTGGGTGCAAAATATTTTCAACGACGTTTCACCATAACCATATATTTTTAAAGAAATTTAGTTGTGTAAAACCTTATTAAAATCATTTTTGACATATTTGTTATAACACATTGGCGTACTAAAAAGGTTCTACAAGGAATTGAGAGAAAAGTTTATTTAGTATTATAGTATAATTAAGAAACTTAACAAAAAAACTTTTAACGCTGTATAATTAAGTGATCTAAAAAACTACAAATTAAGAATATTAGTATTTTGTGTATCCGCCATTAGCATCTAAAAGAGCATCCAATCTTCTAGGCATAGACGCTACTAAATTACCAAAATCGTAATTTTCTAAATTCTGCCATTCATTAGTAATGGCGTCTAAAAGCTCTTGTCTGTTTCGAGGCCTAAACTCATAACTGTAGATCTGTTTGACCATATAACCCCATATGTTTTCCACTGGATTCATGTCGGGACTTCGAGCCGCCCAAGGCAAAACATTGATATTATGGTCGGTAAACCATTCCATAGTAAAATGAGCCGTGTGTACTGGTGCATTGTCCTAAATATTTGCAATACATCAAATACTATGAAACAATTGATGGTAATAGATAGTTACCTGTTGAAAAATAAAATTATCTCCAAAACGTTCTTGGATCGACGGTAACATTACAGCTTGCAATATTCGCACGTAACCTGATGCATTAAGGCGACCATCTATTATATGTAAATTACCAGTGCCTCGAGCAGAAATCCAACACCAAACATGAACTGAAAAACATCCACTGTTATCTGTTGGCTGTATATATTCCTCATTAAATCTATGCTCTCTTGGTCTATAGACTCTAAGTTTACCATTATTTGAAGATTGGAAAACTTTTTCATCAGAAAAAATTACATTTTCCCAGAATTCCTTTCTTCTAATTTTATTCGCTTCTGTAAGACGTGTTTTTTTTGCTGCAGCGAAGCTTGCAACCCCACTTTGGCGTATTCTTCTCCGGGCCGTCCACTTGGAAGCGGTAAAATGGGTTTCTGCTTTTGCTTGTACTAAATGGGCGCTGTCTAATAAACTGTACTAAGTTAACGTCCTGTTCTGCAGTAGAAGCTCGTGGACGACCGGCACCAGGAGCTCGTCTGAGATTCTGATGTGGCAGCCACTTCTGTTTCAAATAAAAAATTGTTGTTTTGTGGCAATGCAGCTCATCTGCAGTTCGTTGGTACGACCATCCTTCTTGCAATTTAGCTATAGCAAAACCCTTCTCGGCCTCGGTAAGTAAATTGTTGGGCATGATGTTTTAAAATATTTTAAACTAATTTGGCACATCGACTGACAATGACAATACAAAAATTACTGGTTGACAACAAACGCCACTGAACTTAAGGAGATTTACAAAGCTAAAATAAGTCGTTGAAAATGTTTTGCTCCCAATCGTACATACATGCCTACAAAAATACCCAATCCTGAAATTTAGAAAGAAACAATGATTATTAGATAAAAAACACTTTGGTATTCACTCTTCAAAACGGGTTCCACCCAACATACACACCTTAAAGCAAAATAGTTAAAATCTAATCATAATAATGACCTTTGACTTTGACCGGCGGCCTCCATTAACTTTGTAACTTGCTTATCTAGGCCAGTAGGATGAAAGGTCTGAAACACACCTACAGAGTGGTTACTACAGCTATAATTAAATGTACATCATTGGAACTTTTGATCTTTTGACTGAGTACTGCCAGAAACTCGATGATGCTTTATGTAATTTAGTTATTAAATATTTTTAAGTGCGTTAAGCATTATCACTTCATGTCGAGTTAGTAAAATATAGTGTGTCCCGCCTAGAGATGTGCCATGAGAATGTTCTCAAGGGAATATTTCCGGAGAACGGTAAATTACCGAGAATATTTCCCCCCATAAATTCTCGAGAATTTGTGATTTTAGAAAAATTTTAAATTACTGGAAAATTATCGAGAATATTTCCGAGAACGAGAATGTTCTCGGGAAAATTCATATTCTCGGAGAATTTATGAGAATTTAGGAAATTTAAGGTAATTTATTTTAATGCCGCTATTGTATCATAGATGGAGTTTGGAGCATCTTTATTTATTTTCTGTGTTGTTTTAAACAACTTGTTTAGACATGTTATTTTATACAATGCGTTTCTAAGTTGTGTTTTATTTATAAATAAAGTTACTCGAAAATGATGGAAATAAAAATTTAATGTGTCTCTACTTTGACTAAGATGCATAATCACGTTAATTTACAATTTAAATATTTTCTAATTTAGGTATTGTGCAGTGCTATCTCTTTATTTTTTCAGATAAAATTATTGTAAAAACTACTTTGGGTAAAAAAATATGTTCTTCTAATTTATGCAGTCAAACAAAACATAAAATTCTCCAACATATAAAATAAATTCTCCAAAATTTCCTATAAATTATTCTCATTTTTCTCGGAGAATATTTCCCAAATTCTCGAGAATGTTCCATCTCTACATCTCTTTATTTTTTCAGATCAAATTATTGTAAAAACTACCTACTTTTGGTAAAAAAATATGTCCTTTCAGTTTATGCAGTCAAAACATAAAATTCTCCAACATATAAAAATAAATTCTCCAAAATTTCCGATAAATTCTCATTGCTCTCGGAGAATATTTCCCAAAAATAAATTCTCGAGAATGTTCCATCTCTAGTCCCGCCTAAATTATTCTCTATAGGTATACACTCTTAACAATGATTAAATTTAAAATCAAAATCAACACAATTCCGGTTAAATCTAGGTACACGCCAGATTGATTTAAAAAATTAGCACTGGTTATTGATTAAATTAAGAGATCTTTGATTATTTTTTTTTTAAATTGATTAAATTAACAGTTAATTCTGATTACATTTTAAACCATTTGATTAAATATTAGTGTACTGCTCCCTCTGCGGGTATATTATTGATATTTCATTACAGGGTGACAGTTTTATTAAATAATTGTACAGCATCAAGACATAAAAAACAAAAGTGATTGTACGTAAAAGATGCATTAAACTAAAAAACGGCAATATCCTATGCAGTTGCAATACTGTAATATATAAAAGACGAAACTGACTGACTGACTAACATATCAACGCACAGCCCGCACCCCTGGGTCTAGAAACTTGAAATTTTGCACCAAGGTTTCTTATATAACGTAGGCATCTACTAAGGAAGGGTTTCGTTTATTTTGGTCTTTATTAACAATTCTGCTACAAATCTTCATAAAAAACAGGTGAAACAGAAGAAAATTGATTGTGACGTCAAGTTGATCTTTATATATATATATATATATATATATATATATATATATATATATATATATATATATATATATATATATATATATATATATATATATCGCTGCACCAGCGAAGAAGTAAATCTTCGCATTTACATTTATATATATATATATATATATATATATATATATATATATATATATATATATATATATATATATATATATATATATATATATATATGGCCGCTTTAAAATTTCGTTACAAATACTTATATATCATAATATATTGTAACATAATCATAAACGTACAGCCAAATACACTAGAATTTGACGATACTGACCTTTATTGATACCTATTTATAAACAATTTTTGATTAACTTTGCACGGCTGTTTGGATTATATGCAGTCCTGCCAACCACGTCAATCAACCGTGAGTATCTCAATAACAGGTGTTCTTTGGAACATATTTGCACTCATTTACACAAAACACTTTTTTTAACCTGTCAAATTACTTTTGTTGCAGTACATCATCATTTTATTCACGATAAACTTCACGGCAGCGTATAAATGTACATCGAATTCGAATAAATGAATATAAATGGAAAGATAATGAATTGTAAATCCGTTGATCGGACGTGGTGCTGTTGCTTTAGACTTATTCAGAGAAATGAATAATCGGTCTTCTATTACTTTATTACAGTTAATATATATATAATATAATATACGATGAATTAAATAATTACAGATTGAGATTATTATTTAAAGAAACGTATAGAAATGGAGAGACGACTGAAAAACCAGTTTAAAATGAGTAAATAATAAATATCTTCTCCACTCACAAAATAGGATTTTAAGCATTTATTACGATTTTAAACGTATTTTTGGTATGGAGACGTTAGCTCTTTATTATTCCAAATTCTTAAAAGGTTTCTGTTTGTTCATTTTGTTTAAATAAATTTTTCACTTGGTATGGTATTTTTAACAACTATATGGCACCTTTAAAAAAGGTATTAGACGAAAGTTGAGAGACGTACGTTGTCTCATGCTCATTTGCATACTATTTGATAGCTGCTTGTGTAAAGTTAATGTTAATAATAGAATAGAAAATGTGTAACGAGCTAATTTCCCGGTACATTGAATTTTGAGGAATGTCGTGAATTCCACCTTCCGCTTGTTTATCGACGCGCCTTATATCTACGGACCAGTATTTACAGTCTGTTTTTCCGCTTCGGGCGTTTTTTATTGTGTCAAAGCTCTGGAGTAATGTAATCTAGAACATTTCTTGTAAGTAATATACCTAGAGAGTACCTATGGTCAAAGAGTACACCTAGATAGTTCACCTAGCTAATGCAGCTAGTTTGACCAGCCGTAGTCAGTCCAGCTAGTCAATCTGTTACGACCAACAGCGGTTGAGCACTATGTAGGTAAGTAGTAGTATAAAAGTTTCCGATAATGATTTAATGCTGCCGCAAAGCTCATGCTCTATGTATATCTGTACATCTGTTGTGGTTGACGGTCACTCATCTAACTTCCATCCTATCAATGCCGGCGTCCCTCAAGGTTCAGTCCTGACACCAACCCTATTTCTTCTTCACATTAATGACCTGTTCTCTTCAACTACCAATCCCATCCACAGTTATGCCGACGATAGTACTCTTCACTCCAATATTCATTTTTCCAGACAAGTTTCCAATCAGGAGTTGGATAATAGACGCAGATCTATGTACCTATCCCTTTCCCAAGACCTTCAATTAATCTTAGACTGGGGTGCCAAGAACCTTGTTCAGTTCAACGCCTCCAAAACCCAGTCTTGCTCCCTGTACCTGTATCAATGACCCAGTCCTCACGAGAAAACTCCCTTCTCTCGCTCATCGCCGCGCTGTAGGGAATTTATCCCTTTTCTACCGCTACTTCCACGGATTTTGCTCTGAAGAACTAGCCGGTATTATTCCCCCCTTGACTGTTCCTGATAGAATAACAAGAGACGCGTTACGTATGCATCCCTTTACTGTCCAGCTACAAAAGCCTAGAACAGACCACTTCTCTCGCTCTTTCATACCTCGGGTCTCCAGATTATGGAACAAATTGCCTGCAGATATTTTCCCTTCCCGTCCAAACCTCCAATCCTTCAAATCCCGTGTCAGTGGACTACATTTCCCTTCTCTTCAGACGCCCACGGTACATTAGTACTTAGGATTGAAGTCTGCGTGGAATGTCTTAGATAAAAAAAAATAGAAAATCATTCATCAAAGTTAATTTTTTTATAATTTTTTAACATATTCTGCACGATACAGCAGTATCACAGGTAGGTAAACTTATTTATGCGTCAAATCATCTTCATTATGTTCATTAACTTGCACACATAATCTGACAACGTCGTAATGTTGTTTATGGAAATGATTGTTTACGTCTTAAGCACACATATTTCTCAGCTATGATTAGCTAAAGAATTCCCCTATAGACTCTCGTAGCTGAAAGATCTAGATTTAAGAAAATATTGTTTAACAACAAGATTAATTAAATTTATTCATTTACAAAGACAAATTTGCATACCAGCTTGCAACATTTAATTTAAGCTAAAAAATATTTTCAGATCTCATTAGGAATTCAACAATTTCCTATTCTTTAATTAAAAATATTGTTTTAAGTTTACCGACATCGGTGCATCAAATCATCCAATAAATCTGTTTTTTTCGCTTGATTAACTTGACAAAAAAGTTTTTGCCTATCAGGTTCATAAACAATAATTAAATAGGGCGTAAAATGTGGTTGAAGTTGAGGCATTGCGGTTTCTGGCGAGACAAGAAATTTCTCTCGCCTAATTTTTCAAATTATATAATTATTCGAAACTCCAATGTCATTGCTTTTATGCTTTTATATTTACGGCCTATTTAAATGTTTCAGTATGAACGCCAAAATAAAGATTTCTCCGGGTTGCCCCTTAATTTGTGCGACACTAATTTTAAATCACCAACCAAGAAAAAGACATCCACACGTTACAAGTGATAGTTGTGCATCGACATTGTCCAACATGTAGACTACTAAGATAAAATACATACAAGATTGCTTCAATCGCAGCAGCAGCGTCGGATTGTGACCTCTAGGGCCCACCGGGCAAAATGTATATGGGGGCCCCACCACAGAAGCGAAAAGTCTAAGGTTATACCCAACGCTGCTGTGCAGATTTAATGAACATATGTGTGCCGAAAATAATATGTTAAAATCAAATCTAAGGTAGGCAGTGAAAAAATATTTTTATTTTATATAAAAACAGAGGTTTTGCAAAAAGATGTATTTATTCAAAAACTTAAAAAATATATCTTTTAATAATGCAATACATATAAAGAAACTTTTATAGAACGATAAGGACATTATAAGAAACAAATACACTACACAAAATTAACACTGTTCCATAAAAACACAAAGGTAATTCTACACAAAACGGAACACAGATTACGGGACTCTTTTAAATTAATTGAATTGGAGAAAGCCCTTCCAGCTTTTTGGCTAAAGTGTCGATTATTATATCGTAATCCATATTTTCGATTAAATCCAACTCTACACTAGTGTGGAACTTAACTATACGGTAAAAATAAAACTTTTTTATTTTAATGTGTAATAGTGAAATTTGTTTTCCTTTTTGAATGCCTAAACTCTCAGTAAAAAACTTTTACGGCTATTCATTTGTTTTCCGGTGCCGCACGGGCGTCAAAGTTTTAGAATCTAAATATAAAGTAACTATAAGAAAAAACGCAGCTCTTAGCTCAAATTTGCTTATATTAAGCAAATTCTACCCAGAAGTCACCACGAGGAGGTGGCTACGTATCGACTTCCACCCTCCCTCCCACCCTTTGTTATATTACCTATTCAATCTATGGCCTTATAGTCCTTTTTTGTGTTAAACTTTGGCATAACACTGCGAGACTTCAACTTTCCCAAGATAAAACCATCTCTACCTTTAAATCCAGACACGACTGACGCGGCTTCCGTGACAATCTTGACGCACCTTTCCACTGCTTGAGTATGACACGGAAAGCGTGGAAAATCAGGTGTTTCTCCGGTTTGTACCATTTTTTTTACTTCTTCGTCAGATAAGTCTGACAAGATAGGAGGTTCCGTCAATTTACAATCATTCCAATTTATTAGGTCTATATACTCAGGAGCTTCAAAGTTAAGGGGAGGAACTTCAAAACTCCTAACACATTTGTTAGGCTTGGATCTAGCTGCAGTTATCCTCCTAAGCCCAAGTTCTCTAATATGTCGCCGGGAATCAGTTATCATTGCTAAAAGTATATTTTCATGATTGCCAAAAAAAGCATTCCTTTGAATGACTGGATCGATAATGTCTTTGTGCTGTTTTTTAAGGTACCTGGAACATTTAATCATTTCCCACAAATGAATAGATCCATCCTTGCAAGAAGGTTTTACTTTGATTTTGAACCACATATAACTATAAACTTTAATGATAAATTCGGCAAGGACCTTTAAATTTTGAGAAGGAGTTTCACAGGATGCATATAAACGTAAAATTCTGTTGGCTGTTGTTAACCAACGAGAGTGAGCAATTTTTCCTGGGTTCCTTTTTGCTAAGTCTTGGGGAAATATGCCGCTTGACACCGCTTGACAAATTTCGAACAAGTACTTCTGATCTGTACTTAAATCTTCAAAATTAACTTGTGGCAGCTGCGATTCAATTCTTTCATAATGTATAATTTCCATATCTTGGCATTTTTCAAGTTGTTTTCCTATTGGCCCAGAAAATCCTTTAGGACCCGTAGTTTTCCCATCGAGTTGTTGAAATAAGTGCCTGAAGGGAAGCTCATTTGCATGTAGTAAGCAAATTATCCATTGTAAGGGTCTTTTTAATCTCGTTTCCAATATTCTGATAACTCCAGATTTACGTCCCGTATTGACGACGGTTCCGTCGCACCCAACAAGTTTTAAATTTGAAATATCAATATTAATATTTTGAAAGTACGTCAAAATTTCATTGGCTATATCATTAGCACAGGAAGATGCTACTGAAATATGACCGATATATTTTGATCCTGGCTCTTGCACTAAAACCACATGTTCTTCCTTAATGATTTTTCGATACACTTTTTTTCCCTTTACTTCAGTTACCATGGTGTTATCTTTCCTGCCGTCAAAATACAGGCCTTCTAAAATTACCTCATGTCGTCTTTCTTGCTGTTGCAAACTCTGTCTTTTCTTTTCTCTTTGTCTTCTTAAAGTCATTCTGTCAATTACTTTTTCTTTATTATCATCAGAAATAAGACCCATGTCTTCTAAAGTAGCATTTGCAATAATAGTTGCTGCTCTGTCTGATACTCCTGTTCTTTCAACTGCCAGGGCAAGTGCAGGTAGATTAAATTTTTTAGCTCGTTTCTTTATAGTTCCACTATTAGTTGAGGTAGATGGTTGATTTTCAAATTCAGGTTTGATAGAACTACTGATTGCAGCGATTTCTTCCAGGCTATCATCTTCAGATGGCGAATCATCCACCAAAATGTCACTTTTTTGTTTTAAAATGACTTTTTCTTTCCTTAATCCCTCTTTTTCTCTTCTTTCGGCGCTGCGCATAATTTTCTTTGTAGTATTTATATCTATTGATCCTATTGCCATCATCCTTTTATCCCTTTGGTCTTTAAGAAAGTTACGTTCTTGTTCTGGTACACGAAAAGCTTTGGTGCATTTACACAAAGAAAAGTCTTTGCACTTACAGGAGCTTACATCAAAAAGTTTCTTTGCCGATTGCCTAAAATTTTGCAATTTCATATTGAATGTGGGATTATTCTTTCTACTCTTAATACTTTTTTTTAGATTTCTACATTTATTATGATAGTCTCTAATCATTTTCACGATTCGTGTATCGGAAACCGTTGGAATTGAAGCTCTGAGCCATATATTTTTAACTACATCAGCAACAACCTGAGATATTTCTGAAACAGTAGGTTCCCGATTCCAGTTTTCAGATTTTAAGTTGAACTGCACCCATAAATAATGTTTCATAATGTCTTCGTATGTTGGCAAAACACGATAGTGTAAAGTTATTTGTTTTGGTTCACCAAAAACAGGACACTTTAACAAATTTCTAGTTTTAGGAACGTTAGCAGACATTGTCACATTATTTGTCACCGACTGTTTATTGAAAATAATCGAAAAAACTGATAAACACACAAACAACACTTAACTCGGACCACTAACCAAAACCAACCTGTTATGACTCGTACTCAAGTAAAACAGACACAATTCCAACGCCCGCTACGCCGACTAAGGTCAAATATCGCCACAGTGAAGTGGCGCCATCTTTTGCATAGAGTCCAAAGTAAACTACTTCTCTATTACAGGACTCTAACACTTCTTTATTTTATGTTTTGCATAATATAAACTTATTGATAAGCTTAAAATAGCTTTAATGCAATTTTTGATTTTTTTTCGTTTTTTTAGAAAATCAGAGGCCTTGCGGCACCGGTAAATATCATTTTAAATTTAAAAGCTAAATATTTTCGTTATATGGAGTTAAAAAGGAAAAGGATTTTCACTATTACAAAATAAAATTTGAAACTTCGTTTTTAAGTTCCACACTACTCTACACTCATTGTTAGAAATGCTTCTAACTTTTCCTGTCCAGTAGTGACCTTAATCTATGTAAATTAATTTTTAGTTTACTAAAAACTCTCTCACACGACACTTGAGTAGGTACAGGAGAGGGTAAGAAGATATTTATAAGCAATATATAAATTAGAATATGCTGAACAATGAAGAGTATATTTTTCTAACACATTCAAACAACACAGAAAACAGCCTGAACAAGTTTCATTTATATGCATGTGTTTTTTTAAATCAGTACATTCTATTTCATTTTCATCATCGCTGCTAACAGGTTTCAAAGCATCTTCAGCATCACGTTTGCCATCGTGCTCTGGTGATGAACGATCTTTTAAAAGTTTCAAATTATCAAAATTAGCTGCAAAACTGACAAGTTCATCCTTGATTGAAGACGCTTCAAGTCCCGTCAGCTTCGATATTGCCATGAAAGACTCGGACCTAGATATTTCGGGTGGTACATTCTTAATTTCCTTAAAATTACGTGGGTTGAAATAATAAAATTGCTTGTAGGTATTTTGGTGGTTGAAAAAAAGAGAGTCAATGAAACCACATATGAAAATTATGAAAACTTAAAAACCACGAATGGATCCATTCGAGATTTCTATGAATATCGCTAATTGGAGAAAAATAATATGTATTATTATATTGGTAAGGGGTACGGGCCTCAAAGGCTAGGGCCCACCGGGCATTTGCCCGGTTGCCCGGTGGCACAATCCGGCGCTGCGCAGCAGTCAATCAAAATAAACTTACCACCATACTTTGGTATTAGCTCGAAGACTACCGGACTGGCCAAAACGTATAAAGTCGGTATATAGGACAAGCAATAGAGCGATTTGTCGTGACATTAATACTATCAGAAAATCGTCTTTGCCATCATCTAAAAGACGACCCGTAGATGATTGCTGTTATATTTCCAACTCTGAAGTTTTTTCCTTTAATTTGTTATAAACATTTTTAAGCAAAAAATCGCGATTTTTTTAGTTTTTTGCTTATAAAATGGAAAGTAATGATGCAATCTTAATGGTGTAAATGGCTATTTTGCAGCCTCTACGAAAAACAACCAATGTCGTTTACAAGGAAGTGCTAATTTCCAAATACATATTTCATGATTAGAACACGCTGGCGAAGCTCGCAGGTACCAGCTAGTCTTAAATATTTTTAAAAGACGTATATTTGAAAGAGATTTTACTACAAAGGTAACAATAACATTATTTCTTATACAGCTACATAGAAAAAACTTATGTTCGAATTGGCAAATTTTTCGGTATCTTATGTTTCTTGCCAGTCGCGGGTACCGCTGGTTAGAGAACGCTTATTTATGGATATTTTCCTTCAATCTAAGTTCAACCAGGATACCAGTTTCAATATATACAGTAAATTTCATAACACCGTGTATATTAGTGCGGCCAAAATACAGATAGGAATATTTTAAATATCAAAAATTAAAGACTTGGAAAATTATCTTTTCTTGTATTATACAACTTTAGCAAAATCAAAATTTAGTGAAGAAAATTGACCTATCCATGCAGGCACTCAATGCGATGGTGATACTGTGACCAGCACGTTGCCACGATTGTCAGAATAGGGTTCAACGACGACCACAGATTCATTGTTTGCTGAACAGGTTGCGTGTGCCCCATTAAAATAAAAATAAAGAAAGATTTTATTATTAGCTATTATGGATTACTTGGAAAAACAAACCTGCAAACAACCTGATTATTAGCCGCCATATTGAAGAGTGTCTATATAATCATAGTCATCAAAATCTACAACCAAATTAGGCTAGCCAATTTTAATAATACCTAATAGCGCTCGTTTAAATGAATAATGTGACCTTTACCAACTCAACAACTAACAAACCTTCTAAAGAAATCGCTCGAATGGAAACAGATTTGCACCCCGTATAAGGAGAGAACACCGACGCCACCAACCAGTTGTGCACCGTTAAAATTATTAATCAAAAGCCATCGTTAGGAGCCAGAATGGATAATAAGTATCCTCTCAACTACCAGAAGAACATGAGAATATGCAACAGCATTTAATGTGTTGTTTTCCATTTAATAGGATGAGAATTTTTATGGAATATATAAAAAATAAAAATTAGAAAGGAAATTATAATCTATCCTATAAATGAGTTTCGTTATTAGAAATAATAATTCTCCTGTGCGAGCTGATATTTAACTTGAATGAGTGAATGTATATTACGTGGTGATCAATGATATTAAACGCTAGGCCTCGCCGCGACCTTTGCATCCCACTTTTCGTACATAGTTCACTCCAGACCAATCGCCTTTAAGAATTTTAACGTTGGCTGAACCTGTTTGTAATCAGATGGCAGCATTGTTTTTCCGAATGCCATTCTTTAACTATTGAGCGACAATTACTCCCTAAGAATATGAGAGTTAGCTTTATCCACTTCCAGATACTACCTACACTCTGACTCACCACCGACTCCAATCCTGCAGCGATGTCCCTTAAGGTGGCAGTTAAGGATGAAACGACACGTGATTTTGCTGATACAAATACCAATACCAATTATTGGAATAAATATCGGCAATAGCGATACCCATAGGGGTTTATGGGTATGGTTATTAACTTCTAAAATCAAAAATGTAATCATCACAATAATAATTCTGGAGCCCATCAAATATAGAAAAATTAATAGTTTTTCATTACTCTGATAATTTAACATTTTGAATTACGTAAAATTATACCAAAACTCAATTAAAAGTATCTAAATGGGCTTGTTCAGCCATTTTGTGTTTTCAATAAATATGTTAATATTAGTGCACAATCAGTCAATCGAAACACGCACATAAAAAATTAGGTTATGTAGAGCTTCCTTATGTAAAAAAATAATGATAAAGGTAAGGTTTACAATGCAATATTACACAGGTAGCAAAACTCTTATCAGAACTCTTAAAGGTTTGCAAAGACACACAAACCCATTCTCATCAAAAAAGGATATCCAGGCAACAACGAGAAGAAATAAATTCTATGGTTAAAGAATGGTAACAAATTTTAACTGACAGTTGAAATTGGAGGATACAAGTTGTCAGGTTAATAAGAATGAAAGTTATTCATAAAAAAAATATAAAATGATAAGTTACAGTCATGGTTCTACATATATAATTATCTCTACAATGGTGTAGAGTAGTGTGTTATTTTGACGTGAGAGCGTTTATGTATAAGTTAAGTTGTTTAATATTAGGATGATTATAATAATCTCTACAAGACATTGATGGCATGGTGTATATTTAAAAATAATGATAATTATTTTGGTATTGCAGTATTGCAACAATGTAGGAGGATATATATAGTTCAATCCAATAATGTCAATAACGTACTTGTGGGTTGGACATTAGCTAATCTTTTTTAAACAGTGATATTAAGACTATTACCCTAGTCAACAAGTTCCAAATCGTGTTAATTCTTGATAAAGGTCCTAAAAATATGTACGATAGCTCATTGGATTCGGAATGACGTCTAGAAAAATGTAGTCGAAGGATTTTACTGCATGATAAAAATTGCAAGAGTTATTAACAAATTAAGATGAAAAAAAAAGGTGTTTCGTTTTTTGCCAATTACTCAAAAACTATTAATATTTAAGAAATTTAAAAAGAAGATTCATAAAGAGGAGAAAACTTCCAAAAAAAAAGTCCCGACTCCCGGATCTCTACCTCCATTATTTATAATTTTAATTTAGTGCTGAAAATAGGGCCCCGCGCGGCCGATACAGCATGGCCGCGCTACCGCTCAACAGAGTCTATTACATAAAATAATTTTTTTAGACAGTTAAATATCAATAGAAAAATTTTAAAACATTATGGTGTCATCAGAACACTTTAAAGAATAAAGTCCCGTTGGAAAAAATTTTTTTTGTTGATTTTTCAAAAAGTTATACTATTGTTAACTAAGTACTTTGTCGTGGGCTTTCATTTTTACAAAAGACAGTATAAAAGTTTCAATAATTGGCCTATACATTTTTGGCTTCTTGGAGCTCTTCTTATATATATATATATATATATATATATATATATATATATATATATATATATATATATATATATATATATATATATATATATACTTAACAAGACCACGTTATAAAAGCATCTTAAATTTGTGTATTGTGTTTATTTAACAAGTTATAAGTCATACAAGAGACAAAAATGTCAAAAAATCTTCAATGTTTTTAAACAAAAGCATGTAATAGCTAATCAACAATAGTTACAAACTTCGTTTTGAGCTCATTTTAAAGAGTAGTTAATCCTTGATAAAAATGACCTGAATGTTGATTATCGTATCTCTAATAGTTTATGAGTTATGGTAATTTATTACTTGACAAGTTAAGTGACCATTCAAACATTGGTATCGTGGAGTATTCGATTGATCACATAACGTGTCAAGTAACAAATTACCATAACTCATAAACTATTAGAGATACGATAATCAACATTCAGGTCATTTTTATCAAGGATTAACTACTCTTTAAAATGAGCTCAAAACGAAGTTTGTAACTATTGTTGATTAGCTATTACATGCTTTTGTTTAAAAACATTGAAGATTTTTTGACATTTTTGTCTCTTGTATGACTTATAACTTGTTAAATAAACACAATACAAATTTAAGATGCTTTTATAACGTGGCCTTGTTAAGTATATATATATATAAGAAGAGCTCCAAGAAGCCAAAAATTTATAGGCCAATTATTTAAACTTTTATACTGTCTTTTGTAAAAATGAAAGCCCACGACAAATTACTTAGTTGACAATAGTATAACTTTTTGAAAAATCAACAAAAAAATTTTTTCCAACGGGACTTTATTCTTTAAAGTGTTCTGATGACACCATAATTTTTTAAAATTTTTCTATTGATATTTAACTCTCTAAAAAAATTATTTTATGTAATAGACTCTGTTGAGCGGTAGCGCGGCCATGCTGTATCGGCCGCGCGGGGCCCTATTTTCCGCACTGAATTAAAATAATAAATAATGGAGGTAGAGTTCCGGGAGTCGGGACTTTTTTTTTGGAACTTTTCTCCTCTTTATGAATCTTTTTTTTTAATTTCTTAAATATTAATAGTTTTTGAGTAATATAAAATAAATAATAATAATATCTTAATTTGTTAATAACTTTTGCAATTTTTAGCATGCAGTAAAATCCTTCGACTACATTTTTCTAGACGTCATTCCGAATCCAATGAGCTATCGTACATATTTTTAGGACCTTTATCAAGAATTAACGCGATTTTGAACTTGTTGACTAGGCTGTATATTAAGTATTAAGTATTAAGCTATACAGATTTACATTGATAAAATAACTCATGAGCATTAGGCTATATTAACTTTACTAAAGGCTTACATTGGGTTGTGATGATTAATGAACATGCACTGATTTTTCACAAAATGGGGAATCAACTAGTTACCAAAGGAAAATTTATGTGTATAAAGGGAGCACCCTCTCCCCTTTAAGCATTCGAGTTGGCTAATTCGAGTACAGGCTGACTATTGGGACCTTGTTAAATGTCGACAGTTAAGTTTAAGGGAAATACCGAAAAAAGACCACCGTTTTTGTGGCAAACGTAAAAATAAGGTTACAGCTGGAAACTCCCCTCCCCCTCCCAAGATAGTACTGTCGCGCCTTTGTTAGGTTGTGGACGATGACGAGCGATATAGAGTAGTATTCAGCAATGTGGGAATAAACTCTTCTACGACAAATTCAGATTATTTTGGCAGCGGCGGGAACCAGAGGGCCTCATTACGCATTTTATAAAAAAAGAAAGCCTATAGGCCACATGGCTATACATTGCCAAAATAATTGCCTCATATTGATCTTTTTTTGCTTTACTTATTGTTCCTAGCTCTAGGTATACTCTGCTTACAAATGCCTTAAAATTGACAAATTATCAGGACCACACATATGTAGTTACTCAGAGAGTACGCCGGCGCCGGTTAGTCAGTTCCAAAGTTTATATCTATATTCAAATCACATGGGTGAAACTTGAATTGAATAAGTGGAAACACGCCCGTTACACCATTAGTATGCCATCGTAAAAAGAGGTGGAACTGTAGGATAATTCTTCTGCAACCATCATTTCACGCGTTCGACAGCTGACATGTAGGGTAAACGTTTGTCAAATTTCGCCGCGATCTGTGACAGGTCGAGCCAATAATTATCTTATAAACAATTTCATTCCCTATTTTTGCATGGAAAACTATTCGTATATAAAAGGAACTTGGGCTATTTTTTTAATAACAATGTGATAACAATAACGGTTTGGTAAATAAAGGTGACATGCAACTTTGTAGTTTTATTATCTAATTTATATTTTACATATTATACTATGTAGGGTTTAGAAGTATCAGTATTTGATTGTTAAAGACTATTATTGTTTTTGAATTTGTAATTTCCTCTAAAATATAATTTAATCAGTAAAACCATCAATTTGTAGCTGATTTTACTGAATACATAATATTTTATTGTGCCATACGAAAAAAAAACAATAAATCGTCTTTAAAACAATCAAATACTAGCTTGAAAATAAATTAATATACTCAACATATCACTTTTAAACTACCCGCCACGAGAAATCGAGCTGGAGCGACATCTGAGAACACGATGGCATACTAATTTATTGATTTTTATTTAAATTTCGTGTTTATTCATTTTACTTAGGAGTTAACATTTCTAACCTCTTATATATTTTTTGATTAAAATGATTTAGAAAATATTACTTTATATGCTCAACGTTATGAATCGAAATTAGTGTCCTGTATTACGAAGTGGTTAGACAGGCAGTATTTTAAATGTTATTCTAAATGCAGGCAATGGCTTGCTTATATTAGAACATTTTTTAATTCAATTATAATTGGCGATGGTGTGTTGAATACTGATGGGCAAAAATTTCAATATAATATGCATCAATGAAACGCAAAAAAATTAGTATTTTTTTTTTGTTTCAGATATCTACTTCGAGTGTTGAGCAAATAGAAAACCAATAAACACTTTTAGACTTAAGGTAAGATATGCCCACAGAAAACTATTTACCTCTGTAATTAAGATACATTGATTATGTTGATTGAATGGCATTAAGAACTTTCTCAAATATCGCATACTACTATGTACTCTATTTTTAAAAGAGAAATTATAAATTCTCATAGAAAATTCAAGATTACTAAGAAAACGACCAATGTCCGGTTGTATAAGTGTCGTTTAAACTAAATTTTAAACCTTAATTTAAACTTAAGTTTAACTCAAAAGTTGTGCAGGGGGGCTTTTGTATCCTTTGCGAAAATCTCGCTACACATAAATTTGTCAATATTCCTTTCCATTTTTTATCAATCAAACTTTAGCCGTCAGATTAAATTTTTGAAAAATCTGAACTGTAACCATTGTTTCTTTTCCTTTTTCCTACTGTATTTTATTTTTAATAAGATTTTAAAAAAGTGACTTTTATGGTTATAAAATGACAAAACTTATAGCATCGACCAATTTAAACTTTATATATCTATATCTATCTTTTGTATCTATCCTGTAATAATATTGTAAGAATATTTGTTATTATACAGGGTGAGTTTTTTAAAGTATTACAAGGCGATATCTCGAAAACGGTTCAAAATATTTTCATGAAATTTTGGTTAGTTAATAGAGAGATTGGGGGGGGGGCATATTTAAACGTAATTTTGACGTTTACCGCCTCTCACTATTTTAAGGGGTGGGGGGTAACTTTGGAATTTTAACTGAGATGGTGTACTTTTGTTTATAAAATTCAAATCTACGTCAAAAACTATGTATGTGTACAATTTTTTTTACTTGCCCTTTAAAAACAATTATTTACCATTTAATTCAACTTATTATCGTCTGTCATGCTTGGGAAGTTGTTCGAAATGTCCTCCTTCAACTTCCAAACACTTTCTCACTGTTTTTGTAAATGAATTTCGTACCCGCGATTACATTTCAGGTGTCACTAATAAGCAGACAAAGCGGATTCGGTGTTTCATATCATTTAAAGTTGTAGGTGCAGTCGACATCACTTTGTTGTTTTTAAAACCCCACAAGAAAAGTCAAGGGTGGTCAAATCCGGGGACCTAGAAGGCCAGTTGACCAGACCACTTCGTCCAATTCAAAATTCTCAACTGACTTAACGAAATAACCATAATTCCGTAACCGAAAGAGCAAATAAAAAAAATCGTCTATATACATACGTAGTTGTTTACGTAGACCCAAATTTTATAAAAAAAGTACATCATCCCATTTAAAATTCCAAAGTTACTCCCACCCCTCGAAATAGAGAGAGGGGGTAAATGTCAAAGATATGTTTAAATATGTCTCCCTATTAACTCACCAAAATTTCATGAAAATATTCTAAACCGTTTTCGAAATATCGCCTTGTAACACTTTAAAAAACTCACCCTGTATAATATCCACCTATACTGACTGAAATTATTTGGATTAAGCAGATGTGAATACTGTCACCTGTCTGAGTTTACTCCCCCTTATTTACTAAATTACTATCAATTTGTTCATTTAGTGATTTAACAACTATTTCGTGCACTTTTTGTAATCTCAGTACCATTCCTCATGTTCTAGTCTAACAACCAATCAATCAATCACCTTGCAGGAAACAAAATATTAGTTTATAATCGTACAACAAACTTTTTTAATTAATTCTTATACATACCCGTCTAACAAAAAAATATTACACGAAAATTACCGGTAATTCATCATTCTCTAAAAAGAATTTATCTTTGTTTCTAATAACGTCTAAAACGTGACGTCTAAACCGCGACAAATCTTATAAATATATTGAAGCAAAAGGAAAAATGGCAACATTGGCAACACTGATTGTGAAAACTAGATATAATAAAAAATATTTTTAATACTTATTGTAAAAGTTTTAGTTTATCTCCTGGTAAAAATTTAAATTGTAGTTAAATTGCAATTATTCAGAATTACTTAGAATGACCTAGATAGGTATTCTTATTGGGTGGTACCCAAAAATACGAATCATTTTTGGTGGTACGCTATTAAAAATGGTTGGGAACCGCTGCTTTAGACCATCCTTGATCTCATTATGAAAGTCGGTGATAAGCCTCATAAGAAGAACTACTTAATGCTAGCACAAATTTCAATACTATCCATTTCGTCAAAAAATTTAACACGTCCTTAATTCAACAGCTCTTAAAACGAAACTAATTCACGCAGAGCTCTGAAATTTAACAGCTGACGGTCTGAAGGAGTGACCTTACTAGCGCGCCACACAAAGTCTGCAACAGTGCCATCTATCCGTCATTCTACGATCTTTTCAGCCCATCCTTGTATGGTTTTGGTGATAAAAACAATGTGTATACTCCCTGATTCAATTTTTGTGGTCCATTTAATTTGCTCTTGTTTCCTTTATTTTACATTTATGGTTCTCACCTCTCCCTGCGAGAAGGCTTGGGGCCAGACCCCCCCCCCCTCCGTAGAAAATCCCCCTCCCCCATTATTTTTTTTTAACATCGGTATAACAAAATTAGATTTTCTGACCTCAATAACCCCGAAAATGACACTCCTTTTGTTACTGCGGAACTGAACAAAATTTGGCAACACTGTCATAATCAAGAAAAGCAGAACTATGACCCATTTAACAATTTTCGTTACAATATCTCATATAGGAATAAAGTTAAAAGGGTGGGTTACTATTTTGTGGTAATTGTGGCACTTTTATTGTAACTTAAATCTCCTTAAAAGTCACCGTTGAAATAATAGTTAATTGAAAATCTAAAATGACAAGCATATTCACGTTTTAACATTCTTTTTTAACCTTTATTAAGCCACGGCACCAAACTAAAAATAGACACTTAACTTCGTCTGACCCTTCAAACTTAACAGACCTGTCAATCATGGTAGCAAAGGCATCAAAAGCTTTTCTAACCGAATTGATCCTCTATCGGGATAAATTGCTAGATGATAGTTAAACCTAGACTCGAAACGAGCACACTGGTTGAGCACCATATCACGTTTTTAGATTTTCGTGAGAAACATATCGGCGTTTTCATCATGGGAACAGTCAACGTTGGCGTCTAACTCGAATGATTAATGCCAAGATTTTGAGGAATTCGAAATAGTTATCTATCCATTGGCAGTCACGGTTCAACGCGACGCGGATTCTATACGCTGTACTGACAAATATGTGAGCGGTTTTGTAGTTGCTGGAATGAAGGCAAAATGCTAACTGTTGTGTAGGTGGTTTTAACTAAAACCACTATAATTGAAACGCCAAACACCAGTGTGTTGGCTACCGTGCGTAATTTCAGGACTTTCCTTTTTAAATAACCACATGAAGTTAAACAAAACAACTACAGTTTTTTAAACTTTGTATGTCTAGTAGAAAAAGCATAACATTACCGGACGACTGTGAAGATTCCAGCAACACAGAGTCCGGGAATGTGTATTTTCCAACGAGGAACACATACTATTTTCCCGGCGATTGTTCAAAAGAAAATATTAAAATTTTGTTTTATTTTGAAAACAGCATGACTAATTTTAGCACAAATAACAGGCCTTGAAATTTCTAATAAAAATTGTTGTGTAACCTGTGACAGTTCAATTTTGTCACAGTGCCTGGCCTATTTTCACTAATCACGCTTAATATAAATGCATATTTAATTCCTACATTTGTTGTACTGCTGTGCCTCCATGCTACGATTACGCTGTATAAGTCTTTTGACTTGTCTTCAATTTAGGTCCTAGGAGGAGTTTTAATTTAATTGATCGCCTGGTATCTCGTTAAAGTCTCATTGTTTCCTTGCTTCAGGGTTCCATAATTTGATTAAACCTTTTTTGCTATTGGTCATAAATTTCTTCATTTTGTCACAGTGCCCAAGTTTTCGCTATTGATGAAAGGTTGCAGTTCATTTAGATATTGCTAATTGACTAGTTTTAGTTACCCTTTTCTTTTCTGAACGTATTTAATATTTATTTTTTCTGTTTATTTTTGGGAACTGCTGTCAGTCGTGTTATATCGAGTTTTGACAGCGCCCGTCGATTCTGTTTAGAGATTTGGTAATCGGAGTAGAGAGAGCCAGCGCAGCGGCTTGGTGCGTGCATTGGTCCTACAGCGCGTTTTCACACCGCGGGATTATAAACGTTGCTGCCGCTCGCGAGTTGGTGTCGCGAATTTACGATTGGATGGAAGTTGGCAGTTCTCATCATCATCATAACCATCATCATCATCATCATTGTTGACATGATTATTATATTTTATCTTGCCTCCTGTGTAAGTCTTGAAACTTTCAAATTCGTTTTTCGCAAAAATATAAAAATGTGACTTAGATCGTTCTTCCCCTGTGGTCTTCAAAAATATTTTTCAACAGTAATCAATTGATTATTTTTCTTATTAAGAGTCCATAATTAAAATAAGAAATTAAAAAGATTGCGTACCTATGCTTCATTATTTTTGTTTTAAATTATGAATACCAGGAATGACCAGGATTGTTGTGTGTAATGCAGGTTCCTAGACCACCAAGGCGACTTCCAGTTTGTGTCGGTTTGAAAAACTGACGGCGCCTAATTGAACCCATCCGGCAAACTGAGCTAACGGGGCTAATTTGCACGCGTTTAGCAACAGCCTGCTTCACGAAAAACACACCCTGTTTTATATGGCTTACTTTATTAATTAATTTAATTTTCTTTCTTTCGATTCTTAAGCGGTAAGTACTTAGTCAAAGATAATCATAGTGCCTCTGACGGTTATTTAACTTTACACTTTTTTTAAACAAAATGCATCGCAAACCACGGAAACGTATTAATTTTGTTGTCAAGTTTTACGCCAAGCAGAACAATCCTTTAGGGAATTTATTGATTTCTACGGAAATCACACATGTTTATGAAAAATGAAATCCAAAGAATATGGAAACACAAGAAAGATGAAACAATTTAAATGTTATTGGAAAAGCTGAAGGAAATAAATCACCAAAAAAATAAACAAAACTTAGTACAGTACGTGACTATTTCTCAATGAAACTGAAGATAATTCGTTCAAGTAACCTGAACCGTGTGAGTTCAAATAAGTCTTAACATTTGCGTGGCCGTGTGGGGCCCAGTTTAAAGCATAAATTACATTAAGAAATACTTGACGATGAAAAAAATCAAAAAAATATTCTTCTTCAAGTGTGATGTCAGGTCGTTATAAGGCGAATATTATTATAAAAGTTTAAATTATATTTAAACGGCAATGAGGAATGGAGGGATTGCATTAAAACCCTTAACGCAATTCTCTTAACACTTAAAATGATTGATTATCTTTTCCATTTATTTCCCATTACATAAGGCCCTTTGTAACGTGGGATACATTGGCGATTTATCACTTTTGAAGTTGAATATTATATAAAAGGCAGATAATTTATTAGGGACGCGAAAAATAATTACACATGTCAAAATAATTTCTTTATTATCTAATGAAACGGAATTTCATACATGATTTGTTGATATACGTCATTTTTGTTGTAGTGTTGTGACGCGTTGAGTGTTATTTTTTAAAAGCTTTTATATGCCTGATCAGTTTAAAGCGATGATTGTGTAAAGCTTTTTTTGGTGGCATGGCAGTGAGAAAATTAAAAATGATAGTACATCACAGTAATAATCATATTTTAATGGAACACCTGCCCATGATTTTATATTACATATTTCAGATTTTAAAAAAATAAAGCCAGCATTAACCAGGTTCCACCATTCAAAAAAAATCCTAACGACTCACAATTTGTTTTTCCTTTTAAACGCCTAATTAGGGCCACATTTCTTGACGTACTTTTTTTGATATTATATTCGATTTAGATTTTATGATCAAGGGGGGCGAAGAGACTGCTAGCAAACCTACTAATTCCCTTATCTGCTACAAGAGCTCACCGTTTATAGTAATTTAATAAGTTTCTGTGGTTCTACTTCCTGTAAGTCTATTAGCTAACTAATTCAAAGTACATTGCTCCGCGTAGATCCCTGTGTGAAGCAGTAACATTTGTAACCCTTGACCCGTTTGAAGTTGCCTGAGAATTAAACGCTTTTAGTAGGTGGTAGAAGAAGTGCCTTAAATAGTATTGTGGGCGAAACAAGAAAAATGTATGTAGAAATTTTTAGGCCACAATTTAAACGTGACTTGTACACTTCTATACTGCAGGTGGGCATTTAATTTGTCATTATTACTAGGTAGATATTGGAGGCGTATGCACATACTATACTAAAAAAAAATGCAGAAAAGTAAAGCTAATATAATGTTCATTTTAACATGATATAATATGGACTATTTGGACAATATAGACCCAAATTCAATCGTATAAAGTACAATGACGTAGGTGCCGGCGGAGGGAAAACTTTTAGTTAACCACTGGTTTTTAATGAAGTCACACGAGGCTCGAGAGAGACGGCGACGCAACAATCTTTCCGCCGACACCAACGTCATTGTACTTTACACGATTGAATTTGGGTCTACCACATTGGTGTTCCCTTAAATTTTATAAATAAAATCATTTTTGCTACTCTTGTGTAAAATTATAATTATACGGTTGAATATGTAAAAAATTAAATTAAGACCCAGGAGATAATTTTTCGATGAATTTAATACCGGAAAATCTAATATGGGACCATCTTTAGTCGTATTTTTGTGAAACCTCAAGAAAATTTCAGTTGAGAGTAAACAGCTATATAAAGCTTGGATAAATTATGTACATTTATTTTTAAAAATATATATTTTTTTTAAATATGAATGAAGTCTACTTGTCAGGGGTACATATAAATATGCAAAAATTGAGAATCAATTCTCTAACCACCTGAAAATTCCTTATAGAATAAGAATTTCAACAAATAATGGTAAAACAGCTATTCTCCGGGCTATATGCCCCTCCGAGCGCTGAATTACATACCGAAATTTGCCATATTTTCTCCTAACACAGTTAGATAAGAAAATACTGTTTCGAATGCAAGAAACTACCAGGAAGAAGGAAGCTTTTTCTTTAGCTAGAATGTCGTCACCTGCAGACCGGTTTCGAACTCGTAGGTTATCATCAGTACAGGATAGACGAACATATGTCATGTTCATATATATATTTACAGTGTGTTTTTCATGTTTTTTGGCTATAACTCAAATTCCAGGAAAAATTTTTGTTGGCAAACCTCAGATTCGTAATCAGCAGCCCAAAAAACATAGGAAATCAAAAAATCATAAGTATCCCACAATTGGTTCAGGTTCAGGTCAAAAAACTACCTAATGACTGAACTATTAGATGTTGAAAAGATCAACGAAATTAATTAATATACAGGGTATTTTTTGAATCGATTTTCAAAAATAGTCGAGATTAAACTACCTTTATTTTATAAGATATTAAAAATGTAAATTTTCATTGAGATTAAAATAAAATGATTTATGATAAAAAAAAATCAATTACCTTTCTAATGATCATCAGAATCTGCTTACCGGTAAAAAATACCTTAAAATCATTTAATATTAATAATATTATATCATGTAATATAAGCGATAAAGAATAAAAATAAGGTTATTAATTTCTTGAATTATTTATGTCTGTATAATAAATCAAATCACGATTCAATAATAAAATAAAAACCTTGCCCGACATTTTAAAAAAGTAATTGATAATTAATTGTCTTGAGCTAACAGAAACCATTTTACCATATTTGGTTACATCTTTTATGTAACGCATTACGGAACCTTTCAAGAACCTGATGCTCTCTCGTGGTATTCGCGTCAGTTGGTACAACTGACCCACATGGTAGTTTCATTCTCTTGAGGATATTGAACTTGACTTTAAAAATAAACCTATTAAATATTCAGAAAAAGTTATTGAATGGGATGTGTAAGACGTGTTGTGTATGTGCGAATTCGGTAGTTGGACTAATGAGTCGGAAATCGATACGGTGATAGGTGTGTTTGTATCTGCAAACGATGTTGAAATAGGTTACCTATGTTAATATAATAGGAATATGCGGAAGATTTTTATAAATAAAAATTATAAGATCGTGTTTTCTCATGGAATATAAACTTTTCTCTTCTAACACAATACATTAATAATTATAGGTAATGACATTATTTTATGAATCTACAGAACATTCTTGATTTGCGAAAATACCTTTTTTGGGAAATTTTAATTGAATTATCACTAGACCGGTCTATCTTAACAATCATAAAATATTAACTGACAAGTGAATGAATACGAAAACTAAGTTTTGTACCATGAGTTCTTTTCTAAGTATTTTTGCAATGTTTAAATAGATTATGCTAATAGGAATATGCGGAAGATTTTTATGGATAAAAATTATAAGATCATGTTTTCTCATGGAATATAAACTTTTCTCTTCTAACACAATACATTAATTATAGGTAATGACATTATTTTATGAATCTAGAAAACATTCTTGATTTGCGAAAATACATTTTTTTGGAAATTTTAATTGAATTATCGCTAGACCGGTCTATCCTAACAATAATAAAATATTAACTCACAAGTGTATGAATATGACAACTAAGTTTTGTACTATGAATTCATTTCTAAGTCTTTTTGCAAAGTTTGTCAAGAAAATGACAATTTAAGGATGCATTTTCCACAATAATAGGTCTAAAATTATTTTAAAAACAAGTTCCAAGAAAGAAATCACTTGGAAACGAAGCAAATTGCTGATATATTATAATAACTCATACTACGGGACAAAAACTTGTTAAAATATATCTGATTAACTAGAAGACAGTAAATCTTAAACGTTTTAGAATCCCCCTACAATAGTTTATACGGGATAATCGGGTTATACGTGAAGCCGGATTTTCTTTTAGGGAAATCGCTAATCACTTGAACCTGAATATAGCCACTCTAATGAGGTGTTGTTGGGCGTAGTTCCAAAAATACCTGTACGACTAGAAGATGTACTGGATACCAAAGACAAATCACAGAAAGTCAGGATCGTTGGTTGAGGCTACTAGCCCTTATGATCGATTTTCCACAACTATGGCAATTGCGAACCAATGGTTTGATGTGGAGGGAAGAGCAATAACAATAAGAACAATTTACCGCCGAATGAGGTTTTTGGGACTTTTCTCCTACCGTCCTTATCTCGTACTACCTCTAACCCCCGAGCATCTTCAGCAACGCTTGGAGTGGGGTAGAGAGGCTTCAATGGAAACTGAATGGATCCCGATTCTGTTTCTTGACACCCGATTCTGTTTCTTGACACATGACTGCTGTGCGAGGGTATAAAAAGAAGACGTGGTGAGAATCAGAATGTCCAGTTTTCTATAGAAAGAAATGTTCACCGCACTGTGGGTGTTATAAAATGGGGTGTCATTGCTTACGGTAGCAGGTCACGTTTAGTGTTAATTCGGGGAGGTACCGCCCATCACTATAGCCACGAAGTGGAGTGTAAATCTTCCATTTCTGGAAACATTTGCAAATCCAATTTTTCAACGGGATAACGAGCGTCTTCATGTCGCGCGGGATACTTTAAACAGTTTTAAAGTTTCCGACATAAATCGTTTCCAGCAGCCTTCTCGATCTCCGGATCTTTTCCGAATTAAACATGTCTGGGATATAATGGGAACAAGACTACAAAATTTACCACACCCCCACAAACACTAGAGGCTTTTCGACACGAAATTCAGATTGATTGGGATAAAATACATCAAGAGGTCATTAATCACTTCATCCAATCCATGCCGCGACGACTGTCTAGCTACCAGAGGAGGTCCGACATATTAATAACACCATGGCAGGGTAACTCAGTTATAATGCATAGTTTCTGGTCCAAATTTTAATTACTTTTTACTTACCAATAGGTCAACATACACAGGGCCGACTAGGGCTATTTGGAGGTCTGGGACAACAAATACTCCTGGGGCCACAACTTATGTGAGATGAGGCCCTAAAGAAAGATGGGACACGGGGCAGTCACCCCCGGTTACCCCCCCCCCCCTCTCGACGGCCCTGATATTGATTTATTATTTCAACAGTCACAAATAAATTTTCCCGGATTTTCATACACGGTGGATTTCTCATGCCATCATTTTAAACATTTTTAGCATTGGATCCAGTCTTCAACTGAAGCAACCAGGACATTGAACGCTATCTGGGGACTGATTTTTTTTGAAAGTTTATTCTTTTTGGCTAGGACGGGTTTGTATTTTCCGCTGTCTCAGAACGGTCTTCGATTACCTGCCTGTTTTCTTTTGCACTTGATATTTTTTATTCAAATTAATGAGCACAAAACCACATCAGTACAGTCCAAGAGAACCTTTGTTTAGTATAATAGTGATGTGATGCTTCCTTACTGGCGTTGAAAATCACGTGACAGTTTAAAAATTACACTTTTTATTATTTAAATATTAGTTTATTACTTTTTTCATGACAAGGAAACATTTAAATTTCTTACCACATAAACTATCATATTTACCTAATTCCATCGTTAATAACACTATCAAATGGCCTATTCCCTTCTGCTCCCTTTCAGAGAACCTTTCGTCTCCCATATGTTATTGCAATATCTTCAGATATATTTACTGACCCAGCTTGTAACATTCCAGACAGATAAAAATGCGATTTACTGGAGGCTGTGAATAAAAATAACATTTTAAAAAGTAACGGATCGTATTCTGCTTTACTGCTACTAGCTCATACGACTTTAAGAAAAGAATAAAATGTAGGTAAACGATATGCTGCACTGACAACCTGTAAGAAATATACAGTATTAATTCATTGGGATGTAACAGTAAATAAGTAATAATACTGTAGATTTATTATTATAGGATTTTGTTTTTTAGGTATAATGTTGAGAAATTTGAATTTTTATAGTGAAACAAAACAGCAAAATAATCATTGGTTATCTGTTTATTGAAACTATCAAATTTATTAATTTTTTATTAATTTTCTAACGCAATATTTGCAAAATTAACTTTTGCAAAAACAGATACAAAAAATTTTGGTTTATATTACCTTCCCGGGGGTGATATTTAGAATACAATGACAGCTCTACTCTACTTATTTTGATCAGTTTTAATTCAGTTTTAAGAAGAACAAAATAATTTTTAAAGCAAGTCAAGCAAGTAAAAACGGGCCTGGGTGTTGTCCTTATGCGACCTTCGTCGGCGGCATTAGGCAAGCTCTAAGGGGCGGTATTGGAATTTTTGTTATGCGATAACAAAACTATTATTTCGTGAAACACGTGAGCATAAGCTCAAAGTAGAGTAATCATGTTTTAACTTGAAGAAAATCACTCACCCGCGACAACTTTTTTCTTGTTTATTTGGAAAAGAGCGTCGTGGCGCTCTAGTACAAACACTGTCAATATGACCTACTAATTTCAGGATGCTTTTTAGCTAACGGCTAGGTATATAGCCCGCATGGCAGGCGGCAGAACTGCCTTCCGGGCGGAAGACTGCTGGCAGACAAAAAATTCTGGGTTAATACTACTCATACCGAAATATTCTAGATTAGGTATAGGTAGGTATTAACTTGCCGACATCGCCGACGCCTAGCGCCGCCACTGGTTTCACGGAACACCAAGAATGTGATGGATAAGCCCCTTCTAATTCAGGACGGATCCTTAGCAGATCGCCAAAAATATGGAATCCCATCAATATGCGATCTAGATCTATATACCTAGTAACCATCTAAATATGCAATATTTACATTTAAAAGCAACGGGAAATGTCGCAAAATAAAATTCAAGTTCACATATTATGTTCCATTTGTATTAAGTAGTGTAAGTGTAGTCAGAACGGAATATCCGGTTTCTATGTAAGCCTATTCCCGACACGAGCACCTGATACAAATTCAAATGACTTAATTTTACATGTATACTCCCGGTGGATTTCAGCTCGGAGCAAACTAAATTATGGAATTCTGTTTAAATTAGTGTATTTTGTTGGGACTTGGTGAAATGCAAATACCTATTTTGGTGATAGAGTGGTGGATACAAATATTATTCCTAGTATGTAAGATTTTTTAAAGAACAAAACAGGATTTTAATAGAATAAATTTCATAAATCAATAAATATATAGAATGGTACAGGAAAATAAGGTATGTTCTTCTGCAGCCAAAGCCAAAACTCGTCCAGGTGGCGCAGGATGTCACTTTGGAAAATATATTCGCCATTGTGGCAAAATTGTCCCATATATTTAATGTTAAACTTTAAAAATTAAAAATATTATTACTAAATGACACACGTATGCGACCAAGTCAAGACCTACCCTAGAGCGTCCCAATGTAACGCGCAATACTTGTTTTCTTCTACTATAATATATAGTATGTCGGCGGATGGGGATTAGAAGAGAACCAATGGACCAAATTTTGCAAGATACGTAAAAATGTCACTCCTAATAAAAGCTTTTGTTTGTAAAATATATAAGATTCACGTTATGATACATTTTATTTTTTATACAGGGAGCATAAAAAATTCGAAAACGATATTTTGCGTAAGAGTAAACATACCTTGTTTATCATTTTCTACCAAAAGAACAAATATGAAATATGTTTTAAATTAAACCCTAAACCGAAGTATTGAAAGTAACGAGTTTTATCACATAATTTTTTTTAATCCCAACTATTCTCTCTTACACCTTTAACCAGAGTACTAGTTTCTACATAATAATATTCAAGAATAATGACACATATGGACATGTTTGTCAATGTATTTATTAAATGAAGCACTTAGTTTATTCAAAATACTTCTTATTCAAGTGTAATTTTTAAATAATACGAGCGATGTCCCTTAGAAATCGTGCTTGTGTTGTGCGAAAAACTCATATTCAGATGAGCTTAAAAAAATTATTTCCGCTCAAATCGCCATTTAAAATATATTTATTGCCATTCACATACACTCGACGTGGCCTAGTACGCCATCGTGTACATCATCTACATTTGAAAGCCACGACCCTCTAGGAAATATCACTGTCATTCATATATGTACGACGTGGCATTCAATGTGTTAATAAGGAGTATTTTGAATTAAATAATTGCTTCATTTAATAAAGACATTCACAAACATGTCCACCGGTGTCATTATTGTTTAATGTGTAGAAACTAGTGGTGTGAGAGACAATAGTTGGGCGTTTTAAAAAAATAATGTGATAAAACTCGTTACTTTCCATGGATGAATTAGAAAGGATTCGATGTTCCGTATACTGTGAGCGTATCGAACGTGAAGCCTGTTTATTTGTTGTTTGTTATGAAAACATTTCCCCTAGAGGTCTAGTTTACGAACTTTAAGGAAATACGTAATTGAATCAAGAATGGTAGTAGAAAGAGATAAAATAGCATTGGAGTGTTGGAGCTCAGAAGTGTTCCTGTCTCTGCTGGTTGCTTAGGAAATACGCCTGAACACTCGGTTACACGTACGTCTTTGTCTAATGAACTAGAAAGAAAAAGTGCGACTTATAGATTTATAAATGACTCGGAGCGACTTTAAATAAACCTCTAGAAATAATATATCCTATAAATAATAAAACCTTTTTAACTTAAATTTATTATTATTTAGCAGAAAAATAAAATATTGTAGGCCTTTTAGTACTTTTAGTAAATCTTGTGATGTTCCTAACGTATTTTTTGTACAAAAATACAAGGTAAAATAAGATGTGGCCAATGTTTACAAATTGTGTTTACAGTGTCGCTTAGAATGGTTTGTTTTGGCTTCAAAGAATGTTAAATCATCCCGTATCCATTCTTAATAAATCCATGTTACTTTCAATATTTGAATTTTTTAATGAAATCTTGTACTTAGGCCTAGGGTTTAATTTAAAATATATTCCATCTTTGTTCTTTTGGTTGAAAATGATAAACAAGGTATGTTTTCTCTTACGCAAAATAACGTTTTCGTATTTGTTATGATCCCTGTATAAAAAACTAATTTTTTCATATCGTGAATCTTATTTTAACAAACTCTCTTCTAAACCCCATCCGCGGGCATACTGTATACATACGTACATTTCGTCGAATGTTATACTTAATAGTAAAACTTAAATTAAAATATTTTAAATTTACATAAAAAAAACAAAAACCATAGGGAGTAAATAACTCTAATAAAATAGAGTAAAATAGTGTTATTGACCATACAAAAACTGTGAAATGTGGGAATAGTTAAAAGAAAGATTAAACAACTAGTTATAAACAGAAAAGATAGCCTTAAGGAAATGTCGTATATTATTAAAATGGCACATGTTAAAATAAAAATGCTTAATTAGGTTGTTAATTATGACCATAATTAAACTAGGTACAGGAAATGTATCTAATATGTAACTATATAATAAAAATGAGACACATGTATCTAATTTAAAATGTAACGGGCAGATTCTTGATTGAGTTCTCCAAAACAATTCAAGGTTTAATTTGGCATGGACAAGAAGACCAAGTATTAGCTTTTTAACATAAATCAGTTTTTCATATATTTTTCTCTAGTTTATACAAAAAGAAATATTTTGATGTGTAATTTTCTGATTAATACAAATAAATTCATGTTCTAAACGCGTTTCGATACAAAAACTTATTTGGAAAATAACCAAATTGCAAAAGATTATAGTAAGACTAGGTTTTTAAGTTGAAACTAAAGGGGCTAAATTTAAAGCCTTTCTAACCTTGGTGAATTGATTGGTGACTTTAAATACTAACCCCGGGATTCACTATTGCTAGGACCGGTTTAATTTGATAATTAAAGTTTAAGAGCCGTTACATACACGACTGATTGTCAGCCCTGATGATCAGTCCTGATGAGACCGAACCATTATTTTTCCAGGCGTGGAAGCAAGTGGTAGTCCGATGCTGCTAAGTCTGGCGACAAAGGCTGGTGTGGTAGCAAATCAAAGCCTAATCCATGAAGTTTTGCTAGAGCAATAACACGTGCGTGGCCGTGCATTATCTTGATGACAAATAATTTTCTTCTTGGCTAAACCCGGACGGGGTTCAGTAAATGTTTGCTTTAATTTCTTCAAAAGACTTGCGTAGTATTGGCCTGTGATGCACAGGAAAAAACACTATCGTATACTAAATTAGATACCAATTCACTCAATGACACACTCTATTTCGTATTAGGATAGGTTATATGATTGCCTAAAATATATGGTTTCATTGGTTTTTAATAGGTCGTTAATAATAAATTTAGATGCATATATTTCGCTCTTTAACGATAAGCCTTTCAAGAAGACGTACTTACTGACAGCACGAATTTTAACACTATCAATTTCGTCAATAACTCTTAATTAAACAGCTCTCAAAACGAAGCATACTCGCAGCGGTCTAAAATTTACCAGCTGACGGTCTAGTCTAAAAGATTAACCTTGCCAGCGCGTTACAGAAAGTCTGAAACGGCGCCATCTATCAGTGCTCCACGGACTTCTTAGCCCATCCTCGTACATTTTAGTAGCAAGTTCCAAAGCAAAAATCATTTAGAAGCCAAGCAAGTCGCTAACATATTAGAATGACTCATAAATTTTCAATGACAGCTTATTATTAACAATCACAGGACCAAGATATGTGAAAATCAAAGTGATTAGCCAGAAGATTTTAACTTAAACCATCTACTAAATCTTAAACCCTTTAAGTGAATCCCAATGTTAAATTTTAGTTTTATAGAGTGGCAATATATCTGTACTCTACCTACCAATTTATTTAAAATATTTGTTTTACAAAACAAATCTTTCTCTTCTAAGTGTAATTTATTTACCTACCTCTATACAAGACTGAAAGGTTAAGCTCTCAATTTAACCAAGCGTGCGAACTAATTCTTGCATTAAGTAAGGAGATACCTGATGAACTTTTTCACTAAATTTTAATTTTAATGGCATTAGATATACAGAGCAATCGAGAATAACATTCTGACGTTCTTAGTTTTGACTATTTTTTAGAAAATAATAAAATCACCCTTTTTGCACCACCACACTTGAACGTTAAACTCTAATGCTACTTCACTACTCTAGAGGGCCTCGTCGCGAGGTCGTTACAAGGCGAGGCAACACGAGTGCTTACCATCTACACTCGTGGTTTGCTCAGTCGATCGTGGAAAATGGACTTGGTTTCGGTAACCACTTATGCAGCGTTGAGAGCCTTCAATTATTATAATTGATTATAATCGTAATTTCATACGTCCAGTCAGTGAGTTTTAGCACGACCCCCCCCCCCCCCCCCCCCCCGCGTCTTCAGCCCTAATTTGACACATAGAAGACACGAAACGGTACGTCTCGTCTCGCGGCTCTTCGACTGGGATCGGGGCGCCGTCGAGACGAGACGAGGCTGGGCCAGGCGATCCGAGAGCACCGACTACACTCTCGTGCTCTCTTCGCCTCGTATGATCTCGCCGAAAGTAAAGAGGTGGCATATCCAAAAAAAGGTTAATTAAAAAGAAAAGATCCTAATAAAGCTAAGCAAACCCGTACAAATTCGCCTAACTTGGGTTTGCTCAGGTTTGCTTAAAGCTGGGTCCAGACTAAATGAGTGAGCGAGAGGGAACATTCATTTAAATTTGCTCCTGATAGTTGCTGCTCGCCAGCACATGATCTGCTTCCGTGCACAGCTAGCAATTATTTTCATATTCGGTATTGATCGACGTAGTTAATGCTCGTAATTATTTTCTTAATTAGCATATGTCGTTAAAATTCATACACTAAATATCTCGTCCGAACTGAACATGCAAGAACACGAATTTTCTTTGAAGTACCGACCCGAGTGGAACATCACGGATCCGTCCACATCACTTCATCATTCGTATAGAATAGAACATGTTCTTGTTCTTGCTCACTCATTTGGTCTGTACTTAGCTTAAAACAAATGAATCCGAGCAGACCTCAATAAACGACCTTTAAAAGGTCGTCGGGAGATGTTGTCATAAAAAATTTGAAATTTAAAGTAAATAAATTCTTAAATTCTTCGATTAACTCAACATCTGTGTTTTATTCCTTTATACTCATCTAGATAAAGAAAGAACATCTGATTTCATCAAACAAATGGACGAATTAATTAAAAAAGAAACCTGGGCAAGCCTGTTAATTAAGTAATAATAATTGCCCGTTTTATTAGGGGAGGGGGGGCAGGATTTTAAACGGTTACAATGCAATATCTCAAAAACGGTTTGGAATATTTAATAAAAATTTTGCCAGATAATAAGGCGGCACTTAGGCATAATAATTTAAAAGTTATTTGGCATTTCGATTTCCCCACGCACCATCTGTATTTTAAAAGGCAGGTGGCAAGTTTGAAATTTTAAATGGAAAGGCATTTTTCTTTTTTCGAAAATTCTATTATCCGTGAGAAAGAAGGTTAAAGATTTAGTACTGGTTTAAATTAAGATCTTATAGTTGATCCTCTATGTTTTGACAGGTTTTTGTCCTCTCATTGTTAGTAAGTCGTCATTAAAAACGTATGAATTATTCTGATATTTCAGCGATTTGTTTGGTTTCCAAATGATTTTCATCTTGGAACGAGTTGCTGTAATGAATTTAGTTGTATTATTTTCGAAAGTACGTACTAAAGTTCCCCTTTTCTTTATAAATTTGCGGAAAAGCTTTAAAATAAATTCATATATATTTTTTTATCTGAGATATAACTTAGTTGTCTTATTCTTACACTTGGCAGTTTAAAACTTTTGGTTGTCAAATTACACCGGACTAGCGTTGGAGAATCTGGCTGTTAAAATGTAGAAGGAGGCTATTTCGAACACCTTCTAAAGTACGATCATCTTGAAATTTAATGTAAATTTTTACTCTTCTTTTCTTGACATTTTAACTTTACCTTCAAAATGTTGGCAGAAGGCAAAATGTCAAACTTACAGTAAAATAAATCTCCCTTATTACCTCGCAAAGTTTTCTCATACCCAACATGCGTTCATAGGAAGTGTGAACTGCTTCTGCTATACGTTTGAGCCTAATTTGTCGATCTTCTAAAATCATATCATCGACAGGATCAATGTTTTCGGGAGTGGTCACAGTGTCACAGAAATTGCTCATCTTTGACATCTGATCTTCTTTTTTAAAATTATGCAACCCAGTTTTTAATAGTGGCGTATGGACTCTGATCACGTAAGGTTTCTATCATATTAGCAAAGATTTCTTGGCCGGAACACCTTTTTAAAAATAAATATTTAAAAATTGACCGAAACCCGATTTTTTCAAAATCTAGCTTTTTCTCAGACATGTCGTTTTCAAAAATTCACAGTTTTGTCACCGTTCAACTTATGAATGTACAACTTTAACAACTGATTTATAAAACATCATCATAGCTATATTTATAATAAATGAGATATTATGTATCTAAAATATGTTTATTACTTAATCAGACAATGCTAATGGCGACTGGATATTAAAATAAGTAAACTGATTTTTGCTGAAATTCAAATTCTCTAGTAAAAGTATTTCTTGTATGTGTTAATAAGCCCAGAATAATACGCCAAGCAAAGTGTAACGCCCATCCGTTACAGCCATTTTGCGATTTCTCTAAAGTCACTTCTTCGCATTTACTTGGCTTATGAGCTAACATCCTGTGAATTTTCTACGGAAATGGAAAAAATGCACACAGCATTTGCAACATGCCGCAAGTAAGGTTAATTAATTTTATATTTTTTAAGATTCCGTCACAACGGATACCGTACTAGCGAAGCTCTGTTGTCCGTTTATTAATCTTGCCCGAGTATAGATCAAAAACTAATGGATATATTAAATTAAAACTTAAAAAACACTGTGTTATTAAATTCATTGCATATATTGAAACCAGTAAATCCTAGTATGAATTTAACTCTTCTCAATTAATTCTCAATTTCAGAAAGTTACAATACTATAACACAAATAAAACAATCCAGAGAACAGCTGTTCAAACCTAGAGTAAGACAATAACGCTTAACTAAACACCCAGAACTGTTGTGTTTTACTAACTTCTAAATCTTATAATGCACACCACTAAGCGCGTACGATATTTTGCTAATAATAATAGCACTACTAAAGGGCTAACAACTATTTTCTTTCACTAATTATCAGAAAGAAAAAATTTTCACGGCATTATTCGTCTCATCGATAATAATTAACATTCGTGATATTAACTTCACTTCTGTCACCCGAACAGCTGACAGCACGTGTTCAGCGGGCCAATCAGGTGGGGGCTGGAGGCACTTCGGTGAATTAAAAGGTCAACTACCTCTCCGCATATTTTGTATTTAACAGAATAATGTTTTTTTTGACAAAATTTCCTACTGCTATCAAAAACCTTTGATTATAATTTTATAATACTATGTAGTTGTGCTCAGTTAGTGTGCTAAAATAGTATGTTAATTATGCAAAGCTCTAGTGCAACCACCAGAATGGATGTGTTAGTAAATTATGTAAGGATGAAAGATTAAGATACTAATCATTAATAACGCACTAGGAAAGTCATAATTATTTGTGCTAACGGCATAGCATAGCCTGATTCGTTCTGCTTACGATTTCAACCTAATTTCACGAGTGTACGGTCCATATTTTGCCATATTAGGTAAAGGAATTGCTATTAAATTAAAAGACAGTATTAATGAAATACGCCTTTGGAATTAAGATTGAGTTCGGTTTTCACTAAAACTGCTAATAAAAATAAGATGTCAAGGTAATATTTAAGTTTGGCAACGCCGCGGCTGGAAGCGTCGGATTTTGGATATTTTTTAAAATAAAGAAAAAATGTGCGAGGGGGGAAAAGTATGTCTATAGGCTACCCCAGGAGTCATCCATTCCAATATATTTAACCGCTTTCATAATATGAGTGAAACAAAGCTTTGTATTAAGTGCAAAATTTTTTAAATTTATTAGCAGATCGCTTTCGACCTTATAGGTCATCATCAGTGCTTCCTGAAAGTAAGGAATAAACAGGTTTAGATACAGATGAGAGTTAATTTAGAGCTGAGTTTTATTTTAAAATTTAAAAGTTAAAAATTTTTTAATTTTAATTTATTTGAAATTATTTTTATTTTTATAGGCTATATTTAGTTTATTACTCACTTGTCAGGATGCCAGTCAGAAATTCATTTGAGCGAACAACAGCAGAACATATTAAAATAATTTTACATCACAATTAAAATCAAACAATCATATTACAAAACAATTTGAAATTCAGCTTAAACGGTGATATTTTTGATGGTGTAAGATTTGATAAATGATCATGAACCACGAGGTTGCTAAATCGTTAGGGGAAAATTTTTTGTAACCAGAGGGACCTGATGTGAGGCTTAAGGTAAATGTCCCAGTATTCGTCACGTTAAGGCCATCTTCAGCATTAAAAATTGAAAATAAAAAGCAGTTTTGTTATCTTATTTAGGAAAATATTGTAAATATATAGATTATAGAGTTCGCTATCATGCCTTTTATTTTCATATGCATAGTTCTAGCTTAAAAATCGACTAATTTATAGAAATCGTTAAATGCGGCCATGTACCAATTTTCGTCATGCAAAAATATGGTCCGACCCAGTTATCGGCAGGTAAGTCTACTAGTGTTCGTCAAGTAGTAAAAATCTGGAATTGCTAAATCAAAATTTTTATTATTCATTCATTTGAGTTACAGATTTGACATATGAAAATTGTAGTCTTTTTTGTTATTTTGGCACATCTATCGTGCATCCACTTTAAACATTCTTGGCACCTAATCATATTTTCTTTGCACTCTTCTTCGCAAATAAAACAAAACCAAGATTCTTTTTCTGTTTCCTTTTCGGTGCAATTAGCATTTTCTTCTTTTTTTGTTTCTTCTTTTTTTGCTTCTTTTTTATTTCTCTTTTTTAATATTTGTCCTTTCTTTTGTTCTTTGTTTTCTTGTCGCTTTCTTTTTCTGTCTTCGATCTCCTTTTCCTTCTCAATCTTTTCATCTTCTTTTTTTCTAAAATATTCTTGCCAGTCCTTAGAAGTGGCCACCGACGGAATTTTTTCAACCCGTCTCTTTGAAGGTTTTGGTATTTCTGGCCAAAATAAATTATTTTTAAAAGGAGATGGTATATTAGAAGGTATATCTCTGTCACTGGATTTATTTTTATCAGATTCTTCTCTCATTTCCATCGCGATTAGTGGCATTCGGTCAGAATTGGATACATTTGTCCCAATACTTGTACTCTCGGATGGATAATCTAAAATGATATCAATTTAAGTAAACTTGATTTAATTAATATATGGTAAGCATTTAATTTTACCTTTTTCAGAGTGGATAGTGCTTTCACAAATATTTATTATCTGTTCTTCACCACTGACTGCCTCTTGATGATCTTCGTGACTACTAATTGATAAGCCAATTAAATTGCGTTTTGCCATTTCTGGGTCTGTCCTGTCAAAAGGAATAAAGTGCCGACTCGGTTTAACTTCTTGGGGAAGCTCGTTATGGTTCACTTGCACTTCATTAACTATAATTACTTTATTTTCTGAAGCGTTGTTATCCAGATTATCTACAAACAAAAAAGAAGGAAATTTGAATGAACTTCAATAATTTAATTTATTAAATTACCTTCATGTATAGTGATACATTGATCTTCTGAGTCATTCATAGGAAAGCTAATTTCAGGTAGAGGATCTGTAAAAGACAATTTAAGCAGTTCACAAACTAATTTAAACCAATTTAAATATTTTAATTACTTACTTTCTGTTTCATCCAATTCTATGTTCGTTACGTCTTCAGCTGAGATCTTCTCCAATGTCCCTTCTTCACTTCTTATTACAAACTTAACCAATTCATTTTCAGGTAACAGCTCATTTAATAAAATGTTCATTTTGTCATTGTTCATTTCGTCATTGTTTATTTCGTCATGGTTTATTTTACCATTTGTAGAGTCTGTAGATTCATTTTGTTTGTATTGTTTATCTTCTGGATCAGTGATATCTGTTTTCATCTGATACCAAATATTGAATAGCTCCGTGTATTCTACCTCATGCAACCAAGCAGGGCCAGATTTTTTAAATAATATTAATTTTTCATCTGGAATGAGGGTTTCAATATAGGCCAAATGTTTTTTTATGTCGTCTCCATTTTCTACTGATTTAAGTGCGGAAATATCTTTATTTACTTGATTCTTTATTTTAAAATAATCTATTGCATCAGGATTAAGGGGAAGCAGCCCACAAGCCCTAAATCCATTTTGAAGCATTGAAGGCTTCACCGCATCTCGAAGTACCTTGTGTAGAAGTAGAGCAAAGTTATCTCGTTTCAAACGAATACCTGCATTTTCTATTCGCCATTTATAAACTTCTTTTTTCCAAGCCACCTTTAAAGGATGAAACAATGATACATCCATTGGCTGCAAAAAGTGTGTTGCATTTGGATAGAGTGCAACGATTTCTATTTTTTTACTTGCGCAGAACTCACTCAAGGGTAAAGTAAGATGGGAGGCGTGTCCATCAAGATACAAGATAATAGGAAAATGTACACCATTTTGCACTAGCCACGGATAAAAAACATTACTTATATATTCAAAAAACGTTTGCCCAGTCATCCATCCATTATCAGACCTACCAATAGCCCAAGATGGTGGCATTGAGGTGACTAATGACTTCGGCACTCGCTTTAGATCAACTACCACCATAGGGGGAGCTAGTTGCCCTGCCGCATTTCCCATTATTAAAGTTGTGATGTTTTCTTTTTCATCAGAGTTAATTAAATTATGTACAATTTTCTGGCCCTTTTTTACCAGAACCCGGTTGTTGCCGGGAAAAAAAGCTGTCTCGTCGCAGTTAAAAACTCGTGAAGAGTCAGTACAGGCGTCCAATAAATTATTCTTGATAAAATAATCCTTAATTTCTTCAAACCATCGCCTTATGGTAATTTCTGATACAGAGGCCCGAGTTTTTGTTAGGTTCTGAGATGGTCTAATAGCTATCTCTGGATGTCTTTTTTGAAAGGCTTCCAACCAATGACGGCCTGGCCTATCGTTGCTAAATGGATTAGATCTTCCTAAACTTTTGATTAACATCTGGACACTATCCAAAAGTTGACAATTGTTTACGGGAAATCCCCTGCTACCCAAATGGCAAATCCATGTTACCAAATTTAGCTCCTCATTTTCTGATAAAATGGTCGATGGGCCCATTTTCCTTTTTAGGGGAGTTTTTCCCCTACATTTATCTGAAAGGGTCATACGTGGTACTTTAAAAATTTTTGCTGCTGTCGCAATTGGTGAGCCCTTTTTGACAGCGTCGATCGCTTTCTCCATGTCCATTTCACTATAGTTAAGTCGACTCATAGCTATAATAAAAATAACCAGTTATCGTCACCAAGGGATCCAGTATTCGTCAATACTATTTAGAAGGTTTTAACTTTTTATTTTGTCCTATTACTGATATGACGATTACTGGTACGGATATTCCTCAATATAACTGAAACGCAATTCCTTTATCATAATAATAATAGGCTCTTTAAAACAAGAAAGAGATTATATGTAATTCTCAAAGGTGCTGGCCCAGTGTCCCTCACATCTGACGAATACTGGTACACAAGTGTTCGTCAGCACAATTAACAAAATAAAACGAATTTCTAACCTCCCAATATTTAGTAACTATCTATTTTGAACATATATCAGTTAGGGAAAAATTGTTTTGTGGTAATAATATACACTGATGATATTCTAGAGGCACATAAAAATATTGACTCACCTTAACACTAATAGAAACAACAGTAACAGCACTACTTCTGGCTAAAACACCGCCGTTTTCAACATATCGCGCAAATGGCAAACGTCACTTGTGTCAAAAAGTGATGCACTGAAAATGTCCGTGAGATGTTGCTACATGGATTGGAAAAGGAATCGAACGTTATTTAGATTTCTAAATGCCTAATTTATTAAGAAATTTAGTTCAACTGACGATAACTGGGACTATGACGACCACTGGGACATTTACCTTAGTTATAAATGCGCCAAATTCAAATTTTGATATCAAAATACAATCATTTGTAAATTCTATCGCTATGAAAAAAGTGGGTTGTAATTTATGTTATATTTAAATATTAAATTAAAGGGAAAGTCTGAGGGATTCTGAAATAAAAGAAATCAAACTAATTCAAACCCAAACATTAAAGACATGTTAAGAGCTTAAATCAATCGTATAAATGTGTAATGTTAGTAGCATGTATTTAGGGGGAAGTAAGTAACAAAAGAAAGAAGTAGATGGGTGGAGGGGCTAGATTATGCAACGGGGAGAAAGAAATTAACATTAAAGTATCAAGGGTTTGGAAACCTCCAAAATATAAGAAAATTGAAAGAACACATTTGTTAGGGTTGTTAAGAATTTTTGGTGAATGATTTAATTGTTGATGAGATGGTGAATGAATATTAAGGAATTTCGAAATTTAAAAAATTCAAAGAACATCAAAATTTACTTTCATATTTATTTATTTTTAATTAATTTTAAAAGACTTTAAATTTTAAAATAAAACTCAAAACTCTTAATCTATATCTAAAACTGTTTATTCCTTACTTTCACGAAGCACTGATGATGACCTATAAGGTCGAAAGCGCTCTGATAATAAATTTAAAAAATTTTGCACTTAATACAAAGCTTTGTTGCATTCATACTTAAAAAGTGCACACAGCCTTCACACATTCGTTATTTTCATAATACCCTGTATATTGTCATGGAAAACAGAAGAATACGAAAAATGTAGAAAAAAATTATTGTGTACGGTAGTTTCAGGAATAATGACGTAATAATTTTTTTGATGTTGTTCCTTCGCCAAATAACGGTATAAAACTGAAGGTATGAAGGTTTGCTTCAGAAGATAAAAAAGCCACAATTATCTGCAAAATACATAGTAGTAGTGTATATTTATTTTTAAGTATTTTTTATCTTTAATAATATAGGGTATTTTATATTTTTTATGTATATTGACTTGTGTGAATACTTTGTATATGTGACAATAAATTATTATTTTCTACAAACGTGTTAAAAATTCATTTTTTAACACACCGCAGAGGCCTTAAAAATGTTACTTTATGGCACTAGTGTTAAAAGTACTTTATAGCACTAGTGTTAAAAGTAATACTATGGCAACTACGACGCCAACAATGGTTGTTAGATTTTTTGACAAATGTCAACTTCATAATTTTATATTATATCTACGATGCTACTTAAAACTATGTGTTTCCAATATGTTAAACTTTCTAAAAATTGTAATTATTGTGTTTTTGTTTTTTATTGGCGTTTGTAGAAAAAATTTTGTATGATATTTGTGTTAAAAGTACTTTTAAGGCACTCATTTGAATTGCAGAATTCGCTTCGCTCATTCTGCAAACTTTCAAATTCGTGTCGTAAAATTGTACTTTTAACACTTATATCATAAATAACTATTATTATGATTATATTAGATTAGATTATTTGGTGTTAATCTTGTGTTAAAAAGGTCACGAAGTTAACATAAACCAGAATAGTAGTACCACTGACTAATTTTCTTTATAAACGATAAAATTGAAAGAATCCATTTTATTCGTTCTAAAGTTACGTAGATCTTTCCTTACGTAACAGTAATTTTCATGCTTCATTTTATTTATTATTAATTATATCTAGGTACTTAAATAATAACGGAAAAAAATAAATTGATTTCTGGTTACATAAATAAAAAGACACTTTATCAGTGCACAAAGAATACATTACATTTTCTTTTTTCTAATTTACCATCAATTGTATTTCTCAAAGGACGAACTCATTCGTGTTTTCAAAGCTTCCCACAAAAAGAAATTGATAAAAATATACATTTCCTACAGCTTTGATAGGTTTATCATTGTGTGGGTCGAATACCAGTGTGCGTTATTCCAAAGTAATCAAAATTGATACATTTAAAGCGATTTTAGAGTTAAAAAGTTTTTTTCAGTACAACTTTTCACAGCACTTTCTTTTTCGAAACGATTCAACTTTTTTTTATATCTGCTAATAACAGCATTTTAGAACAAATCTTACCAACGTTCTCGTTAATATGTATACATGGTGTTAGTAAAGTATGAGGCCAAACTTCACATTATTATTCCTTACTCAATTTGAGACAAAAAGTTCATCATTTTTTTTCAAGTTTTGTTACGTAATGGTTCTCACTGTTTTTGTGCATTAGTTATATATAGGGTGTCTCACGGATATACGATGGATCCAAAACTAAATAAACCGATTTAGTTTCTTTTTACAAAAAAGCTTATAACTTCAGAAGTAAAAGCCTCAGCTATGTACGAAATATAACGTTTGCCATGAATCGTTCTTAAGTTACAACAAAAAGTAGAAATTAATTTATTTAAGGTGCTCACCCTGTATATACCCATTCATAGGGTAAAAAGTAATTTGTATGCAAATTTAATTTTTTTTGGTCAAATAGTTTTTCAGTTTTCGCGCCAACAGACAGACAGAGCGACTGACAACAGGAAGACCGACGCAAATAGAAAATAGTTCTTTGGGATCTATAGGGAGTCCAAAAGGAACAGATTTGAAAAAAATCTCGCGGGTGATCTTTCCACGAATACTTCTTCAAGCGGTGGAAGAAAAAAATAAGAAATTTATGCGCCAAAATGGTTATGTATCAATGGATACCGTTCCTAAAAGACGTAAGTTTAAATTAAAAATAAACTGAGGTTTGACACTCTACTCTACCATCTTTCTTTCTTTTGAGGTGCACCTCAAACGGATAATTAGGTACTGATATTTTTAATCTCGTTCAATCAAGATCATACTAGGAAGTACCTAAGTTAAATTTTCTGGTTGAACAAAATAATATCTTTTATATTTTATTTGCCAATAATTAAAACGATTATTTAAATTAAAATAAGCTTCCGATATATAATGCCATTTTGCACATGCACGCATATTTTCTAGTAAATAAAAATCGTTTACGGAGCGGAAAATGTATCGCGGTATACGAATTTCTCAATAGAGGCAGTCACCACAAATCGAGAACCGATAAGATTTATCTTGTCATGATGCTTTTCGAATGCCAGTGTTGCCTTTTACCTTTCTCAAAATAAAGGGCACGATTTGATAAATGCAGGCAATTTTTTGTGATATCTATAGGCTTTTTTACTCTTTCTAACAAAGCTTTTCCAGTTTTTTGTGATAAAAAGATGCGTTTTTAGCAAAGCTGGGCAGTAGTAAATACAAAATTTTATTATTGAAAAACGTACTAATATTTTAAACCGATTTATTTTGAGAATTGCGGGTCTAACCTGAGGAGTTTAAACTGACAAGAATAAAAATAGGACTGTTTAGTTTTGTACCAGAATTTTATCTAGAAAGAGGGGGGGGGTTAGTAGAGCACTTTTTTAATTTTTGTGTGCCTATTATGTTGGTCTGGGGGAGCTGCAGCCTTCGGCCCCTCCCCTGGGTGTGCCACTGGTACTATCCAATACGCCTGGGCTACGTACAAAGCAGCCCGACAGCGACGCGCTTTTTAAAAATAAACAGGAAATTAAAAAGAGCAAAAAAGTTGATAAAAATAAAAAAATAAATAAAAATTAAAGTTACCGCCAAGGTAGGATGATATTCCCACTGAGCCCCCAATTTACGTACATATTACAGCAGTCCTGAAAATCTGCAAAATTCTTTGCATGGGACTTCTCTCGTAAAATAATAATAAAATTTTAAAATGCACACTATTTTGTCTTTTGTCAACAGTCGCACGTAAGTTACATTAACTAGTCAGTTCTAATAACAAGTCAAATTGTAGCATATTTATAGTAGGTACTATTAAAACAATGAAATACAATTAATTCTCAAAAAAAAGTATCTACGGTACCAAAATCAAATCAAATCAAATCAAATATGAATATATTACTAATAATATGTATTGTACATTACATTTATCAGCTCGTCAAACATAACATGTAAAAAAAAAGACTTTTAAAAGTAAACTGTAAAGAACATACCGAATTTAGACAAACAGAAAAACAGTTAACTGGGTCTACTCACTCAAGAACTCCGCTGTGGAGTAGTATGCTGCATTTATAAGGAGGTTTTTTAGCTTATTCTTAAATATATTTATTGACTGACTAGCCTTTATCTCAGGACTAAGTTTGTTATAAATCTTGATACCCATTGCCATGGGTCCGTCCTGTGACAGCTTGAGACGGTTATAAGGGACTGTTAAAACAGACATATTTCGCGTTTCATAGCTGTGAAAGTCTGAATTCTTTTTTAAATTAGAGAGGTTTTCCCTGGTATATAGAGCAAACAAAATTGCCTCAATTTATATCAACGGTAAAAGCCTTAGCTGCAGACAAAACACAATTTTTGTAAAATGAACTGTATTTTAGTTAAACCAACAAACATAGAATTTAGAGTTTCTTAAGGTGCCCGCCCTGTATATATTTCACCGGAAATGTAGCTGATTTCGAGCCAGGACAAAGCCTAATCGATATACAAAATTTCATTTTTTTATAAGTCGTTTTTGAGTTTTCGCGCTAGCAGACCGACAAACAGAAATCGGAAACTATGTTTTTCGTAATCTAGAGACCTTTAAATGTGACTTCACAAAGTGGCAAGGGGTTGGGTTGAGTTGGTTGACAAATAAAATACTAGCAAGGAAAGTCAAAAGAACAATACATATCTGATGAATGGAGCGCAAAATCTTGAGCGGGCTTAGGGTGGTGCCTTTGTGGCTTAATACACCAATTTGGATTTTCCTACTTATACACCTGACACCTGACCAAATTAACTAGTTAAAATTGCCTGATTCACTCATTTAATTTATACACTATTGAGAATACGATAAAACAAACATTGGCGATGGCTTATCAAAAACATAGATACAAAGAAAAGCGCAAGTGATTTTTATTAGGAATCTAATGTTAATTTATCAGATCGCATTACTTCGTACCGCCTATTAAGTTCTTGATTAATCCCGATACAATATATCTTCCGTTTGGAAGCTACAAGAGCAAATTAACTGTTTCATTAACTGTGAGGCCAGTAAAAGGCGGCTTCTGCAGTTTTTTTCTTTACTTTCGCAGAAAATCTGCAGGATGAGTGTCGATAAGTCAAACGGTAGATGTAAAGAAATGTTTTAATGGGTTTTAGCGAGATTACGAAATGATGGTGATTGGTGATACGTGTTAGTACGTTACTGTTTATTTTATATTATTTGTCTGGGTTAATTATTACTTGTGTAAAATACTCACATGACCTGATTGTGTTCTTGATAAATTTGTGCTATAATTTGAACTTTAGATTTACCCACATCTCAATTACGCTTAGCTTGTCTATAAAAATGAATTTTGTTGTTTTAACCAGTATTGGGCAAAATGTAGTGTTAATGAATTAGATATATTTTAGAATTCCTTATTCATATTAACCTACAGTAATTGTATTATTTTAGTGCAGTTTATTAATTTGCAAATATGCCACCTAACTAAAAGTCTCTAAAAATTCTCTAAAATGTAGGTGGGGCACCATATAGTTGACCAGATTAAGAGTAAAGGTGCGATTTCCTCGGGGCGACCATGATAGGCGTTCGTAGCTCGGCGATGATCGTGAACCACTGGTCAATGGCAAATCAATGTAATCGTCTCCCTCCAGGGGGCTATGTTGAGCGACTTTGCCATTAGCAGTGGAGGAAACCGTACCTTTACTCTGGAATCTCTGATCGCTCTAAAATGTAAATATTGGTATCTCGTTCTTGTTTTTAAATATATGGGCTATACCTACATTTTTCGTTAGAATATAGTATGTTGTATACTTTAACACAGAGCTAATTCCGATTAGTGTACCTAATAGTAGTGTACATTTAGTTTGAATTATTTTATTTTGTAGTATATTTAATACGTTAAGCTAATTCAAATTTATACAATATCTGACAAAAATAGGGTTGGCACCTTTTGGGCTCTCTTATCCGGGACGTCATCGCCAAAACCTTGCACCTTCACCATTTTTTATAAAAACTAAAAGTTGCTAGTCGCCAAAGTTATAGAGTACTACATTAAAATATACGATGACTAAAAAGAAAATAATATTGAGTACATACCAATCAGTAAGAACGAATTACTTAAAAGGGTAAGCTACTCGGACTAACTTCTGGACGTAAATAGAACGCAGATAGGAATATAGGTAGGAATGGCACCGCAATATCGATAATATAAAATTAGGTACGTTTATATTGATCGGTAAGACAAATAAACATAATTTAATAAAACAGCAGAAAATAGTCATATTTATTAAAAAGTTTAACATTTTTTTTGCTTCAATATATGATTCGGGGATAATCCCGGGTCCCTAACATTTTTTGTTGTCGGGACGTAGCCGGGATGATCCCGGCGAATCCGGGACAGGTGGCAACCCTAGACAAAAACCAATACACTTTAAAAAATTATGCGGTGGGAGTTAATACCTCACAAAACGGTGTTAAAGTTCAAATGGTGTTGGAAACAACACCACTTAATCTTGGGCTACTTACTAGTAAACAGATAAAAATGTGTTTTGTTTTAATGCATAGTTTTCTGATTCTCCAAATTTCCTTTCGGTTGCCAACTGTTGCGGTGTGTGTTAATAATAGTTAGTCTGTTAGGCTAAGGTAAATAACAGCAATTTTATGTTCACGAACAAAGCAATAAGAAACGCTTTGATATAGAGTATATTGCTCGGTATATTGGCTTGGTTGTCGATAGCCCTGCAATACAGCTGCAATATGTAGCCAGAGAGAAATGTAGTAATAACAGAAAAGTAATACGCCTATATTTTTATATCATATTTTTGCTTTTGGGATTTTATCAGACTAAGGTTTATATTTGCTCTGTATTGGTTTTCAAGTTTATCTGTTGTAATAAAAAAATTGTTTGGTTTTGCTGTATATAAAAACATAATTAATCATTTTTGCTTAGATCCAATAAAGAGGTTTGAGATTTAGTAGGTACTGGTTAAAATAAGATAATTGATCAGTTAGGCTTTGACAGGTTTTTCCCTGTCATTGTTAATAAGTCGCCGTTAAAAACTTATGAGTTATTCTAACATTTCTGCGATTGTCTTGGTTTCCAAATAATTTTCATCTTGCAACGTATTGCGAAAATGAATTAATTTAGTTCTATTATTCTGGAAAGTACATACTAAAATTGTCCTTATCTTTATATGTTTGCGAAAAATGCATAGCACAAACAAACAAATTCATAGTATAAAACTTATTTGTCTAATTATTACACTTGTCAGTTTAAAATTATCAATCAAACCTGAGCAAACCTGTCTAATTTGACAACCAAAAGTTTTTAACTAACAAGTGTGAGAACTACGTTTAATATTATAACATTTGTTTCTGAGTTTTTTCGCAAATTTATAAAAAAATGCGCCATTTTACAGTACCTATTTCCACAGCAACAGAATTTCTAGCAACACGTTCCAAAATGAAAATGATGGTTAAAAACGTATGATAAGTCATACGTTTTTAATGACAGGTTGGGTTTGATCAACTAGAAGATCTTAGTTTAAACCAGTGCTAAAACTTAAACCTTCTTAGTGAATTTGAACGTAGAAATATCGATATTTTGTTATGAAAATCGATTCTAAAATATTAGTTTTCATGTAGGAACGGTTTATTTGGTACAACTTTAAATTTCGACTGTTTCGTTGACTTTAATCATGTCACTGTTTATACAGGGTGTTTCGAAAAACATGTCCTTGTAGGGAAATTCCTCACCCAAAACTAAGACAAATAGTTCCTATCAACATGTTGGCTCTTGGTTCGTTTTTCAGATACGTGGTTAAGTTTTTTTTTTATTTTTTCCTGTTTTTAAATATCTCAGAAACGACTTTGACAATTTAAATGAGATTTGGGTTGTAAAATGTACTTAAAACAGTACATATGTCTGCATTAAAAAAGTGTGGAGGGCTCTAACAGGAGCGTGCGTATCGACTAGCACTGAAATAATATTGTAAAAAATATCTACGGCTTATGATGATTTGCACAATTTTCTGTAATCATATTCAAGAAGTTTTAAATATTAAATAATTTGTACAAATTAAAACTGTCTTGAAACGTAGGCAACATAATAACGTTGCATTTATCTTCTAAACAAAGCTGAAATTAAATAAATATGTTAGCCATTTAATTGTCTACATGACATAACCGTCCTATCAAAAAGTAGATATGTTAGTGGCGCACATTCTTTGTTGGCGTTAACATAGTAACATAAAATTGGTACAGAGCTTTTTAAAATTAAATATTGTTAACAGCGTGTTTGTCAATACACACACAAAAGTAGAAGTTTTGATGCTTGTTGTTGATGTCAAAAATGCCATTTTCAGGCATCAGCGGAAAAACTAGTTGTAAATGCTAAATTTGATAATCCTGATCCATAAAAACGGTACTCATCTTCATAAAATGCGAATAGTTTAAACTTTATTTTTATTTTGTTTGTTATTTTAAAATTATTCATAACCGGTCCTCATAACTTTTATTTTGTAACACAGAAAATAGCAATAACAAAATTGAAAATTGTTTTTAAACCTGAAAAACTACCAGTCTACAATATACAGTAATATTTGGTTTCAAAAATTGGTACCTATTAAAACAATGGAAAAACATAAAATAAAACAACGGACACATAATGGAATTTTCGCTTAACTTTAATTTTTAAAATACCATGAGCGGCTAATATTAATTAAAATCTCCAAACTGTTAATTAAATTGATGCTCTAGTTATTGTTTCAAATTTAGTTTGTATTTTCCATTGGTAACAAAGGAAATTAAAGAGAAATTATTTCATGGCTGTTAGGAATTTCATAAATTAATTTTAACGTAACAAAACCGGAACGCACTAAGTATATGACAGACAGTGGGTAGAACATACTAGGGAAGACGATGTTTTAAAAGCAAAGTGATTTTTTTAATCGATCTAGATCGAATACGCCTTTTTTTATGTTTTGACAGCCCACGAAGACCGAAGTCTAAGTACTATGTACCGTGGGTGTACTGGGGAAATCCGACTCACACATCCAGAGCTGGAAACATCCGTAGGGACTTCACCAGCCCTTTAAGAGGATGTGTGGGGTGGTACCACCTCGGTCGACGAAGAGATCCTCTACCACCTTCCAATTAACACTCACAAAATATCCATGGTCGAAGCGGGATTCGAACCCGCACCTCTCGGTTGCAAAACTGGCGCCGTACCAACTCGGCCACCGGAGACCCAGCCTTGATTCGTAAAAAAAATTGATTTTAAAAAAATCTACTTTGGATCTATACTAACCCATACTAAATCACATAGTCTTTTCTTCCAATAAAAATGCTCAAGTTTTATTCGTTTGGTACCAGTGTTATAATTTTGCTCATTGGCAACACTTCACTTCATTCAGTTAGAGATAAGTTCGTTTTGTTTCCTTGTCCGCAACAATGTAGAACAAAGAGAGACGGTGTTATGAAATATTTGAGATATAAATAGTGCTAACATAATTAAAATGCAAAGAAGAAGTCATGCTGTCAACTTAATTTGATATATTTTAACTTGACTTTTTTTCAAGAAAAAAAGTATATTTTATTATATAAACATTTTTTCGAGAAAAAAATTATACTTAATTATTTTCCTATAAAAATATGTGTAAATATGGCAAATTATGTTGACATCATTATGTTTTTGTTGTATTGACAGGTTACCAAAATTCTTATGGTATAACATAAGATCAAAAGAAACGTCCTCAAAGTTTGCCGTGGCATCAGTTACGCATGTCTTGAATTATTACTCTTAAAAGGTAACATAAGTAAAAGGTATAGGTGAATGAAAAATGAAACTCTAAAGTTATGAAGTTTTTATTTTTAAGAAAATTACATTATCGTCATTGCATAATACAGAATTTAAGAAAAATCATATAAAACAAAGAACCTAACAATTATAAATTTAAACTAAATGAGAGACGTGTCCACAAGAGCTTTTGAAATCCGAGCTTTTAATGTGTGGCCATAAGAAAAAGTCGCACGGCGTGAGATCGCAGGACCGTGGTGGCCACCTAACTGACATATTACGACTAATGATTCGGTCTTCGAAAAATTCTTCCAAAAAATTTAAATTATCAGGAGTTACGTAATTTGGTGCGCCGTCCTGCTGGAAGTAGCCTTGTCGCATCTGTTCATCGTCTAATGCGTTTACAAAATTTTCTAAAATTTCATTACGGTATCGCACCGAATTGAGAGTCCCTTTAAAAAAATCATTCCAATTAACCTTCTTTTCGATATGGCCGCCCACACGCCAACTTTCTGTGGCTTCTCTATAAATAAATGTGGATTTTCACATTCTCATTTGTTGAGAATTTACTTAACCAGAGAGGTTGCTTCGTCAGTAAAAAGGGGCTTTTCAAATACGTTTTCATTATATCCACTCTGAAAATTGCATTCGCTGTGGCTTGTCGTTTGGTAACAGTTCTTGAACTAAGCTTAAACGATAAGCCTGCATAGGCAGGTCACATTTCAGGATTGTATTGCAGATTCCGTAGGATACATTTACTTGCTGGCTTAAACGCCGAATAGGGGTTTGTGGTTGTTCATTAACAATTTGCCTCAGTTCTTCTACTTTTTGTGCAGTGCGAACTTTGGGTCTCCCACTGCCTTCCTTTCTATTCACACTTCCTGTTTCTCTAAACAAAGCCACAGATCTAGTCAAAACTTGGCGAAAGTGATCGAAATCCATGACTATGTGTGGAAATGTTGTTTGAAAATCCTGCGTCCCGTGTTGAATAAGCCCACTTGCCATCAACCCTTCTAACATTTTCAATGTAACTTTCGATTATGACTGCTTTTTGTTCTGCCGTGATTACTATATTTAATTTACTTAAAAATAAAAACTTCAGAACTTGGCAGTTCTATTTTTCATTCATACCTTTATGTTACCTTTCAAGAGTAATAATTCACGGCATACTTTGATGACGTTTTTTTTTTTCATCTTACGTTATATTTGACAAAAAATGCAAGGTTAAGGTGCGTTTCCTATGGGGCGGCTGACGCTCGCGGCTGCCGCACAGCGTCTGACCCGAGAATAAAATAATCACGTCTGACGCCTAGTACTGCTCCTGTGACAATTTAATTTATCCGTTTCTTTTCGAGCGTCAGACGCAAGCGTCAACGTCAATGGATATAACTGGCGTCAGCAGACGCTGTGCGGCAGCCGCGAGCGTCAGTCGCCCCATAGGAAACGCACCTTTATGCTACTCGTATCCTATCGTTTTTTGTGACATCTAAGTTTCTCCGTCCATATTTGTCATATATTAACAATATGAGATATATGCATTGTTGCACCTCCAGGAAATTAAACGAACGTTTATTGTTGTATAAGACTGAGTCTGAATTTAATTTATAATAAAAAAGTGAACATAATTAGTTACGTATCCGCAACTTAATTAACTGAAAAAGTAAGTTGTAATTGTTGATTCGTAGTTTAGGGCTTTGCTTTTTCAGGGATGATTTGCAAAAAATGTACTATTAATATTTACAAAAAACTAACTAGAGAGGATATTATAATACCGCCTGCTATAACTTTTTCCTCTTTGAATAGATGTATCGTTACGGCTTACGAGTAACTAGCATCATGATCCTGCATAAAATAAATCACTTGTCTAGTCTATCACGCCATTATTCTGCTAGCATAAATCACGTGGGTAGAGTGTTAACAACTGACAGTCCATCAGTGGCTGTTGCATACAAAACACTCGCGTTTGTTAGGCTCGGGAAATAGCTAATAGAATTTACTTCTCTTTCTTGTTGTAAAGGCGATACTTACTTTGTATATAAATTTTATCTCATGTTAATTAATTTCAGTCGCGGTTTTCGCTTCAAATAAACGTTGTAGTGAATAAAAATCGCCTTCCTCTCTTTCTTCTCCTATTCAACCTCTTTCCTTTAGATCATTCTTCTCTCTAATTCCTGCATACATATTCAGGACAGCCCTTGTGTACTTTTCTGGCACTTGATTAAGACAATATTTTGCTTAGTTTTCTAAACTGCGACGTTGGCAGACGTAGGGGCATTTGTTTTATCTGATGTGAGCTGAAATGAACAAATATACTTTTGGCTAACAGTATCTCAACTTTTGGTGACAAAACACAAGGATTTTATGATAAGCTGTGTCAAAATTCACCCTTAGGCGCTAGTAATGCCACTTAAAGCAGCGCCGTCGACACCGGGTGTATCCATAAAGCATCTGTGGATTTTTAAAGTTGTTTTAAACCTTTATCTATATAGTCTACACAGGCAGAAAGCTGACCAGTTGGTTTAAACCAGTACCATGTAATACAATACACGCGCACACGTTCTACACATACAGAAGGCAGTCAAGCGCACAGATTTGTAAATCTGTACTGTGTTTAATTTGAATGTTATAAAACCTACGTAGAGCTAAAGTTTGTAATATTACTTTTACTATATTTATTTGCAGGGATGAGAGAATACATTGAGTGGATACAGGAAGTTAAATAAATGAGGCGATACTATCAGATCTTTGTTATATTATAAAATATACCTTATGTTTTATACATATCTGAATATACTAACATTTTCCTTTTTTTTTCAGATGGCATATAGTCTACACATTGTGATAGGGGTTCTACTAGTCCTAGTTGTTAATAGTTCCTTAGGTAAGTTGATTCTTTTTGTTCATTGATTTCAATTTTTTCATTTACATAGCGCCAGACAAACATGGTACACAGAATGAAAAAGTTAAAGGTATTGAAATAGTATATTTCATTACCAGTCCGGAAAAAAGGATTTTTCTGTGCGCGCTTGACAAATTCTCGTGTGAGGCGCAGCCGAACACGGGAAGTCAAGCAAGCACGGAAAATCCATTTCTGGACGTGTAATGAACGATATTTTTTATTATACTTCTTTGAAAACGATAACATAAAACAAAATATAACATAAAAAAATACATACATACAAAATAAACTTGGAATATTTTTATTTTCACAACTGTTATCGGAATTTAAAAAAAAAACTACTAGAGTAATTAAAAATTAACTATTAATAATGAAAGATGCCACTTTTTCAGGTTGAGAGAACATGATGAATTTAATTGACATAAAATTAACAACGCTGACAATATGGTCTTTGGCAGGTATGATGCGTTTTCATGGTAACTTTCAAATCATTTAAAAGGTGATTTAAATTTGTCTATGTCAGATAAGATTGACAAAACGTCAAAAAATATTTCAGAAATTCATCTAAATATTCAAATATTTACGAAATAAAATACAAAATAGGTACATATTAAATATCAGATAGCATATAGACTTTCTTGAGTTTAGTTTATTTTCCTATACCTATATTTCTATTTTAAAGCCAAAAAATAGTCGGTATCTTCATTCAGCACACTGAAAGAACTGGAGACCAGGAAAATTTTTTCCGTGCGCTCTTTCCGTGCGCTAGCCCGAAAAAGCCCATCTTACATTATTACTAAAACAGATGAAAATAAGGTGTTTTCAAAGAAGTATAATAAAAAATAATATTTAACTTTGTAAGTTTTTTACGACACAAAGCGTTTTAGACTGCAGTAACGCAACAAAAAGGGCACCTTATTTCCTTCTGTAAGCCCATATTTTCTCTATTTAATAATGATAAAGGAATTCCCTGAATAGGATGATAAAATGGGAAAAGAGAAAATAGGAAATAAACCATTCAAGCACCGCCATTTCTATGATGACTATGCAGGACCTCGTTCGTATAATACATCACGTCTAAAACTTACAAAGCAACAAGTAGACACCATCGACATATTATAGCAAAACTATTACATACCTGACGGTGATAAATTTACGGAAAAGATTCTGTAAACAAAGTCGGTGTTTTACATAAAACGGTACATTTCAGTACACAGGACGTTTACTTAGTTTCAGCAGCAGAATTTTGATCAGCTAGAAGTTATATACTTTAAAAAAATTGGAGCAAATCAAGTATGGTAATGTGTAAATGCCAATGAAACTTTAACTGAAATTGCATTACTATTCACACATCACTCTTCTAGGAAGTAACGCAATAAGAAAAGTGTAAAAGAGTAGTAGTGCCATGCACAGAATGTAGAAGTAAACTCTAACAACATACTACGACATTAATGTAAAGTGAGCGTAAAGTAAAAAAATAAACACCGTTATAATTTTTAAAATACTAATGTTCAGATTCACTAAGAAGGTTTAAGATTTAGTACTGGTTTAAATTAAGACCTTCTAGTTGATCAGTTATGTCTTGACAAGTTGCCTGTTTTACGAAAAATGCAAACGAAGTCTGTCAGAAAATATGAATTTTACCCTACAATAAAATACTTTTATTTTTGACAATATCGAAACTTTTATGAAAAATATTTATTTAGAATTGTAAACCAATTTCTAATAAGCAGTTATCTCTTTATTCATTAAAAATTTGATAACCTTACGTTTCTTAACCTCTGTGTTTCTGCAGTATTTTGATGATGCATTAAAATAATTGATACATAACAAAATAATTTATTTTACAATTATCAACTTGAATACAGTACTAATATTGTAATAATCACGTAATAAGTTAATAATATTTGACGTTTAATGGCAGATATGTAAATATCATGGCAACCTAATTAGAAATGCATTCATATCAATGTCATAATTTTTTTCTACGAACGTGTTAAAAATGCATTTTTTAACACGCCGCAGACGCCTTAAAAATGTTACTTTATGGCACTAGTGTTAAAAGTACTTTATAGCACTAGTGTTAAAAGTACTTTATAGCACTAGTGTTAAAAGTACTACTATGGCAACTACGACGCCAACAATGATTGTTAGATTTTTTGACAAATGTCAACTTTATATTATATCTACGATGCTACTTAAAACTATGTGTTTCGAATATGTTAAACTTTCTAAAAATTGTAATTGTATTTTTGTTTTTTATTGTCGTTTGTAGAAAAAATTTTGTATGATATTTGTGTTAAAAGTACTTTTAAGGCACTCATTTGAATTGCAGAATTCGCTTCGCTCATTCTGCAAACTTTCAAATTCGTGCCGTAAAATTATACTTTTAACACTTATATGATAAATAACTATTATTAATGAATAAAGATAACTGTTTATTAGAAATTAGTTTACAATTCTAAATAAATTTTCTTCATAAAAGATTTCGATATTGTCAAAAATAAAAGTATTTTACTGTAGGGTAAAATTCATATTTTCTGACAGACCTCGTTTATGACTGGGAAATTTCGATATCTGATGGTTGCATTTTAGGTTTTGGACCGTGCAGAACTTTTTATGAAGAATAACTTTTTTTCGTAAAATTAATAATAAAAAATTTTCCCATGTGCTGCGAACTTAAGCAGACACACTGTATATTATTAGTATGGGCAGCCAGAGCTTTGGCGTTCATTACTTATACGGTAGAGACCACATTCGTGACCTAGAAAGAGACTAGACAATAAAGATCTTTATCTAAGCACGGTGCATTTCTCTTCTTCTTCTTGCTAATGTCTAAAAATCTGAATAACAAAATAAAGTGCCACGGCGTACAAAATGCAAACGGCTCTATTTAAAGAGATAGTAGAAGCATAGCAATGTTTCAGTAGCGCACGTACAATGGTGAATTTTATGATTTAAAATCACAGACATACACCGCCAACATGTTTAATACAAAAATTACGTCGGTTGGACGGATAATAACAAAATTAAGGTTTAAAAATTGACAAAACACAAAATATTGAGTTTCGCGCTTCCTACGAAAAACACCTGAACGTAGTGGACAATGTGGCGAATCAAATTAAGGAGACGGCAACACCACCATGCGTCCCTTCGGCGTTTTAGTACTGGCAGGAAACGTTTATATTTTGCGTAACTTTTGTAGCACTTTTTAATCTTCAAACATTACTTTATTTTGAAACTTTTTTCGGAGTACTTAAGTGTACCTATTTAAAAATAACGATGAACTTCAACAGAAATAATATAAAAACCAAAAATCATTGTGGAATAATAACCTCTTGTTTTTTCAAGATGGCGGATAATTCCGTTGCCACTACAAAAGTGTTATATTAGACAGAATATACCTTTGCTATTTTCGAAAATTGAACTTACTAGGAGTAAGTAATAAGTATAAGTAAGTAAGTATAAATTTGATATAAACCAAGTTTGTGATGTTCTATAACTTTTTATAAACAAAATATAAACGAGTAAAATAGGAATTTCATTCCTGCCACATTGATGATTTTTCATATCGTAATAATAATTTTAATCTTTAAAGTAAATGTAATTATTCTCATATTGCATAAAAACATAAGTACCTATTGACAAAGAAAAATAACAAGCTATCCATGTTCGTTTGTTTGTTATTCAATTACGTTTCAACGGGGCAACGGATCGCAATGAAACTTGGCATAAAGAAAGCTTACGTCACAGACAAGAATATAGGCAACTTTTTTATCCCTACTGGGTTTTAAGTTTAATATCATGAACTAAAGACAGAAAAAAACTAAGATAGAGAGAAGAATATCTCTTTTTCCCGCCAGCTCGACAACGCCGTGGCCGTCAAACGGCAACACCCCGAGATTGGCGCCAGGGATTCTCACCATACACCCCGACATAGTCAGTGCGGCAGCAACACGGAAAACAGAGAGAGTTTTTTTGCGGCGCGGCGCGTCTCAATACTCACTCTCACTGTGCTTTATACCGTTAATACGGACGGGCTATTCTGTTTTTAACGAGTGGCTATATTTTTGGAGAGTCTTTTAAACTTTTGATTGTTGTTTTTCATATGTGTTTTTTATTTTGCAGCATTTTTTTTATAATAACCCAAAATCTGCAAGGCACGCTCATGGCAGCTTTATTTAAACGTCGGTAGTCGAGTGCGTCAGGCCGCTTTGGAGGTCATAGAAAGCAAATCCTATTTATTAATGAAATCAGTACGAGATATTCTTCCCTCTGTCTTGGTTTTTCTCTGGTAAAGATGTAGAGTACTTTGTATTCAACCTGGATAGTTTGCGTGGAATATAATATAGTTGATGCATATGTCGAAAGGTAGCACAGGAGTATTTTTACATCGCTGTACATCCATATCGTCAGTAGATGGAGCTGAAATATTAAATTATAAAAAAGACCCTGTCATGTAACGGAAACGAGTTCAACGATAAATTTTAATTGAATCACTTCTTTTTTGTTACTGTTTACTCGTTTGTCAGAGTATTAAATAAAAATACACACAAACAAATTTGTCTAAACCCGAAAACAAAGCTAGTAAATAAATTTAACTCACAGTGCCGATGTACAGTTATTATCATCAAATAAAACAAAATCGAGTAAGATCCACATAATAGGTAGCAAAATATTTATTTTTGTAAATGTGACCATTGTACGCAACCTACTGGTACTGGTACTGTTATTTTAGGTCTAAAAATTGTTTTTGACTAAAGGCTACCCAAGTTTATCATGATATTTTATTTTATTACCTAATAAATCTGGAATATCCAGATAATTAAATTTTTTTTCCATGGCGTTGGAAATAAAAACTTATTCATCATCACGGGTAAAAATTTCAGATTCGCAACATAAAACTTACAAGATTTATTCGGCCTGATTCTTCAACGCTAGACCGGTCTAATTTGACAACCAAAAGTTTTAAAGTGAGAAGAGTAAGAATAAGACAACTAAGTTACTATACAGGTTGTCCGAAAAGTCTTAATATGGGCAAATATCTTTGCTATTAGTAAAGATAGAGACACCAAAATTTAGGTGTGTCTTATTAGCTAATAAATCTACTTTTATGTTTTTAACTTTTTCAACCCTCTTGAGGTGACGCTAGGGAGTTGAGTTCAAAAGTTTTAAATGCAACCCTTTACCGTGTGGTACCTACCTCATTTTAAAAATCTTCAAAAAAGGAACATTTTGCCGCAAACCCGAGGTCCGTATTTTAATTCGTTTTAAATGTCAACCCAACGCAACCTTTATTTCCCTTATTATCTACTTTAAAGGTGGTTCAAAATGACCACCATGAACTTCTTGGCAGTAATAAAGGCGATTTTGGAACTCTGCTAAGAAGTAACACCTGCCATTCTCGATAATGTCAGAAGTTCCAAAAGCTACTTTATTACTGCCAAGAAGTTTATGGTGGTCATTTTGAAGTAATAAATTTTTAATTTTCTTTTTTACAATTTTTAAGTTCTAAAGGCTTGCCATTTAAAAACGAATTAAGATACGGATCTCGGGTGTGCTGTAAAATGTCCCTTTTTTGAAGGCCTTTAAAATGAGGTACCACTCGGCATAGGGTTGCACTTAAAATTTTTGACCTCAATTCCCTATAGTCACCCCTCAAGTTAAAAAAGGTTGAAAAAATTAAATTACATAAAAAATAGATTTATTAACCAATAAGATACACCTAAAATTTGGTATCTCTATCTTTACTAATAGCAAAGATATTTGCCCATACTAAGATTTTTCGGAGTCTTTTCGCAAACTTATATCTAGGGAAGAGAGCAATTTTAGTATGTACTTTCCACAATAACAAAAGTGAATTCATTTTTATAACACGTTCCAAGATGAAAATTACTTGGAAACCCAGCAAATCACTGAAATATCAGAAAACCTTATGAATTTGTTATAACGACTTATTAACAATGACAGGATAAAAGCCTGTCACAACGTAACTGATCAACTAGAAGATCTTAATTTAAACCAGTACTAAATCTTAAACCCTTTTAGTAAATCTGAGCGTTTGTGTCAAAATTTACCAAAATGATGGGTTAACTTTAATACTTTTATGTTCAGATTCACTAATACTAATAAAGTTTAATATTTAGTACTGTTAAATTTAAGTTATGTTATGTTTTGATAGCTTTTTGCCCTGTCATTGTTAATAAGTCGTCATTAAAAACTTATGAATTATTCTGATATTTCAGCGACTTGCCTTGGTTTCCAAATAATTTTCATCTCGGAACGAGTTACTGTAATGAATTTAGTTCTATTATGGTCGAAAGTACGTACTAATATTGCCCTTTTATTTATAAGTTTGGGAAATATTCCGGACAGAACGATGTTGCTAATAAGCTGCAGGCATGCGTGCATATGGCCTCCAGTGGCTGCTTTGATTACTTCTGGTGGTATCATTTGTGGGCCAGGTGCCTTTTTGTCTTTGATTTTATCGATAGGCTGCATCACCTTCCTTATGGTGAAGACTGGTAGGTCGTTCGCTTCTACGTTCAATCTTGCCTAGACACCCACCCGATGTAGGAGGAATAGTGTTTTTGCAATCTCTGCCTGCTCTTTATCAGTCCTGTTTATCGATGGTCTGGCTTTTAGTTTTTTAGTGACTATTTGGGATGCCTTGCCCCAGATGTCCGAGTCAACTTCTTCCAAGACCTTTTTTCACGCGTTTCTTTTCGCGGTGAGTACTGACCCTTTCAGGGTGTAGTTTTCGTGGCGTGTTCTTTTATTTGCTTCGTCCAAGCCTTTATTTGCCCTGACCATCAGTTTCTTGCTCCGAATATATTTTTTCCTGATTTCTGAGATCTAAGAAGCCCATAGACCACAATGATATGTTTAAAGCACTCGCCGATTGTCGTATTAACTACAAATACACTGCACTGATTCGGCACATTTATGGAAATGCAACAGCAAATATAAGACTGCATGAAAATACAAATAAGTTTAGAATAAAGAAGGGTGTCCATCAGGGTGATACAATCTCCCCTAAACTGTTTACTACTCTTTTGGAGTACATGTTTAAGAAGGTAAATTTTGAAACTATGGACACAAATATTAATGGAGAAAATCTAAATCATCCTCGATTCGCTGATGGTATTGTGCTCATTTCAAATAACTTGAATAAAGCCCAAGAAATGTTGACAAGGCTAACATACGCATCATAAAAAGTTGGTCTGAAAATAAATACATCTAAAACAGAGTTTATGAGGAACTTAGTCCCAAGTCAAAACCTACAACTAGAAGAAAAAGTCCAAGTCACATCCTATAAATACTTAGGCCACGAGATTAGGATCGGCAGAGATAATCAGACAAGAGAGATCGAGAGAAGAATTGGACTAACGTTGTCTGCCTTCAGGAAACTTAGGCATGTCTTTAAGGCCGACATCCCGATGTGCCTCAAACGTAGGGTCTTTGACCAGTGCGTCCTACGTGTCCTAACATATGGATCAGAAACCTTAACCCTGACGAAGAAATCGATCAATATAATAAGAGTTGCTCAGTGAGGTATGGAGCGCTCTATGATGGGGATCACGCTGAGAGATGATCAGATAAGGCGCATAACCAAAATTGTAGACGCAGTGGAGCGAATAACTTATTCAAAGTGGAACTGGGCCGGGCACATTGCAAGGATGTCAAACCAAGGATGGACTAAAAAGATCGTAAAATGGCGACCCAGACAGGACGCGCACAGAAACAGAGGACGTCAACCAACCCGTTGGCCAGATGATGTCAAGCGAATCACCACCAACTGGATTCGAACCCCCCAAGACAGACACGAGTGAAGATTGTTGAGAGAGGCCTATGTTCAGCAGTGGGCAGTGTTGGCTGGATGATGATGACATGAGAGTTGCATACACTATTTTTTCTACGACCATTTATTAATAATTAATAATTATTAAACTTAACAAGATTTATTTAATTTAGCAACAATTAAACAAATTAAATTCTTCACTATCACTAATACCATAATCTGACATAATTTCTAATTTAAATATTTTTAAAAGCTTTAATGAAAATGCAAATTTTAGTAAAGACCTGTCAAATCATTTATATTAAAAAGAGGTCACTTAAAAAAGTATGGGTTGCAAATCGGCTAATAATGCGGTTTCATAATGCAAGTTTGTATCATAATGAGCATTATCATGAAGCATATCGAAGACATTTAATTTGAATATTAGAGAGTAGAGAAACAATCATTGTGTTACACGCCGTGTTATCAGGCTCGGTTAACGCCTCACCTGACAATATTCACTGCTAGTAATTACCATAATGACTGTCATTATGATCCTAATTACATAAATAATTCTTTCGTTACTTTATCATACCAACATTGTCATTATAGCATTATAATATTGTGGTGTTCACGATACGTCCAAACATTTTTTTAAATTTAAATTAACGCCCCGCAGTCCATGTTTCATTACGTGCTGGTTACGGATCTATACTCCACAAATAAAACTTGTTTCTTTTTAATTTTATTTTCGGCGGTTACTTATGGACTACCGAAAAATAAATGAAAAGAAAGGCATTAAAAAATTGCGAACAATCTCATCACGCCGTTTAATGACCTTAAATGAGAACTGCGAGATCGCTCATGTAGAAATCTTTAACGGTAGTTAAAAATGGAAAAAATAATGAATACGATTTTTTGCCACTGACTATATGAAATTTTAAATTGAATTTATATTTAGGATACTCTTAACAAAGGAAAAGACAAATATAAAAAAGAAATAGACAAGTTTATTAACGCGAAATATTATTACCAGAATAGATTCTTATTTTTATACAAGACTGGTGGAACAATTAAAAATGGCGATCGATTTCTGAACATAACATTTTTTAATGATCTAATATAAATAATAAAGATTTTTTTTCACATAATCACACCAACATAAAAACAAAATTATACTTAGTGACATAGAAATCCGTTCAACACGAGCAGAGCGAGTAAAAATATTTTTATTATAATAATATTTTGCATAAATGTTTAGGACATGGTAGGCAAATGATAAAAATGTCAATCAAATCTGATAAAGATGACCTAACTTTAATCGTTATTACCTTTAATAATATGCTGATGCGCCACGGTGAGTTACACATTCATTAATGCATCTAGGCATGCTTCTGATGCGGTGATTAGTATCCTCCTGGGATATCTCATTCCAGACTACTTCAACCTCATGTCGAAGTGTCGCCAAACTTTGAGGGGGCTGTTGTAAACTTAACACTCTCGTACCGATAATGTCCCACACGTGATCGATTGGGGACAAATCTGACCATCTCGGGAGGCCATGGCAATAAATTAATTTCAGATTGCTCAAAGTAGCCCAGTGTTACTAGTTACAGTGTTACCAGCATATGTGGCCGGGCATTATTTTGTTGGAAAGTAGGGTTTGAGAGTGTCCTAAGGTATGGGATGAGATGAATACTAGAGGTGACCTAGGGCCATAAGCAATAGCGCCCCACACCATAAGTCCAACAGTGGCAAAACATGTCTTTCAACAAAAAATTGTGGATAACGCCTTTTACCACGTCGCCTTTGCCATAAACAAAATCTGAAATTGTCGCTAAGAACTTGTGTTCCATTTCTGGTCCCACAACAACCGTTCTCTACACCACTCAAGTTACAGGTAGTAAACAATGCACAGTGCCTACGATATGAGAAAAGTACGTTTCCGACGATAAACATTTCGCATGCCAGTGGGCCTTCCATGTTCTGCAAACCATTAATTTGCAATAATTGTCCTGGTGGTGGGGAAGCGATCTCTTAAAGCCAACAATCTCAGGCGACAATCTTGACGCTCTGTTGTTGTCCGCGCCATCCTGTGCCTCTGGCTCTTTGTGTACGGCCTTCTTGATGCCATTCCTGGCAACATCTCACTACAGTATCTGGACTTCTATGCACTTTGTGTGCCGAAAAGAAAGTCTGGCCTCCCGTAGTCCTATTATCGGCCCCCTATTAAGTTTGCTAGTTTGGCGAAAGTTTGCATTTCTCGCTTCCATCCAGTATAAAAAATCATAAAAAAAAGGAATGCGAAACTGATGATAAGGCTAAAAGTTTTATCACTACAAGCCAGAGACCAAACAACAAACAAAACAGTGAACATCCAGGATGAACCGAGTCCGAAGAAGGCATAGGCAATTTCAGCTGCCGGAAAAGTGATGGCTACCGTTTTTTGGGATGCCAAAGGCATTCATCTTAGAACACCTTAAAAATTGAAAACCAGTTAGTTGAGAGTACTATGTAAGCTTACTTGGCCAACCAATTACTATAGTAAGCCGTGTAAGCTTTGTTTAAGAAAGAATATATTGGTGAATATTTTATTCTTGATTCAAATCGATAGTTTTTAAGAAAAATATTTACCCCAAAATTAGTAGAGTTTAAAAGAAATATTCTTACTTACATGAAGTAAATAGGTGTTGACGCCAAATTAATATACCTACCCGAGAAAAGTGCTAAGTAGATACTTGGTATTGGAAAGCTTTTTTCTGTGTACACTATTAAAATATTAAAATTGCCAATATTTTCTTTCAGGTCGAATAGCATTTGAAAAACTCACAGACTTCGACTACAGGGGGAACACGTATTACACAGTCAAAAATCTTAGTCTATACGAATGTCAAGGATGGTGTCGAGAAGAACCTGACTGTCAAGCTGCGGCATTTAGTTTTGTATTAAATCCTCTAATACCAGTTCAGGTAAGGAAATGTATAAATGTGTAATTTTCAACTAATTAGCCAGTTTCCATTTGACTAAAATAGTAGTACTGTTAGCATCACACAATAGTAAAAAGAATTGGAAAATGCTAAAAGAATTATTTAGATGTCTTTAACTTCGACGAAAAAAAATATTCAATTTTTTGTAAGTTGGACCCCGCAAACGATTCTGCGCGACGCTGGATCGGCGATTATGACGTCACGCTAACGAACCCAAAAAGCATGTATACATATAAACTACAATTTTTAAAAGCGGCAATTCTGGGTCATGAGATTAAAAAATATATAATAAATTTTATTATTTATTGATTGTGTTATAGTCCGCCCAAAATATGTGCAATCAGCAAAAGAATTTAAAGAATGCAATGGAAGGCTTAAACAACGTTACCAATTGTTTGTAAACCACTTTTGAAAAACTGTTTAGTTTTTCGCTAATAAGATTTACACTTTTCTTACCACATCTGGTTCACAAACAAATTTGCAACGTTGTTTAAGCCGTCTCTTGCATTCTTTAAGGGGTTACATACAGTTAGAATTTTCAAAAAATCTTTTTTTTTAATTTCATTTTCGTAATGTACATATATTCCAGTATACACACAGAAAATTTCAAGGCAATCCGGCGATTATTTTCGAAGTTTCGCTATGTAAAGTGCTTTTGAAACTTTAAACGCGGTCTTCTCAAAACTGTGTTTGTAAAGTCGGTGACGGAGATTTCTCGGAAACGGCTGAACCGATCAGTCTCAAATTTTAACACAAGCTTCTTAATATATTTTTTACTAATTAATCGAAGGTTTTTTCTCACCGATAAATATTTTTTATATAAACAATTTAAGGCCAAAACTTTGGTCAAAAATCGATTGTTTTTTTAGAAGCCGCCATTTTGTCAAAAACATTTATTTTGCTTATTCCTTCCATTAATTAGAGGATTATACATTACTTTAACGAAATCCGTTTGGTTTTTATCATTTTCGATGATCCAGTCCAGAGATATCGTTGTCACCGCAAGATGCCTTTTTTGAGAGGAACTCCTGGAGATCAGCTATAGCAGCTTTCAAAATTATTATTTTTACAAATACAAAAATCTTAAAATACAGTTAAAAGTTACCATAATATGTGTACAAATTTTCACATTAATAAATTTAAAAGTCTTCTCTGGAAAAATTCTTGAAAAATCGCTTTTTTAGGCCTCCTAACTGTATATAACCCCTTAAATTATTTTGCCCGTTGCAGATATCTTGGGCAGACAATACAAAGTATGTTATTTGTTTTACTTTCCGTGGGGATGTAAAATAGTAAAGGACATTTTACAATTATTTTTTTATATTTATTAATCTATGGTATGGTAAGCCCGTCTTAGGTAAAAGAAAAGTAGGCTCAATTATTGTTTCTTTGTTTTTAAGACTTAAGACGTTTGCAAAGAAATTGTTTAAAATTATTGCGTCAAATTTTATTAACTGGTCTGCCACAATGTAGTTAGTCTATGTTTTCAATATATGATAAATATTGACGGAGAAACTTCCAGATGTGACACGGCGTGACTGTGTAGAATAGTCTTGCATTTCTTGTCAAATATTTGGCATAAAAAAGTTGTCAACATAATCGAAGTACACGGACAAACTTAGAAAATGTATACAGTGTTTAGTTATGTAAGAAAAAAAATTAAGTACGTTTGTCACAAATAAAAATTGGATAAAAGTTCATTTTACTAAACTATTGTAAAACAAAAACCAATTAAAACAACTTTTTTGACATAATTCAATAATATGAGCTCTGTTCACAGAAAATATGAGAAGAAAATTAAATACAAGACCATGGTTTCATATTGAGACATGCGTTTTAATTAAAATAACATATTTTTTAACAATATGCTATTTTATTGTGTGCATCAACTTTAGGTTTTTCTGATTTGGTCAGTAATAAAATTGTTTTATTTGTTCCAAGCTTTTTAGATTACACTGTCATCAGCAATCACATTCAAGATTGGTGATTTACCAGAAATTTTCTTTTCATTATTAATTTTCAACTTCCGCTTATTTTATTAGGTCATAGTTGTGCTTTTATAACAAACAAAATCGAGTTCTGCTGGAAAGTTTCAGTTAATTTCTAAAACACAAAATCAATTTAAACTTCATTGAACTTAAAGTTCAATCACTTCTAAAAACCAGAACTGTCGAGAAAACCCATGTAAAGTTTGTTTCATTAGTTACAAGAAATAACTTTACCCAAACTTAGTTTGGGGAAAGCTTAGAAAACAATAAAAAAACTAAAACTGAGCATCGATATATTAGAAATTTAGGAAATTTATCATATTTTTATTACGCCAAAGAAAAGTTGTGTATAAGACATTATTATTAAAGGCTGGTCATTGCAATAAATATAATATCTATTCCAAGAGATTTAACACAGAACAAGTCTCGCAGAAACTCATTTATTATTCATACATTATAGTCTAAGCGGCAATTTACTCTACGTCATCAAGTACAAGAAAAACTTTCTTATGAAAAATAGACATTAGGTAAATAAGAAATCATGTGGTTGCCGAATTCCCCCTTGTCAAATTTTGCAGGAATGATCATTTTTGCTATAAGAAAACAACAACAAAAAAAGAAATGTGGCAACTATGACGATCAGATTACCTGCGTAAGGGATGAAGGGTGAGAAAGTTACATAGTGAGAAAGATCAAATATAAATGAGATATGAAATATACAAGGTTGCCAGCTGTCGCTGGTTTCACAAATTTAATAGTTATCTCGAAAATGATCACTGATTTTAAAACTGGACAAGGAGGGATTCAGTAAACCAACGATTATTTGGGGTTTTACCCCAATCTAAGTTTTATGTAAACAGTTTTATTTTCATGTGAAGCGCGAGTGTGTGGCCGAGACAACAATACTTATACCGCGGGAAATGATTTTCAGGGTTTGGATTGTTAGCAGGAAAAACACGCACTCCAAAGGTAGACTCTAGTCCCTCTTTAGCTCAAGAATCGACTCGAGTAAATAAACACGCATAACTTTGATGGTAGAGAGAAATACCACGTTCTTATTGCTTTTTCATCCATGAAAAGAATGACATTTTCGACTATCTTTTGTTTAAATTATTTCGTTATTTTATCATTTCGAATGCCACATGTTTATTTTTTATATAAAAAATGCACGTTATTTATGTTTTTAATAATAAATGACATACGTTGTTTTAAATAGTGATAATCTTTATTTTCAGGAGACGCAATGTCAGCTACAAAACGAAACCCAAGCTAACAACCCATCGGCCGCAGCTCAACGCAGCGTGAATATGTACTATATGACAAAGCTTCAGCTGCGAAGTGACAACATATGCTTAAGGCCATGGGCCTTCGAAAGAGTGCCAAATAAAATGATAAGAGGTTTGGATAACGCCTTGATATATACTTCTACTAAAGAAGCTTGCTTAGCGGCATGTTTGAATGAGGTAAGATTTACCATACCTACAACCGGTTACACAACACTTTTAATCCAGTGTTAATGTTAAATCCTAATCCAGAAACCGCCTAAAATGTCAGCTAATCAGTGATTAATCAGACAATTACCACTACAAAGCCCTTAGAGATGTTTATTTTTTTTTTGCTTTTAACATAGCCAGGACTTAATGCTGATTAACCTAATTCCATAATATGTTGGAATTAAATTTATGTCTGGTAAAATCTTTGATAAAATATTAGTTAATTTTGCTAAATCTTGCAGTACAATACAAAAAATTAAAGGAACAATCATTTCCTTAATATTTCAAATTAAAATTATACACTTCTGTATTCTACAGGGTGGGGCCTTTAACTGGAACAAATTCGCTAGAAGTTTAAGAAAAAATATTTGTGAAAAATGCAAAAACATGTCGATTGAGATGTTTTGTGGGCTTCATATATTGGGTTATGGGATAAATAATTACACCGTTGTTTGAATTTTACTTTATCTTTTATTCAGACTCTTTAAGCCAAGCACTCGGAAGGTCTCTTGTCGAACTACTAAACTTAAAACTAACAACTCCCCCTTATTCCTTCTTAAATCCATAACATATTTCTAAAAGTCTTACTTAGCGTTTCAATTCATAAGCTAATCCCTACCTCGTAAACTTATATGGTCATAAAATATATTAAGAAAAATAATTGAGCCCTGCCTCTGTATCGTTTTCGACATTTATATTTTAAACCCTCTTGATTGATTTTTGTTGACACAGATGTTATATTTCATATATTATCCAACATCATACTCATACCAAAAATTTGTTTTTACAAACCCCTTAAAGGGGTGAAACATAACCCCACTTGATTTTTTTAAATGGAAATTACCACTTGTGGTACCTTGTTGGAAAGCTCTTTTAAAGAGAAAATTGAATATGCTATTGTTTTCTATTTCGATTTAACGGGTTAGTTTTAATTAGTGTTGGTGGCCTTAAATTAGAAAAAAAGACCTGCAGATTTGTCCTAAATTTTATGCTTTAAAAACAAAACATTACATAAATTTTCAATTTCCTAAATCCTCACAGGGTCCACAAGATCCGCACCTGACCCAATATTGTTTTTCCTTTTTTTGCATTAGTATTCCTTATCATTTCGTTCCATTGTTACAAATAACAATTTCTTATTTAAACATCCTGTGAAGCTTCATTGGATTGTCCACATGTTCTTTAGTATTGTTATGAAGGTGACAGTGAGAGAACGTTTAATTGGCAGAACTTTTAAATTCTGATTTGCAAAAGTTTAATATTAAAGTTTCGTACCACGTTAGAAATGCCGTAGGTACTTAACCGAAAGTTTTAAAATAGAAATTTTAATGATGATGGGGATCGGGGAGCCAATGTATCAAGCTTATTTTTTTTGAAATTCTTTAAAAATTATTAGAGTCGATAATTTATACATAGAACATGAAATATGGCCTTTTTCCCTAAATTAAAATATCAGATCCAAGATAAAAAAGATTAATAAATCACAGACATTAATTTCAAAGTTTCCAAATTTCTTCGTAACGAGAACTGAGAAACGCGACGCTGTAGTCGAGATTTTACTCAATTTTCACCCTAATTAAAATTTTTAATTAAACAAATTTGTACGCAGAGGAGATAATATTTACAGTGATAATAAGTTGGGATACTTTCAGTGAATTTAATTACTGTCTTAATAACTCTGCCTTACCAAGATGGCTATAAGATATGCACTGACATTTACTTACAGCGTGTTTCCGCGTATGACATATGATCACCGTTAATTTGCATAGAGTTACCAAACGAATACATCCCCACCTAATTTTTGATCGGCACAATTTACTCCTCTTTTTCCCCTCGCGAAAGTAAAAGCAGTAGCAAATGCCTTGTATTTTTTTTAAATAAAACGCTTTTACTACATGTGAATAGTACATAATTTATAATCATTTTTAACTTTTTATACTTACCATTCAACAAAATATTGGCGGTATTGGTATTTACCAATACTGTATAGTCGTTTCCCCGATCATTTAATGTTATTTCAACTAGATTAGTCCCCATTACAAACGAGAAAAAATCACAAAATTTGTACAACAAAATACAAATAAATTCATTTGTCAACCGTTTGTAACTCTATCCAGTAGGATGGTAACAAAAATGAATACCGCTTTTAGAAATAATGACGTCATGTGCTTACCACGTCATTACACCTTCCCCGATAACCGCTGAGATTGTGACCGTTTGATTACCGGGTACACGCAGAAACACGCTATAGTCTCCAACATTGTATAACACTATCACAGTCGAAAAGGACTCTATCTCAAATCTGTCAGATGAATTTACTCTCAGTAAATATACTCTCAGTAAATATACATTACAAGCGAAATGTTTACGTTATGCGAGTTAAGAAATAGTACGTACTCTACCGCCGGCGCCGTAGTCTACTACTAATGGTCGTTTGCACCATAGCCTGTTAAGTCGGGTTTGCTAGACTTGAGCACGGCCATCTTTATTTAAAGATGGCCATGACTTGAGACGCTCTTAATGTTGAATCACCGTATAATTAAACCCGTTTTCATGAAGTCAGCGCCGTCCGGGGCGTATAATTTGCCTTGATTTAAAGTTGTCAATAGCAATATCCCATTGGCAATTAAAAAATAAAGCAAATTATAAACCCCAGTCAACGCCGAATGCCTGAAAGCGAGCACCCTGCTTTTACTACTGTACTGTCTTAGGCACAAACTGTTGCAGACTCAGCGAGGCGTAAACCTAAACCGCCTTAACAGATTACGGTGCATACGACCATAAATTTACCAATGTACGTAAATAAGATCTAACTCTTTGGTCGATAACCTGAAAAAACCGAAGCAAACCTGACAAGAACAACTTTGAAGAATAAATAAACTAAAAAACGAACAAAACGTAGCAATAATAGAACGAAAACTCAACTAAAATATTAATGCTCGTAGTCCTCAGGGTAAAGATAGCTTATAAGAAGGCCGACTTTACTTAATACACGACGGAGAATACGGGCATAGAAAGTTTAAAATTAAAACTCTACTGAACCTTTCACTTTTTTGTAAATCTAGGGTGAAAAGTCTTGAAATCTGGAGAATATTTTTGTGTTAGGCATTTTCTCATAATGACAAAAATTAGTAATATTAGCCGTATTTACAATAAATTGTAATCTTTTTCAGCACCGCTTCACCTGCAGATCTGTGGAATACAATTACGTTACGCTCCAGTGCCAACTTAGTGACACAGATAGAAGGTCAACAGGTCAATTTGTGCAGTTTGTCGATGCACAGGGTGTAGACTACTTTGAGAACTTATGTCTCAAGGGAAATCAAGCATGCAAAGGTTAGTAGAGAAGTAAGCATAGAGCATTGTGTGTGTTAAAAAATAGGTTTATAGCACTTATTATACCTACATTATGTCTGGATGGACTCCACAAAAGAACCGGCATATTTTTCTAAATACAATTGGAAAAGTAATGTATGGGCCATAATCAAAAAATATATAGAACTTTCCTCTTAAGCTAGGCTAACAAATTTTTACACCATTTTATCAGCTATATTGAAAAAATGTTGAAGACTGTCAGTGCAAAACACCAAATACGTGGCACTTAAATAAAAGGATCTATATATTTTTTGTTATAAATTAATTATTATCAACTATAATATCCCAAGAGCATTCATTGATCACTACGAGATGATTTTATTACAGATTTCGAAAGCACGTTCCTTGAAAACAGCCCGATGCCGTAGGCAGAGGACTGTTGTCAAAAAGTATCGTGCTTGAGAAGTTGTAATAAAATTTTGAGTTATTTATCAATGCTCGAGGGATATTCGGCGGGAAATTTTTTTTATTTTTTTTTAATTTTATTCAACATTATTTATTAAAAATACAATTATTAAAAGAATTAAAAAAAATAAAACTAGATGCAGATGACGTCTTCGATTCCATTGAAGAGATGTTTCCACGCATATTGTTGATTATGATATTTTGATGGTCTTGATCAATATTTAGATATGATTTTATGGAATTAGCATTAGCATGTTCCGTAATCTTTAATAATAATTGCTGTTCCTGTACGCTTTTAGCCAGCTGACTAACCGCAGTAGATCTGTTCGAGTGGTTGGTAATTTTTGTCCTCTTTGTATCCAAACCTATTGCTTCAGCAGAAGGTTTTGTCCACTCGTTAATTATATTTCTACCTATTGGCATATTATCGTACCAGTTATCGTTTTATGTCTTCCAGTGGCGATTTGGTCTTAAAAAGACCAAACCGCCAGTTCAAAACCAGTTCTAGTAACAATAATAGCGAGTGTTTGAACATCGCTGTTTCGCTATTGGAATCGCCATTAGCTACAAGAGCCGAAGGCGAAAGAAAAAATATTATTATGATTGAACATTCCAGAGTTGTGTGTCGAATAAAAGATGGAAAAAAAATGCGTACATTTAACTTCTTTTGGTATGATGTCCATAAATGGTTGTGTGGAAGTTCATAATTTTATATTGTCGTTGTAATAGATAATTAAATTTAAGTAGGTATATCGGAATTCTGTATCATTGTTAGAATGTCAGGTAAATGAAAATTGAAAAACAGATTTGTATGTACAATTTTTTACAGTTGAAAATTACAAGGTACAGCTCAAACTTTTATATTATTTTTATACTCGGATTTATATTTTTATTTGGTGACCTGGCCTACCCAAAATTTTACCCCACGAAGTCTACGTGAGATATCCCAGTTAAAAACATCATTTTCTGTACTTACACTTTCCCAAATTATGAAAGGAAAATTTTTCAAATCAAGGATTTAAGACTAATTTAACTGTAATTTCTCATTTTAACATCTTTAGCATATGGACGCAGGAATTAGAAAGTATTTCGTTTAAGTACGTTTTTAAATCGTAAACAAAAAATTATGCCAGTTCTATATTTTGCGAGTCATACTTTACCATATTATGAGAAGTATTCAAATCAAAGACAGGTTATAAACCTAAAAAAAATTTCTACAATTATCAACATCTCTGTTAACATGACTAGCCTTCAATAAACCTTCCTAAAGTTTGAATCTGATTATATTAGGTTATTTTTTAAACTCTCAGCAAAAAACTTAATCACGTTTTGTATTTTGCGAATCATACTTTACAATATTATGAAGATTATGTTTAATATCAAGTTTAACTGATTTAATATAATTTTCAAACATAATTTTTATATAATTGAACTAACTCTACTATAATTCTCAATTAAATAATTAAATTGATAAAATGATTAAGATGTAAAAATGCACTATTTAATTTTAATTTAATTAATTTTAAATTGCAAGCTGATTAGTGAAATATAACTATGTATAAATTAGGTTAGGGAGGAGGAGGAGGGGGAGTATTAAAGTACTGTATATTATGAAAGATAGCAATACATTTTTATCATGTTAAGAGAAGAAATCATATTCTGCGTTTTGTAAATCATACTTTACCATATTGTGAACAGTCACAGTATTATTAAAATAAAGGGCTAAAACATTATGACTTAATCCAAATACATAATTCATTTAATAAAGAAGTGTGTTCCTTAATTTACTAAAATGTAAATTTTGTAAAAGTTTGATATTGAAATATTTATAAACTGGTTCTACTATTACAAACAGAAATAAATATTAATAAAAAATATTATTTTTAATGCATCTTTTAATGGTATTTTATAAACCGTGAAACCAAAATACACACTTTATATATTTTGCGAATCATATTTCACTGTATTGTGGGAAGCTTTATTAAGTTTGTTACGTTATATAGTGGTCCTCTCAAACACTTATTTTGTTAAACTAAAAGGTACATAAATAAATTTACATTTTGAAAAATTCTTTTATACAGTTAATCACTTCAGCAATACTAATTTTAAATTTGCAATAACTTTTACAGCATTTAGGCAGATAGTAATTTACAGCCATTTTATTTTTTAATATAAGAATATCAAAAATCTGCTTGTGTTGGGTATTTCCTAATAAAATAAAAGTTCCATCAAAATGCCTCTAGTAGAAAATAAAATTAATGATTTTTGAAAAGACAATTAAATTTCTGTTAAATCCAACATACATCTGTCTGTTTCCTAAAGCATGACGGCACAAAGCCCTCATTGTACATGCAAAAGACATTTTATCCCTTACATAGTGAGCCTATTATTGTAAGGAATAAAGGTTTATCTTCCATTACCATTTAGGTAGATTTGGTATTATTGTGAATGAATTCGCCTTGAATTTTACAGAACACAATAAGACTGTTATAACAATGGTTAAAGTGAATATTTTAGGATAAATATTTTACCAGTGGTGGAGACTTGAAGGCTTGGATGGTTTCAGTTGTGATTATTAATAATAAATACTATTTAATTTTGTAAATCAAAAACATTATTTATACGTATTTTTTTATTTATTTGAATATGGAAACAGAAGTGGGAATATTTAAGTACATTATGTAGGTATTAATTTGTGCTGTATTCTTCTGATTAATTTATACGCAACAAATAGTTATCGTCTGCGAAATCCTCGTTACTCAATTGATAGAAATCGTCTGATGATTCTACGGAAATAATAAGTGGTTATACATGCTCTTCTACAAGGTTATCGACGCCCCACATTTTTTCCTTCTTTAGTTACATGATTTACAACGTCCTGTCAGTTTTCTTTAGTTATTAGTTTTACTAAATAATTAATCAGTTCTCCTACATCTTTTATTTTAAATGTTTAATTATTTCTAGCCACGTAGTCTTTCATTTGTGCCCATACGATCGCCAGTCATTTCCTCATGGTAATCTTTTGTCGATTTTAAGTCTAATTCAAGTAAATCGCCGTTAACAAATGGTTTGTCACTTTCACTGCGAGTTATTTTTAGTCTGTGATCTTTACCGAGAGGAAGTTTTAAACCAGTGGACATGAGGACTTTGAATATTTTTATCCTGTCATGTCTTTTGTACCGTATGCCCCGTTAAATCACATTTCGTTGAAGTGAAAGACTTAATCCTTAACACGAAAACAGAAAAAAGAAATACATAATGTTACTATAATCTGCAAACTATAATTAATTAATTTCTAGGCAATAGAGTCTTTCAAACACCCAGAATCGGAGTAGCAGACGACAAGGTAGCTCAGTATGCTGGATTACACTACTACACTGACAAAGAACTTCAAGTAACTTCAGAGGCTGCTTGTAGATTAGCCTGTGAAATTGAAAATGAATTTTTATGCCGGAGTTTCTTGTTCAAGGGACCTCCTCAGGTAAAATAAATTTATTTTTATTATTAATTTTTAAAAAAATTTAAAATAATTTTCGAAATTTCGAAAATTAAATAAAAATTATAGCAATATTCCTGTTAAACTTCTCAGATTTTGTGTGGGTCCAAGATCCATAAATGAGACGATTTCGATATTGAGCTGTAAGTTATGATATCCATAATAACAGTTTCTTGTTCATTTCACCAAATGCTTCGCTCTTACAAGAACAAATATAGCATGCAAATATATATATATATATATATATATATATATATGTATATATATATATATATATATATATATATATATATATATATATATATATATATATATATATATATATTTATATATATATATATATATATATATATATATATATATATATATATATATATATATATATATATATATATATATATATATATATATATATAATCTTAAAAGAAAGGAAAGATTCAACTCAAAGAATGCCATTGGAAGTTTCTTGTCTTACACATTAAACAGCTTCCCCTATTTAATGTGTAAGACAAAAAATTAGCAAAATTATATTTTGTGTTTTATAGGCACAAGAACCGTTATCTAATTATTTCTTAATTTATTTTAGGGATCTCAATACAACTGCCAACTTTTCCATTTGGATCATAAAACATTACCTGATGGACCAAGCACCTACCTCAATGCTGAAAGACCCTTGATCGATAGCGGAGAAAGAATTGGTTCATATTTTGAAAACACTTGTGAAAGTAAGTACATATATAACTGTAATATTATTATAGTCCGCCCATTTTAATGATAAGTTCAAAGTCATACAGATGTCACCATCGTAGCTTGCTCCGAGCTGTTCTTTTATTTTTGTTTTTCACTGTCAAACCAGTTTTCATAATTCTGTTAAAATTTTAATAATGATGAAGGTTCTAAAAGAAATTGTACCCTGGGCTAAAAGGATTTATTTATAATTTTGTTGTGCAACCTTCCCAAGGTCAGGAAAATTCTATAGAAGAAACTTCTTGAAAGCTTAAAATATGAGTTTTTTAATTTATATGTCCTGACAAATGAAGGGATCAAGAAGTCACTTCCCATATGGATCTCGTCATTTTCGTAGCAATATAAAATGTGGTATTAAAAATTAAACTCACCGTTTTCCAGTTGGGTGGTTATTTTATAATCCAGGGATTATTATTATTAAATAGGTAATTTGAACATGAATCAATCATCAGTCATTTCCTATTAAATTGAAATGATCTCCATTAATTTAAAATTTCCAAACGCCAGAATGCCGATTAGGGAACCTCCGCCATAACAATATAACATATGTACGTGTTATCTTTAAAACACGATTACAAGATCATTACAAGAGAAGGATAGACAGTGTGTTTCAAACACAAGTCCGAAATGTTTCCCAATACGGTTGAACACGCGACATATATGACGTCACGGTTTCATAAGAAAATAAAATGTTTTTAAACCCTTTTGAACCGTATTAGCACCAAAAATGGCTCTAATCTAAGCGAGAACTATTATAGTCGGGCCGCACTAGAAAATATGCGCTTATAGGAACAAACATTTTAAAGTACTTATTATTTGCACTTATTTTACGATGTTAAAATATGTACTAGAACTAATGAATTTTAGTACATTTTGAATAAATTAATATATTTTAGTAATTTTGATGAACCGCCACTGAGAATGTTTGTAGATATGTGCAGGTGAATTAAAATATGAAATTATGCTTTTATAGAAGCGAAACATTGCTTTCGCTAATGGTAGTTGCCGGCAAATGGTCGGTTATAAAATAAATACCTACATTCTACGTCTCGTGTAATGCAACTAATATTATTTTTTAAGTATAGCGAAATGGCTCATAAAGGATGCTGTGTACTTACAATCGTAATAACAAAGTATCCTTTAAAGATTTTATACTCTAGAAAATGGGCAACTTTCATAATGCACTGAGTATATAATTTTATTTGTAAGGTAGAGTCATTTCAGGCAAAACAAAGGTTTCGAAGACCTTATTCATAATTTCGTTTGGTTTAAATTCCTAATTACCAGGCGCGGCCCGTGAAATTTTAAAGTTGTATATCTCTGTTGCTGCTTATGGGACCCATGCCAAATTTAGGTTTTTTAATAGTGAGCCCACTAGGAATGTTTTGGTAAAGAAAAAAAATATTTTGTGATTTGCGAAAAAACGTTGAATTTTTGAATTGACCCACCTGGGTAAAAAATTAACACGCTTAGGTATTTTATTTATTACTTTTTCTAAACAAATTTTACATCATTTAGTATAACAATTTTTAAATTTTAAGAAAAAAAATGTGTTAGTAGAAAGTTATAGTCATTTGAATTTTTTCAACCGAAAAATAATTTAAATTTTCGGTTGCAAAAACTTCAAATGACTATAACTTTCTACTAACACATTTTTTTTCTTAAAATTTAAAAATTGTCGACAAAATGATCTAAAATTCGTTTAGAAAAAATAATAAATGACATACCTAAGCGTGTTAATTTTTTACCCAGGTGGATCAATTCAAAAATTCAAATTTTTTTCGCAAATTATAATTTTTTTTTCTTTACCAAAACATTCCTATTAGGCTCACTATTAAAAAACCTAAACTTGGCATGGGTCCCATAAGTAGCAATAGAGATATACAACTTTAAAATTTCACGGGCCGCGCCTGCTAATTACGATAGTCAAATTTACAATTTAATTTTAAAATTTAAAAAGAAGCATTTTACTTTCTTTTAACTACATTTTTTAGTTGTTACCCTATACAATATTGTTAAACTTTACTTTGCATAGTTAGTGATTATGTTTTGTGCATTAAAGATGGTAACGTTGTTAGCGAAACACACATTGCATGCAAAAAATGTCGCTTTGTTTTTTTAAATTTTGTTACATAACCGCCGCTACCGCCAGCAAGAGAACTACGACAGGGTCCCCATTACGTTCTATGCACATCCTCCACCGTTTTGGAAGTGCTTGAGTACCTGAAGAAAAAAATCTTTTGATCGCGTGTACCACCACTCATTCACCGCCTGAATCACTTTATCATTGCTCTGCTTCCCACCTAATGCCTCCTTAAGTTCACCAAAGACATGGTAATTGCTTGGGGCGAGATCAGGAGAATAAGGAGGATGTGGCAGACACTCAAATTTTTTCACCGTTGAACGTGCAGTACCTATGTGACCGCGCATTGTGGTGCGCCCGTAGCCAGAAATCTGCGGTTTTTGGCTTGGGACGGTTCTTTATGAGTTCTGAGTATGTAACACCGATAACAGTAGCCTCATTAGATATGTAGTTCTCCAAAATTACCCCTCTTGAATCTCACAAAAGGGTCAGAGCCGAGAGCTGTGTGCGAAATTTTTTGGGTTTTGGCGAAGCAGTGTGACGCCATTCTTTGCTTGCTCTCCTGGTTTCGGGTTGGTGATAGCATACTCAGGACTTATCCTCAGTCACAATCCTAGCCACAAAGGCATCTCCTTTTGCTTCATATCGTCGCAAAAGTTCTTCACCAGCATCAATACGTCGTTGTTTCAATTCTGAAGTCAACTGCTTTGGCTCCCGCTTCGCTGACACTTTATAGAACTGGAGAATGTCATGCATAATGTGATGTACAGAACCATGGTTCATATTCAAAAATTCAGCGATTTCATCAAGGACAACCCGACAACTTTCAATCACCGTGACTTCAGCTGCCGTAATCGATTCAGACGTCACAACACAGTTTGTTTGGCCACGTCGGGGAGCATCAGCTACGGAAATCACCCCGTTTTTGAACTTCTTGCTCCATTCATACACTTGCTGGAGTGACAAACTTGAATTTTCATATTAAAGCTTCATTCTACGATAGATATCAATGTGTTTCACCCCTTCCCTGTGCGAGAATAACTGAACGCTGCTTCTCCCTGGTGCGCTCTAGTGGAGTTGCAATTTTCAAACGTCGCTGTATGAAATTGTTACTATGATATGTCCTTAGCAAGGTCTACTAATATATCTGCAAACTTGTAAGATAAGGTTCTACTTTTAAAATTTTTATTTGACTCTACTCGTACTAGAACAGCGTGAAAAATGACACAAAAAAATATTAATTTTTATATTAAACAACTTTAATCAGCTTCGAATTCTGACAGTGGATAGCGGAATTTGTACATAAAAGTCATAAAATCTTTTCGTTTTAAGTACTATAGTTTATGCTTTAACTTATTTTGTTGGTTTAATTTTACTCATTATTATTCAAAAATTTATCTTTTGATCTGACATTGTTGCTTTATATTTCTGTTATTTTTTCAGAATCTACATCATCCCCTGTATCTGGAGAAAATACACTCCCAGTTGTTTTCGAGACATCGGAAGATCCCACCCTCAATAACCTCACGAAAACTGCTGATGTTAATTGTGATAAAACAGGCACCTGTTATGACGGTAAGTTTCTGCTAATTTGATAAAGAAATTATAGACCGAGAGGCGGTAAAACCAATTGGAATGGGTCCCCAAAGGTGTTCAGATGAACGTATAAAACTGTTTATAAAAATATCTTTTTTATTAACAGTTTATTGCAAAAAAGTATTTTTTTTCATGTTTTTTTTTTCGGTTGTTCCGTCATATCTCAGTTATTTATTAAAATAGCGGAACGCCGTTGCCATCGGAAAGGTGACAAAATTTTACAAAATTTTGCTACTAAGCACTTTTTTCTAAGACCGATGGATTCATCAGTATTTAATAAATAAAAAACCGCTCAAAAAGTACGCGCGCGAGCGCACAACTGATGCAGTGGTATATGAGGGGACTAGAATCAAAGGCGGCAATCTCCATTTTTAAAAGTTATGGGAACTCGTGTGGGTTCCGGGACATTCAGGAATCCAAGGGAATGAGGAAGGGAACTGTTTGGCGATAATGGGGGCCAGCAAATGATCCCAATGATTATTTTGGAGTTAGTTTGTAGAATGCTGGAGGGGCTCCAAGAATATTACATAAATATGTATATTATAATATAAATAATGTTGGGGAAACCCAACCGTTCGTTTAATTCTAGAACTCTATTTGTATTCTAAATAATCCCCTTCAAATAAACAAGCTCAAACTTGTCTCCTTTGTAAATTTAGCTTGCATAAAAACACGCAGTTATCGGCAAAACATATAGACTATTTCGGCTAAAATATCTTAAGAAAATCTTTCTTTTAATGTAGCTCTTCTAAAGAACCGACACGTTGTCGGCGACCGTCAAAGGCTTAGTTTCCTTTGAAAATTTCTTATCTCTTAGTTTTATTACTGTACCGTGCTAAAAATATAGTTCTAGTAAATGAAAAAGATGGCCAGTAACCATGACAACAAGTATCAACCCCTTTACGTCTCTTGGCCATGCAGCGTATCTAGTTCGACCTCTTCCTAATGTTTAATGGTCAGAAAAGATTTACGTCATCGCGAAGACTGGTCGGGCGGAGCGCAAAAAAGGTGGTCCATATCACTTCGACTTGTTTCCCGTCGGGAAGACGAGATCAGTCCAACAACTACCACAAGGAAAGACTGTTGCGCCCCTTGGCGCAACAGAATCCCGATGGTCAAGTAAGACCAAAATGCAATCAGTGCGGGAAAAACTCCCCTTTTATCTTAGGCATAGTCCTAAACTTAATTTATAAAACAAGGAAAATCAGTATAAATGCATAACAATAACATGGCGTAATAACAGAATATCAACAACACACGTCATTCCTTTACTAGTGTAAAGATTAATATTTGTGCATACTTTTAACCAAGAAATAAAATAAACCCACATTGTTTAGTGAAATAGATGGCTTTTACTTCCAACAAGTCGCAGCTGCCAGAGATTGCGCATTCGGATTGAGCTGAACCAGCCTAATAAGGAAATATTTTACAGTAAGGTGGAGGTAGGGTTTAAATAGAGCCTTATCCATCCAACTAATATAATAATAAACTTAAACATCTTTAAATTTTTCAGTTTTAAAAAATAAGCGCCTGTACGTAATTAATACAGATCAAAGGACGAGATCATATTACTATATATTATGTTGTATTTTACCGGTATGAGATGCTTTAAACGGGCATAGTTAATTTTTTTGAAAACAAAAGCACCAAACCACGAAGCGCTTGTTCTTGTATACCTACCTATTATTAAATACGTCGTAATACCTTATTCAGTACTTTATATTCAATTAACTTGGTCGGCGCCGGAGGTGGTAATAATAGCTCAGCTTCTAAATTTATTACGCCCTGTTAAAACTTTTATTATTGTAAAGTAGCCTCATTATAAAATAAAACCGCAGCGGATCTCTTTCTGTGTACATGGGCGCCCGCAGGGGGGGGGGGGCAGGGGGCCGTGGCTCCCCCTGATATTGTGAGATTGTCATACTTTTTAATTATGTATTAGTAATAAAATCTTCAAATATATATATATATATATATATATATATATATATATATATATATATATATATATATATATATATATATCCTTGTTACATTTCTACTTCTGTTATTTATGAAAAACTATGGTGTGGTAGTGTTTGTAGAGCAAAACAAAGCCGTAATCGCGGTTTATGATAGCTATCTAAAATATTAAAATATCAGATATTTTTGATAAAATATCGGGTATATATCAAATTATTTATCTGATATTTTCAAAAAAAATGTATAGGTGGTTATTCTGATAAAAGTGGTTTAAGGATTGACCAATATAAAAGTTCTGGCTTGTCATAAATAGTCATGATATAGTATCGTTAGTCAATAATGTATCAAAACATAAAGGCCGTCAGCAATGTTAAAATAGTTTTACTTAAAATTAGAGATGTTTCGCCAGTAGTACATTGATGCATTCACTGCCGGCGCTAGGTGGCGGATGTGCATTTACCTGGGGCGTTGCATGGGTCTTTATCGGTAATTTTTATAGGCGTTTTTTCATTCAAAGACGGCAGAAAAGTCGATTCAATTTTGAGTGACGGTACTTTAACGTCAAACATAAAGCAGTACACTTGGAAAACAAAACCTGTACAGACTACCTGTTACTGTAATGTGGCTTTTAGTTTACCAGCGTTATTTTAAAAAAAATTGTCTTTCTTAACACATTTACACACTCTGAAGACCCTATGTAACCGGCAACTAATTTTTTTTTGTTGTATACCTACATTTGTTTTTACCGGATTATGTTTAAGAAAATATAATAATATGATTTATGAGCCAGACACTAATGTGTAATCAAGAACATCATTAATCTTAAGGATTCAAGCCATAAATCCTGTAATTTTGGGGTGTGTTATTTGGAACAAGATAAATCATTGTTCAAAGATTTGTTAGGATTATGGAGAATTTAAAACAATACGGGTTAATAATAATGGTTTTAAGCTTGGCATTTTTTAGGTTTTAATCATTAACCACATAGCTTTTGATTTAATAAGGCCTATTTTGGGTTGTTTTATCATGGATTCCGCAGACAAAAATTTTTGGACACAAGGAGGTTTAGTAAAAGCAGTATAAAATTCAACATTATATAAGAAAAAATTGTAAATAAGCAGACTAAATGCCAGACTCAATCCTAGTTACATGTCTACTTCTGTTATTTATAAAAAACGATTGTGGGATAGTTTCTGTTGGACACAAAAATTTTAAGAGCGGTTTTATGTATTTGTGTGCTGGTAAGGCTGCTACATGTGCTGTGCCCAGGTAAGTGGCAAGGCTTTGGAAATAATAAAAAAAAATTTTAATATCAAAATATCAGATATTTTGGATGTGTTGGATATATAAAGGGTGTTACGAAATTCACTGCATATATTAAAACCGGTAAATGCTGGTATGAATTCAGACTGAATACAAATATTCATTAATGGCGATTCATGATAAAAAAAAGGTAGATATCGTCCCTCAAATTTTTTAAAAATAATTGCACACCACTGGTAATAAACACAACATGGCCATATAAAAAACGAGGAACAGTGGCGTTGCCAAGTCTCTCTATAATATTCCTATGTAACGGGTTTGAAAAAATAATATTTTTATTATCTTTAAAGTAAGAAATCCAACTAACTATTTCAAAAATTAAATTTCAAAAAGTTAAAATACTACAAAACAAAAAATAAAGAGAACAGCTGTTCAAACCAAGAGTAAAATTTTGTTCAAATTGGAAGACAAGAAATTTTTGGAGGAAAAAGAGTACCTATACAAAAAAGTTAGTTCAAAATTAGATTTAAACAAAAAAGTTCTAACAGTTAAGCATGTATTTTTATTTGCCTATTTTTAATCAAATTTAACAGAAGAATTAGCTTTTATTAACAGGTTTATTTATATCGTCCTTAATTTTTAAGCGAAATTGCCCACGACTTAAATTAATAATAAACTTTACCTTCATAACTTCTTCCAGTGTTGAAACAGCCATGTTAAGCAGTAACAGCAAAGTAGAGTCGTTAATGAAAATAGAGCACTTAACTAATAAATAAAATTAACAAAAGTTAAACACAAATATCCCAGGCTTTTTTATCACTATCCGCCATATTAAAAACGAAAACTAATGTTTTTGTTACTTTTAGAGTAAAATCTAAACAAACACTAACAAAACAGTAGGCAAGTATAGCCATTAATGTAAAAAACATTCCACTATGTAACTAATTAAAACACAATGCTTAAAAGAACCCAAGGTATTTTTTTACTATCAACACTGAAAAACTAAAACGATATTTATTTATTAAACAACAAAACTCTTCTTGCCATTGACATTATAGGTATGTCATTGGCCCTTAACACAAGACAGCAACCCAAAAAATACTACAAATAGTAATGGTTGCATAAGAGCAGTTTCCTGGCGCATTCGCCAGTTTGTAAAATGTCTGGTTTTGGTTTATTCCAAAGTACTCTGCTACATAGGCAACAATACAAATTTTTTTGTTAACTAAACAATTTTACAAAAGGCATGTACAATAATAAATTTGCAGTCTTGTTATAAGAAGCTGACATCACAAAAATGTGGAATAGAATTACTACCGCCTTTTTATCCTTAAAAACAGGGCAAAAACTTTACAGGAACAACGGACTAGACAATACATTGACCTTGTTAATATTTAATCAGTTTTGTTTAGATACGCTCCATAGTTCCTTTGACCATAAAGTATCAGGAAAGTTATTAGCTTTTTAGAATTATCATTTTTGTTAAAGTTATACACTTCTTTTATCATTACCTTGTTAGTTCGGATTGGTTGAATATTGACATATTTTATTTAATTTTAATATTTTGCATATCATCTCACTAACAATACAAATCTTTTTAGTACAACTGATCGCAAAAAATTACAATATTTTTATAATAATTAATTTTTGCATACTTTGATAACTATGGGTCTTGTTTAAGTCATACATAGGTTTAAATTGACATAATATAGAAAGACAGCCAAGTGTTGAACTGTAAATGAGTTTGATTTTACTTGAAATTAACGAGGAAAATGTTGTTTTCGATAAAATTATTCGTATGGGCGGAATATTTTGCCACTACGAAGTCACTAGTGAAGCAACAAATTTGCAAAATATAACAAAATTAAAGAAAATAAAAAACGATGTTTTTGTGACAAATCGAACAGACGAAATAAAAGTTGCCGACGATTACAAACCAGAGTAAATTTTCTGAATTACGAGGAAAAATTTACATCAAAGGAACCGATAAGACGATCGCTTCTGTGAGCTGGCTTTCTGGGTAGATTTAATAATTTAATATTTATCGAATTTAATAATATTTTTACAATAAATTTGGTCTTCTTCAATATTTTTTAGGTTTCAGTACATTTGAATATTGGAATAAAGTTCAGTGCCATTAAAATAATTTATGAACAGGGCATTCGGACATTTAGTTAAAAGACAATGTAAGTCTTTAGATCTCTAACAATGCATAAAACGGGTCCGCTCCATTTACAGACCGGCTTTACATAGATATGAGAACTTAGGTAGTGCGACGGGGACATTGTCAATGGAAAAGCTTATTGTCGTCCCACATTAAATTTGCTTAATAATATGAAGCTGAAATCAAACAATAGTATTATGACGAAGTTGGGATTAAGGACCCTGAACTATTTTAAGTAAACTGGGTTTTAGAGATTAGACTAAAACTTGAATACTTATGTGTTACATCTCTATGTGTTGTTAAGCAGATGATGAATATGCAGTGTTTTTATAAAAAAAAATACGTGTTAATTAGTTACTGATACGTATCTCCACTCTTCAGTCATCTTTCGATTAAACGAGGTATACGATATACTAAACTATAAGCACACACAACATACTGTTAAGTGCATTTAGCATTTAACTGTATAACTACCCTTTTTGCGTTAGAAATATTTAATATTTCGATACTAATTTTTGGCGTAAAGTTATTAAACTTTCTGTAGTCTATTAGTATTCGTTACTTCTATTTGCTGTAGCGTAATTTTAACAAACTTGTATCCAAAAATCTATAACATTTCACAATAATATGTCTACAGTTTTTAAAATTGAGTGATGTTATAGGCTGCCTGCCTTTGCTCCGATGGATCATGAATAAAAAAATACACTGTAAATTATTTCGAGTGGTTATAAGTAAACCTCGGATTAAAAAACATAAAAAACGCTTAAAAAGCATGAAGTTTTTACATAAAAAAACGTTAAGAATGTATTAAAATAGTAGGTACAAGCAATTTAAATTTTTGAAAAAATAGTAATTTCTGCTTAATGACATTATGCCATGAAATAATATTAGCAAACACGCACAATACACAATTATTTTCATTTTTAGTATTTATTTAATGAAAATTAATGAAATAAATCTATAAAAATAATTATTGTTTAGCGAATAAACATTTTAACAAATACAAAAAAGTTATATGCAACAACATTTTAAAAACACACTAAAACCTAACATAACATTTTATAAAATCTTTTCATATTAATGATGGTGTTTTATTAATTATTATTTTATATGATATTTATTTTTTACCAAATAAACAATTTTATTAAATCGTCATACAAATGTATAAACAAAGCTACTCGTTGTGACAAGAAGCTATTACTAAATGTTCCTTTTTGAAACTATGCCTTCTATCACTTAAAATATCTTTATAATTGGAAAAACTTCTCTCTACATCAATATTGGTAACACCGGCACACAAAAAAAAAGTGTACATTTGTACAAGTACATTTGACCAGACCCATCTATCTATATATATTTTGATGCGCTGAATCCAAATCCGAAGTCCATTTGGCCCGTACACCCCCCAAATTTTGAGTAAATTGCGAAAAACTGCTAAAAATAGTTAGAAATTGCAATTCAACTTCGGAGGACTGATTGCTTGTGCCTGTAATCAGGGCACCTTCACGTGGTGACGGTGAGTAACAGAACCGTGTGACAGAGTCCCTGGGTTAACGGCGTGTATGCCGTCATGGCAGGCACAAGCGATAAGTGCTGGACGATGCAGGGATTCGGAACCCCAGTATCGGCGTCTGGTCAGGGTAAGAAAGCAGGCCCGCAGACGTCGTCATCAAGCGACTTCAACTCTACATTAGTTGGTAACTTGGCTTCTGTAGAGTATAATATTACAAGAAATCACTCCCACATGCGTAATAAAAGTCCTCATTGAAGAAGATACTATTTTAGAACAATACTATTTTCTGCTACTCATTGATATTTTTTAAGATTTTTGATAAATATATGAATGATCGAGATTAAAAAAGATTCTGAATTTGGATTCAGCGCATCAAAATACATAAGAAACATACTTGATCTAGTTCAATAAAATTTTCTTCATTTTCATAACTGCAAGTTTTAGCCATTTTCAGCGTTTTTTCGCAGTTTACTCAAAATTTTGAGGGTGTACGGGCCAAACGGACTTCGGATTTGGATTCAGCGCATCAAAATACATATACATAGATGGGTCTGGTCAAATGTACAGACCACTTTTTTTTTTGTTGTGCCGGTGTAATATGCGCATATTTGAATTTTTCCGCAATTGCCGAGCCCATGTGGAAATTTTCAACTGTTTCTCCATTCAATGTAGAAAATATTTTATATAATGTTTGAAACCCTTCATTTTTCGGCAAAGTGTTAAATAGTTTTGTTTTTGTTATCTGACCAATACTTCCAGAAATAGCACAAATGGAATTCTTAAAATCGTTAACTATTTTAACCCCTTCAATTAGTGGCATCTGCTGTTTTTCAAGACTTTTGATTGTTCGGCTTACAAAATTGAAGTAAGTTTTAATAAAAGCCAAGTTATGTTCTAACTCATCTTCCTTAAGGACGATTTGGCATTATTTTATTGATCTGGTAGCATCCTGTCTCAAAAATAAAACTTTTAAAATTTCGAAAATTTTCTGCGTAGTATATGGGACCATCTAGCCAAGTTCCCCACCGAGTTATCACCGGTTCGGGTGGCAATAGAGTGTTAGGCAGTCTTTCGTTAAATAATTCTACCCTCAGAGGGGCTTTAACAGAAATCGCTTTGCCATTTGTTATTAAATCGTTCACTAAAGAAAATGTCAACCTTATAGTTTCGACAACACGATTAAGGCCATGTTGTAAAAATAATAACGTCTTGATAACAATTGCTCAAAATGGTCACCACTGACCTCAATACATTTCGCCGTACGCTTTACAAAAGATTGCCGGATTTTAAACAAAAGATCCCTATCATTACTGAGCAAATCAACAGCATTTATAATTTTTTGACCTAACTCATTATGGCTTTTTATTGAACTATCATAAACAATTGATTTCAAACAACTCCAAATACAGAAGTCCATAGGATTAAAATCCGGACTTCGCGCAGGCCAAGACAAGGGGTCACCACGGCCTATCCAATCCATCGTTCAGGAAACTCTTCATTAAGATAGATTCGTACCGTCTTGCATTTCGCCTGACGTTTAGTCGCACGTCTTCTAAAAGACCTCAAAGTTCATTTTGTAGAAAAATTCAAATAAGATTCTCCGTTTAGAGTCGGCGGTGATACACAGGGACCTATTAGATGATTTCCGTTGAAATAAATAAAAGGAAAGCCAGAATAGCATTAAAGTTGAATCCCCTGTATCTCGATAACGCACTGATTTACATAAATAATGATTAGAAGGAGATGCCGACAATATAAAGGACAATGTTAGCCTTTAACAATGTAATGTTAAATGGGTGCACTTTATTTATAGACCTGCTTTACATAGATATTGTATCTAGCAAGCGCAACACGATAATGGGGACCTATTACTTACTATGTTGGAGAAAATTGATTCCATAAGGATGATATAAAACTGGTTTGTTAAGAAAATGAAGCTACTGATCTATCGTTTATATTTTTTTGATATGTGATATTTTCTCCTTCATTAAAACAAGTTTTAAAATAATTATTCATAGCACGATTACCATGATGTTTTTTTTTTAACATCTTAATATAATTTGAAAGCTAGAAATAGACCATTACCTAATAGGCCAAGCAATAGTTCGATTTGTCGTGACATTAATACTATTAGAAAACCGTCTGTGCCATCATCTAAAAGACGACCCGTAGATGATCGCTGTTGTATTTCCAACTCTGAAATTTTTTTTTAATTTGTTATAAACATTTTTAAGCAAAAAACGCGATTTTTTTAGTTTTTTGCTTATAAAATGGAAAGTAATGAAGCAATATTAAATGGTGTAAATGGACGATTTGTAGAGAATAAAAATACGAACAAAATGATAGGTCTAACGCCCCAATAGGATAAGTAGCAACGGAGAAAATCCGGAAAACCGGAAAATTAAGTTTTTTTTTAAATTCATTAATCGGCCATTTTTAAACGTAGAGGGCTCAAACTTTGGAAAAAGGTAGTAATCTATAGCTACCTTATGTGTGCAAAAACCCCGACGCTGTCCGACGATTAGTTTTGCCACAATCGTCATTTTAATTTTTCAATACACTATTTTGCAACAGGTCTGGATGCTCTATGGATCGTCCGATTTTAATTATTGAAACGTACAAGTTTAATTGAACAAAATGTATATTTTAATTTTTCCATAAAATGCTACGAAACCGGTTGAAAATGCAGATAAAGATGCGTGAAAATAGCCAAGCGCGCGAGTAGCGGGAGGGCAGCGGAGCGAAGGGGAGCCAATATTCGCGCGCTCGGTAATTTTCACGCATCTTTACGTGCATTTTCAACCGATTTCGTAGCATTTTTTGGAAAAATTAAAAGATACATTTTGTTCGATTAAACTTGTACTGTGAGTAAAATCGGACGATCCATAGAGCATCCAGACCTGTTGCAAAATAGTGCATTGAAAAAGGGATTTCTTCGGTCTATGGGTAGCCAAGCAAAAGGTCTATTAACTGTTTAATCTCATATCAGAATTAAGTTCTATCTATTGGAACATGATCCCCAAAAATATATCACTGTGTAAATTATCTCTGGGCTCTTGCTCTTTACCAGAAAGGTTTACACTCAGGGGTTGAAGAACAAACTAGTGCTTTATCAAAAGAGTGTCTTAAAGCTTATCTAAATAAATTGTAAGACATAACATTTCATTTTTCAGAACTCTTAAAATAATCTTTAGACTAAAAGAAATACTAGTAGCTATATGATAAGGTTTGCAAGGAATCTTTGAAAAGTTAACATTTTTTCTTCAAACAATACTTATTTTTAAAGTAACACTACTAAGTTGGTCTTTTTTTCAATTTTCAGTTGCTGTTAACTGCAAAGACACGAAAATCGCAGTCGCTGTCAGAACCAACAAGCCATTCAACGGAAGGATCTACGCTCTAGGTAGATCAGAGACATGTAATGTAGACGTAACCAATAGTGATCTTTTCAGATTAGATCTTACTATGACCGGACAGGACTGCAATACTCAATCTGTGGTAAGTTGATCTAAGCTTTCGTTAAAGACTTTCTGATCATCCCTTGTTTGTAATATCATTTTGTGGTATTTTGTTATCGTACAATTAAACAAAAAGCCCTAGATATATTGGCGTGTGGTATGGTGTACTTTTATATCCCAAATTATATGTTATTCCAAAAAATCTCTAAAAATAAGCGATCTAGAGTATCTTATAGTTTCTCACAGTTACTGAGTCACATTCAAGACTATTTTATTAATAATTATGCCGTAACTTGAACAAAATTCTGAATTTTAACATTTTACTTGGAAGAAAAAACATTTAGCGATTTGACTGTAGTTGCCCAACTTGTGTTTATCCCTACAGTCTCTCTATAAAAGGAATATCCTTTTTGTGCTAATAAAACAATATAACTATTATTAGGTTTAGCATAATGTCGTTTACCCCAAACTTATTTAAACAAAAATTAAATCGATGTTCAATCTTTTTCTAAAAATACAATACTCGTACCAAACCTAAACAAAAAGTAAATTTAAATTATTTAAAAAAATTTCAAAAAGGGGTTCCCATGTCATTACCTTAATTAATTTTTCTAATATGGCACATCCAACAAAAACTGAAAATTCAGTTTTTAATGTATTTACGCTTCCTAAAGCTTTCTGCCTAATTTCAGTATGCGTAAAAATAATCAACGCTGGACGAGGACAGGCAGCACGAGTGCATACCATCTACACTCTTGGTTTGCTCAGTCGATCGTTTAGATGGATGTGGTTGAGATACTGCGGCAGCTTTGTGTGCCTTCAGTTATTATAATTTTTTTGTACCTGCCATACAAAAGAAATTAATCGTAATTTCGCGCGAGAGTGTAGTCGGTACGCCTCGCCTCGCGACTGTTGTCCTTTGACTCGCACCGAAAACGTCGACGAGGCGATACAAGGCGGGCGGGGCTATACAAGGCGGGGTGAGGCGATAAAGGGCGATACGATACAAGGCGGGGCGATACAAGGCGGGGCGCTACAAGGCGAGGTGATACGATAGCACCGAGTACACTCTCGTCGTCTCGTGTGGTCTCGCCGCTATGTTATTAATTAGTATTTTCTTTGTGTGTCCATAAAAAGTAATAAAAACAAATATCATTTAAAACATTAAAAAAAATAGTTCTGATAAATTTCTTTCAACTTTTTTCAGACCGGAGTGTACAGCAATACCGTCGTGTTGCAGCATCACAGTGTCGTAATGACAAAGGCTGATAAAATCTACAAAGTTAAATGTACCTATGACATGTCATCTAAAAACATCACCTTCGGAATGATGCCAATAAGGTATGTTTTTATTAATATTAATAAGTTCACAATAGTGAGATTTTGCAAGCAGAAATTCTAGACACGTTAACCCCTAAACGCTAAACTTTAGAGTGGTGTTTTAATCAGAGTTTTTGTTACATTTACTAATTGACTTTCTATACCGACGACAAATGGTGAAGGCTTTTAACATTTCTTCAGTTTTTAAGGTTTTTATAAGTCGCAAATTTCAAACATCACTTTATATTTTAGCGTTTAGGGGTTAGCGTGTCTAGAATTTGTGCTTGCAAAATCTCCCTAATAACTGCATTGCAGTATTATTATTAAACCTATACTTAATTTCCATTAATCTTAGGGAGTTTTGCTACCTCTTCAAGCTAAACTTTAAACGCAAAAATCTCGGCAATGGCTGGTCCTGAAAATAGGATTTTCAGCTCGCTGGGCAGATCGTTTGTGCTTAAAAATGACAAACATGTTTACAATATCTTATGTGCATGTTTCGAGATTTTTGCGTTTTAAAAATCACGCTAGTAGCGAAAAGTCCCCATTATTATAGTACTTTAATGCTATTCCGTTATTATGCATGAAATAAGTTAAACCCACACATTATAAAATGAAACTGCGGCGATTCTTTTACTATGTACCATCAACAGAAAGATTATTTCCATTGGCAAGCGTTAGAACCACAGTAAACTATCAACATAACATCTGAGTTAGTAAGAGCTTTTGCAGTGGTGCCAATGTATAATCTTTTCGGCCAAATTTTGATTATATCTCGGAATCTCGGTAATTGTTTAAAAATGCACAGGAGTAATTTTTTTACTAAATATTACGTTGCGCGAATTATGTTTTTGATTGTAACATGCATCAATAATTAAATTCAATATATCAGTAAAATAAGTATGCGCGCCCCGATATATTAGGCATTCTCTAAGAAAAAACCATAAATAAGCAGACAGATGCAAGACTTAATCCTTTTTACACTTCTGTTACCTATTTGTGCAAAACGATTGTGGGGTAGCAAACCCGAACATCGCTACGAACCTAATGACCAACGTGGCGCATGTGTGGACACAACTTTAGGATTTGTGAATTTGTTAATCTCGTGTGAGTGGCGAGACCTCGCTGTGTTCATCCTTATTACTTACTCGTTTCCAAATTAGTTACATAATACTATTTTAATATGTTAAAACAAACTTTTTTCCTGCTTTTTTAGGGATCCAGAAATGATCAGCATCACTTCTGCTCCCGAAGCACCCCCACCGAGGATCCGCATCTTGGACAGCCGTCTCAGGGAAGTCGAAACTGTCAGAATTGGAGACAAACTTACATTCAGAATTGAAATTCCCGAAGACAGTAAGTCAAATTTTATATCACCCAAAAGAAAATTAAAAAAAAACATTTAATTTTAAAAAAGATATTCTGTGCAATTTTGGACTATAAGATTGCATGAAATACAGAAACCAATAGTAAAAAATTATATATATTCTTTCGGCATTCTAATAAATTCATGTTTTTATTTTATTTTATTTCAGCTCCCTACGGTATCTTTGCCAGAAGTTGTGTGGCGATGGCCAAAGACGCTAAAAGCACGTTCCAAATCATTGATGATGAAGGTTGCCCGGTGGACCCAAGCATTTTCCCAGCATTTATTCCCGATGGCAACGCTCTTCAGTCGGTGTACGAAGCTTTTAGATTTACTGAATCATACGGTGTAATCTTCCAGTGTAATGTGAAGTACTGTTTGGGACCATGCGAACCGGTAAGTAAATGGTTTTTGTTTCTAGTTCTATTATTGACAAAAGTTGGCGTTTGCTGCCAGTCACAGCTTTTTAAAAACTAAATTTATCTCCCACTTGCCATCAATCTCACTCTTTTTAAATCCCATGCCGATGCAAAGAAAGATTTCGGGGATTTACTTTTAGAGGTTGGTACTATTGGCAGCCTTGTTGGTTGAATGCTGTAACAACAAACAGTATGGCCGACTTGTTTATCTTGTGGGTGCTTTCGGATTTGCGCACTGCTGTATTCACCAACGTTTAACATTTTGTTCCTATTTTTTTTAAAGAAAAATATCTAGTTTTTTAGATTCTAGTTTTTTAATTTTTGATTTAGTAACCAAAATAAATGTTAATGTTAATTATGTTAATTTCGTCAAGCCATTGATCACCAAAGATCCACAGCTGATCTCCTTAGCTTTGTCACACATAACTGGAACAAGTCTCTCGAATTTCATGGCGAATCTCAGATTGTTGCTCTCGATATTTCCAAGGCCTTTGACCAAGTATGGCATGCCGCACTCCTCAACAAACTACCTTCTTACGGTCTTCCTACCAAACAATGTACCTGGATCGGTAACTTCCTCTCTAATCGGCGCATATCTGTTGTGGTGGGCGGCCACTCATCTGACTTCCATCCTATCAATGCTAGCGTCCCCCAAGGTTAAGTCCTGGGTACCAACCCAATTTCTTCTTCACATTAATGACCTGCTCTCTTTAACTACCAATCCCATCCACAGTTATGCAGACGATAGTACTCTTCACTCCAATATTCATTTTTCCAGACAAGTGTCGAATCAGGAGTTGGATAATAGACGCAGATCTATGTACCAATCCCTTTCCCAAGATGGTCAATTAATGTTAGACTGGGGTGCCAAGAACCTTGTTCAGTTCAACGCCTCCAAAGCCCAGTCTGGCTCCCTGTCACGCAAAAAATCTGGCATCATCCACATGAATGGCCAAGCCCTAAAACACAACGAGACATTCGATCTTGTTGGCGTCGCTTTCGAACATGATCTCAGCTGGCACAAACACATTACTTCAGTAGACACATCGGCAGCTAAAAAGCTTGGTTTTCTCTTTCGAGCCAGAAAATACTTCTCCCCTTCCAACTTATACACTCTCTATGTTTCCCAAATAAGACCTAACCTAGAGTATTGCTCCCACATCTGGGGAGGGGCATCACCTTCGACACTTAAGATCCTTGATTCTATCCAAAAGAGAGCAATTCGACTTATCAATGACCCAGCCCTCACGAAAAAACTCCCGTCCCTCGCTCATCGCCGCGCTGTATGGGATTTATCCCTTTCCTACCGCTACTTCCACGGATTTTGCTCTGAAGAACTAGCCGGTATTATTCCCCCCTTGACTGTTCCTGATAGAACAACAAGAGGCGCGTTACGTATGCATCCCTTTACTGTCCAGCTACAAAAGCGTAGAACGGACCACTTCTCTCGCTCATTCATACCTAGGGTCTCCAGATTATGGAACAAATTGCCTGCAGATGTTTTTCCTTCCCGTCCCAACCTCCAGTCCTTCAAATCCCGTGTCAATAGACTACATTTCCCTTCTCTTTAGACGCCCACGGTACGTTAGTACTTAGGCTTGAAGTCTACGTGGGATGTCTTAGATTAAAAACAATATATATTTGCTTTTTTTTCAGGCCGTTTGCGAATGGGGCCGTGACTCAATTGAATCATGGGGCAGAAAGAAGAGGAGCATCCAAAATCAGACCGAGGAAGAAAGAGAAGAGGACATGACTTTGAGCCAGGAAATTTTAGTTTTGGACTTCGGTGACGAGAAGCAATCCGAATACCTCAAGAGTGATGCTGCTAGTGCGGATTTCGGAAAAGGTAGGTCAAGAACGGGAAAAAACAACGCAAGCTGCAAGCTATCTAAAAAACAACCTAATAGACTAAGAGATAGCGGCGTCCAAACCTACATAGTTTTTTAATGAAAATTCCGGGCTCTCAATCACTAATATTAAAGTCTGGCTGGCAAGCCCCGTTGCGCGTCTACAAGATGATCCAAAATCTTTGAAATAAATGGGAAATTATTTTATTAATGAGTTTATTTCAATGTAAGTATTACGAAAAATTCGTGCGTACCTAAAATCAAATTAACCCTTATCAAAATCATGACAAGTCAAACCGCAATACAGGGAAAAAACAAAAATTGGAAAAATCGCTTAATAGTAAAATACCCTCATTTTTAAAAATATAGCAAATTGTTATTAGGAAAAGTTGTTCAGAATTAAGAGTTGCGCGCAAATATCTCCTATCTCAAAAGTTTAAGGGCTGGTTTGTTGCCAAACAAACTTTTCGTAATAAATACCGATAGACTGAAAAAAATAATTTCACATTTGTTTGGTTGGGTTTGCTTTGGTGAAAACGCAATCGGGCTCGACAGCCAGACTCTGATATTAGTAGTTGAGACCAGTTTTAGAACACAGGGTCTCGAAATTTTTGTAACAAAATTTTATAGGATTTGAAATCTCTATCTCTTAGTCTATTAGAAATACCGTATCAATCAACATAAGATCGGAATATAAGCTTACTTTAACAATATTATACAGGGTGTCCGAAAAGTCTTAGTATAGGCAAATATCTTTGCTATTATTAAAGCTAGACACACACAAATTTTAGGTGTATCTTATTGGTTAATAATCTACTTTTTCATGTTATTTAACTTTTTTAACCCCCTTGAGGGGTGACGCTAGGGAGTAAAGGTGAAAAATTTTAAATGCAACCCTATGCCGAGTGATACCTCATTTTAAAGGTCTTCAAAAAAGAAACATTTTAACGCAAATCCGAGGTCCGTAACTTAATTGGTTTTTAAGTGGAAAAGCTTTAAAAATTAAACATCGTGAAAAAAAGTCAAAATTTAAATACCTTTATTTCTTTTTCTCTTATTATTTTAAAAGTTGTTCAAAATTATCACCATGAACTTCTTGGCAGTAATAAAGTCGATTTTGGAACTGGACACCGTGAACTTCTTGACAGTAATAAAGTCGATTTTGGAACTCGCTTCTCACATTTGTGAGAAAACGTGAGAAGTGGGTTCCAAAATCCACTTCAGTACTGCCAAGAAGTTCATGGTGGTCATTTTGAACAACTTAAATTAATAATAAAAATAGAGGTATTCAAATTTTTACTTTTTTTGACGATTTTTAAATTTGAAAGGCTTGCCATTTAAAAACTAATTATTGGGTTTGCGTTAAAACGTTTCTAGTAACACGACATAGCTGGTGTGCTCCAGGAGGTTTAAAAAGTTAAATAACATGAAAAAGTAGATTTATTAACCAATAAGATACACCTAAAATTTAGTGTCTCTATCTTTACTAATAGCAGAGACTATAAAGAATATAGACAAATTCTCGTATGCACCAATAGCGGTGCGGGTGGGTTTACTGGTTTATGGTATATATATATATATATATATATATATATATATATATATATATATATATATATATATATATATATATATACAAACTGGCTAAACGAAAACGAATCGTCGGCCTTTTTGGGTGTTCACTATTTGTTACGAAAAAATCGCTCGGACACGTCGATTTTGTGTTCGAGGGGGAAACTTTTTTGAGCACATACTCAAACCTCTACCTGCAACCCGTTGGCCAGGGTGGGCTTCACCCCTACAATTTTAAATGGAAAGGGGGTCGAGTTGCACCTCGTTTAAAAGGTCTTTCGATTCTCTTTATCACCATACCTAGTCCATGCCTTTTACTTAAGCGGTTTTCAAATTCTTTAATTTAAAATTTCTAAAATTTTACTTTTGTCTCATTTAATAAAGTTGTTTCTTACATAAAGTTGCCAAAAAGGGTATAGATTAGTTGTAACAATAGAACAATACATTTTTAAACTGATTTCGATCTATGCCAATTTTTATTTAAATACCCTTAAGGATTTAAATTAAAATTGGTTTAATTTACAGAATAAAAAATAAATTACCCAAAAAGAAAATTAAATAATTTGAAAACCGTTGAAGTAAAAGGACATAAACTAGATATGGTGATAAAGGGAATCGAAAGACCTCTCGAACGAGGTGCAACTCGACCTCTTGCCATTTAAGATTTTAGGGGTGAAGCCCAACCTGACCATAGGGGTTGCAGGTAGAGGTTTGAGTATGAACTTAATAAATTTAATTGTTTATTTCCCTATAACTGCTGAACCATTGGTTTCAGAGAAAAAGTTTTTAACAAAAAATATTTTTCACGATGCAAGCAACAACTTTTGTCCTTACATGTTCTTCAAACTTTTTAATTTGGCCCACTCAGCTCCGCGCATACGCGATGTGATACGGCGTTGGTGTCGTCGGCGGCGGGTAGCGCGGCAAATGGGCGGAGCTCGGGCGGCCGAGGTTTGCTCAGGTTAAGTGAGGAGCTGAGGGCACGTAACACTAATTGTGCAAGTACCTATATCTTGCACTTGACCGATTTTTTTTTAAATAGTGACACCGTTTTTTATCAATATTTAAGAGATCTTAAGATTATGAATAAAAAATGTGCAGTAACAGTGCAGTCGATTTTGAGCAATCGGACGAAAAAATTCAAATAATAGCATTACACCCGATATATTGAAAAATGTTAATAATAATATTGTAAAACGGGTTTTCTGATGTAGACGACTTCAAGGAGGGCATCAATTTGAGCATTTATTGAAGAAAAGTTATTAGGTTTTTTAATGTTGTCCACTTAATTTTTTAATAAATAAAATTTGTGCTGTGGTATCCCTCAAATAAATGTTTTGATACCAATAGACTGCAGATTATTGTAATTTTTTTTTCGACCGATTGCTCAAAAACGTCTACTCGAATAAAAAAATGTTGCTAATAGCAAAGAATTTGCCCATACTAAGACTTGCTGGAGACCCTGTATTCAGTAGTTTCTTAATTAGGACTACCTTTGAATAAATTTCTTTCGAAATGTCGAAAATTAGGAAACATTGTTTACAACCCGACAATATGCAAGCGGTAGGTAAGCCTTAATATTTTTTTTGCAGACAAAACCGTCACTATCATCGAGCCTTGCCCAACGAAAACATCAGTTTTAGCATTGGGAGTAACTTGCGCTTTATTACTCCTCCTTTACATCACGACACTTTTCTGCTACTACATGAAGAAATGGCTGAATCCCGGTAAACACATCGCTTAAGTTTAGTATAATGGACACTTTCGGTGCTTACTTTTTAAAACACCCCGGTATTTTACCTTTTAGTACCTTTTATTCTCAATGAGCGGCAATACTTAATTGTTATAGGACCATAACTTAACTTGATATTACTATAGTTTTAGAGGAATTTTATTGTAAAAATAAATTATGGGGTTGTATTATTGTAAATATTTGATAAGTTAAAGAAGATTAAAGCAAATCCTAAAGGTATAACCCCAGAATTTGTTTTACAGGATATAACTTAGTAATAGCATGTAGTTGACAAACATTGTTTATCAGGCTATGGTAAAAATTAAATTTAGGGATGGTTCATAGACTGGCCGTTACCAGCTGCCTTCGGGCCCGAGATAGGAGAACGTTTCCTTGGTGTGAATATTCTGATTTGATGTACTCTAGTACACAGTGCCGGCTTATGAAATTTCAAAGTTGTATATTTCTCTTCCTACTTACAGGACCCGCGCCAAATTTAGGGGTTTTTATAGTGGGAATGTTTTGGTAAAAAAACATTTTGTAATTTGCGAAAAAAGTTGAATTTTTGTTAGCCCCTCCTGGGAAAAACAATGAACGCGTTTAGATATTTTATTTATTATTTTTTCTACACAAATTTTACATCATTTTGTCGACGATTCTTAAATTTTAAGAGAAAGAAATGTGTTAGTAGAAAGTTATAGTCATTTGATTTTTTTTAATTATATTTTAGGTTTAAAAAAATTCAAATGGCTATAACTTTCTACTAACATATTTTTTTCTTTTGAAATTTAAAAATTCTCGACAAAATGATGTAAAATTTGTTTTGAAAAAATAATAAATAAAATACCTAAACGCGTTCATTGTTTTTCCCAGGGGGGGGTGCTAAAAAAAATTCAACTTTTTTTCGTAAATTACAAATGTTTTTTTTTCTTTACCAAAACATTCCCAGGGGGCTCACTATTAAGACCCCTGAATTTAGAGAGATATACAACTTTGAATTTTCATAAGCCGCCACTGCTAGTACAGACAGGGGACTTAATTTTGATAATTGCGACGTCTCGACACCAAAACTCCAATCAAACTGATGCATCGATTGCACAAAACCGCAGTTTCATGAAACAGCCAATAGATGAACCTATCTCTGATTTAGCTGAATGCGCGCTTTATCGAAAACGAGTTCAAGAAAATTTGGGCCCAGTTCTTGTATAATGTGTAGCTTCAATTTCGTTTATACCCCCAGGTCCGTGCTACGGTTTTCCAAAACCTGGCAAAACTAACGGGTTAAAGTGCCGATAACAGTAGTGATGTTATGTTTAACTTCCGGCTTCAGTGTTACTTGCTTTTTGGCCTAACATATATATACGCTAGGTATGTGTAAAAAGACAGGTTTGTTAAAAAAATCGTGATAAATGGAATACTCGAATTTTTCCTTTACTGTCAGGTTCGGAATAAAATAATGGGCCTCTTATTCCACAAAAAGATATAAAAACCTCAAGCGAAAAATTATTCAAGGCGAATTTTAATTAATTGTGAATTGAATAGTTTCAATATTAAAATATTAATTTTTGTTCTGAAACAATTTTTCGCAGCCAAAGAGTAGGTAAAAATCAACAAAAAACTACTGGAATTAATAAAATAAAACAATTACGCAACTTAAACAATAAACAAATTAGAACTAAGGAATTACGGGAACTAGTTCCCACTGGAAAGACTCATAAAATGATATTACAACTTTTTACGTATAACACATATTTTCGGGCACAGGTGACGGTTTCTATTGGTGGCGGGTAACTTCCAATCTAAACATATTTTACCGTTACAGATAATAAACTTCTAGCGGTTGACCGATACGTGACACGTATATGGTCTCCTAAATACCTCAGGTACAGATATTTTTTAACAAAAATTGATAACCAAGTAGCAATAACAATATCAGTTGCTAAAAGTTATAATTTTACGTACTCTTCGTAAGTACTAATTCGATTAAAAAAAAATTTTACGTACACATGTTGGTCGACCGCTACACAAAATGAAAACTTGCCGGAGCATTAGTTAGACAATAAAAAGGTTAAAATATCAACCTACTTAAATTTTGCGTTTACAGTGTTTTGTCTTCAAAATGAGCTCACTGCCATTTTATAGTCTAACTTCTTTTCAAAAGCTATTATTCGATAAAGTATTTGTAACGGTAAGATGCTAATAATTTTGCTTTGTGATCTTTCTAAATAAAATGTAGCTAAGTTATTTAAATTATTTATTATACTGTCGTCCCTTTAAAAAAATACATAACTGCTTAAATTTTAAGTTATAGACATAAATGTATATAATTAGCAATAATATCAATAATACAGATCTGTAGTAGTTGATATATTTTATGTATTTGCAATATTATCTTTTTATACTTTTGTATTATTTAGAAAATAAACAATAATAGAAACAGTACCGTATATGTTTAATTATTTGCTAATGTCATCTCCAGATATCAATTTATATTGTAGAAATGTCCAATAATGCGCAAAATGTACTAACTGATACAGAAAAGACATCCAGTTAAAAATAGTTTAATTTTAGTACTTCCTTGTACACATATTGAAGTTTGAAATAACACGATATATCAGGCGCGTGCGGTGAAATTTCAAAGTTATATATCTGTTCCTACTTACAGGAACCGCACCAAATTTAGGGGTTTTAATAGTGAGCCCACTGGAAATGTTTTGGTAAAGAAAAAAAAACATTTTGTAATTTGCGAAAAAAGTTGAATTTTTGCATTGCTCACTGGGAAAAAAAATGAACACGTTTAGGTATGTCATTTATTATTTTTTCTAAACAAATTTTACATCATTTTGTCGACAATTTTTAAATTTTAAGAGAAAAAAATGTGTTAGTACAAAGTTATAGTCATTTGAATTTTTTTTGAAATTATATTTTAGGTTTCAAAAACTTATGACTATAACTTTCTACAAACACGTTTTTTTCTCTTAAAATTTAAAAATTGTCGACAAAATGATGTAAAATTTGTTTAGAAAAAATAATAAATAACATACCTAAACGTGTTCATTTTTTTTTCCAGTGGAAGCAATGCAAAAATTCAACTTTTTTCGCAAATTACAAAATGTTTTTTTTTCTTCACCAAAACATTCCCAGAGGGCTCACTATTAAAACCCCTAAATTTGGTGCGGTTCCTGTAAGTAGGAACAAAGATATACAACTTTGAAATTTCACCGCACGCCGCTGCGATATACCATAATATTCAGTAGGTGAAAGATGTGGAAAACTCAGAGCCCATGTAAGGGAGAGTAATATGTACTAACCGGAGCAAACAAAAAATTAACAACGCGGCCTTGTCTCGAAGGTGTAATATAATATGAAATATGAGGCTTTTCAGTCTCCTTGTATTATCCGTCGTAACACACAATAGAGCCTAGTACTCACGGGCGTACGCAGGATCTGAACTAGACGGGGCACCTCATATTAGTTTCGAGGAAGGGGGTGGGATGCGAATTCGGTTTGCGAAGATCATAACATCATCTTTTCTTCTATGCGGAGCAGCTGCACCCCCCCCCCCTTCTGCACCTCGCTGGGTACGCCCTTGCAGTACTATAAGCAATAACTATTCAATAGCTGTTAGTATTAAGTGTTAGTGCTAGAACTGTTAATTACATTTCTTTGTACCTGTGCTCGACCGTCTTCCATCTTGCATTCCAAAACAAAAGAAAACCTTCAAAAAACACATTGCATACTATTCCTCGTCTGACTGCAGCCCTGTTTTACTGCACTTAAAACTATTTCAATAAACCACGTGTCTTTAATTCGTCGATAAACATTGGTTGATTTTGATGACAAGCGAGAAAGGAAAACTATACGGGTATTTTCGCCAGATTTGGTTGATTCACCAGAAAATGCCGGGTACTACAGATCATGTGATATCTGCATTGATATGTTAAGAGATATACACGTGACATGCTGCTCACGATAGATCAACGGGATCTCGCGGAAATACGCTATACTGGTAATGACGAGTGACATGTGACAGGTAATGGCGTTTATTATTAAAGTTATTTAAGCCGGCGTCCCATGTACGGAAGTTAAATTCGCAATATTTAGCGGAATGTACTTTATGTTTTCCGCACTTTTTCGGCAGAAGGTACGAAAATAAAATCAGTTCTAACCTAAAAAAGCTACTGACTGTTGGTTATTCACTCTCGATTTTTTTTCCTTATGCTTAAGACAACATTAACACTAAAAGAAGTGTTAGTGTAATTAACAAGTTACAAGCACGTCTTTGGTTACTTATTGGTAGACGCTTACAACAATGTCAAAAATGAAAATATTTTTAGAATTTCAAAAATATTTACAAATAATATCAGAGACTATAAAGAATATAGACAAATTCTCGAATACACTGACCGAAAGCGGGTCTCCCTTGAAACATTTGCATGGGTTCACTGGTTTATGGTTTAGGAGTTTGTTTGTTCACCATTATATTTATATATATAGTACATATATATATATATATATATATATATATATATATATATATATATATATATATATATATATATATATATATATATATATATATATATATATATATATATATATATACTTTATAAATTTTTCTTGGGTTTTTTTGGTTCAACAAAATTCAGTAAGTCTACCTCATATTTTTTATTTCAAACGTTTCGGCAACACTTTTGCCTTCATCAGTGTAATTTTTATTCATAAAAAGGTTATTTCCTATTGAAAGATAGGGTGGTCAAAATGACATAATATTTACAAAAAGACACCACATTTAAAAACTTTAAAAACGTTCTAAAATACATCCAAACGTTTCGGCAACACTTTTGCCTTCATCAGTGTAATTTTTATTCTAAAATAACATTTTGAATTTCAGTCAAACATACATTTTTATAGGTTAATTAGACTGACTTACCATAAAAAGGTTATTTCCTATTGAAAGATAGGGTGGTCAAAATGACATAATATTTACAAAAAGACACCACATTTAAAAACTTTAAAAACGTTCTAAAATACATCCATACGAAACATAAACACATGAAGTTGAAACGGTACTGAGATTTGCCAAGATAGATTTGTATGGGATCTGCTTTGGTATTTTTTGTTATTTTCGAGATAAGAAGTTATTTTTTGTTTTATATTTATGATTTATTTGTCGGAGAAGAAAAAGGGGTGGGGGGGGGGGGGGGGTGGGGAGGATTGTTATTAATTGTATTAGTCAATAAAATATTGACTAATTAATCAATAACGTTATAATAAATTTTGCTTAAGTTTTTTATATCTGATTTCTCGTTCACAGAATCCTCATTTTTTTTGATAAATAACATTTCTAAAAATTCCCTTTTTTGCTGGTTTATTTCCGTTTTTAAAATTTTGGTTTCAGAAAAATTAAATCTATGGGAGGTTTCCGTTTCATGTTTAGTAAGGGCGGTTTTATTTCTTTTGTCGTATCGATGGCCGTTGAGTCTGCTGTTGAGGTATTGGCTTGTTTGACCTATATATACTTTGGGGCAATTATTACATGGTATTTGATAAATGGTATGGGTTTTACGGTGTTTCTGTGTTTTGCTTTTAAGTGAGCTGAAGTGTCTCTGTAGAAGTTTATGACCTTTGTGACATACAGTAATTTCTTTACCTTTAAAATATTTTTGTAAATTTTCCGATAGACCCTGTATATATGGTATTGATAAAAATTTATCTTTTTTATCTCTATTGTTTTGTAATTCTAAATTTTCGTTTAATTTTTGTAGACGGGAGTTAAAAATTGAGTTTATTAGTTGTGCCGGATAGCTATTTTGAATAAGGATATTTTTAGCTTTTTCTATAGCTGTATTTCTATAATTTGGATCGCTTAGTTTAATAGCTCGGTCTGCTAAGCCTACGACAACAGATTTTTTTTGGGACATAGGGTGTTGGGAGAAGAAATTAAGGTATCGTCCAGACCATGTTTTTTTTGTATACCATTCAGTGTAAATTTTATTATTTTGGTTATACAGGGTCATATCCAAGAAATTAATCTTTCCGTTTTCCTCCGTCTCCAGGGTGAATTGCAATTTATTATGGAAAGCATTGAACGCATTTAAAATGTAATTTATTTTATCTTTTGGTACTGCAGTAATGCAGTCGTCTACATAACGTAAGAAAAATGGTATTTGCAGATTTAAGTTATTAATTACATTGTTTTCTAGTTCCTCTAGAGCCATTTGTGCAATCACACTTGAGATGGAGGAGCCCATTGCACAACCCTCGATTTGTTTGTAAAACTTGTCTTGGTACATAAAATATGTCGAGTTTAATATCAGTTTAACAGCCTTCAGAAATTCATTGAGAGGGATATCTGTATATTTTTTTATTTGATCCCATTTGTTTTTAACTAAATTTAGGGCGAATTCTATGGGTACATTTGTGTATAAAGACACAACATCTAAGGATATCAGGATGTGATCATTCGGGATAATAACATTTTTAATTTTCTCCTTGAAATCCCACGAATCTTTAATATAAGTACTGGATTTATTTGTAATATTTTTAAGGATGTCTTTTAAAAATTTGGATAAATTACTTAATGGTGATTGAACGCAAGAGACGATGGGGCGCATGGGTATCCCCGTTTTATGCAATTTTGGCAATCCGTATATTTTTGGTGGCTGAGCATTGTGAATTTTCAGGTTATTGGCGATATTTGGGGAAATATAGTTTTTATTTTCCCATTGTTTTACTATTTCATTATTTTGTTTTTGAAGAATATTTGTCGGGTCGTTATTAATTTCTTTGTAGGTCTGTGCATCGGACAAAAGTATTGCCATTTTCCTGTCGTATTCATCAGCTTCCATAATTTTTATCAATACCATATATACAGGGTCTATCGGAAAATTTACAAAAATATTTTAAAGGTAAAGAAATTACTGTATGTCACAAAGGTCATAAACTTCTACAGAGACACTTCAGCTCACTTAAAAGCAAAACACAGAAACACCGTAAAACCCATACCATTTATCAAATACCATGTAATAATTGCCCCAAAGTATATATAGGTCAAACAAGCCAATACCTCAACAGCAGACTCAACGGCCATCGATACGACAAAAGAAATAAAACCGCCCTTACTAAACATGAAACGGAAACCTCCCATAGATTTAATTTTTCTGAAACCAAAATTTTAAAAACGGAAATAAACCAGCAAAAAAGGGAATTTTTAGAAATGTTATTTATCAAAAAAAATGAGGATTCTGTGAACGAGAAATCAGATATAAAAAACTTAAGCAAAATTTATTATAACGTTATTGATTAATTAGTCAATATTTTATTGACTAATACAATTAATAACAATCCTCCCCCCCCCCACCCCCCCCCCCACCCCTTTTTCTTCTCCGACAAATAAATCATAAATATAAAACAAAAAATAACTTCTTATCTCGAAAATAACAAAAAATACCAAAGCAGATCCCATACAAATCTATCTTGGCAAATCTCAGTACCGTTTCAACTTCATGTGTTTATGTTTCGTATGGATGTATTTTAGAACGTTTTTAAAGTTTTTAAATGTGGTGTCTTTTTGTAAATATTATGTCATTTTGACCACCCTATCTTTCAATAGGAAATAACCTTTTTATGGTAAGTCAGTCTAATTAACCTATAAAAATGTATGTTTGACTGAAATTCAAAATGTTATTTTAGAATAAAAATTACACTGATGAAGGCAAAAGTGTTGCCGAAACGTTTGGATGTATTTTAGAACGTTTTTAAAGTTTTTAAATGTGGTGTCTTTTTGTAAATATTATGTCATTTTGACCACCCTATCTTTCAATAGGAAATAACCTTTTTATGAATAAAAATTACACTGATGAAGGCAAAAGTGTTGCCGAAACGTTTGAAATAAAAAATATGAGGTAGACTTACTGAATTTTGTTGAACCAAAAAAACCCAAGAAAAATTTATAAAGAATATATTTGAATGGTTCAAGAATCTAGTATATTAGTATATATATATATATATATATATATATATATATATATATATATATATATATATATATATATATATATATATTATTTTCTTTTTTATTCTTTAGCAATATATAATATATTTTTTATAGGAAGTTTTCTTGGGTATAGGCTATTTTATGTAAAATAGCCTATACCCAAGAAAACTTCCTATAAAAAAAAAAAAAATATATATATATATATATATATATATATATATATATATATATATATATATATATATATATATAATGGTGGACAAACTAATCCCTAATCCATAAACCAGTAAACCGCCAAGATGTCTCATGGGAGACCCGCTTTGTGATCCATTTTTATTCCACGCCAGTGTTCATCTATGTATTATTTAGTCTATGATAATACTTAGTAACCACTAAACTGAGGTGAAAAAATTCCACATACTGGAGCTGTAATTGTTTTTGTGTAAACTTTGACCATTTTGCAATAGCTTGTTAGTCAACAAGATATAAAAGTTCTGTTGCGTTCCTACGCTAAGGTTTCCAAACTAGAAGAATCTCTCAAAAACCGAAAAAAAATTAATTCGACACCGCTCCACAATCCCAACGCTGCAAATAAATTAGAGTTTCCTTAGCAGAGCAATGCTAAGGAAACTAGTCCTGATAATGTGGAGTAATTTTTAAAAAATTCTCTGGATAGCTTACATTCAGTACTACACTTGTCCGAATAGGACGAGCAAAATATAAAAATATTAATATATATATATATATATATATATATATATATATATATATATATATATATATATATATATATATGGAAGTACGTAGGGTTTCACGGATGGAGAAATATGTGTCGTGGTTAATCCGGGAATACATCCGTTCGTTTGATTAGTTTCTAGTTGAAACTTGCAGACGTTTCGCCAAAATCTCATTTGGCATCTTCTGTGCTTACTCGCTGGTCGTAGAAAGTAAACTGTTTACTTTCTACGACCAGCTAGTAAGCACAGCAAAATGAGATTTTGGCGAAACGTCTGCAAGTTTCAACTAGAAACGAATCAAACGAACGGATGTATTCCCGGATTAACCACGACACACACACACACACATATATATATATATATATATATACAGGGTGTCCCAGGATAGGTGTTACGATAGGACAAATGGGTCAAAATATTTTGAATTTGAAAATGGCATGTTGGGAACATGCCCCGCTTGGTCCAAAACTGAGGAATACAAAATTTCACTCGGATTGGTATTATACAGGGCGAGTTATAACTAAAAATATGAAAAATGGCCAAGAGTAAAGTACTCTTATTTGTCGAAATGGAACAAAAGCTTAGTAGAAAAAGTTGTTCAGAAATGTAACTAATATCATAATATGAAATTACAGCTTTCTAGTCAATATTTTTATTTTTGTCAAATTTTTTGAAATGTAGTAGTACATTTTCCACCACTATCGTATTCGGTTTTTTATTATACTTGTAAACTACGTTTTCTAACATGTAATATGTACATTTACCAGGTATAGCCTAATAATCTATTGCAATACGATATTGGTGGAAAATGTGCTATTACATTTCAAAAAATTTGACGAAAATAAGAATATTGACTAGAAAGCTCTAATTTCAAATTATAATATTAGTTTCATTTCTGAACAACTTTTTCTACTAAGCTTTTGTTCCATTTGAAAAAATAAGAGTACTTTACTCTTGGCCATTTTTCATATGTTTAGTTATAACTCGCCCTGTATAATACCAATCCGAGTGAAATTTTGTATTCCTCAGTTTTGGACCAAGCGGGGCATGTTCCCAAAATGCTATTTTCAAATTCAAATTTTTTTGACCCATATGTCCTATCGTAACACCTATCCTGGGACACCCTGTATATATATATATATATATATATATATATATATATATATATATATATATATATATATATATATATATATATATATATATACAGGGTGTCCCAGGATAGGTGTTACGATAGGACATATGGGTCAAAAAAATTTGAATTTGAAAATAGCATTTTGGGAACATGCCCCGCTTGGTCCAAAACTGAGGAATACAAAATTTCACTCGGATTGGTATTATACAGGGCGAGTTATAACTAAACATATGAAAAATGGCCAAGAGTAAAGTACTCTTATTTTTTCAAATGGAACAAATATATATATATATATATATATATATATATATATATATATATATATATATATATATATATATATATATATATATATATATATATATATATATACAGGGTGTTTCATAATTGAATGCTGATCCTTAAGGGTGATAATCCTTGGATGATTTTAAGAAAAATTCTTTAAATGAACATAGGTCCACAACAGCTTTATTTCTGAGATACAGGGTGTTGAAATTTAAGAAAAAAATCTGTTTTTCTTCGATATCTCTAAAACCGCTTTGTATTTTTGTTTTAAATTTTGGTAGGTGCAAAGTACGCTTAAAAATACATTTTCTTCAGGATAAAGGTTTTTTAAATTTTCATCAGTGGCGTCCCTGTTAACATGCCCTGCAATATTTTTAATCAAAAAAATGATACGCCACTGTTTTTTTTTTAAATAAATGTTATTTTTATAATTGCCTTCTATCTTCTCATAAAAATGGTCTCTTGACTTTTTTTTATCCGGCTTACGGTTTTCGAAATAAAGTTCATTCATTTGCTTGTCCCTATGTGATTTTTTTCTTGTAGTCTCAATTTCGCAATTTGTGGTAACCAAAGCATCTAGGCTAGATTTTTATATTTTATAGTAACTAACTATTATTTAGTTCTAATAATAAGCACGCATAAAAATACATTTTTTATTTGTAAAAACTTAACCATTTTGGACAAAATATACCAAAATTAAATTAACTGTTTGCGTTTATAAAACAACGAAATGTGTTGTTAGCATACTAGATGTTTCTAGCCTACAAAATAATCCCACTCTTTAACGGCTTTAATTACTAGAACTAAATAATAGTTACTATAAAATATAAACATCTAGCCTAGATGCTTAGGTTACCACAAATTGTGAAATTGAGACTACTAGATAAAATCACATAGGGACAAGCAAATGAATGAACTTTATTTCGAAAACCGTACGCCGGATAAAAAAAAGTCAAGAGACCATTTTTATGAGAAGATAGAAGGCAATTATAAAAATAACATTTATTTAAAAAAAGACAGTGGCGTATCATTTTTTTGATTAAAAATATTGCAGGGCATGTTAACAGGGACGCCACTGATGAAAATTAAAAAAACCTTTATCCTGAAGAAAATGTATTTTTAAGCGTACTTTGCACCTACCAAAATTTAAAACAAAAATACAAAGCGGTTTTAGAGATATTGAAGAAAAACAGATTTTTTTCTTAAATTTCAACACCCTGTATCTCAGAAATAAAGCTGTTGCGGACCTATGTTCATATAAAGAATTTTTCTTAAAATCATCCAAGGATTATCACCCTTAAGGATCAGCATTCAATTATGAAACACCCTGTATATGGAAGTACGTAGGGTTTCACGGATGGAGAAATATGTGTCGTGGTTAATCCGGGAATACATCCGTTCGTTTGATTAGTTTCTAGTTGAAACTTGCAGACGTTTCGCCAAAATCTCATTTGGCATCTTCTGTGCTTACTCGCTGGTCGTAGAAAGTAAACTGTTTACTTTCTACGACCAGCTAGTAAGCACAGCAAAATGAGATTTTGGCGAAACGTCTGCAAGTTTCAACTAGAAACGAATCAAACGAACGGATGTATTCCCGGATTAACCACGACACACACACACACACACACACACCATCACACACACACACACACACACACACATATACATATATACAGTGACCGGCAAAAAGTTCGCAACATATGGGAAAAATTTTTATTAGGTGAGTATTGGAAAAACTTTTCCGGGGGATCGGTTCTGCATGTCCGATAACCTAAAAATCGATTTTGACATACGTCACGTGACCACTGGTATAGCGTCAAATTAAAAAAAAAATTGTTAATTTACAAAAAGTGAGATTAGTTGACGAGATATCAAAAAAAGTTATTTGAAAAAATTGCCTAGAATTAAATTCTAGGTCCTTGTGCAAAATTTTAAGATTTTATTTAAAAAAATTGGAAAACTCAATTTTTTTTAAATATTTTTTTATCGATTTACAAATTTCCAGTTTTTTTCGTTTAGATAGCTTGGCTAATGTAAAGCCCATGTATCTGGATGAAAATAAACGAATGTAGTAGTTTTTTCTACAATTGACAGGACAAAATTAAAAAAAACAGGGTTTCGCCGGACGCTAGCTGTTGCAATGATTTGTATCTAGCAGCAGTGTCAAAATTTTAGAGACATTTCAATGAGATTACATTGAGAAAACCTTAATCGTCTTAAATATATCTGAAGTTCGACTTTTTGTAAAGTTAAGGGGAGTAAAATAGATAATAAACAAAAAATTACCTGTTTATTTAATCGAAATTTCATAAACGAAAACCAATGTAAGAAAAACTTAAAAGTAGTCAAATTCTGTACTAACAACATAAAAAATCATTGTTTTTCCTTGGGTGCACAAAATTTAAAACGCAGTATGACCACCATTTCTCTCCATATATACTATTGTTCTCGAGCGCAACTCTCGATTAACATTTCGGAGCATTTTACGATTTATTTGCAATACACAATTTCTAATGACATTCTCTAAATTTTGTATATTCCTAAAGGGTCGATGTTTGTACACAGAGTTCTTTAGGTATCCCCACATAAAGAAATCTAACGGAGTCAGATCTGGTGATCTCGCAGGCCACGGATTTTCAGAAAACCGTCCTATCCACTGGTTTCCAAATTCTTGATCCAGCCATCTCTTCACCTCATTTGTGGAATGAATGCTAGCTCCGTCTTGTTGAAAGTATAAATTTCTTCTTTCGGCTAATGACAAATTGTCTAAAAAGTCAGATATCTCAGTTTGTAGAAATTCTAAATATCGTTCTGAATTTAAATTGTCTCTAAAGAAAAAAGGTCCCACTATTCTGAGGTTGAAAATTCCGCACCACACATTAACCTTAAAACTATATTGGTCTCTCTGAATTACAAAGTCTGGGTTTTCGGTGGCCCACCATCTACAGTTTTGTGAACTGACGGTTCCGTTAGAGGTAAATGTAGCTTCATCCGAGAAAAGAACGTTCTTTGGGAAATTAAAATCTTCCTCAATCATACCCTGGAACCAGGCACAAAAATCGAAGCGGGCGTCATAATCCCTATCTTTTAATACTTGTACAAATTTAGGTTTGTACGGATGAAATTTCTTTCTTTTTAATATCCTCCGCACAGATCTTTCGTGAATGTTAGTGATCTCCGATATTTGACTGACTGCTAATTGGGGTGTTTCTGTGATCGACAAACACACATCCAGAGAACCTTCGTCACCTGTTACCGGTTTTTCATGGGAAACTTTATACTGATTTTCTACCGATCCCGTTTCTTTAAATTTATTGACTAGACGAGATACTGTGGAATAATGGAGGGATTTATCGGGGTGCCTCTCATTAAAAATTGCTGCTGTTTCTCTATGGCTTTTGTAATTATCTCCAGAAATTAAAATAATTTCTATCTTTTCCTGAAGAAGTAGTGTGGGTGCCATTTTAAGGAATAAAATATTAATAAACTTATGTAAAATATCAAACTTAGTAAGATGCGAGACATAAACCAATGACATAGGTTGAAATCAAACAAATTATAATTTGTTTGACATTTTTCTGTTGTTTTTAACCTACTAGATTATTTGGTTGTTTTAATTTCAGAGCCTGCTTTGGTAGTTTTAAGTACAACTAAATAGACCTGGTTGTTAAATTTATGTGCGAAAAATCTTAATAAAATCTTGATACAGTCATTTCATTAGATTCAAACCATTGCAACAGCGAGCGTCCGGCGAACACCTATTTTTTCGATTTTGTCCTGTCAATTGTAGAATTGTAGATCTGACTCCGTTAGATTTTTTTATGTGGGGATACCTAAAGAACCCTGTGTACAAACATCGACCCTTTAGGAATATACAAAATTTAGAGAATGTCATTATAAATTGTGTATTGCAAATAAATCGTAAAATGCTCCGAAATGTTAATCGAGAGTTGCGCTCGAGAACAACAGTATGTATGGAGAGAAATGGTGGTCATACTGAGTTTTAAATTTTGTGCACCCAAGGAAAAACAATGATTTTTTGTGTTGTTAGTACAGAATTTGACTACTTTTAAGTTTTTCTTACATTGGTTTTCGTTTATAAAATTTCGATTAAATAAACAGGTAATTTTTTGTTTATTATCTATTTTAATCCCCTTAACTTTACAAAAAGTCGAACTTCAGATATATTTAAGACGATTAAGGTTTTCTCAATGTAATCTCATTGAAATGTCTCTAAAATTTTGACACTGCTGCTAGATACAAATCATTGCAACAGCTAGCGTCCGGCGAAACCCTGTTTTTTTTAATTTTGTCCTGTCAATTGTAGAAAAAACTACTACATTCGTTTATTTTCATCCAGATACATGGGCTTTACATTAGCCAAGCTATCTAAACGAAAAAAACTGGAAATTTGTAAATCGATAAAAAAATATTTAAAAAAAATTGAGTTTTCCAATTTTTTTAAATAAAATCTTAAAATTTTGCACAAGGACCTAGAATTTAATTCTAAGCAATTTTTTCAAATAACTTTTTTTGATATCTCGTCAACTAACCTCACTTTTTGTAAATTAACAATTTTTTTTTTAATTTGACGCTATACCAGTGGTCACGTGACGTATGTCAAAATCGATTTTTAGGTTATCGGACATGCAGAACCGATCCCCTGGGAAAGTTTTTCCGATACTCTCCTAATAAAAATTTTTCCCATATGTTGCGAACTTTTTGCCGGTCACTGTATATATATATATATATATATATATATATATATATATATATATATATATATATATATATATATATATATATATATATATAAAAATAAGTTAGAAGAATAGAAGAAACTCATTACGGCTATATTTTTTTGGTCAAAAAAGTTAATCAAGTAATTGTAACAAAATTTATTTAAAAAAAAATAGGTGAAAATACCAGATATACCTTAAAATTATGCCAGTTAAAACTCATAATCTTCCAACATACTAAGCCTGTGTTGAGTTAATAGAGCAACATCCACCATTGCTTCAGGTAACAACAGTTCGGCTACAGAATACTTTAACGATTCTTCATATGCAAATACTATACTTGTATCAAAGAGCATCATATAACTTTCAGCAAGTGCCAATATACAGTTACGTACTCTACTCATGGCTTCTCTTGTTTCTTTAGGAACAACCTACAATAAAATAAACAGTTTTCCATCTTGATAGAGAGAAATAAATATAAAAATTTTAATTTGTTTGATTGTTTAAACAAACAAACTAAAGCACCCTTAAAAGAGCATATTAATCAGATTTGAGTAGTACGGGGTACTACTATGTACCATCTTGTTCATTTATTTGTAGTGTATTGTTAATAGTAATTGGTTGTAAAGTATCTATAGCCGTATTAAAAAAAATCATGATGGATTCTCTAAGACGAAACAGTGGATTAACTATTACACACAAATAAAAAGTTTCAATTAAAAAATGAGTTAAAAAAATAGCAATTGAAAAATGAGAAGCAAGTTGTGCGTCTATAAATGGGATTTATATTCATAGTTATATTACAAATTTTTATATGCTGCAAAAGGTCTATCATAACTATTCATGAGAAAGAACATGTTTTTTTTTATAAATTAAGATACTTCAGAAACCTATTACACCTAAGATTTATTTACTGATGGGATTAAATAAGTATTTGATTAATGATGACGTGGGACAACGCCTGTTTTGTACAAACATCGTCTTTCCTATTGATAGGTATGACAGACATTTTATAGTATATAAACATTTGTAATACATCTATAAATATAAAACCCAAACACGCATGCTGTTTGTAACCTTTCAGTTGCTATTTCGCGTAATTGGTTTTGAGTTTTTTAAAATTATTTTTTATCTTTTGAAATTGATTTCATCTACAAGACATATCGGACCCATTCTACAACTTCTTCCTTATCAGCATAATTAAATTTTTGCTAATTTTCGGAGCACCCTGCAGTACATACCTCTTCTAAATTGTGCACAAAACCTCCGATATTCTCATCTTTTGCCTGAACAGGCGGACTTATCCAAACATAACCATTGTTACCAAGTATCAAGCTTACACCGAATGGTAAGTTGTGAAAATGTATCTTGCTCTTTTTAATCAAAGATGGAAATACTTTAACCAAAATTCCCTGTCCCAGCTAAAAGCAATTGTTAAATTGTTAAAACACATAATATGTGTTGTATATTGCAGTAAATGTATATTTTCTTAGAATACGGAAAGACGACCCTAACTGAAGGGTTTTTAAAAGTAATTTAAATAGTTGCCACCATAACAATATACACTGTTCATGTTGATCGATCTTTTTCGCAAAAAATGTTCTTTTCCCGTGGTTTAGTTTATCTATTTTATTTAGTATCTTACAGGTTTCATATTATAAAACCTGTAAGATACTAAATAAAATAGATAAACTAAACCACGGGAAAAGAACATTTTTTGCGAAAAAGACCGATCAACATGAACAGTGTATATTGTTATGGTGGCAACTATTTAAATTACTTTTTAAAAAACCCTTCAGTTAAGGTCGTCTTTCCGTATTCTAAGAAAATATACATTTACTGCAATATACAACTGCAAGCTAAGAGGAAAAAAAGAAAAAATATCATAGTTATCTCTACTTATTTAATTTCATAAAATAACTATAACAGAAATATGTCATTTTTGATAGCACTTTTGTACAAAATCCTAACACTAACGCATTTCATCATTGATAAAAAAAGATCGTTACTAAATATGTGTAGTATGGCAGCACATGAGAATAATATAATTATATCTCTACGATGCATTCGATATGGCGACACCACAATATTATACAGTGAAGACCACCTAACTGCGAACATAGGAATCTTCAGGACGAACTTATCTATGCTCGAATTAACTGCGGGGCCGGCCGAAAACTATCGAGCTCTGCCCGATCGCTGCAGTAATACTTACGTGCCCGCTCCCCACTACCGCAGATTTCGTCGAGCCACCAGCCGCCGTCAATTCTTCAATACATCATTATCATCATAACAAACCTGATGTATTGACGAATTGATGCCGGCTGGCGGCTCGACGTAATCTGCGGGAGCGGGGAACGGGAACGCAAGTATTACTGCAGCGATCGGACAGAGCTTGATAGTTTTCGGCCGTCACCGCAGTTAATACGACCATAGATAAATTAGTCCTGGCGATTCCTATGTTGGCAGTTAGCTGATCTTTACTGTATATAATTCTAGTTTAAGAATTAAAAAACCTGAACACAATATTTACCTTTCCATATCTTAAACTTCTAGTGTGTAAAGAGAGAGTTCCATCTGTGAAAACGCTTTGGACTTCTGCACTGATTAAGTCACCTTCTTGAAGGTACTGTCTCATCATATGTTGGTCTTCAACCGATCTTCTCCTCTAAGAAACGTTAAAATATTACGTTTCTAATGAGCTATATTTATTTGTAAATTATTTTAATATTCTAGTTAAGCTCATAAAAAATTGACAATATTACATTACAATATATAGGTATTAAAATATACACTCACTAGGATGTGAATATTTTATCGAGTAATAAATGCTAATTTTTATCAGGCGCGGCCCGTCAAATTTTAAAGTTGTATATCTCTGTTGCTACTTATGGAACCCGTGCCAAGTTTAGGTTCTTTAATAGTGAGCCTACTAGGGATGTTTTGGTAAAGAAAAAAAATATTTTGTAGTTTGCGATAAAAAGTTGAATTTTTGAATTGACCCCATAGAGAAAATATATAATAAAGAAATAATGTCATTTGCGAATGTGGCAAATTTACCAAGCTGAATCCGTAAACACAGACGGTCTGGTGCGGGCTTGCGCCTTGTCGAACGTTTGCCTTGTGATAGACAGGACCGTACTTCAAAATTTATTTCATATGACGTGAATCTTTTATCGAGTAATAAATGCTAAATATATTACTTGTAATTATTCTTTTTATTAATGATAAAAATGTAACCATTAGTGAGATTTTAACAAAAATTGTATAGTTTGTTGGCTTAAATCTGAGTTTTCTTGCTACACAAAACTGTCGATAATTCCTCGAAAATAGCTCAGTTTATACATATACAGTGCGTCTCTTTAATGTCCCCACTCTTAATTTTTTAAACGTTACATTTACAAAATTGAAAGTTGAAATAAAATATAAACATAGTATTCTAAACAATAGAAATTAAATATGCAACTGTTTTAAGAAGTAAAATAGTAAATAAAAAAATTACCAAAACTATGTGTATATTTTATTGGATTGGCATTCCATCCTGTATCATTATTGAACAAACCAAGTTATATGGTAAGATGTAAATATTTTTACACCTATTTACAGTGTGTGCACTTGATACTTTGGTGAAAGCGCTACTTACTTACGGCCCCATGTCAATCTAATCCACTGATATCTTAGCGATCCTTTGGCGAAAGCGCTTTTTTCTTTCGCCATCCCTTTTAAAATACTCCCCTCTACCCTAATCCACTAGTATTTTTAGTGCCCCTTTGACGAAAGCGCAAATATGGCTTTTGGACACTCACCCTTCTAATCCTCTGATATCTTAGCGATCCTTTGGCGAAAGCGCTTTTTTCTTTCGCCATCCCTTTTAAAATACTCCCCTCTACCCCAATCCACTAGTATTTTTAGTGACCCTTTGGCGAAAGCGCAAATATGCCTTTTGGACACTCACCCTTCTAATCCACTGATATCTTAGCGATCCTTTGGCGAAAGCGCTTTTTTCTTTCGCCATCCCTTTTAAAATACTCCCCTCTACCCTAATCCACTAGTATTTTTAGTGCCCCTTTGGCGAAAGCGCAAATATGCCTTTTGGGCACTCACCCTTCTAATCCACCGATATCTTAGCGATCCTTTGGTGAAAGCGCTTTTTTCTTTCGCCATCCCTTTTAAAATACTCCCCTCTACCCTAATCCACTAGTATTTTTAGTGCCCCTTTGGCGAAAGCGCAAATATGCATTTTGGGCATTCACTCACCCTTATGCAATATAGGGGAAGGAGGCATTGACACTATATATGACCTTCTTACACCATCTTACCCCTTATACAATGCCCCTAATACACACACACCCCATCAGTGCCTTTCTGACACCTTGACCACACTCAATATACGTCACTGACAAATATTTCTACTTCTCCGTGTGTGTATTCACTTCAACACCGGAGTGCATTTAAGATAAATTATATTTTTTACCTACTATTCTTTCACATATTGATATAATTTAAATTTGGAATTAAACTATTTGTATTTATGCACTAATTGTAAGAAATAGACTAGGAAATAATTCCTTATATTTAAAAGTTGGATACATAATTGGCGAAATATATGAAATGTCCTTAAAAATTTGTAAAGACTATTTTTGTATCGAAATAACAAGATTCAGAGGTTCGCTATATTCGCCACCCCAACCAAAAATACCATAACATAAAAATGACTGAGATTTTTTCGGCCCGGTTCTGATCGCCGAGTTGCGTCATTGAGTTCAACAACCACTTTTGCGAGACGTCCCGAGTGCGCATGCCTCGAGAGGACCGTCGTTTAAAAACCTGACTAGCGCCATATGCGTACAAACGCACTTTTTCGCCCATACATTGGACGGATTCAGCTGGTGTCGCGAATACGTTGTGATGGTCTAAATATATTTTGTCTATGATTGACCCACCTGGGAAAAAAATTAACACGTTTAGGTATTTTATTTATTATTTTTTCTAAACAAATTCTACATCATTTTGTCGACAATTCTTAAGTTTTAAGAGAAAAAAATGTGTTAGTAGAAAGTTATAGTCATTTGAATTTTTTTTAAATTTAATTTAGGTTTAAAAAATTAACGAGCGAACCTCGTACCAAAAAAACGTCGACAGTTGAGTTTTGGGAAAATTTGCAAAAAGGTCGACCGTTTAATGTCAGCAAACGTAAAAAAATGTTCGACCAGTTATAAAAAAACGTCGATAGTTTTTCTCGAAGGGAATTTGAAAAAAAAGTCGACAATTTTGAATTGTTATCTTCTCATAGTTGGATATTTTTCCTTCCCTCCCTCCCTCAACATAGTGCTTTCGGTACGCCCCTGGGTAGTTTTTAAGAAATTTCATTATTTAATAAAAGAATTACACACAAATTACACTATAATCACAAAACGAACTCTACGCAAAAAGCAAATGTTTTCTATTTACACGACATATAAACGGTTGGTTAGTTATAAGCATTTGAGTATACACTCGAGGCAGTGTTCCGTATTTTTTAACAATCACGTGACTAATTGTCGTAAACCCACGGTACACCCACGGTACATAGTACTTAGACTTCGGTCTTCGTGGGCTGTCAGAAGATAAACAAAAAAACAATACGATTGGCCACATGGCTGTTAAGAATTCCGAGCAAAAAGATAAAACGCCTAAAAACGTAGCACGAAACAGCGACGCGTCCTTTAGACAATATATGACGTCATTTATCATTTCTCAAATGGCTGCTTTTTAAATGTAATAAATTCTACCGAAAAGTAAAATTTTTTTTAGCTTAATTATCCCAGTAATTTTGCTTCAAAATAACATTTTTGGGTTTGTAGCGGCTTGCTTGAACAATTTATGCAATAAAAAATACATTCATATTCCCTACTGAGTTGGATTCAAAAATTAAAACTTTGTGTATAAGGGCTACTTACACACTAACATTTAAGAAAACCTTAAACTGTACTTAAGTATTCAAAAGAGCGCTAAGTAATCTAAAGCCCGTCGCGAACACCTTCGCGAACAATTTGTTATTGGTGTTGTTACGCGATGTTAGTACGGCATGCCGTCTACACATGTTTGCGGCGGCGGTCGCGACGGGGTTCGCAAAGGGCTTTTGTTACATGTCTGGGCCCACCTTTACGGGGTATACTTTATCTATTCTAATTTGAATCGGGATAAAAAGTAAATCTCCACCACCAGTCAGCGGTTTCTTTGTGAAGCATGGGCGGCGGGATAAATATTTAAAAATGTTTTATACTGAATTAATAATTTATACTATAAATCCAGAATCTCGACAAAAATTCATGCACGCCATTCATGGATTTTCAACTAAACAGATGCATGCATTCCACAGCACGTCGGGGGTCCGCTGAGCGTGTTATGGCCCGCGAAAATAATTAGAGAAATCCTTTCGGCAACTTTATGCCGACGACCAGTACCTATTTCATTTGTCGATTGTCGGGAACATTCAAAATAATTTGGAAGCATGTTTTGAGTGTTTATTTACGTGAAGGTGCGTAATATCGATCTGTCCTGGTATAATAGCATGATACAAATAAAATAAGGTATGATACCAAACCGTGTCAAATTCGTCCGGGTTCGCGCATGACGTCACGCCGTGATTTATTTTTGAAATTTATAACGCGCAATATAGAGTTTACGTTAGTTAAAGGCGATTTTACATAAATTCTATTGGCAATATATTTTGCCTCCTGTTTATAATACAAATTTTATAGTATATGATTTAAAATAATCATATAAATAAAGGGTTAAATACATACATTGATTACATGGATTGATTGATTGTCCACATCACAACCATACCCAGCACATCTCATTTTTACTTTTAAACTCCTAAAAGTAATACAAAAACACCAAAAAATAGTTGAAAACACAACGCCATCTTAAAAAAGACGTGTTTCGTTTACAAAATATCGCGGAATTGATCACGGCGTGACGTAAATGGCCACGCCTACCTGCGCGGTATCATATCTTCTTTTATTTGTATCATGGTATAATAGCTGAAAAATAAAGTGACTTAAATCAGACTAGATCAACTGTACAAGAAATGACAGGTGAGGACACAGTCATGCCATATGCCACTGCCCAAGCTTTTCTTAAATGTTTGGTGAAAGATGGAAACTTGTCATTACACTCGGGAATAAATTCACAGAAGTATTATTTACGTTTCAATGCCATTCTCAGCTAGGTCTATTTTATGTCATACAAAATGTTTATTAACAAATAATACTTTCATCATTATACATTACATACCAGTTCCCCTCCAGGCAAATTCACTGATGACAATAATAACGCCGAGTCCAATCTCGCATTTGTGTCTACTTTCCATCTTTTTTGTTGGACCTCAATTATTCTGCCAACTAATACTTCACCAACCTGGCCATCATATCGATTTTTTAAAGGTTTTACCGAAATTAATTTGTTAACTTTAACCTTTACGCCCGCTACAGAAGCTTTTAAGTTACCGTCTTGTTCATATGTACCGTGACCTCTAGAAATAGATATTATACATATATACATGAAAGATATAGTGAGGAGTTTTATCAAAGATAATAATCAATCAGTTCTGGTGACAGAACAGCAAAACTCTTGTCAAAAGGAAAATTATTGAACTTCCTTAGGATTAAAAAATTAACTAAAAGTTCTAATTTAGGTGCAAGATTTTAAAAAACTAGTTTTTTTATTTCTTTGTAATTTTTTACCCTTTGCAGTGCGCCACTTTTATTTTTGCACAACAGTCTGCCGAAAAATTAGAACTCTCTAGTTAGGTATATTACGTTACATCAATATTTTTATAGGAAAGATTTATGACATCGCTTGATTCAATGAGCTTTTACAAGAAAATTATGTTAATTCAAAATTAAACTTTAAAATAAGCTTATCCTATTACAAACATCATATTTGTATGTCCTGCTGGGTGCTAACAACTTGATAAGACATAAACATTAAAAGCAGTATCTAGTTACAACTAACATATTATTTTATAAAATCTTATTGGCCCAAACAGTCATAATCTTTGCATAAAAAATAAAAACATTGATGTAAGGTAACATACCTGCTAGAGAGTTCTAATTTTTCTGCAGATTTATTGTAGTATAAATAGTCCTAGCGCGCAAAAATAAAAGATGGTCGATGGTGTACTACAAAGAGTAAAAAATTATTTAAAAAATAATAAAAAACAAGTTTCTTAAGATTTTGCCCTGAAATTACAAATTTGAGATAATTTTTTAATCCAAGGATATTTTTTAACAATATTTTTTTATAGGTGATAGTTTACTCTTGACTAATTTCCAATTTATTTTAATTTCCCGCTTCATTAAGGCTAAAATCACGACTTGTGTAATTAATTTTTTGTAGATTTTAGATCATGCACCAATCCAAATATGAAGCGAATTTTCTCAGAAGTCAGTAATAAAAAAGTTTTCCATTTATTTCAAACTTTCTTGACCACCCTATACACGGTGTCCAAGATAAGGAGGGCCAGTATGGGGATCTCGTTAATAGTTAGAAATACAAAGTAGGTTAAATGGGAAGAAAAGTTGCATAATTAAAGAACTAATAAAATGATGTTCCGAAATTTTTCAAATGATTTTTCATTTGCGAGTTATTTTGAAAAAACTAAATTTTCGAATTTTTCATTAAATTTTTTCTGGCGTTAATATGAAAGGTAGGGCAAAACTAATAAAACTTCTTTATAGCAACTTTTAATGCACTTAAAGATTACGCTGTCAATTTTTTTTTCGATGTTTCATCTCTGAGCAGCGATTATCAACTTCATTTTTTAAATACGGTCCTGATCTTTTGACGTTAAATTTTAGAAGCACTTTTTATTCTGAATTCAACAGTGTATCACACATTATGGTTAAATTACGTTTTGAGTCTCTTTATACCATATGTATTTTATGGCCATTATTAAGAAATTTTTGCGATACGGACCTGTCTCCTAGAACATTTCATACATTGTTTCAGCTTTTGTAATTTACTGAAGAAAATAATGCAAAACCCAAGCAAACACAAGCATACTCAATCTTTTTAACTACCTATGGCTTGTAAATAAGAAAAAGAATGAATTAATTACTGTTGAAAAATATTCCAAGATCAGTGGTTTTATTAGGTTTTCAGTCATAATTTTTTAATCCAAGGATATTTTTTAACAATATTTTTTTATAGGTGATAGTTTACTCTTGACTAATTTCCAATTTATTTTAATTTCCCGCTTCATTAAGGCTAAAATCACGACTTGTGTAATTAATTTTTTGTAGATTTTAGATCATGCACCAATCCAAATATGAAGCGAATTTTCTCAGAAGTCAGTAATAAAAAAGTTTTCCATTTATTTCAAACTTTCTTGACCACCCTATACACGGTGTCCAAGATAAGGAGGGCCAGTATGGGGATCTCGTTAATAGTTAGAAATACAAAGTAGGTTAAATGGGAAGAAAAGTTGCATAATTAAAGAACTAATAAAATGATGTTCCGAAATTTTTCAAATGATTTTTCATTTGCGAGTTATTTTGAAAAAACTAAATTTTCGAATTTTTCATTAAATTTTTTCTGGCGTTAATATGAAAGGTAGGGCAAAACTAATAAAACTTCTTTATAGCAACTTTTAATGCACTTAAAGATTACGCTGTCAATTTTTTTTTCGATGTTTCATCTCTGAGCAGCGATTATCAACTTCATTTTTTAAATACGGTCCTGATCTTTTGACGTTAAATTTTAGAAGCACTTTTTATTCTGAATTCAACAGTGTATCACACATTATGGTTAAATTACGTTTTGAGTCTCTTTATACCATATGTATTTTATGGCCATTATTAAGAAATTTTTGCGATACGGACCTGTCTCCTAGAACATTTCATACATTGTTTCAGCTTTTGTAATTTAATGAAGAAAATAATGCAAAACCCAAGCAAACACAAGCATACTCAATCTTTTTAACTACCTATGGCTTGTAAATAAGAAAAAGAATGAATTAATTACTGTTGAAAAATATTCCAAGATCAGTGGTTTTATTAGGTTTTCAGTCTTTTTTGACCATTACTAACAAATTTTAGGTTCGTACAGCAAGCAGTGAGTTGAACATTTTTTAATTCCGTTAATGTATTGAAAGGCATTTTATAATTATTAGTATGAAACAGGACATGAATAAAGGACATACATGGATGATAGGTACTGATACAGAAATGAATTGATTATTTTTCTTATTTCTTACAAGACATAACTAAAATAAGAAATTAAAAAGACTAAGTATGCTCATTAAATTACAAAAGCTGGACAATGTATGAAATGTTTTAGGAAACAGGTCCGTATCGCAAATATTCTTAATAATGGTCAAAAAAAGGCTCAAAACGTAATTTAGTCATAATGTGTAGTATACTGTTGAATTCAGAATAAAAAGGGCATCAAAAATTTGACATTAAAAAATCAGGGCCGTATTTAAAAAAATGAAGTTGATGATCGATGCCCAAAGACGAAACGTCGAATAAAAAAATTGGTAACATAATCTTTAAGCTCATTAATTAAGAGGTCGCGTAAAGCAGAAACAGAACAGGAAGCCTATTATTTATTTTTTCCTATGCTAGAGGGGGAGGCAAGAGCCATCCCCCCCCACCCCCTGTCCCACCGTGGCTACGCCCTTGCCTATGAGCAATAGATATCCGGTTGTGAATTCTTAAATCAACCTATTTGATGCACTTAAAGTAGTTCTGTGTGAAATCCAGTTACGGACCAAAAATTTATGTTTTTGCTTCCTTTTCTTTAACATTTCCTGTATTTTTAAACACAATATTTGGACCATAACATTGATACTGGCATGAAGAATTGCAGTTGATGCCATTTTTAATAACTACGCCAGTACAAAAGTAGGTAAATATGTGGAAATGACAGTGGCGCCACTAATTCTAGGGCCAGTAAACTGGCGCCAGTAATCTTTGCATGTGGAAACCCCCCTTAACCCTACCTTGAAGCGGATTTTCTACATGCAAAGATTACTGGCGACAGTTTACTGTCGCCAAAAAGTACACCAATTTTTAACTTTCTGGGCGCATTGATTAGTGGTGCAACTAAACTGGCACCAGTAGATCTAACAAGTTTCCACGTGCAAACAAGCTGGTGCCAGTCGAGTGGCGCCAGCAATCTATGCATGTGGAAACCTGGCTTTAAGGCTACGACAGTAATAGGTATACTTACTAGGCCTAAGTACTACAAAATAAAACTTAAATAATATATTTTTTTAAACTGAAATTTATTTGAGTTCAAAAATACTTTGAAAAGAAGCTCTTTCACTACTAAAAATTACAAATGAATGTTTTAAGGTTGGTTTATGCAGACCACTTTAAATTTAAATTTAATTTTGCTTTAAGAAATTTTCATTGAAATTTAAAATTAAAGTAAAATTCAATTAAAGATGTGGATAAACGCTCTTATGCCTTCATGTGTATTTAACTCGTCCTAAATTAAAAGTAAAGTTAAAATAGGGTTAAATTAAATTTAAAGTGGTCTGCATAAACCCACCTTCAATGTATATACCTAATATTTAGCAACAATTTATTACCTTACAAAATTTGTGTCTGAAGAATCTATAACAGTTTCACCTGGAGTGAAAATTTTATAGTATTTCTGAGTGGCTGCTAATGGCCTAACTCTATTAGAGGCTGAAGCACTTCGAATATTAATTTTTTGAGACATTTTAATTCACGAAAGGCTGATTTTGTTAACAAAATATCGGATATATCTTTGTTTTAAAAATAAAATTTGGTTATGATCACATATTTTATGGTTATGTTTAATTCAGTCGTTTTTGACAACTCCAGTCACAAATATGCTATTGCCATTAGGGAAGATTCACAATATAACGTAAAAATCGACACATCACATGAATATTGAATTTTGCGGTCGGTGCAATTTCAAAGGGGTATGTATATCCCTGTTCCTACTTATGGGACCCATACCAAATTTCGGGTTTTATTAGTAAGCCCACTGGGGATGTTTTAGTCATGAAAAAAAAACAATTTGTAATTTGCGAAAAAAAGTCGAATTTTTGCTCTGTCTCCCCTGGAAGAAAATAAACACGTTTGGGTATTTTATTTATCATTTTTTCTAAACAAATGTTACATCATTTTGTCGAGAATTATTAAATTTTAAGAGAAAAAATGTGTTAGTAGAAGTTTATGGTCATCTGAATTTTTTTTTAAATTATGTTTTAGGTTTAAAAAAATTCAAATGGCTAGAACTTTCTACTAACGCATTTTTCTCTCTTAAGATTTAAAAATTGTCGACAAAATGATGTAAAATTCGTTTAGAAAAAATAATAAATAAAATAGGTATCGAAACGTGTTCATTTTTTCCAGAGTCGGCCAGGGCAAAAAACTTTTTTTTGCGAATTACCCTTTTTTTCACCAAAACATTCCTAGTGGCTCACTATCGAAACCTTTGAACTTGGCATGGGTTCCGTAAGCAGCAACAGAAATATACAATTTAAAATTTCATCAGCCGCCTCTGAATTTTGCGTATCCTGAATCATTTTTTTTTTCTTATTCCCTTTCAATTAAAAATCCAATTTAATTCGTAATCTGTATTACCTCACTCTAAGCAAATTCTTTATTTTACGATATCGCTTACGGAGCGCCAAATTTTCTAAAGCTGTCTAATATCTAGGCCACCGTGTATTTGGGGTTGCAGTGATGGTAGGCGGAAATGTAATACCAAAATTGAACTGTCAAAATCATATTCCAGGAAAACAAAGTTTTTGGATTTGTCTTCAAAATTACTGTGATATAGTCTTAAAAATCTTAAAAAAAAGGGAATAAACATGTTTATATTGAAAGAAAAATTGTTAAGATCGTGTGGATCAAGTAAGAATAAATCGACATAATGATAGTGCAGCATTTTTTACATGTTTCTGACTTTTGTAGACCTTGCCAAAAATTTTTGTACAAAAGTAGTTAAAAACAAAATAAAAGGTTTATGTGACTACAGTGCCAAAAAGCCCTTAGGACAGCCAGCACCACACACTCACCCTCACTTATTAGGGGAAAATGAAGTTACACCAATGATTAAAAAAGATGAGTATCAAAGCAGAAGGCAAAAATTAGTGGAATCGATAGTTCAACATGCTCAAAAGAATGGGTCAAAGGCTCAGAATCATATGGTAAATTACCTAATTAGGTATTTGACTATTTAGGCATTTTGAGGACCTAAAAAAATTACTAATCCTAAGGTAACGTCCATTTATTTTCAGCGAACAATGTAGGTAAATAAATTACGCACTAAAATTAAGTACATGTTCTATAAATATATTTTGGGTCTTACTCTCTTATAAATTATGTTATCCCACAGTGGAAGCGGCATTGCTTTTGTACAGGGATACTGTAGGTAGTGTTAATTCCAGCATAAAACAATTTTAACTTTCTTAAAATAATAAATAGTTATAAAATATTTGAGAACCACTCTATAGGTACAGCTTAAACTCTTAGAAGGTAATTTAAGTGTTTTACCTATTGCTTGTAAAACTAAGAATTGTACAGATGAACAGATGTACCTAATTGAAGAGGCAATTCTATGGAAATTTGGAGTGAATGGAATGATCTTTGTTATACCTAGGTATATAGTAGGTATATCATGATCATCATTTGTCTTAAGTCTCAAATATCCCACATCAAGACCAGCCAAGATGCCAAGAATCACGTGACTAAAATCTTGTTCGGAAATTTTGACCACGTTTAGACAATAATGGTCATATTCTCCAATGTTCGGTCTAATTTGACCATCAAAAGTCTTAAACTTCCGAGTTTTTTTGCAAATTTATAAAGAAAAGGGTAATTTTAGTATGTGCTTTTTACAATAATAAAACTAACTTCATTCTGGCAACACATTCCAAGATGAAAATCATTGGGAATCCAAGCAAATCACTGAAATGTTACAATAACTCATAAGTTTTTAATGACGACTTATTAACAGTGATAGAACAAAAATCTGTCAAAGCCTAAATGATCATTCTAATGCCGAGTTGTACAATAGTGGCTTAAGCTTAGTTCAACTAAAACTCGGTTCAGACTTAAACCTTCCCATATAAATTGCATTGCTGTCAAAAATGACTTCAATTTGACAGCAATGTATTTGTTATGGGAAGGTTTAAGCTTAAGCTTAAGCCACTATTGTACAACCCGGCATAAAAGATCTTAATTTAAACCATTACCAGGGATTATACAGACCAGTAAGTACTAAATCTTAAACCTTTTAATGAATTTGAACGCAAATTTTTTTATAAGGGAAATAAATTACAGTCCTTAAAACTGCAAACTATACTAACTATGGCGATAGCAAAAGGAACTAAAGTTTATTAAGATAATATTTGCATATTACATTTAGTACAACCAATGTTTTATTGAACTAATAAGGCCTTAATAAATAAAAATGAGCCAAAAGTAAATTAAGGTTTTATTGACAATAAAATTTCATTTATAGTATGTAAATATTCGCCAGATAATTCATTTAATTAAATCAGTCTTATTTTTTCTGTAAATATCTTACCTACACTGTATCTCACTTCAGAGAAAGCAGCTTGTATTGCTACAACTCATAAAAAATTAACAAAACGGTTTATTTGAGGCAAGAAAAAGATTTTCTCAGTGTGTACACGGCAGGCGCGGCCCGTGAGTTTTATTACAGGTGGGTCAAAATTTTGTGGGCAACTAGTGATATCAACGCAACAAGCAAAATACACTTTTTTAATTAAGGAAGGTTTTTTAATAATGTGCCAAGAAATTATTTACCTACAAATAAACATAAAATTGGTACTGCAGTATATTGAACATTGCTACTCTAGATGTTTATGGCTTTTTTCTATGTGTTTTAGTACTCTAGATTAGTAGATTGTTAGCGGCTTCTCTGGGCTTCTCGTTTTTATGCGTTTAGCATCTCCTCAATATTGTACTAAGAGCCCAGAATAAATGGTCTAAATTCTGAGCTAAAAGTATGATTATTCGTAAAATAAAATTAGGGACGCTACTTAAACTCCGTTTTCTTTAATAAATACAATACTGCGACTAGACATAGTAAAACGATCTTTGTCTACGTACATGCAGGCTGCCAGCTGTAATAGATATGATGATTGCCAACAATTTTAAAAATATTTTATCTAGGAACAAGTGCTAACTTGTTGCCAATACACCTTTTAGAACCGATCTAATTTTTTAAATAAAAAAAAATTAAAAAAAAAGTTTACCCTAACACAGCCTCGAACCCACGACCTCCTGATCAACTCGCTGAGATTCTACCTCTGGACTACGCTGGTAATGTAAGAAGACCGGTCCGATGCCGTCATATTTGATGACTAGCGCTGGCGTGGCTGAGATCGTATTTATGATTTTTTATGTTTAATCGCTAATTAATAATACATTAATGTAATGCAAATACAATGCGCATATTAGCTACCTAATTATTTTTTCTTTTTCCGAACCAAATGTTTTGAAAGTGTATATTTTACGGGGCGGTTTGAGTGTATTTCCATAATGGGAGTGGCCCGATATTATTGGTGGGCCGTCGACCGTCGACCAAATGTGTCTCGTTTTAACTTCCTAAAGCGCGTATGTCTGTATCTCTCTTAGTTTTAATGAATTTATATCGTCCATATAAACCTATGAGGTCAATTTAAAATACAACCCAGCCCGGAGCAAGCTTGGATATTCTTTCGACGATGGCTTGGCTTGATTCTTTCTTGGGGACTTTTCGCATGGAACTTGCACTTTTTTGAAACAAAAGATTCTTTTTTGGTTTTAAAAAATTAAAAAATAAATTATTAGGTAGATCATTTTAGGTGGGTCATTGACCAAATGACCTTACGGACGGGTCGCGCCTGGTACAAGGATGACTAATTTCAAGTATATTTGAGTTTTTTAAAATGGTTTATGTTACTTGATTACCTTTTTCAAAGTACCGGAAGCCGGAAAGCATTTGTAAACAAAAAATAACATTTTGGGTTGTACAAGCATTTTGCAAAACAGTTAACGAGTTAAATAAGATCCATTATTTTTGCTCTTGGAAATGTTTCAAATGAACAGTTTTGCAGGATAAAAAGAACACTTTAAAACCTTTTTTTGTTGTTGTTCTTCATTCGGGCGGCGAGCAGTTATTTTTTTTATTATACAGCATGATACATTAATCCATTTAGACTACTACAAATTATGTATACACTTTTATTATAAAAGAAACTTTAAACCTGAAGACTTATGATTTGGAAATGTTTCCCAATTTAATGCTTTAGAGAAAGAAATTGTATACATATATCAAACAGGCTAAGTGGCAAGACTGGTGCAAAACCCTAGAGAAGTCTCTTAGACACACTTAGACCGTAAATTAGATGTACAATTTCTCTGACAATGGCTTTACATTACACTTTATTATAAGAAAGTTAAAAACAAGTAAGTTAGAAGGATTTCCAAATAATGTTTTTTTTTTCAAAATCATATTCACTTCATATTGAGATTGCTGTATATATCTTAAAAAAAAATTATGACTGATCTGATCATACTTGAGATCGTTTTTTCTAAAATACTAAAAATATTTTTTCTTTATAATTTTAGATTGTTATACCGTCTACGTCAAAACAATATATGTCGGATAAAATTCCCTATGTCTTCCGTCAAAATACAGAGTTTCTCTATTTAACAGGTTGCCAGGAACCTGACACTTGTGTAGTTATAACTGTAGGAAATTGCCCTAGGTAGGTATTTCAAAATATATTTTTTTTAATCTAGGAAAAGTATTTAACTGAAAATGTGGTAATTTAATTTTCCCTTAGCATGACATAAACCTGGATTCTGGAACTATTGGCTACTAACCTAACACTGTTTATACAGTTTCATCACACACCAAAACTAGATTTTTTGCACTGGACGCTGGGCGCGCTCTCATTAACCATGTTATCATCAGGAAATCTATTAATTTATTTTTGAAATGTGGTAAAACTGTATTAACAGAGTTTCTGAAGTGTCTGTACACTTTTTAAATATGAATAAACTATTTATATGGATTTACTTTACTAAGGGCCGGTACTAATTTTACAGGTAACCAATTTAACAGATTCTTAAAATTACTTTTAAATATTCCACTATCGGTTTTGAATTACATACATAATTTTGGTACATACTAAGAGCCAGTTTCACTCAATCAAACCCAAGCAAAACGTTTTTAAGTTACCGATGAAAGTTTGGTGAAATTAATTTGAGCATTTTCAATAGAGATCGCACGATATGACTTTATTTTGCCGATACGATATATCAGCCGATACCGATATTTACTATGCCGATATGCCGATACCGATATATCGTATCGGCAAAGACATTCGTACATGTTTCAATGTTTAATTTTTATCAGGGTTGGAAAAAGTCATGACATAAAAAAAAGTCAATGCTTAAATCATGTGAATTAATTATTCATGCCAACCAGGGGCGTCCGGTGAAATTTAAAAGCTGTATATCTCTGTTCCTACTTACAGGAACCGTACCAAATTTAGGGGTTTTAGTAGTGAGCCCACTGGGAATGTTTTGGTAAAGAAAAAAAAACGTTTTGTAATTTGCGAAAAAAGTTGAATTTTTGCATTGCTTCCACCGGGAAAAAAATGAACACGTTTAGGTATTTTATTTATTATTTTTTCTAAACAAATTTTACATCATTTTGTCGACAATTTTTAAATTTTAAGAGAAAAAATGTGTTTGTAGAAAGTTATAGTCATTTGAATTTTTTTTTTGAAATTATATTTTAGGTTTCAAAAAATTCAAATGACTATAACTTTCTACAAACATATTTTTTTCCAAGAAAATAGCGGAAAAAATAAAAATTTGGAACGTAGCACAGCACGGATTTTTACGTGTAGACAGACGACACACAACACCAAAAATATGTTATAATCATCGCTAAGGATATGTATCACATATACAAAGATTGAGAATTCACCGAAACCTAAAATTGCACGAAAATTAATTTATAATGGCACGAAACTATAAATCTTAATGCGTCGGGTGCTACGTTGTCAAGTTATTGTCAAAGTCGTAATTACTGTAGATTTTAATGTTTTATATGCACAGTTACAATTATTATTAGTAATTACCTATCCTAAAACAAGATTAGGTAAGTTTATATTAAATGTATAAATGTATCGCGAATATTGTTCTAATAATAAATTGGTCAGATTTAAATTAGTGAGTGATTTTGCGTCGAGATTCGTCTCAAGCCCACGAGTGACATAAGCTTTATTAAAGGAAAAATGGCGGACCCAGGAGGCTATATTACCCCATTCGAAAAATTAGACTTGTTAAAGACCTAGTAAACGAGATGTCAAAACAATAATCCCGCTAGTAACAAAAGGAATATTAAATTAAAAATGCATTGTGTAAATCGAAAAATAAAAAAAAATTAAGGTGCCCAAAGTTTCGTCTTAGTTTCGTGACAGACTATATTGACAACTTCAAAAATTTTGAAAAAACCGCTGACACTAAACACTATAAGTGTATGCCGAAATATGGTAAAAAGACGAGGACTTAACATGGGGTGAATTTTATTGAAATTTGGAAATGTATAGGTACATCGTGCTGAATACATTCTGGATCAATATCTAAAAAATCTAGATCAAAACTAAAAAGTTAAAAACAACGGAGTTATTAAAAGAAACAACAAATCCGATTTCGAAAGACATAAGTTGAACCAAAGGGAAATAAACAAGATAAATTGTGAATGATAGAAACATTATTTAGGTAACATAACAAAACGATTTATTATTCAGTGAGCGCAGTCGGAGGTACAGAAAGCGAGAGAAATTATCGGCTCAATAGCACGGGTAGTTAAAGCAGTGTTGTGGCAGTTGATGGGCCCCATTAAATTGTACAAAACCCTTGTTTTTAGGGAGTTTAAAAAAAGAAGTGCTAAGGAGGAGTTATATGTATCCAGCATGGAAATCGTATAATACCTGGCAACACAGCTGCGAGCTAGAGTGGTTGTGTAGGGTACCGTACACGGATGCCGCTAAAAGTTATCGCATGTTACCGATAATATTTTTTGACAGTGTTGCCAAAATCGCTTCTTAGGGGATTATTATTTTAAATAACAAATAATTTGCTCCTTTTATTTTCTATGTTTATATGTTTATATTATTTGCTTTGACTTTGAAAAGTTTGAGTCTGAGTTTTTTTTACCATAGCTGTCGATGTCAGTGACCGAACCCAACCCACCCCGTTAATTTCTGTTTATATGATTAAGCTAACTAACCACTTTTGTTTGGATATCTTCTAATATCCAATAAGTCTTTATTTCAGCTATTTTTTACAGTACTCACCAAACAACGCTTTTTACAAGAGACAAAGACGATCATGCCGAGTTATGGGATGGGCCCAGAACTCATCCTGAAGATGCCCCTGGTTTTTTTGGGGTTGATCATAGTTTACCGATGAGCGAGCTTCCGAAATTTTTAGGGTCTTGTAGGAAGTCAGTATCAGGTCTTAATTTATGGTAAGTATTTAATTTTTTAATTTTTTTTGTAAATAAGAAAAATTCAGCATTTAGGAATTTCAGAACATTTACAATTTTTTTCTTTGTCCTAAGCATTTAAGCTGGACATTCAGCACCCGGGTCACTCCCCTCCGGGTACTCCCCGAATTTAATACTGCTTGGGTATTTTTTATTGGAAAAAATATCGCAATAATAATAATTTATTGCAAGGGGGGATTCAGCAAACCAACTATTTCTTATTTATCTAATGTCTATTTTTCATAACAAATAGTTTCTTCTCTTGTCGCAGCAGTCGTCGCGTAGACTATTATCTAAAATTATCTGTTTTTCACGACTGCGCATGTTCTAGGTACGATTTTGAAGCTGCAGTTCATAAAGATGTTCACCAAATAGTGTGCAACTACATTAAGGGTTCTTCTAGTCCATTCTTGGAATCTCCGAGAAATTTCATACATAAATTGAGGTTATATAAAAGCCCAGCAGAAATAGCGCTAATGCAAAAGTCATGTGATGTTGCCTCAAAAGCTATTGTAGAAACTATGGCTTATTCACGACCAGGAATAGGTGTGTATACAATTATAGAGAGATATGGGTATGCACATAACGTCACGCGGTATTTACAGATGCACTATTTTGTCAGCTAACGCAAACCAAATTTCTGTGCTCTTGTACCTTAGAGATGAGCAATATTTTCATACCGGTGGCCAACTATTTCCAGTTCCAGTGACTTAAGTCGCTGCTTGCTAACCTTGCAGTCAGTGGTGACCCAAGCAGTGCTCGGATCACAGCTGGCGCCGCAGGCGCTTTATTTTTCAACCAGCGATGCACGCTACCCTATACGTATGCTGTTACTGCCGTTGCTGGAAGCTGGGGATCGCGGTCGGTAAACTCACTGGTCGCTGCAGCTGCATTACGTTTATCGATGATCGTCGGCTGAAAGCCGTTGGAGGGCTGATCGTATTGGTCAGAGCAAAGAGTTGCATATATCTATGCGTGAGTAACAGGAAAAATAGTTTTTGTTTCGTTTCGGTTAGGCAATTGCGGTGTGATGTGTATTGCGAAAGTAGCGTATTCATTGTTGAAGTTTAAACAATAACGTGCATTTTAAAGTTGTTAAGGATTGGTTTGTGGGAATTTTAATTAGCTGATTTTTAATTACTCTTATAAGTTTATGATTGTATGCAATTTATTTAAACTGTCCAATAGTTAAGCTTTTTCTCGTTATAGAAAGACCGAAAGATAACTCCAACACAAGCAAATAGACTAATAACTTATTACCCAAAACAAAATTTAAAGAGAGCAGCATGAGCGGGGGGGTTAATTTTTTTAAAATTTATCTAGCTCTAAATACCAAACCCAAAAACAACTATATTATGAACAAAAACCTTTATTATTAATTAGAATTTGCCAGTTTTATATTTCTTCGATGAGGTGATTTTCTTTAGAATATCTTTCTGATCTTTGATGTACTTATAAAATTCGGCACATTATAATTTAAAGTTATACTTGCATTGCAGAATAGCCTCAACGGACTCAGCTTATAAACGATTTTTTAATTCTGACCACTGCGCAATTTGCATTGAGCGCAGGGATTGCGAACTAAGTATTCACACATTTTAAGTAATCCTGAGCAGAACTAGTTACCTAACCAAAAAATTCCTTGGTTATTTCACTAAGTGTCTAATTACAGTAACTGGCTACGACCTATACATTTCGGATTCTCACAATTTTAGGAGAAAATCAACTTTTTGCCAAAGTTGACTATGAATGTAGAGCAAGAGGGGCGGAGTTTTTGGCCTATCCGCCTGTAGTTGCTGGTGGTAGTAGAGCGACCACTATACACTACATTAATAATAACCAAATAGTTTACGGAAACGAAATGGTGCTCATGGATGCTGGTAAGTGCATATGTAGTCTTTTTTTTAAATTATGTTTAGGTTTCACAATACTTGCTGGCGCTGCTGAATTTTAACGCTCCTATCAGTCACTATTTAGGTGTTCTCACCATCACACTAATTATGAATATTATGGTACTCTGTCCAGAATGCAGATGAGTTATAATAGTTATTGTGATAAACTTGATCTAACAGTGTCACTTTAGTGGTGCATTGACAGCACCACAATTACATTTATAAAAGACCAGCGGCGCTGACAAAATCACAGTTAAAACATAAAAATTTAATAAAACATCCATTTAAAACAACGTCATGCTAACAAACATTAAGGTTCACTGGAGTACTGAGGTCACGAACAAGTCGTTTCCTGGTCTAAAAATGATGTACGTATAGTGAGTAAATAAATAAAAAAGAATTGAAAGCAACAGAAATAGTAATATAACATCAAATTTTGAATGACGCTCAATAAACAATTTCGCAACCAAAACCTTGCCTTGCCGAAACCTAGCAGGCCAACTAGAAGAACTAAATTTAAAACCGGTCTTAAGTGAATTAGGTGGTTAGAACATTTTTCTTTCAGGCTGTGAATACCACGGATATGCAAGCGACATAACAAGAACGTGGCCCGTTAATGGAAAATTCACAAACCCGCAAAGGGAAATATATGAAATCGTTTTAGAGGTACAAAAGGAACTTATCGAATTGTGCAACAAAATGCCTAGTTTAGATGCTCTCTTTGAGTGCATGTGTTTACTACTTGGTAAAAGATTGCAAGCTCACGGACTTCTTGGAGTACAACCATCTAACAATTACTTAATGAAGGTGGGTAATAAAGACAATGACGTTTGTCTTTGAAGTCGAAACTTTTTTATAGGTCCAATACTTTCTAAAGTATTTAGTTGCCAAATGACATTTACATACAGTTCTAATAATAGTAATGGAATTATTGTCGTATTGGATTATTTAGAATTTCTCATATTTAAAATCCATTTTAATCCTTATATTATTAAAATATTGATTTTTGCTTGTAAAATAAATAAAATTCACTTTATGAAAATTTTAATTTATACGAAAACGTTATTTTGCGTAACACTATACATACCTTGTTTAACATTTTTTACCAAAAGAACAAATATAAAATATGTTTTAAATCAAACCCTAAGCCGAAGTACAAGATTTCATTAAACAATTTAAATATTAAAAGTAACGAGTTTAATCACATTATTTTTTTAAAGTCCCAACTATTCTCTCTCACGCCTTTAACCAGAGTACGAGTTTCTACATATTAAACAATAATAGATATCTATTGACATGTTTGTTAATGTCTTTATTAAATGAAGCAATTATTTAATTTAAAATATTTCTCATTAAAATGCTATCTACTTAACAAAGGATTTTTATAGCCCCGTGTTATGGGGATGGCCATATCTTAGGTACTTACATAGGTACATATCTTTGGTACCTACTCAATAACTCGAAAATGGAAAGTCCCATCGAAAAACGGCTTGACACTTCAAACTTTAGAATCTAAAATACTTTCTTTTTGCAATACATCTTTCTACGCCTAAAACGATTGTAAATTGGGAAAATTTGGGAAAAACTGGAAATTACGATTTTTGATGCAAATTTTAGACTTATTAATTTTTTTGGGGGTCAAAATGAATCCAAATCAAAATCCCATTTACCTCATCGGGAAGCGCTCGTCGAAATACGTGAAATTCATATTTTTTAGGTTTGTCATTCTTTATAGAAAGGAAGCAATCGACGATTAAATTTCGATTTTTTGACATTTTTTCGATGACATCTATACATTCGAATCAATCTGTATCTTTTCCTATCTAATTTCTTCCAACTTTTTCAACGTTATTTTGTAGAGGCATAATCAAGCGTTAAAATGAATCCCGAATGGGCCATCCAGGTTGGGTAACTAATTTTTTCTATTTTCCCATTAAAACTTCGTCTTTAAGCGGCATTATTCTATATTATTTCTCTTATTTACCCGTTCTTTCTGGGTTTATCATCTTCACTCATTCTCTAAGAATACTCGGCACTAATTAAAATTGCAAATTTTTTCGTTAAAGTTATAAATAAATAGGTTTTTTTTGCATCGGAGCAGGAAAAATTTTAAAAAATGGACATTTAAGACGACTGCCATGAAAAATAAAAGAAGCGGCCTTGCTTTATATCGAAAATAAATATGATATGTCAAAATTTCGCAAAATGCCAGTTTTTATTGCAAGATTGGAAGATTCCTGGACCGATTTCGGCTTGGAATATACATGGAAACTATACAATGGACATTATATTTTGGATTCCGGTACATTTCATTGGACGAGTTACGCATTAAATACCATTTTTATTGATTTTTCGATGACCTTACAATTCATTTTAATATATTGAAATCAGTTTCTATACGTAGAAATGTATTAGAATACTAAATGTCAAGATTTGACAAAAGTAGGGTAAGTTAATCCGCTTCTGCCGCCACTTCCGGGCGGATCAAAGTGGGCAGAAGCGTTTTTTCCTTTGCCATTTACCGCTCTCTACCTACATGCAAATTTTCACATTGCTGGTTCAAAGGAAAAATTAAAAAAACAAATATGACCGGAATCGCCTATTTTTATTAACAGGCAGGCAGACGTCATTCCCTGTTATCCAAATGCTAGGAGTCAGTACAAAATGGCCTCATGTTGCTTGCTTCCCGGTACAGGTTGGACGCCTCTAACTAACCTGCTATATTCTAAAAGCTGTGAAACAAACTCGTATCCAGATGATTTTAAAAGAAAATAAATTATTTCCGTTCAAACCCCACTTTAACCAAACATTGGAAGAGGGAGATGAAGCGAAAAGACTAGATTTTTGTTTATGCGTGAGAGACCAAATTTTGAGGGGAAATATCCATTTTTATAAATTTATTATGTTTTCTGATGAATTTTCTACTAATGGAACTGTAGCATCCCAGCATGTCAGGTACTGGTCTCGAGAAAACCCCGAATTTAGAGTAATGAGGCGAAGGCAATATTTTACAAAAGTGAACGTGTGGTGCGCTATATCTGTCCATGGCATTATAGGTCCATATATTTTTAATAACACCTGCAGTGGAATATCTTGCTTAGAAATGTTGGATACATTTTTTACCGATGAACTCGAAAATTTTCCATTAAATTTTTGCCAAAAAAATGTATTTTCAACAAGATGGTTGTCCCGCGAGATAATAGAATGGCTTCACCGCAGATTTGGTCTAAGGTAGATTGGTAGTAATGGCCCAATTTTGTGGCCCGCAATGAGCCCCTACTTAACCTTCATATGTTTCTACGGGGCCGTTTAAAACAAATTGTTTATACCATTCCAATATTAAATAATATTGACGTGTTAAAAGGCAAAATTACCCAGGCTGTTCGTTCAATATCCCAAGAAGAAATCAAAAATTCCTTTAGATATCTAAGGAAGTAATTAAAAAAATGTGTTGAATATGGGGGTAGAGTTTTTGAATTTTGATATCTTGATTGCTAGGTTAATATCATATTCTTTTGAGTTTGATTACATGTTCGTATTATTTTAAAATTGCACTTGAATAAGAAGTATTTTGAATTAAATAATTGCTTCATTTAATAAAAACATTGACCAAACAGGAAGCAATTAGAAAAATGGGTTGAATATGGGGTGTAGTTTTTGAATTTTGATATCTTTATTGCTTGGTTAATATCATATTCTTTTGAGTTTAATTACATGTTCGTATTATTTTAAAATTGCACTTTAATAAGAAATATTTTGAATTACATAATTGCTTCATTTAATAATAACATTGACAAAACATGTCTATAGGTGTCATTATTGTTTATTATGTAGAAACTAGTCCTCTGGTTAAAGGCGTGAGAGAGAACAGTTTGTACTGTAAAGAAATGTGATAAAACTCTTTACTTTTAATATTTAAACTTTTTAATGAAATCTTTTACTTCGGCTTAGGGTTTAATTTAAAACATATTTCATATTATGTATTTGTCCTTTTAGTAGAAAATGATATACAAGGTTTGTTTATTCTTAAGCAGAATAACGTTTTCGTATTTTTCATGCTCCCTGTATAAAAAAGTTTCATATTCGATTTTTCTACTTTAAAGTTCATTTTGCTAACACTATCGCAATCTAAGCAATATCAGCTTTTCTTCACAGTAGTTTCAGAATCATAATTTTTTGTTTTAGGCTTCATATAAATTATGTCCCCATCATGTTTCACATTATTTAGGAATGGATGTCCACGACACACCGTCTATCAGTAGGAATATTAAAATTGAACCTGGGATGATAATAACAATAGAGCCAGGTAAGTTATAAAAATAATATTGAACAAAATTCAAACGTAGAATTTTATTTCTTCGAACGTACGTTACCTTGTACTGCTAAACAAACTTAAAGGAATGATTACTTGATTAGTTCCAATGTATACAAGTTCATAGAATAGTTGCGTTGTTATTATGCTTTAAAAGCATAATAACAACACAACTATTCTATGAACTTGTGTAAAAGCATTGCTTTTAATAATATTTTTTTGCAGCGTTAATTTACACTCTATCGTTATAATGAGATGAAACTTGAGTCTTAAAATTCAATTCTCAAACTTTGCAATTCATAATTGCACTAATTCATATCAATAAGAGATATAAAATGTTTTTGTACTTTTTGAAAAAATTTAAATCCTGTATAGCTATCTCATTCGTAACCGAAATGAAATTTCGCTAATTTTAGGTATTTACATTAATGAAAAATCATCTCTTCCGAAATGCTATCACGGAATAGGTGTTAGAATAGAGGACGATGTTTTAATAACTGTCAATGGGCCAGTTGTACTTAGTAGAAAATGCCCTAGAGAAATAGACGAAATAGAAGCGATTGCTAGTAAAAACTTCTGACTGACTTTAAACACTGACTAACAATAAGTAAAATGGGTAAGGTTATAAAGTATTCAAACAAACATTTTTGTTGTACTAAAAAAATCATGTAAAATATACTTTTTGTTCTCCTTATTTGTTATTTGTATATATACAGTTATGTATATGTATTGAAGATATATTTTTATACCGTCCTAAAATAATAAATAAAACATGTTTATCCGTTAGATACTTTTTTTTATTAACAAATTTTATACTTTTTAAGTATTTCTACTTTTAAAATTTACATGGTAAATTTGTTAAATATTAATTTGTCGCTGGCATTCTATCAGCATAAGTTTTCTTTTTATGCTAACCTAATATAAGTTGCAACCTAATATGCATAAATATCAACTTAGTATAACTTTCTTATATATATATATATATATATTTATATATATATATATATATATATATATATATATATATATATATATATATATATATATATATATATATATATATATATATATATATATATAATGCTTTTTTATTAACTCGGGAGACGGGATTTGCATGGTAATTATTTCACCCCATGTTAATTTTTGTTCTACTAAAAATTTTGGGTACATATTTTAGGGTCTTCATTGGCGTTGAACGGTTTTTTTCCCAGCAATTCCATACCAGTTCCAGGAAAATCTATTATTTTAGTCCTTGTATATTTAGTAGGGTGTCCGTTATTTACCAAGTTGATTTTTTTTCTTGCGATGCCCCCTAAATTTTTAGTTTATCGTCTAAAAAAAATGTCAGACCAAAATAAGCCCTTAATATTCATAATAAACCTTGCCCTAAAGACGATACATTTCCCATTTAAATTACGTGGGATTTTGCCACTTATTACAATTAATTTTTTTTCTCGGACAAGATGACTTATAGCAATGAGATATACATATTCTTATAGGAAATTGAACGCTCGACAAAAAAGGTCTCTTATAATTTTTCGGTTAATTTACTCCTTCAAAAGTTATTCAAGGTACTAAATGCGACTTAGCGCGCTTGCGTGAATAGAAAATCCGTGTGTAGGCGGGAATGCTTGTAAGTGTAATTTTGAGTCACTTTCGGTATTGAAGGGAAATTTCATGAAAGTATACAAAAATTTATGAAATTCAATAAAAATTAGTTGACTGCGTGTTATAAATGAATAAAGTCTCAAAAATGATTCAAACTAGAACCAGCTACCTGTTATGCGGTATATTATTTTCCATGTTTAAATTTTTTTTACCCTAATACCACCAGAATTATCTATTTTCAGAAATAAACTAATAACTTTCATCGAAATAATAATCACTTTGCCGTAAAAGTAAAAAAATCTGAAAATTTGAAGGAGTACATTAATCGAAAAATTATAAGAGACCTTTTTGTAGAGCGTTCAATTTCCTATAAGAATATGTATGTCTCATTGCTATAAGTCATCTTGTCCGAGAAAAAAAAATGTAAAAAGTGGCAAAATCCCATGTAATTTAAATGGGAAATGTATCGTCTTTAGGGCAAGGTTTATTATGAATATTAAGGGCTTATTTTGGTCTGGAATTGTTTTTAGACGATAGACTAAAAATTTTGGGGGCGTCACAAGAAAAAAAATCAACTTGGTAAATAACGGACAGCCTAATATTGAGTTACCTTGTATATTTAGTTACCAGTTACAAATTAATTTAAACAATGCGTAGAATTGTCAGAATCAAATACCTGGCATACAGAGGTAAAAAAATTGCGCTTTACCAAAAACAGACGTAATTTTTGATAGCCTTACTGGTAAAAATAAGTGATTTTGCAGTCTTGTAAGGATTTAAATAACCTCTGTTGCAAATTTCGTCTTTTAGTTCCGAGTAGAACAAAAGTTAACATGGGGTGAAACTTTGACCACGCAAATCTCATGTCCAGAGTTATAAAAAAAGCACTAAATATACTATATACGGGTATATATTACGTACATATATTAGCAAAAATATACGCAGTTTTTGATGACAAATCAGTAATAATTATGGACTAAGAGATAGCGACGTCAAAACCTACAGAATTTTGTCATGAGAATTTTTAGTCCCTTTGTATCGTAAAACCAGTCACTAATATCAGAGTCTGGCTGGCGAGCTCCGTTGCTTGTGCACAGGGTGATCCAAGAAGTTTCAAACAAAGGTGTTATTTTATTAATGAGTTCATTTACATACAGTATGTCCACGGGTGGGGTAGACAAGAGAACAAATGGACCAAAAAGTGAAAGATACGAAAAAAGGTCATTCTTTGTAACAATTCACGGTGCCAGAAATTTGTTTATTTGTACCTATTGGGTATGCAAATAATACAAAAACGTAAAATTTGGTTAAGAATAAAGTTGCCTTTTTTAAATTCTAATGCAAAACGTTGAACAAAAAAGTTGTTTTAAATTGTAAAAGAATTGTTTCATCGTTTTCAATACACCTTTTAGAGCCGATCTAATTTATTAAATCACAAATTTTTTAGAAATTTGCTTAGAAATGATTGGGAATTTCAGAAACAATTTTAATTTTACGAGAAATCAGTGGCGTACCATCAATGTCTGCCAAAATAGGCAGGTGAAATTCCGTACGAACACCACTGGTGGAAATAAAAAAAATTCTGGTACACTAAATAATGCCTCTTGATACATAGTACACGTATGCCAAATTTAATTAAAATATCTAAAGTGATATTACAGATATTAATAAAAAACTATTTATTTTTGAAAACTTTACCACCCTGTATCTCAAAAGTTAAGACGTTTAGGACATACGTTCATATGAAGATTTCTTTTTAAAATGGACCCAAAAATCGCCCCCTTAAATATTGGCATTCAATTAGAAAACACCCTGTATAAGTATTACGGAAAGTTGATGCATATACGTTGTCAAAGATAGGTAGTTCATTAAAATTTCGCACACACAACACTTTTTGGATTATCTATGGAATAACCTTATAAACATTCGAAATAGAGCGATATTTTTTTGGAAGTTAAAGCAAAGCAATAAACCAAACTAGATTCACTGAGATTAAAGGGCCAATAGACGATATTAAAGATTTAGCCTGGCATTAATTAATATATTGTCAAATATCATTCAAACAGTACAAGTTATTGAAAAACCCATGTGTTTTTACAAAAGGATAAGCAGTGTTGTCGCAAAAAAAGATGGTTGCCAAAAAGAATCGAAACTCCCCAAAAAATATCACTCTGTAAATTGTTCCCAGTGGTAATAAAGATATTTCACAAATATGGTATGAACCAAATTTGAATCACCCTATATCTCGACAACGAAGCATTTTCGAATGTTAATAGGAACTATTTTTCTTATTTTTGGCCAAAGAATCGCAACATCCCTTTTTCCTCTTTAGAATTGAAATGGTTAATGTGCAAGACATTTAAGTAACTAGAACTTGCGACTAAGTTCACTTTCCAGAAAAAGCTGATGGTGCTTTCAGACAGGTACACTATTGGTCCAAGTAAAACAGTTATATGAAGCGTTTGCATTGGCGTTCCGACTAGGGCTGGGCGATTATCGAAAAAGATAATCGAGTTTTGATTATTTGAAATAATCGATTATTGCCGATTAATCGAACTTAATCGATTAATCGAAAAATTGATTAATCGATTAATCGAAATTAATCGAAAAATCGATTAATCGCCAAAATCGATTAATCGAAAAATCGATTAATTGATAACATTTATATTAATCGATTAATCGAAATTAATGGAAAAATCGATTTATGGAGGAAATCGATAATCGGACTAAATCGGTTATTGAAATAGTCGAATTATGTCATTACTAATGACATAATGAAAGCGACTCCAGCGCTTACCACTTGCCTATCTTGAACACAATTCCGGCGGGCGATTTAAATTTTAGACCCTTAAAAATTAAAGGAGCGCGGATCGAAAAGCATTCAAATTATTTCGTTGAATACGTGTTTCATAGTCGAGTTATGATTATAAAAAATAATCGATTAATCGAATAATCAATTAATCGATTAATCGAAAAATCGATTAATTGATTTTAAAAAATGTAATCGTTCAATCCATTAATCGATTAATAATCGATTAATCGATTATTTTGCCCACCCCTAGTTCCGACATCGCCACTTCAGAAAGTTGCACAGTAAAAAATATCGCAATACGAAAAGTGCGCAAGTCTGATAGCATCATTAGGTACCGCTGTATCTCTTGTACGATACAGGGTCCACCATAGTTGGGCATGAAGTTATCTGTCTGATTGAAGCATGTTACTAATGTAGCTTATTTCACATAAACTGAACGTTTTTGTGGGTACTTGACAATCCAATTTGTTGTCATCAATACTGGGTCCATCTCGATTTTCGAGTCTAGAGCCAAGGCCCAATGACCACTGCTTGATGCAGGACCTACCAACCGTTAGTTAGGTCAATTCTTTCCAGATTTTTCCCCCTAGTAACATAATAGTATATTATGTACCAAGTTCATAAAAGTGAAATTTGAGTAGGCAAGTATAGCAGGTTTAAGTATGACCGATAGTCAATACTTAAATGGAATGCTATACGAGCCTACTTCCTGTAATATCCAAGGAAATATATATATATATATATATATATATATATATATATATATATATATATATATATATATATATATATATATATATATATATATATATATACACTCACCCACAAAAAAAGTGACGAACCGAAAATTTACTTCTACTTTAAGGCGAAATATCTTTTAAACGGTTTGTAGCACGATATTGAGGTTTTAACTGTTGGATAGAACCATTCGTTGGCAAAAATGTTGTTATTAGTTTTTAGCTTTTTATTATTATTATTCCAATAAACAGGGTAAAAAAAAGAAGTATGTTTTTTTGCTAATTTTTGAAACGCCCTGTGGTCTGTCATGACAACCAAAACACAACTAATAAAAAACCATTATTTAGGATAGTCCTTTATCAACATTTTGCTTTTTGAATCATTTTCCTACCTGTTCGGTAACCTGAGATTCAGCATTTTAAAGAAATTATAACGTTTTAGCGTAAAAATAATGGTCAGTGGTCGAGTGTACTATTTTCAGATGAATATCGTTTTTGTTTGCATTCAATCGATGGACGGCGAAGAATTTGGAGATGGGCAGGAGAAAGGTACTCAGAAGGAATGTTTGTGGAAAAAGAAAATTTTGGAGGTGGGTCTGTAATGGTGTGGGCTGGGATTTCCACTGAATACCGTACAAATTTATGTATAGTAAGAAACACCCTAAATGCTCAGGGGTACATCGATATATTGCAACAGCATGTTTTACCAATTGCTCCCATAATAAGAGATTTTATTTTAATGCATAATAATGCCCGACCTCATACCGCCCGTGTTGTAACACAATTTTTGGAGGAGTCCGGTATTGAGCGTTTACTATGGCCCGCTAGAAGCCCCGATATGAATCCAATCGAGCACCTATGGGACCAACTTGGCCGAAAACTCAGAAATCGATTCCATGCTCCTCAAAATCGCCAACAACTCGAAGAAGCGCTAATTGAAGAGAGGAACCACATAACAGAGGAGTCAATTGCAAACCTACTACGAAGTATGCCCCGATGCTTAGCGGATGTGATGAGATCTAGAGGCGGAAACACTCGATATTAATTTATGTTTATGCATTATTTTTTTTGTTTTCTGTTTTCTTATTAGTGGAATAATTTAAAATCCTGATTAAAGGATTTTTACACTAAAAGGTTATAATTTCTTTAAAAAGCTGAATCTCAACTTACCGAACAGATAGGAAAATGATTCAGAAAACAAAATGTTGATAAAGGACCATCCTAAATAATGGTTTTTTATTAGTTGAGTTTTGGTTGTCATGACACCCCACAGGGCGTTTCAAAAATTATCAAAAAAACATACTTCTTTTTTTTCACCCTGTTTATTGGAATAAAAATAATAAAAAGCTAAAAACTAATATCAACATTTTTGCCAACAAATGGTTCTATCCAACAGTTAAAACCTCAACACTATGCTACAAACCGTTTAAAAGATATTTCGCCTCAAAGTAGAAGTAAATTTTCAGTTCGTCACTTTTTTTGTGGGTGAGTGTATATATATATATATATATATATATATATATATATATATATATATATATATATATATATATATATATATATATATATATATATATGTGTGTGTGTGTTTTGTGAATATAGAAACATCAATAAAGTTAAAAGACTTGACGAAAACTTAATGCTTCTCATTATAACTAAATGAACAGTAATTATGATTATTTTCTTTTAATAAAGCACAACACAAGAGGCAGTAACATTATTATGCGGTAATGGTTGCTATGCTGTAAAATGATCTATTTCTGTACAATTGTGAGGGTATTAATATAGTACATTACTGTATAAAATGCAAAGGAGCTTTTTTTATCGGCAATTTATAGAAAGTTCAGATTGGGTTGGGTTTAAGCTGTCGGGATTTTTAGTATTAAAATATTCATTTTTCTACAATCTTTAGTACAGTAACTACATAAATTCTGTTTTTAAATTATTCATTATATTTTTAAATTTATAATTTACTAATAAATTATCAATATGAACACATTTCTATTGTATTGGATATACAGGGTGTCTAAAATAGGTGATGCCACTATTGCTATCTCCGAAACGGTAAAAGATACGAGGTCAGTTAAATTAGAGAAAATGTGTCTTTTTTTAGTCCCTATTCACATTCCGTTTACGGAGTTGCCAAATGCTCTATAGTTTTTTGTCTACAGGGGATTTTTTAAAAATAGTCAAAAATTTAATTCTTAAATATCTCGAAAACTATTATAGTTAGGAAAAATTGTTTTAACAAAAATCACACGATTTTTTACCTTCTATAAAGTAACGTTATTGTTTTGTTTATGCCATTTGTTTTTATTGAGTTACTGATACTAACTTGTTTTTTCAAATACGGACCTGGAATTTTTGCTCCATTTGGTGAAAGAATACTTTATACCCTTTACAACTGTGTATAACTTGAAAATATTTTCCGACGTTTTGATCAAGAATAGCAACATCATCAAGATTTTCTAACAATACGGACCTGGGATCTTCCATGTTAAGGCACAATTCACAACCTATCGCTATGGTTTGTGGTTTTTGTTGTTGTGAAATGGGGCATTTACTTGAAAAAGGCCAGGTCCGTACTGGTAGAATATCCTGATGATGCTATTCTTCACCAAAACGTCGAGAATCATAATGAAGTGATATACAGATGTAAAGGGTATGAAGTATTCTTTCAAAAAATACAGCAAAAAGTCCAGGTCCATATTTGAAAAAAACAAGTTAGTATCAGTAACTCAATAAAAACAAATGGCTTAAACCAAACAATAACGTTACTTTAGAGAATGTAAAAAATCGTGTGATTTTTGTTAAAATAATTGTTTTCTCACCATAATAGTTTTCGGGATATTTAAGAATTAAATTTTTGACTATTTTTAAAAAATCCCCTGTAGATAAGAACCTGTAGAGAATTTGGCAACTTCGTAAACGAAATATGAGTAGGAACTAAAAATGGCACATTTTCTCTAATTTAACCGACCTCGTATCTTTTGCCGTTTCGGAGATAGCAATAGTGGTATCACCTATTTTAGACACCCTGTATATCATTGTTTTGCACGAACAATTTCTTAGGGTTTTTATTCAGAGCTACTTTAGAACTCATGTTTAATTCAGACACCATATTCTGTGTAATATAGCTTTCTATAAAAGAACTGAAGCTACTGTTTAATCTCCGTTTGCCAACCATTTGACAATAAATGGAACACAAAATACAAAAATATACGAGTAGCTGTGTTTCTACAAATAGATTTTTGTAGTACAGGCACGAAATTTCACAGCAGGTGATTAGCACCTTTACAGAATTAGACAAAGTTTACACTGATTGCAGTTAATTTAACTAAATTTATTTTTAATTATGTCCTAAATTTTACCAGTCCAATTCTGGATTTTTTATAGGGTCACCTCCAGGGTATACTCCGGTTAGACAGGCGGTGCAGTGACCGACTTTTGTAGTTCCTTTTGTTTTTATGTCGGATCTGACTGCTTTTATCAGTCCTTCTACACTTAGGTATTCCAGTGTATCAGCACCTGAAATATAATCATTTATATGGTTTTACATAAGTAACTCCGGAATTCACTATCGCTAAGACCACTCTAATTAGGCAAGTTTTAAACTGACAAGTGTAAGAATAAGACCACGCAGTTTTGTAGTATGAAATATACATTACAAGGATAATAATTTAAACATGTTATTCTCCATAATAATAGGACTAAATTCATTTTAGTAACAAGTTCCAAGAAAAAATCAGTTGGAAACCAGGCAAATTTCTGAAATATTACAATAACTCATAATTTTTTAATGATAACTTAATAACAGTGACAGGACAGGAACTTCTCAAACCAAACCGGTCAGCTAGAAGATCTTTATTTAAACCAGTACTAAATCTTGAACTTATTAGTGAATCCCTGTGTAAAGTAATTTTTTTATTTTTCGCTGTTATCTGCATATCGGTATCACCGATTACTCCTACCAGATGCGAATCTTACGCTTTCGACGGTGACCCGATTTAGAGAAGTTGTAAGGTGCCTACCGCCTCCGTATTTAATATGTTGCCAAACGTTGAATTTGTCGGTGCGAGCGGCTTGGTGGAATAGATAGCAGGCAAATGTTATTACATCAGTTTTGTTGCGTTGATTTTATGGTTTAAATTGTGGTTGTACTAGGTTGTAGTGTAATTTTAATAAGCGATATACGTTTTTGTGTTTGTTAATGATATAATTTTATATAAAATGCCACACAATATCATGTTTTAATATTTTAAAATATAATCCATAATTTCTCTGAATTAAAACCAACACAACGCGTGGCAAATTCCATTCTCGGCATCGACGCTCGAAGTGACTGGCCGCACTGTCCGTATCGCCGAGACCGCGGAATCTTGATATAGGAAATTTATTAAGAGATTCGCATCTGGTAGGAGTAATTTGTAGTATGGCGATATTCTATATTATATTTATATATATATATATATATATATATATATATATATATATATATATATATATATATATATATATATATATATATATATATATATGTATATATATATATATATATATATATATATATATATATATATATATATATATATATATATATATATATATATATATATATATATATATATTACCATATTAAGTAAGACGTTTACTTACCTACGTGTTTGGCTAGTTCTTTTGAGTTTAACTTATTCGCTATCAATTCTTCTCTTGTGGGAATGTTAATTCCCATATAACAAGGATACATTAATGGTGGACTAGCGACTCTAATATGGACCTAGAGATAAGAACAAAATTGACGATCTTAATATTATGATTAATTTTTATTAGAATTTTATTATCACATTATCCTTTTCTTCCTCCAATAAATGATTATTATTTATTATTGTTATATTACAGCTTGTTACACTTACTTCAGTAGCTCCGGCGTTTTTTAACAATTTAATAATAGGTCCAATGGTATTTCCTCTTACTATTGAGTCGTCTACTAAGATAATTCTTTTGCCTTTTACCATGCCACCTAGTGCACCAAATTTCTTGGCAATTAGTAGTTGACGTAATCTATTACTGGGTTGGATAAAGGAACGTCCTACATATCTGTTTTTGCAAAGCACTTCGGCGAAAGAAATTCCGCTCTAAAATACAAATCATAAAATCAGACACGTTGGCAAACAGTGACTGACTGCTTTTAAATATTTATAATTTTATTAGGTAGCTTCTAGCACTACAAGGCATCATACACAGCTAAAAATTATGCTTAAAGAATAGAATAATTCATGCGCGGAAAAAGCAAATAAAGTCAGCTTAAAATCGGTGTAGATTTTAAGCTGACACAGAAAAAAGAACACCAGTTCATTAAGCCTTCATGGAGGTGATCAGTTGACAAAAAAATTCCGTACACAAAATCCGCCCGCAGGGTAACCTCCCTCATTGGAACCTTATAAGTCTTGGACCTACAACTTTTAGAGGCCCCAGGTATATACAGATAAATACATATACATTATATATATATATATATATATATATATATATATATATATATATATATATATATATATATATATATATAGTTATATATATTTTAAAAATTTTACTCGAAACACGTGGTACACACAGCCGAACGTTTTAACGATTTACTTAGATCTCTATCACGTTGCATATTCTAAGCCAATTGCAGATGCCATTTTTTAAATATATGCCGTAAAATAATATTGTACTTACTTGTCTTGAGAATCCGTGGGCTGCAGCGTTACCAGATTCTGGAACGGCACTGACTAAATCAGCTTCAACAGGTCGTTCGATCGCTAACTGTTTTCCACATTGCAAACGTACCGCGTACACTATTTGGCCCTCAAACACTGAATCTGTCCTTGCGAAATATACATATTCAAATATGCAAAAGGCCTAAAAAAGACAAACTTGATTCTTCGAATGAAATAAGTGATTTTGGACGTGCATATGATGTGGAATGGATCTAAAAAACCCTTTTTTAAAAATATATATGAGAAAGAGCACTGTTCAACTTAAAGAATACTTGTTTTATTGTAATGAACTAAACACCAATAGTATCTTAATAGCCTTATATTGTAGGTATTATTATTTTTATTTTTTATAACCTCATTGCTGATAAAGGCCTACCTGTGCTTTATCTTCAGGTCGATGAACTATATCCATTGTCCTAATACCATGTCTTGTCATCTCAATAATTTCTCCTGGATATACTTCCCGTACATATTGAGCACCTATCGATAAAAATCCACAAGATTCTGATGACACTACCCAGCCCTCTGCTTCTTTACTTTCATCACATTCTCCGGACAAAGCTAAAAAAGAAAGCAAATATTTTTTATTTCATTTCAAAAAATATATTTTCTATTGACTGCTTTCAAGCGATGCAAAGATTGTTTAATTAGACTTGTACCTGAGTATAAGTTTAATAATTAAACAATGCGTCATGTAACACGCAGAACTAGAACGAAAAAATAGAGCTTAAGAACTAGAAATCGCGTAGAATTAGAAAGAAAGTACAACGCTTGAACACCAGAAAACACTTAGAACTAAAATGGAAACGCAATGCTTGAACGCTAGTAGCTATACACGTAGAACTAGAAAGAAAAAACATAGCTTGAACACTAGGAAACACAGAACTAAAAAGGAAAAACACAGCTCAAGCACTTAGAACTAGAAGGAAAACACAGAGATTGAACACTAAAAAACACGCAGAACTAGGAAGAAAAAACTGAGCTTGAACACTAGAAAACACATCGAACTAGAAAGAAAAATTCGGTCAAGTGCAAGCTATACTTGCACAATTAGTGTTCCGTGCCATCAACCTCCCACTTAACCTGAGCAAACCTCGGCCGGCCGATCTCCGTCCATTTGCCGTGCTACCCGCCGCCGACGGCACTATCGTCTTATCACATCGCGTATGCGCGAAGCTGAGTAGGCCAAATTAAAAATTTTGAAAAACGTGTGAGGACAAAAGTTGTTCCTTGCATCGTGAGAAATATTTTCGTCAAAAAACGTTTTCTTTAAAACCAATGGTTCAGCAGAACAACCCACGAAGGCATCAAGCCTAAGTACTAAGGGTGGGTTGTATCTCTCAAAGCCTACTCACACACCCAGTGCTGTAAACAACCATAAGGATTTCGCCAGCCCTTTTCAATCCTGATAATTTTCTCTCGATCTAGGTACGCCTAATTCTCAATGTTCATGATTTTTTTCAGATTTTTCTTAGCGATCCTTCTGGTGATAAAGATGGGGGACAGCAGCTTTTAAGCGTTTTTCCCAAAAAATGTTTTAAAAAAAATGCAATGAAAATACATCATATATATCGACATATCGTTGAATTCGTGCTTCAATAACACAGCTCCACAAAAAAAATTCGATAAATTACCCCTGGAATATGACTATATCTACCATATGTTTTTGGGGTCGCTGAATCCAAATTCGGGGTCCATTTAACCCCACCACGTCAGAATTTTTCATAACCTCAAAAGAAAAACCCGCATCCTCAAAAAATCCTCTATCCATTGATCAGTTAATCCCAGTAACCCCATAACCTCTTTATTCCTTCATCCCTTAAACTCTTAATTCCTGAAACCCATAACCCCCGAAACCCATAAACCCCAAAACCCATAACCCCGAAACCCAGCAAGATAGAAACTTATGCGCGTTGAAACACAGTATGTTCGAGCCATGCATGCTTGTTTAGCCTTAAACTCATATTCTTTAATAACTTTAAAAGCCCATAACCCCTTAATTCCTTTAACCCATAACCCTTTAACCTCATAGACTCCAAATGCTATACCCCTAAAACCCCATAACCCCGTAAGAAAAAGACTTTGGTGCGTTAAATCACTGAAACACAGTATGTTCAAGCCATTCATGCTTCTTGAGCCTTAACCCCATATTCTGTAATAACTACACAACTCAATAACTCAGCAAAGGATAGCTTCATGCACGAAATCTTATAAGTTAAATCTTTGGACATCATTGCTACTTGCAGGTACTACTTATTCGCGTGTTTGCAATCCAGGGCACCTCCACGTGGTTGACGGTGGGCAACAGAGTTATTCCGTCATCCGGCAGAGACCCTGGATAACGGCGTTTATGCCGTCATGGCAAACACACGAAACAAGTTTACGATGCAGAGGGCAGGGCTGCCAATTTGTGAGTAATTCCTCACATTTGTGAGTAATTTGCTGGTCTGTGAGTAATTTTGTGAGTAAGTGGGAATTGTGAGTAAATTGTGAGTAATCGAGAGATCAACGTATATTCACGTAGTATATTCTTGGTAGTTATGCAGATTTCTAATCTGATAATTTATTAAAAATTTAATTTTAAAAATCTAAATTTAGGCATAATTTTAGGCGCTCTAGCAGTAATTACAATTTTGCAGTTTGTAGATTTGCACTGCTTTTAGCGACCTCTCTTGCTTAGCCAATATAAAAATATAAGAGGATAAGTAAGGTAGCTAGTGATTCGTCTGTTTGATACTGCAACTTGCAACACTAGGTGTCGCAGCGTCTCGGGTATTCCCCTCCTGTATCTTGTGTGATTTACACAAACATATTCCTTTCGAAATGGTGAAAGCGCTCCTACTTTAGCTTTCTTCCGAGTTGGCAACCCTAGCAACACGCAACACCAGCTTTTGATGTTGAGCAACATTGCACAGTAGTAAAATAAAAACAAAAGCGCCATCAGTTGCCACTTATTAGTATTAACAAATATACCTACGGTGTTTTACGGTTTATACAAAAAAAAGGGTGACTTGATTTGGTATTGATATGTTGAAGTTGTGAGTAATCCAGGAAAGTTTTGATAGTAAATCAGTAAAGGTCAGTTGGCAGCCCTGGCAGAGGGTCGGATCCTCAGTATTGGCGGCTGATCAGGGTGAGAAAGCGGGCCCGCAGAAGGGGCGCATTCAGAATCGACGCCCGGGTGTTCCCGGGTAAACAACCTACCGTTCAGAATCATGCGGCTAGCCGTTGGTTCTTATGGCCGTGACGTCATTGACAAGTTAATTTTTACCCACTGTACCCACGGGGCGTCGATTCTGAATGCGCCCCAGGCGTCGTCATCATACGACCGCAGCTTCGAAGAGGTCTCTACGGAGATTAGAGCTACAAGACATGATACATCTACGATATTATGCAATCCACATGTACACGATGATCCAAATAAACCAAACACATTTTGTTATGTTTTGTTGGGTTTTATGGGTTTTGGGGGTTATGGGTTTCAGGAATTAAGAGTTTAAGGGATGAAGGAATCAAGAGGTTATGGGGATATTGGGATTAAGTGATCAATGGATAGAGGATTTTTTGAGGATTCGGGTTTTTATTTTGAGGTTATGAAAAATCCTGACGTGATGGGGTTAAATGGACCCCGAATTTGGATTCAGCGACCCCAAAAACATATGGTATATATCTCGGTATATATAGTCATATTCCAGGGGTAATTTATCGAATTTTTTCTGTGGAGCTGTGTAAGCTTTCATTTTTGACACCGTACACGATGCCCTTGAAAACATTTTTTCCATTGCCCAATTTACCCCCCGAAATTAACCCCCAGAATTAAAATTCAAATTTTAATAATTGTCCCGCAGTCTGCACCTAATTCTCAATCATGATTTTTTCAGATTTTTCTGAGAGATGCTTTTGGTGATGAGAGTCGGGGACAGCACTTTTTAAGCGTTTTTTCCTAAACGAAACAAAAAAAAAAATACATCATATATATTGTTGAATTCATGCTTTAGTAAGCTTTCATTTGACACCCTACACGATACCCTCGATTTTTTTTTCCATTTCCCATTTTACCCCCTGAAATGAATCCCCATAATCAAAATTTAACTTTTTATACTTCACACACTCTATCTTTGTGCCAAATTTCAAATTTTTACGTCGAATAGTTCCAGAGAAAATCGCCTGTGACAGACAGACTGGCGGACACCGAGGTGATTCCATAAGTGTTCTAAACACTAAAATATAGCCCTGATTTGGCACCATGTAGCTCGTAAATTTAACTTTATCATCATTGCAACCGCCCTGGCATAGCCCTGATTTGGCACCATGTAACTCATAAATTTAACTTTATCATCATGGTTTTTTTATACCGACAATGCAACTCCCTCTAGTCCTGATCTTGAACTACGTGACTGGGTTGTTTCCTTATTGTAAAATGCGTCTTAATGGATACAGGATTTCACCGCAATAGCAGCTGATTGAAACGTTGTATAAAGAAAGTATAGGTAACATTTAGAAAAAAATATATATGCAAGCTTTTTATAACATGACAAGACTTCTTGAGCAATGTTTCACATGTGACATTTCTGTCTAGTACTTACGTTCATCCGATGCCAAAATCTTTCCTAAACATAACGGTCGATTTCCATAAGGGTCTCTAATCGCATATAACTTATTTTTAACCATTATAACTAGCGAATAACTAAGCGGAGCCAACTGCATGACGTGTCTTATCCTAGCTGGCCAATCAGGCTGTCCGGTTGGTTCGCCCTCGGGTGGGTTTAGACACAAGGCTTGCGTAATAAGTTCACTATCGGAGTGAGTGGAAAGACCTACACCATGGTCCAATACCTATAAAATAAAGGAATATTCTCATTGATTTAATATTCTATGATATCCCGGTTTAACAAAGTAATGACTTTAGAATAGTAGTAGGAAACTATAGCGAAAAATCTCTTAAAAACAGGTCGCTCAACATTGAGGAACGTCAGTCACAGAAAAAAAATTTTTTTGTTTTGACGTCAGTACTGGCTATGGCGTTGCCAAGTCTCTCTAATCCATATTCATATGTAACAAGTTTGAAAAAATAATATTTTTGTTATATTTAAAGAAAGAACTCCTACTAAAGGTGGATTTATGCAGACACCACTTTAAATTTAATTTAACGTTAATTTACCTTTAATTTTGTTTTAAGAAATTTTTAGGGCACTGAAAGTTAAAATTAAAGTAAAATTAAATTAAAGTTGTGGATAAACGCTGTTATGCCTTCATGTGTATTTAACTCGTACTAAATTAAATGTAAAGTTAAATTAGGGTTAAATTAAATTTAAAGTGGTCCGCATAAACCCACCTTAACTAAAGGAAAAGTTGTTTCAAATCCATCATTGCAATTTACACTTGCCTATATTTACGATAAAAAATTCAAAAACTCGACAAAACAACTATAAAAATAAGCGCGCTTCCAGACGACGCACTACGAGGTTCTTGACTGGGATTAAAAAAAACTTTCTCCGTCGGGCTCGCACGCTGTTCAAACAATAACAAAGTTTATTATTACTATTACTATACACAGTATAACCCAGCCGTTTGGTTAAAACATGAAAGTCCAATAAACACTACGAAATGTTTTCTTTTCTTATAAATGGTCAACACTATAAACACACACCGTACCACCTGTAAAAAACTGAGAACGTTTTAAATTTTAAAAGCCGGCCGGTCAGAGTGCGTCAGTGGAGCAAACGGGCCACTGCACGAGCCCGTTATGACGTCGTGATGTTGCGCAGTCACTTCGCCGCTATGCCAGATATTCAACCAATCACAGCGTGAGCTTTCGTTGCTTACGCGTCCGGCGAAAACAGAAGCGTGAAAATCGTAGCCGTCGACTCCTCGGCGCAAGAAATAGATGAAGAGAGAAGAGCGATAAAAATGAGAACGAGGAAAGAGAGAGCACTGCGTCCGAACATATGATCACGTGTCGCCTTGTAAGATTTTAAAAAATTCAATCGTCGATTATTATCCAAACATGATGATAAACTAACTATGTAGTTCCCCACCTGATAAATGTTCAAATTTAAATGTAAACCTTCATTTGATAATGGAATAACTGAATTTCTTACCGCGACATCTGCGTTTTCACGGTTTACTCTATAGGTTAAAGTGACAACTTTTAAACCTTAGCTTTGATGTCGACGTTGTTGGTTGGACCTTTTCCGGGATTACGTACGTAAATAAATTATTTAAAATTACTACCGCAATGCAAATTCGTACTCTACTGATAACCTACCTGTCGTCTAAGACTATCACAGTTAACTAACTCTCCATTATGAGCGACAGCTAAAGCACCGTGTGCCATATGCACTACAAAAGGCTGACAGTTTACTTCTTCTGATGCCGCTGACGTCGAATATCTCGTGTGGCCTAGACCTAGGTTTCCTTTCAGCTGCTTCATTGATTCGTCTGTAAATATGCTGCTTACCATGCCCATTCCCTTGACAATGTTAAAGTGTCTTGAAGATTTGCCTTCACTGGTAGCTATACCGGCTGATTCTTGACCTCTGAAAAATAGTTATTATAATACCAATACCTACTTAAATTTATCTGGTTTTGTAAAAGTAGTGTAAAATTCGTGGACCTATAAAAAGAGCGTCGAGAACTACCTTAAGATTCCTTTAAATTGTGAATAAGATTTAAAGTTCTTTAGAAACAACTCTATATATACTTGTACTTGATCATACGAGTATGTCACTCCACACGTTGGTCCTGTTACGAACGTGCGAAAAGGCAGGTAGTGTGTTTGGAACAATATTTTGTAACACTCATCACTGATTACTTTCTTTTCCTTTGCCATTTTTATAGGGCCGAAACGATAATCTAAAAATCCATCTGGCGGTGACAAGATAAACTTCGCGGGGTTTCTTGAAGATTCTGTACCAACTGCTGTTGGACTAAACTAACTAAACTAGGCATTCTAAGTCAGAAACTACTCAGACTTTTCGGACACCCTATATAATTGCTTCATTATGGTGTTTGACGATTTCAACATAAGTATTTCAAGTCTATAAAAACTAAAAACAATTTATTGTTTCTAAAATAGACTTTTCAATCCTTGTCATATTTTAATAAACGCATTTTAATGCGCATTCTATGTGTGCGTCATACTTAACGTGACCATTTATTTTTCCTCAGAACGGGACGTCAACGGTTTTTCGCCAAAAAAGGTAGATAAAAGACACATTATCCATAATAAATGGTATTAGTAATTTTAAATAACAATGCACGACATGCAAGTATCGGTTATTATGTAGTGTTATATTTTTCTGAGGAACAAATTTTCTTTAATATATCAGGTGACGATTTTCAGTAACTGTGAAATTCTTGGCACGTTTCATCAATATTTCACAAGCTTTTCTTTCAAATTGGTGTCGCGTTTGCGAACTTTCTGACAACGGTACATTTTGGCGTCCCGAAGCTTTCCTTGGGGACAACGGACAAAGTACCGAAAAACGAGACAGTCCCTTTCGTCTAGTAATAATATGGGTTCAAATTATGCTTAATGTTCTTGTGCAAAATGAAAATGACGGTTGTGCTTTTAAGACGACCTGAATCAACAATATTCAGCAATATAAAGCAGTTAATTAATAAGCAATATTTTCAAACGGTTAGTGATAAGACGATAACCGAATAAACTCCCAGAAATATGTTATTAATAGTTGCTGTAGATTTTACAGAATGTGGATAACGCATTTCTTAACATTTATTGGCGTCATTTACAAATTTCCGTAAAATTAGTTGTAAATACTGATAAAATTTAGAAAACAAATTTTAATCTCCAGAAATATACAGTTGCTCACACAATTGACCGTACATAATAATCCAAAATGTATTAATCGAAATAATACCAGCTCTATGATATGATTATTTCTATATTTTAACAAAAAAAATGACAGCAAATAAAAGAATAACTATAGAACTATAAGAAACGTAACAAAAACCAAACAAAAACAGTTTGTTTTTGAAGAAAAAAAATTTAAATAAAAGGGGCATTCAACATATCAACTGTAAAGATATACACAAAATTAACCGTACAAGGCGAAAATAAATTCTTAAATATATTTAATACCTATTTATTTTTTCAAAAAATTAATATTAAGTGCCACCTCGTCTAGCTTTAATTACGGCCCTTAAACGACGTGGCACTGATTCCACCAACTTTCTGGTAATGTTTGGCGATATATTTTGCCATGTAGAAAAAATAGTGTTTCTGAATTCTTCACGGTTACTAGGCTGCAACTTTGAAGTTCTTTTTTTAAAATTTGGCACAGATTCTCGATCGGATTAAGACCGGATGACTGCGGTGGAGTATTTAAAAATTTTGGTACATTATGCACCAGCCACAGCTTCACTGTATATGCGGTGTGTTCAGGATCGTTGTCCTGATGGAGATAAAATATAGGCGGTATATTTAATTTTTCGGCTGATGATCTCAAATTTTTTTTAGAATATTTAAGTACATATTTTTATCCATTATATCTTGAATTTGATGTAAATTCCAACACCGTAACCTCCCATAGCACCCCATAATAATATGGAACCTCCTCCGTGTTTAACAGTTTATACGGTATTTTTAGTTTGAAGCTCGGTATTTTTTTCCGCCAAAATTTGTTCAGGTTTGGTCAGGATTGGTCGAATTGTGATGCGGAAAACAATACCGAGCTTCAAACTAAAAATACTGTTAAACACGGTGGAGGTTCCACATTATTTTGGGATGATATGGAAGCTAACGGCGTTGGAAATTTACATGTAATTCAAAGAATAATGGATAAAAATATGTAGGTACTTAGATATTCTAAAACAAAATACAAACATAATTTTCCTGAAAAATGAATAGGAACCAACGGACCTGTAAGATGGCCACCACGATCACCCGATCTTTCCGCCCTTGACTTTTTTTGTGAAGTTACTTACAAAATAAAGTTCACAAGTTCGACACCGACATCGCGAACTGCGTGAAGCCACTAGACTTGAATTTCAAAATTTGCGGGGACGATCGATGATACTTTTAAATGCCAATAATGCAAGACGACGATTAATTAAAATGTGCGAGTTTTGTGTTAGAGAAAACGGTAACAATTTTGACCCTCTTTTATGATTTATAGAATATAAACAAAGATTTTTTACATTTACATTTTAAATTTACTAAATTATATCTCTTTCCTGTTTTATCTAAACACATTCATGACACATTTGTAAAATCGCCCTGTATCTCAGAAAAGGAGGGGGCTACGAAAATTCTGTTTATAGAATCATACTTGCCACGGAAAAGTGGCACTGTATTGCGAAAACCTCAACTCTCTATCTTTAAAGGTAACCGAGATACACTGCAAAAGTTTCGAAAATTGGACACCCTGTACTTTGGTTGCTAGAAAAAATAATATTCGTTCAGTAAAATCAATTTACTGTTTCTGTCAATATTGACAGTAAGTGACAAAAAACACGATTGTGCAAAAATATTTTTACTGTTTGCATTTTAACATTCTAAGGCATTTATTTCTGTATTAGAGATGAGCGACATAGCAGGTCGATAAAATGCTTACCTGTGTTGTAATGCCACCAAACCCCAAGTTATGATTTGAGCTATTTCTAGTTGTGTCGGCCATTCTCCGGTCCCGATAGCTCCGAATACGCCACATTCGTGTGTCAATCCTGAAAGTGTGTCTCCTCTATTTTTTCTTTTCATAAGGCCTACGGTTCCCTCGGAGACATCATACGCCACTTCACTTGTTATAGGTGAAAGACGCTGCTCAATCGTATTGTTGTTTGTGTGATCTTGACGAGAGTTTCGATCCATAATTTACCTGAAAAGATAAGAAAAAAATTGCTGAAAGGTTTTTGTTTAATTTTAGATCTTCTGGCGGATTACATCTTGAAAAACGCAGGGTTCTTAATACATCAAACCCAGCTAATGGATTTTAAAGGTTCCGCCAGAGCGGATCTCACATCTGTCCAAGCACAACTTAACCCAACTAGTTGAGATAACATTTGGCCAACTCCTGGACTAAGTCTAGTGATGTTTACTAAAGAACTGCGATCAGTGTTTAAGTTTTATTCTTAAGACTAAAGCAATTTACAAGTAAAGTGTTGTTCTTAAGTGGCAACGCTGCCCCTACGGTTTGCAAAAATCCATTTTTTTACTTCGTTCAAACTCAGGAATCTTATTGTTTTTAGAAAGGAATCTATACGGCATTATAGTGTTTAGAATCAATGAGAAAAAAAGCAAGCTATTGCTTTTGCCTTATTTCCTCCTCTGGAGAAGGAAATATAGTTTAAGATTTACTACTCCAACGTTTTTACAAAATCACAAAAGAAACTGTGGGTTTTCAAAGCATTATTTGAAACCCCACCAACAAACCTGAGGCGGTGTATTCGATGGAATACACCGCCTCAGGTTCATTGGCGTAACTGGGACATGTTTCTGAGGGGGGGCACATTTATACAACACCAATCACAGTCAACTCATATTTTGTTTTTCTATATACCTGTTACCTATCGACTGACGCAACCCTGACAAACCCTTTCCTAAACGCTTTTAACGAATTAACAAATTTCCTAAAAAAATTACCACAGAAGAAAATAAAATTGGCATCACCACTTTCTACAACTGTAACATTGTCAATATTGTATTACGTTCAACTTCAACGTGTTAATATTATGCTAGGAACCTATCAGAAAATTGTAAAATTAGTTTTTTATTATTATTAAAAAATATACAACGTTCAACTTATACTATTTCTAATAATTTTAATTTTAATTAATTTATAATAATTAGAAAAATACATAAATAAATTTATCCACCGACACCGCCATCAAAAAATCCTTTGTGTGTTTAATGGAACTTGTGATTACGATATGCAAACAATCTTTCTTTGCGTGAATAATTGATGCTGGAAATTGAGGCTGGGGGTGGGCAACGACAAGATGGGGGGCGAGGTTAAGGAGGTAGAATTTTGTAAAACAAATTACACCATCGGAAAGCTGAGGAAAAATTACATCGAAAACTATGTTTCGGTCGTTTTTTAATGGCGTTTTCATTGCAAAATCATGAGGTTAAAATGCCATATTTTCACTCGCGCTTTTAAGTGAGTTGAGAGCAAAAAAAAATTGTTTTTTAAAGTGATTGTTTTTATAATAATTGTTATTTATTGATCTTTTAGTAAGATACTTTACAAGTATTTTAATTGTTTAAGATATTTTAGACTTTTTGGTTAATACGACCGAGTTGTTTAGTAGAACGAGATTTGTCTTTGTCAAGTTGTGATATTAATTTAAGAATGTTTCTAAGCCGTAACATAATTGATCCCACAAAGATAGCTAAACCACAAGAATAATAATTAATTATTTATGTGACTACATGTTATTTGATAAGAGTACATTAAATTATTGAGACCGAACATATAACTTTAAGTAAACGCCTTTTTCATTGTTTTGCATTTTTTTGGCGTCCCGAATTTTTTTCATTCAAGTCCCGATATTTCAAGAAACGGTTCTAGCAATACTAGGTCAGATTCTTCAATGAGTTTCCCGGATTTTGAATTTTATTTTGCGGCCGTGTCTATTATCTCCCCTCCCGTCATTAATTTTGAGTGTCAGTCCCCTTCGAGCTAAAGGGATAATAAAAATTACACGTAAAACTATGTATGTAAGTTGTCTAAGACATGATTTAAATGTGTCTAGAACCGTACTAACGTTAATGGAAATTATTTTAAAAAATATACGGACAAGCTATTTTGTTGTACAAAGTACCTATAACAAGTAACGACTTTTGTATCATTGATTTAAATTACATATGCCGAGACGAGAACTCATGTTAATAATTCTAAAACTTAATAATTTAAAAAAATTGCTGATAGATTTAAAGTCTAGGTACTTACCTGTGAGTTAATCGAAAAATAAATTACTATTTAAAACTTAAGATTATATTTAACCTAGTTGTCTGGCAGAAAAAAAAATGATTTGTTTTAAATTATTAAAATTATCAAAATTTAAATTAAACGTCTTATTTTCCTAACTTAAAGGAACTTTCCCATCACCCGATAACAAAAATTCTTTTTCAATCAACAGTTGATGATCGTTTGATGTTTAATCTAAAATAAGCAGAAATTTGATAGGGTCCTCGTTTATACGTTGTATGAAGTTTGCATAATTCTTATTTGTTTTAAATTGTTAATAATAATAAATAATATTTTAATGATAACCCCCTACGGTGTTTTTCTCTCACGCAGTGATAATCATGTCGACACAGTGTCAGAAGTTTTCATCAGCGCTAATATACTAATATACTAGAGCAAGATAAGGCAATGTAGTCGTCAGGGGGGTATTTTTAAATAAACTGAGCGTCAATTGAACTGCAAACGGAAAATTTTTAGTTCAATTTTAAAACCTCGTCTATCCATTTTAATTTTTTTACATATTTTACTAATTCAAAATGTATAAGGACACCTCAAAGTGCCAGCTGGCAGTTATCACCTCATCAATTTCCTTAAAGGCGCGTATACACCTGAGCACGAACGGGTACGAGGCAAAAGCGAGCCGCCGCTGACGTACAGGTGTGTACGTATCACCGAGGAGAGGCAAACGGCATTCGGCCGAACGACGTTCGGAGCGAGGCCGTGCGATACCATTCGACGGGAGTCGGTACATCAAAGAGAATTTGGTTCAGGTGTGGACGGTGTTTTGCCTCGTTGAGTTTCAAATTAAAAAGTCAGTGTAGTGTGGTGTACGTATTTATTATTTTTGTGGTTTAGGCAAAGTTTACAAAATTAATTTTGTAAACTTTGGTTTAGGTTTCAATTAAAAATGAGTTGGGATAATGAAAAGATATTGCAGGCTAATAAATGAATCACCAGTTGCCAAATATCTCAATGTGATAGCCAATCTCTCTTCCGGAGTAACAAATTTTCGTAAATATGTATCGTTTCTTGATATTGTTTCACGAATTGATTCCAACAAAAAAATGAAGTCGTTGGGAGACATTCTCGTGAAATTTCGAAAATGGCCACTATCTTCCTCCACATACTATTTAAAAATAATTTTCCTCGCGTGATAAGTCTATTTTGGTATATTCTGGTTGTCCACCAGCGTCTTTTTTTCTAAAATATTTAAAAAATAACAACAAAATTGTTTCAATCTTCACTAAATTTTTATTCATAAACATGACAATGTTTCGACATCACAGTGTCTTCGTCGGATGGTTGGTATAAACTAACTGTTCTTATTATATGTATTAAATACTCAACAAATTTTTACCTAAAAAATTTGTTGAGTATTTAATACATATAATGAGAACAGTTAGTTTATACCAACCATCCGACGAAGATACTGTGTTGTCGAAACAATTGTCATGTTTATGACTAAAAATTTAGTGCAGATTAAAACAATTTTGTTGTTATTTTTAAATATTTTAATAATGGATCTTCATCAAGTAAAGGCTACATCAAATTCAATCTTTTTTAATAAAACCGCCGTCAATATAAACGCAGTACTAGCTACTACCACATCGTCGACGCTCTCCATACTCCGCAGCTGATCTGAACGAACGTACGGACGGAGGATGGGAACGGCGCCTCGTTCGGTGCCTCGGCGTTTGTTGTTCGCAATCAAAAAATGTTAAAGCGTTTGGCATCGCATGCCTCGTTTGGCATCGCATGCCTCGTTCGCGTTCGTGCTCAGATGTATACGCGCCTTAAGGATACAGCACCAGTGTCGGAGGTCACACTTTTGCTATTTCAATTCCCTACTTACATAAGTAAGCGGCTTAGTTAGAAAAGTAAAATACCCGGCTATGATCTGCAGATCACATTATTCATTAAAGCTGCTTACTGCCCGCTAACAAGGCAAGGCAATAAAGTTTCTATATTGCTTGTTTTTCAGAATAGCAAAATTGTAAACGATTACACTGTATATATATGTAACTGCTGTATCGGAGAACCTTCTGGTAGTGGTATAACCACGAGGGGGCCTAGGGGGCCGGCCCCCCTCAAGGCTTTCCAATCCCCCCCCCAGAATTTTTCCAATTTTCTTCTTCTAAAATAGGTCAAGCCCCATTACAATCACCCAGGCCCTCCCTAGCGCCCCCAGGTCAGATGGCTAGTTACGCCACTGCCTTCTGGAAAAGAAAAGATTATGTATTGGGTGAAAGTTTTTTTTTATACATACAGGGTGTCTCAAATAGGTGATACCACTATTGCTATCTCCGAAACGGTAAAAGATACGAGGTCGGTTAAATTAGAGAAAAGGTGCCCCACTCATATTCCGTTCGGAGTTGCCAAATTCTCTATAGTTTCGTATCTACAGGGAATTTTTTAAAAATAGTCAAACATTTTATTCTTAAATATCTCGAAAACTATTATCGTTAGAAAAAAATAGTTTAACAAAAATCACACGAATTTTTATTGAGTTACTGATACTAACTTATTTTTTTAAAATACGGACCCGGACTTTTTGCTGCATTTTTCAAAGTATACTTCATACCCTTTACACCTGTGTATCACTCGATTATGTTTTTCGACGTTTTGGTGAAAAAAAGCATCATCATCAGGATATTCTACCAGTACGGACCTGGAATTTTTCAAGTTAATGCGCCATTTCACAACCACAGAAACCACAAACCATAACGATAGGTTGTGAATTGTGCCTTAACATGGAAGATCCCAGGTCCGTATTGATAGAAAATCCTGATGAAGTTGCTATTCTTGATCAAAACGTCGGAAAACATATTCAAGTTATACACAGTTGTATAAAGGGTATGAAGTATTCTTTCAAAAAATGCAGCAAAAAGGCCAGGTAGGTATTTGAAAAAAACAAGTTAGTTTCAGTAACTCAATAAAAGTAAATGGTATAAACAAAACAATAACGTAACTTTAGATAAGGTAAGAAATCGTGTGATTTTTGTTAAAACAATTTTTTTCTGTCTTAATTTTCGAGATATTTAAGAATTAAATGTTTGACTATTTTTAAAAAATCCCCTGTAGATAGGAAACTATAAAGAATTTGAGAACTCCGTAAACGGAATATGAATAGGGAATAAAAATGTCACATTTTCTGTAATTTAACCGACCTCCTATATTTTACCGTTTCGGAGATAGCAATAGTGGTATCACCTATTTTAGACACCCTGTATAAGGTAAACTAAGGTATAGTCGTAATAATTTCAATACTTTTTGATATACTGTGAACTTCTTGTTTATGGACAGCATTTTTAATAATAGCCCAAAGGAACCACATCTTATAACCACGTTTTTATATAATTTATTTAAAGTTTATACTACTTTTTTGATAAAAGATAGTATTACGAAAAAGCAAAACTATATGGTAATTTTGTAATAGATAATTTAATTTCGTGTATTTGTATTTCATGGAAAAAGAATGTTTTTTTTGATCAGTGAAATTAAACTGTATTATAAATAACATATAAGTACAGTGTATTTTGTTTTAGATGTTAGAGTCTTAAGATTGTGATAGGAAACTATAAAGAATTTGAGAACTCCGTAAACGGAATATGAATAGGGAATAAAAATGTCACATTTTCTGTAATTTAACCGACCTCCTATATTTTACCGTTTCGGAGATAGCAATAGTGGTATCACCTATTTTAGACACCCTGTATAAGGTAAACTAAGGTATAGTCGTAATAATTTCAATACTTTTTGATATACTGTGGAACTTCTTGTTTATGGACAGCATTTTTAATAATAGCCCAAAGGAACCACATCTTATAACCACGTTTTTATATAATTTATTTAAATTTTATACTACTTTTTTGATAAAAGATAGTATTACGAAAAAGCAAAACTATATGGTAATTTTGTAATAGATAGATTAATTTCGTGTATTTGTATTTCATGGAAAAAGAATGTTTTTTTTGATCAGTGAAATTAAACTGTATTATAAATAACATATAAGTACAGTGTATTTTGTTTTAGATGTTAGAGTCTTAAGATTGTGTTAATTTGCCAAATATGCCAAACAAGCTCCAAAATATACCTAAAAATGTATTATTTAAAATTGTAACAATAAACTTTCAAATTGGTACGAAAAGATAGAAAACATTTATTACTACGAAGGATGTAAAAAATTAATGTTTTCCAATAATAAATGCATATTTTAGGTATGTACATATACACTTTTAAATGTCAGAAACGTATCGCATCGTCACCTGGAGTAATGCCGCCGAGACGAGAGATTCGCGTCTCTCGTTTCGTATCGTCTCGTCTCAACGAGATGATAGGACGAATTTCTTTCGACAGAAGGCTCGAGACGAGAGAATGCTGTCGCTCGTCGAGAATTTTTCCTCTCTCGAGTTTTTTGTCATTCTCTCGAGCAAAGAATTTTGATTATTTGATTTATTTAGTTTAACGGAATGTTTTTTCGATTAAGTTTTTTTCATTCAACAGCAAGAAAACATAGATACGATTCGACTATTTTTGTTGTGGAAAAAATCATTTATATAATCTATTAAAGTCAATCAAAAAATACCTAGCAAAATGAGAAAGAAATTTTACCCACCAAGATTTATTATACTAGGGCGGGAGGAACTGTACCAAATTTTAATATGCTAGTTAGGTAGGGGAAGCCCGGGCAAAGCGAATGTGTTAAAGTTGGAAAATCATAATTTTTTTTTTATTATCAGATTCTAATAAAAAAAACTCTCTAGAGTGCACATATTTATCTCTACTTCATTGCATACAAGGTAATTTATGACTACTTTTATATCATTACATATTATATGTAAATAAAACAATAAACATAAATAACATTAAAATAATATATTATGAATCACAATAGTCACAGAAATATGAGCCAAACCCACTATAATTCGTGCAAAGGTCGTGGGCGCATTTTTGGCATTCACTACATTAGATCCAGCCTTCGCCGTTCTGTTCAAAAAGTTCTCCACATGCCAGACAATTATAAACTCTATCAGAATTGTCACGAATATGTTTTTTTAACTTTGTAGAAACTGTATCGTGTTCTATTTTCTTCTTATTCTTACCAGACGCCTTATTCAGGCTTAGAGATTGCCTTTTCCTTAACTAGCACAGCGAATAGCTATCCACTTTCCCTCTTCACTTTATCCTGACACACATTCGGATATGGCGGCACATAAATGAACTATAACCCAAGGTTCTGGTCCGCCATAAACATTAGGAGTGAAATCCCACTTAATGAAGACAATAACGAATAACCAAGATGTTTTTTTTTGTAACGAGTTAGAACAAGTTACAAGAACAAGAACAAGTAACTAATCGGTTAACCCTTAGTGATTTTTATTACTGTTAGACATGCTCTTTGATCTTGTGTTAAGTAATGAACGCCATCTGTCTTTATTTTCGTGAAATAATTAATATTCCCTTTGCCCGGGCAATTCGCTTTGCCCGGGCTTCCCCTACTTATTATTGTTTATCGACAAAAAAAACATAAATATAATAAATTCATGCTACAATCTTAAAAATTTGCATAATAATAAATACAACCAGAATTTAAATGCAACTTTGTATTCGACATTTCTGTAATTGCAATATTTCTAGATAAATATAGAGATATTGCAAACATAAAAAATTAATCTTTTGTTTTCATAAAAAAAAAACAAGAAACAAACATATTTATTCATTATTAAATAATTCTGGAGTTAGACTGCAGGAGTACTAAGAATTTAGGCAAAGCAGAGTTATCGCAGATTTTGCATTAAAACTGTTTCGATGTTCTCTAGTTCGGTTTTTGAAAATAGCCTTTCAGCGGGAACACTGGTGGCAGCTATTAGATTCAAGTTTAGTTATTTTCATTATCACAAAAAAATGGAGAATGTTCGCAAAAGATTTTTTCTATGGTATTGGTAGGTTTGGTTAGGTTTAGGTATAGTCACCCAATGAACTTACCTATTGATGCTCATAATTATTTATGCTCGCAATTTGATAGCTGATCTTATTGCGAGAGGAACGAGACGAGACGAAATAAAAGCACTATCGAGCGAGAGAAGGGAGCTCTCGTCGAGACGAAAGATCAATTTTCTCTCGTACTTCGCGACGAGCGAGAGCGCTCCTTCTCTCGTCTTGTCTCGCGGCATATTCACCTGGTATGCCAAGAAAACAAACAGTAATTAAGAGGGATATGAAAAATTTATGTTTTCTTGGGTTTTATGAAAATATATGCATTTTGGAACCACTTCGGTGTCCGTCCGTCCGTCTGTCACAGGCGATTTTCTCTGAAACTATTCTGGTGGTCACCCAGAGCTAACACCAGCTCCCTGTTTTACCCATGATTTTACCAGTTCTTCCACGCTGGAGGAGACGCACTGAGTTACAGTCTAGCGTGTACTTTTTTATTTATTGTTATATGTTGTATATTGTATTTATGTATATATTTATAGTATATAGCTTACATAACCAGCATGTGGCTGGATGAGTTGTAAAATATTATTAAGTTAATAAATGCCTTTAAAAGTAGTACAAATTGGTGTTCTTTTTGGAGACAGTTTGTGTCTTTCTAAACAAAAGCAAGTGTCTTCGTCAAAAATTTTTTGATATGCGATTCAACAAAAAGTTAAAAAGATCTTCTGTTATTCTTAAATGGTTAAAATATGCGTTTTGGTCTTCATCAGCAAATTCTTGAATCAACATATTTGATGCACCTATAGCAGTTCTACGTAAAGTCGAGTTACGGACCCATCACTTATGATTTTGCATTCTTTTCTTTAATATTGCCTGTATTTCTAAACACAATATTTGCACCATAACATTGATACCGGCACGAAGAATTGCATTTGACGCCATTTTTAATAACTACGCCATCAGTACAAAATTAGGTAATCATATGGAAACGACTAGTGGCGCCACTAAGACCAGTCAACTGGCACCAGTAATCTTTGCATGTAAATGTAAAACCCAGCTTTAGTCAGGCCTAGACCTCCCTAACATTTTTCATGTTTTTGAAACAAGATCAAAATAAACAGCAAACTGTACCTACTAATCTTGTCTCTAGTGCTGCTATCTGGGGGCAAGAGTTCACATGAGTTGGAACTTCATTGAAAAATAAATTGGTAAAATCATTGGTAAAATTAATTGGGAAAAAGGGTATGGTAAAATCCAGCAATCTGGTAAAATACTGGAATACTGGACTTTCGCAAATTCCGCTACACATTGGCCAATTTCGAGCTACCACCGCTATCAGCAAAAAAATCCGCTATAAATAGCGGAATTCCGCTACGAACGGCAACACTGGAACTAGGGCGGAAAGTGGTGGAAGAATACATTTTATTAAAACACACCAGGGGGTCGCTGAGGGATGCCGGCAACCATTTAAAGACATGTTATCGCACTTGCATTGAGCAAAAGGGGGGTCATTTTGAACATGTGTTAAAGTAAATATGCATCTTACTTTTTAATTAATGTAATGAATATTTTAGTTCAATATAAAGAATATTGTAAAATATATCTACCTTTTTCTTACTGATTGTGGCTCATAATAAATAAACTAATTAATAATAAACTTTGTCTTTGTTTGAATGACTGGAGCACCTGGTTAGAGCACCTGTCACTTACCTAAAGATTGTCGATGTTTCCATAGAAACCCTATACGACTGCATTAACTCATATACGAGGGGTATGGAGGGTTGCTTAGGTTGGGTTTGATTTTTTTAAATTATAGGAAAACAGTCGAACATCGGTATAGGTATCTTAACATAAGCCCTTAGAGAGTAGAATTTAAAAAACAAAAAATAATATGACGAGCCCTCTAAAAAAACTTAAGGTTGGTTCAAAACTCGCTTATTTGATCTTCGATTGATTTTTCAGTTACGTTTCCTGATGGTTCTTGTACACATCTACAATTTTTCTAATTTAAACAATTTTCTATCTCTTCAAATAAAAAAGGTATTTATTATTGGTCCAAATTAATCAATGACTATCCAAGTCATTGAAATTAATCAATAACTCTGTACCGGGTGAGTCGACGTTTGCGCGGAGTAATTTTACGCCTTGAAGATAAGATTTGTCGATAATAAGCTTTTGTGTTAAGGTATGGTTGGATATTCTGCACATTTTAAAAATATACAGGGTGCGTTCAAAAAGTAGGGTGTCACAAAGTTAGATTTTGTAAATGGGACACCTTGTATTTCAATAGATTTTTGAATTCTATGTGTAATTTAGTAACTTTTTCACTGTGTTTAATATACGAAAAAGTCATAGTCAGAGTTTCCTGAGAAAGTCCATTAGGACACCTTTAGACTGTCAATAAGATCTAGTTTTTTTTTACCACGAACGTATGTACATTGTACAGTAGGTACAGTCATTGACAGTTGAAACTTTCAGGTCTAGGCACATGGAAATACAATACAATGCAATGGAATTGCAATTGTATTACAGAATATGTGAAAGTTCAGAAATCCATTTTTATTTATTTTTAAAAATATAAGAACGTATTTCTTTCTTCGCGTTCCAAATGGTGTTTAGTTTAAATTACCACTGTTTTGACAAGTTATTGGGAAGACATAAATTTGTTTGTTTAGTGACCTGTTTCCCTATTTGTATCCAACAGCGGGCATTCTTACTCATATTATAAATATTTATTATATTAAAAGTTTTTTCCATGTACTATGTCGAAATATTTTTAAAACTTTCGACACGAAACCATTTGTTAAGAAAGCCGACCGCGTTTAGGGAGCTTGTTATAAAAATTGGTGATGTTGACCTCAAAATAGTCTACATTTTAAAACGCATACTACGCACTAGAGTCTAATCCAAGCACTTATATAAAGTAATTTAATTACAAAGCCCCAATTACATATTTAAAAAAGGATTTTCAAGCACAGTGCTTGCAATCACTGAAAGGGATTGAAGCTCTGAATATTATGTATAACTTTTTTCGACTTTTACTAACAACAAAAACTAAAGTGAAAAAGGTCCCTCTAAGGTTCTGTATATTTTAACAATAGCCGCAGGCTCGGACTGGAACAGAACGAGCGAGAAAATCTCGGTGGGCCGCCGGCCCAAAGGGGCCGGTTTAATTTTAAACTTTAGTTGCTACTTTTTTATGGCAAAAATTTAAAAAGTAACCCTCTCAATGTGGCACAGGGTGTATATTTTTACACTCCCTTTAACTTCTTAATTTTAAGGGTTGAAAAAACAAATACAAGAAGGATCAATGAGAACCCATTAATTAACATTTCTTGGTGTTTATTAAGTGGTAAAAATTTTAGCAAACATTTATTTACAGGGTGTTACAAAAGGATGTTTAAAATTATAAGGGCATATTCTACATCTAAAAATATGAAAATAAGTTTATATAAACATGGATCCTCAAATGCTTCTTTTTCGAGATACAGGGTGTTTAATATTTTCAGACCTCAAGTATTCCGAAGAGTTAGAGGAAATACGCAAAAACGATTTAAAGCACGTATTGAAGCACGGAGAAGTCATTTCCAGCATCTACTATAAAATTAAATCAAAAAGCACCGTTTTCTGAACAAAAAATATTTTAAAAAAATGATTTTCATTATTTGTTTTTAGTGTAAGAAATAAATTAATTTTTATCTCGAAAACGATGCGTCAGAACTAAAAAACTCAAGAGACACTTTTCACGCAGATTTAATTGAGCTTAACGAAAACGATATCAAATCAGTGGCGTTCCATTTTTTTCACTAGAGATAAAGACTTACCAGCACGCACGCCACATAGAAATACTTAAGAAAATAAATTTTTGCCCGTAAAGCAACCCTTTGATTACATACTGGCGTGTACCAAAATTAATGTCATTATTTTAACGGATTTTCGAGAAATTAAAAAAAAAACATTTAAAAAAGATAATATTAAACACCCTGTATCTCGAAAAAGAAACGTTTAAGGATCCGTGTTTATATAAACTTTTTTTATATTTTTAGATGTAGAATCTGCCCTTAAAATTTCATAACATATTTTTGTAACACCATGTTTATATAATATATAGAGTATAGAGTATATAACATAATTATGTATATCATGAGTCGTTTCTTTGAAAACACTTTTCAACCCACACGTAAGATATTTCAAAACGGTTTAAATGAAAGGAGTTTTTACATTTTTAGTTGATATCGGTACGGTGACATTGGAACACCTGTAACCTACATGCTAAAAATAAATAAAATAAAAGATTTCGTTGATTATATTTATAACTATTTTTTAACCCTCAAAATAAAAAAGATAATGGAGGTGTAACAATATAACCTTGTACAATCGACTCTCGATATAATCCCATGTTTTCTTAAAATACTTTATATATTATATTTACATAAAGCTATAAAATTAGAAATCTAAGAAGAAATTATAATTATAATAAAATGACCATTTCTTAATATAAATTTCAATTGTAAACTGTAAAAACGGTAAAGACAGGTAATAAAGGCAAATGTTAAATAATTGGTATATTAGGTTTATTAGCTTCTTTATATTCAGTAAACATCTCCGAAAATTCCTAATTGTAAAACGATAAGGCAGGTAATAAAGGCTTGGGGTAATTGCAGTATGTAATAGGTTACGGCGGGGGTCATCTGGGCGCACAAATTCCTGTACCTATTTTCACAAAAGAGTCTTAATCGTCGAGGTATATTGGGCTGGAGCTTCTCTTCAGGTAGTTAAATGCAATATAATAGGTAATTGATAATATTCTGAGAAATTATAGATAATGCATTGGCATTTTGATTCGGTTTCAGCAATAAAAAGTGAACGGGGAAAAGATTTGCTTGACTTCCAAAATTTTATATTTTCAAAAGATAAGAAGTGGAGAAATTTCCTGGAGGTACAGTCAAAAAAGGTTAAACTGTAAAGCCAAAGTTTATGCTGTTGGTCCTGATAACGTAATCTTAAGAAACGATGGCGCTCACAATCATGAGGCACATGAACAAAAATTAATTAGAAAAACTGTTTCTAATGCGTGTAAAAGGAAAGCTGAAGAAGATATGTCCGAAAGGTATTTTAGAATTATTTGTAAAGCATTAGCATCTCACTTGCCATGCAGCATCACTTACAACGACCGATGTCTGTTACTTTAGAAAAAATATTTATAACACGGCGAGTAAGGAGTTTTTACTACAAGAAATAGAAAATTATGGAGTAATGGGTGAAATGCTAAGCTTGATAAACTATAGACTCGTACATGACTGAAAGATAAATGATTGTAAAATATAAAACACATCATGTGAAATGGATGTTACTTTGGGAGTGCCTCAGGGATCAACGTTGGGACCTCTCCTATGTGAATGTTGTAGGTATGTGAATGATCTGCCTAGATTTATAAGTAAGGGTAAAATAACTATGTATGCGTCAGAGACACGACACCACTATTACTTTGTCAGCAAATACACCCGAAGAACTATTAGAAGCGACTCAGACCATGTGTGAAGAGATTGGGATATGATGTGACCGTAATCTGTTAATATGAAATTCTAAAAAATCCGTTTACGTAAACATTAACCTACAAAGACCGCTAACCCTGGAAAGTAAAGAAGACTTTGGTAAGGAAACATCTCCAAATACAAAATTTCTGGAGACATGGCTTGATGAGTCCCTGAATTTCGATAAAAATATTGAACATGTATGTAAGAAGCTGAATTCTTCCTTCTATGCAATCTATCAACTTAAATCCTCAATGGAAAGGCCTGGTCTTATGGTTGTGTACTATCCACTAGCCTGTCATATCTTATAATGTAATATCTTCGGGTAGGGGAGGCAAATCGCGTATTCTTAGCACAAAAACGCACATTGCGTTTAATATTTGGCCTTAAACCAACTGAATCATGTAGACTAACATTTAGAGAAAAAAATATTTTGACATTCTATATACTCGATATACATTCTAAAATGTGTCTTATATGTAAAGCAAAATTACTCAGGTTGGGTTTTTTTTTACTCATGGATATAACATAAGGAATGCCAACCCTCTTGATATACCGAAACACAGGACGGCATTCTTCAAAAAATCTCCGCAATATAACTTTATTTCTTTTTATAACAGGCTACCAACAGAACTAAAAAGAATATTTTTCTATGAAGAATTCAAAAAAAAAAGTAAGACTTTATGTTGCTTAAGGGTCCTATTACTCATTTAACGAGTATTTGAATGAGTGAATTAGTGTACTGTTGCGTTGCTGATGATTGTCGTCTCTTGCTAACCAGCTTGTGTTATGTTATTAAACACTGTAAACATTGTTTTAATTTGTGTGATATCTACCTGTAAATATTACAGATGTCTACTATACATACGCCTATGTAATTTGAAATATGTATATGTATATATTGGTGCGTTTATAGAGGTTACCATTTGTGTGTACATTTTGCTTATCAACCTTGTAAGTGTGTAATGCTGTGACTATTTGTGTATAGGTACGAGTACCTATGTATGCATATGCACGGGTGACCGACAAGTGTCTCTAACACTTGTCGGAAAAAATGGTTAAATGTCATTTTATTTTCAACTTCTTTGTGTATTTGTACTCTTGTATTTTATTTTATTGTACACATGATGACACCGAATCTGGAAAACCAGTTATATGGTTAATAAATGTTTTTATTTCATTTCATATACACGCACAATGTATGAAACAACACAAAAGGGTAGTTGTAAATGGGCGGTGTCGTCTATTGCTGAAAGTCAATGATACGAACTAATAGGTAAGTCTAATATTTATTTTATATAGACGCTGTCGCATTTTGCTCAACGTTATTTAAAATGCGAATACAAGTGCACAATTTAATTTCTCCATTTAAATAGTATTATTTAAGAAATGTTTGGACCGCCTCTGGGCTGGGCCCAAATAACCATCCGAGAAAATATATCGACCCAAGCAGGTAGACATATTTTGTGCCCAGTTTACCCTCGGTAACTTTAGTTTACTAATAACTGTCGATCAAATCGTTTGTATATTCTCTAAGACTGAAAATGCAGGCACGCATTATAAAAAGCTCCCGTGGAAAAGACTTGCTTGTTTATAACAAATATACGTATTCGAAGCAAACGGCTTTAAAGAACGGCGAAGTTTACTGGCGATGTTCGAAGAAGTCCGCTAGCTGTTACGCAAAAGTGTTTACAGTTGGTCCAGATCATAAAATCATTAGAAGTGAACTAATTCACAGTCATGAACCAGATGTGAGTAAACTTAATAGACAGATAATAGTGAGTTCTTGTAAAAGAAAAGCAGAAGAACTCTCGGAACCACCTTCAGACATAATTCGTTGCGAGCTGGAGAATTTACCGTTACCAGCAAAAATGAATGCCACAGACATATCCTATATAAAAAGGAATCTAAACCGATACAGGCAAATCAGGAAAACACTGACGGAAGTGACAGAGCCGTTGGTGGACCCTTTAGCATATTGTGAACTTAAGTATGAAAAAGAAATAGTGGATGAAGTCAGCAAAGGTAAAAATTTTAGACGATAACGCGTAACGTACGCTGCAATTTGTTGATCAACATAACGCGCAATATTTTTAAGACGTAAAAATAACGCCAATAATAATAGCATTGACCTTCAGCAAGAGGCGGCGCCAGTGGCGGATTTTAGATGCCCTTTTTATTCTGAATTCAACAGTGTACTACACTTTATGGTTAAATTAAATTTTGAGTCTTTTTTCACCATTATTAAGAAATTTATTTGATACGGACCTGTCTCCTACTACATTTCATACATTGTTCTTGATTTTGTAATTTAATGAAGAAAATAATGAAGCATACTCAATATTTTTAATTTCTTATTTTAATTATGGATTGTAAATAAGAAAAATAATCAATTATTTGATTAGGTACTGTTAAAAAATATTCCAAGACCAGTGTAGAGGTACCTAGGTAGCCACACATTATGGTTTAATTAGGTTTTAAGCCTTTTTTGGCCATTACTGACAAATATTAGGTTCATATATTTTTTAATTCAAAGTATTGAAATGCATTTTATAATTAGTATGAAACATTAATTTAATAACCAACCACCAACCAATTACTATTAACAATACACTACAAATACATGAACAAAGGACATACTTGGATGGTAGGTACTTATCACTAGTATTGCCTAACACATTCGTAAAATTCTTGTGGAGCTGATTTAGAAATGTTTTTTAGGGTTAAAGCAACTCTGTTCCTGTATGTTTTTAATCCTTACTTTCCTTACTAATCATTTGGAGAAGAAATGTTTTTCAACAGTAATCGATTATTTTTCCTATTTACAAGTCATAATTAAAATAAGAAATTAAAAAGATTGAGTATGCTTCAATATTTTCTTCACTAAATTAGAAGATCTGGAACAATCAATGAAATGTTCTAGAAGACAGGCCCGTATCACAGAAATTTCTTAATAATGATCAAAACTTAATTTAACCATAATGTGTAGTACACTGTTGAACTCAGAATAAAAAGGGCTTCTAAAACTTGACATCAAGAAATCAGGGCCGTATTTAAAAAAATGAAGTTGATAGAAGCCCAAAGACGAAACGTCGAATAAAAAAATTGATGACGTAATCTTTAAGTTCATTAAGTTCATTCATTGTTATAAAAAAGTTTTATTAGGTTTGCCCTACCTTTCATATTAAAGCCAGAAAAAAAATTAAATCAAAAATTCTAAAATTTAGTTTTTTCAAAATAACTCGAATATGAAAAATTATCTAAAACATTTCAGAACATCATTTGATTAGTTCTTTAATTACGCAACTTTTTTCCCATTTAACCAATTTTGTATTTCTAACCATAAGCGAAGTCCCCATACGAGCCCTCCTTATCTTGGACACCATATTGTATATGTGTGATGTACCTCGTGGAATACTTATTAAATGTACAGTAATGTACACTTAATTAATATCCCGTGTACTCATATCACTATAATGTAAAAAAAAACTGATGTATTGTGGCTAGTATCTAAATATTCAAGGGCCACGCGCTTCGCTTCCTCTTTTTTTCTAACTTATTTGCAAATATTCGACCATTTTGGAGAGAAGTGTATTTAATTAAAAGTATACGTGTGCGATTGGTATAGCGTATTTTTTTATTATAAATTGCCTTGCAAGTTCAATAAACTGTTGTATTATTTTTATCATGCAACTTTCAATAAACTTCTCACATTGTCTAAACATTTTTGACCAATTTACGTGTTGATCTATTATGACCTTTTTAAAAAATATATTAAAGCTTATTTACAACGAAACCATCGATATTGGTACCAAAAGTAAGTTACAACATTTAAATCATATTTTTAGATATTTAATCTCCAAATTAAGAAATTTATTTTTATTGTTGAACAAACATTTAATGTATGAACAAAATAACTATTACAATAAGTTATCATTACTTTTAAAAATAAAACGCGCATGAGCCTAAAAATTTATAAGTAGCTTCATTTCATAATTTCCCTCCTTCAGTATCGATCACGAGGTAACCTCCGAACGCGATCCTAACCCCATTGTTTTGCGGTGCATTCTGTAATCGCGTTGATTTATTATTAATCAGTATTTTATTAATAACTTTTCGATTAATTTAAAATGGCGACTACTGTGAAAGAAGGTAAGTAATTCATGCCAAAGAAGTATTTTAATAATTGCGGGTAATTTAATTATTTATGTAGTAAAGCTTGATTGAATTGAAACAAATAAGGACGTACTAAACGTAAAAGAACACGTTTTTATTTAGAAGTTCATGTATCTGTCTTTGTCTAATGCGTGGTGTCAATACGAATGTCTTCTCATTTCCTTTGCTCTTTGGATGCTGCGAATTCTATCAACAAGCAACAGGTCCTCCTAATACGAGGTTGAAATGAAAAGAATTTTAGTGACTACTAACACTAACAGCAAAGAAAATGATAGTGCGTACTGCGTAGCTATTATTTTCTTTGCTAACAGTGAGCTTAACTTCATGATCATGACCGCAAAAAAGTGGAAATTCAAATGCAAAATTTAGTAAACAAACTATTTAAAAATTGTTAATTCATGTTGGTATAGGAGTGGAGGGGCGAGATTTTTCTCATAAAAAATGTAATTATTCGGATTAATGGAAACACCGAATTTTTTGATGAAATTTTGCACAGACCCTAATTTTGGGCCGTAGAACACGAATCTGACATCAGTTTTCGGCGGTCTCATATGTTTTCCCAAAAAAATTTAACCGATAGGTTTTTCTATGGATATCTTTAAATTTCGACACTTTCACTTATACGCATCTTGTAATTTTTTTTCGTAACAAAAAACACCATATTTAGGCAAAAATGGCTAAGAAAATTGCTTTTTTCTTTTGAAAATCCATTAAATTCACTATTAGCCGTCATTATTTCCCCACCTGTCAACACTATTCTGGTGTCCGATGTTGCCAGGTTTATTTATTTTTCCTGAAAAGTTGTAAATTAAGAATAACAAATAAAAGCTAACCCAGATCGGCTCTAAAAGGTATATTGGAAACGGGTTAGCACTTCATTCCCATTGATTTTTTTTTATTTTACTGTGGAAAAGCTATATCTAAGAGTGGCAATCGCAAACTTGACCAATCAGAACGAGGTTGACCACGACCGTTAATCGCTCGTAATAATTTCACTGTTATAAGTTTTCCACAGTAAAATTAAAAACAAAATTCTATGGGAATGAAGTAACCCGTTTCCAATACACCTTTTAGAGCCAAGGGCGTAGCCAAGGGAGGGCAGGGGGGCGCCTGCAACCCCCCCCCCCCTGGCACGAGCAAAAAGCCAAGATTTACCAATGTGCCATTCAAATTTCCAGTACGTCTTATTCCTAAATCAGCAGTCAGCTGCGGCGCCTGCCGGTCAGTGCTGTCGCAGCTGATTTTCAAAGCGTACTGAATGTAGGGCAGAAGATTCAAAAATCGAAACGTTTAAGAATTTAAAACATTTAAAATAGCTTTCTCTGCAGTTTAAAATCATTGAGGGTGGTTAAATAAAACTCTGTTTTTTTTTCAAAAATAAAAAATAGTATTAAATTATTAACATTATATAAAAAGTTTTAATTTATACCAATAGACAGGTACAATCGGTACTTGTATACTACTTAATTACAAATTTTATAAAATCAGTAGTTTTATGTATTACCATCAGTTTATTTCCTCAGATTTTTTTTTTCAATCGATCAATTCATCGGCAGCCTCCAATGAAAAACAAGTATTGTTTTTTAATATTTGTTTACAGTACTCCATCGTAGATATATTCAGGAAATTTATATTTTCTTTAACGACACAAAGTACAAGAAAGAGTAGTACTCGTATCACACTAATTTCATCAATCGAAAAGCCACTGAACTTAATTCATAATATATTTTCAGTCACAATAATTTTTCAAAATTTTTTGTGCTTATTTGGTTTTAGTTTCGTTTTGAAAGTTCGTACTAAAATTAGTGGTTTTTCCAAGATCAGTACTGACGTACTGAATTTGGCCACTTTGTACTGAATTCAGTACAATTGTACCGAAATGGCAGCACTGCTGCATGTGGCTCAAACGTGTGAAGTGGTAAGAAAGCTTTTGCTGTTAATTAATAATAATAATAATAATAAATACATTTATTTGTGCCAAAGAAAAATAAAAGTACAATAATAAAGAATTGTAATAACAAGTACAATAGCAATAACTGTAATAGCCAAAGGAATTAAAAATTACGGGAACATACTAGTTGGCACAAATGGGTAGAAATTTTGATTAAAATTAATCATTCTTCCAATCCTACCCCACGCAAATATTTTTTAAGTTTACATTTAAAATTTATATAACTTAATTAAAGGTGGCTGCCGTGCGCTGTTCCTGTTCAGTCTGTTTGTGTTCACGCAGATCTCAGATATAAAATAATTATCAAATTGTAATATAATTTTTCTTACAAAATTGGCCTAACAATATCCTATACTATACCTGCACCATAATCGACAATTTTAGCATAATTTCAAATTTTTTAAATTTATTTCAATTTATTTTAAATAAAACCGCAAACTTTTACCGGCTTATTATGAAAACAATTTATTGTTTTTTTTGCAAAATAATTTGTTTTCATAAAATATTTCGCAAAAATAAAATGTAGATAAATTTTATACATTCTTTTTGTTAAGCGATGTTCTGTTTTAGCAGGTATTCATTATTTTCTTTTTTAACTGATTCGAGTTTCTAATTTGCAATAATAATACGTACCTATGTACTATATACTATACATTATCTATGAATATATTTTTTTTTAAATAATGTTTTTTTTTATATTTCTTTACAAAAAAACTAAAAAAACTAGACTACGTACTACTACGTTGCGTCCTTGGGGTCTAGAAAATCTGCCCTCCCGGTCACCTAATTCTGCCCCCCCCCCCCTGCTCAAAATCCTGGCTACGCCCTTGTTTAGAGCCGATTTAAAAATTTGTGGGAAAACGATTTGTAAATTTGGCATCCCAGCAGAAATTTGAAGTTTGTATCTCATGGGTGCGAGTTTATTTTTATTTAGTTTTTAATGTTTTCTCTGTTTTTTTAATGTGTTTTATATAAAGTTGCCTAAGTATTGTTCAGAATCATTGTGTCTTGACTTGTATTGGTGTGTTTAAGTAAAACTGTCAAAATTTAAAGAAATCCATAGAAAAAGCTAGCCTAAAAGTTTAAAACATTTTTTTTTTTGAAAAACCATATGAGACCACCAAAAATCGATTTCAGATTAGTGTTCTACGATCCAAAATTAGGGTCTATGAAAAATTTCATTAAAAAATTCGGTGCTGCCATTAATCCGAATAATTACCTAAAAAATACATAATATTAAATTAAATGTCGGCAAATTTTTTATTTTGGAAAATACAGGATACAATATTTTTTTATCAGTTTATTACTATAATGCCGTCACAATTTACAACAATGAAATATAGAGGGTCCGTCATTCAAATTCGTTACAATCACTAAAATTGGCCCTTCAAAATACATTTTTATTTGCAAATTTTTATCTTTATATAGACACTTATGACCATGACTTGTGGAACTTTAGAAACGTAAACGATATTTTTCCGTGGCTCTTTGGATGCTGGGAATTCTATCAACAATCAGCAGGCCCCCTTAATACGAGGTTGAAATGAAAAGAAGTTTACTGACTACTCGTAGTTAGCTTAACTTCATGACCGTAAAAGAGTGAAAATTCAAACGCAAAATTAATAAACAAACTTTTTTAAAATTGTTAATTCATGTTGATATAGGAGTGGAGGGGGGAGATTTCACTAAAAAAAATTCATAAATTGAGGGCACGCAAATCTTTCATTTTTAAAAATATAGGATACAATATTTTTTATCAGGTTATTAAGATAATTCCGTCACAGTTTACAACAATTAAATAATAGGGGGTCCGACATTCAAGTTCCTTGCTATCAGTAAAATTGGCCCTTCAGAATAGGTATATTTTTGTTTGTAAATTTTTATCTTAATATAGGCACTTATGACCATGACTTGTGGAACTTTTGAACTCTAAATGATATAGTTTTTTTTTTCGACAGTTCATGTCGGCGGCTTAATTCCGGGAGAATTTGTAAAAAAGTCGGTAATTTAATTCCGGGGAGCTTTTCCAAAAAAAAAGGCGACAGTTAACTAGGGGATTTGCAAAATAGGTCACCGTTGTAAGGCGCTCGAATGTAATTTTGTCAGAGGGCGTGCAATGCTTGGCGCGGCACTGTTGACTTCAGTCAGTGATGTAACGAACCTCCTGCTGCTTGAGCAAATGCGGAAGTTCTCCATTGTAGACTTTTGTTTGCGCTTCTGCTTCATTATTTTTGCAACAGAAGTTAACCGACATTTTTAAATCTTAGCGCGTAGTGGTGCAGCAGCTCTAATCTATGACGATAAACAAAATATACTACATGTCAAAAATGCTGATAGGCTTCTGTTCTTGAAATACAACGTACCTCTAGTTTGATTATTAATTGTAGATTTGTTCAGAAATAAAGATATAGCAAAAAGTAGTAGATATTGTAAAAAATCAGTAAATACTATTTTTTTAATAAACACTTCAACTTCCGTTTGCCTTTCTGCTTCTATTATAGGTATATAATATTTTTAATATCCGTTTCCGTTACAGTACTTTTGTTGTATCGCTACAATGTTTTTCTTTATATTGATACATACATATCTAGAAAATGTTGAAGTTAATATAGAAGGTCCGAGAATGCTTTAGTGATTTTTGAAACTGTCAAAATCAAATATATGACATACAGAGGTTTAAAAAATGTCGTTTTACCGAAAAAATAAGTTATTTTTTACATATTTGATAGCCTTACTGGTAAAAATAAGCCACTGTGGTGTCTTCTAAGGATTTAAATAACCTCTGTTGCAAGTTTCGTCTTTTATTTCTGAATAAAACAAAAAGTTAACATGGGGGGAAAAGTTTACCACGCAAATCCCATGTCCAAAGTTAAAAAAAGCACTGTATAAGTGATTTACTTTCACTGCTCACATGCTCCCGATACAGGTTTGATAGGCAACTTAAAAAATTAAATTTTGTTGATTTTTTGCTCTAACTGAAAAACTATCTGCTGAAACAAATATTACTTATTCAGTATAGTTTTACCTTGCATAAGAAGGTTGTTAGTATTTATAAATTTAAGTGTGCTTTCATACAGGGTGTGAAGCGTTAAATAGATTTTTTATTTTTGATTTAAATCGGGAATGTAAATATTGTAAGTTCGCAAAAGGTATATTGATGTACCTTAAGCATTCAGCTAAATTCAAAGTTTCTCAAGCAATATATGGTGAAAGAATAAAAAAATTTGTTGAGTTTTGCTACAATTTTAGAACACTATCATGGAAAAAAAACATACGAAGTCGAGGATTTTACGTGGAAAATGCAATGTTATACAGGGTGGGGTTAAATTTTGTCTATTTTTACCGTGAATGTGTTTGATTTAAATAAATATGCTGCAGTTTGTCTGGTTATATATACCTACCATGGACGGACGACGAAATATTTTCAATTTCAAATTTTATGATACTTAGCTTCATTTTGCGGGAAGTTCTGTGCAAAAACTTTTGCAGATCTTTTTATAAGACAGAAAGTAAAAGTCCCATTTATCCCCAATTTTCTAAAACACGCTGTATATCCATTAATCAATACACAGTAATATTAATAATCGATCTCGTATGCAGGAGCCTAGGTAATCTAGAGGTCTTAAATTTCGCAAATCAGCGAACCAGGAACGCGTGGTACCAAGGGCCGCTAGATAATATTCTGCGGCCCTTGATTTTGGTTTTGTATGCCAGTGTTCAGCTATCCGCGGATAAAAACACGTCATGCCGTCAAATATCGATATTCGGAGTCAGTTAAGAGTTCGATTTAATAGGGAGCTTTTTAAACTTGTTGCTTCAAAAGGGCCCAATTCGGGTTTTATGAGCAGTGAACAGTATAAAAGCACAATTGAAAATGTTAAAAGAGCTAAAAATACCATATCGAAGACTTCGAGACAATATCGTTGTTTGAAACGTTTCGATATTTGTGTGGTTTCTGGCAGTGAAAAGCTAATTACGCCCATTTTGTCTGGTGAAATGAACTTTAAATATTTTGTCACAAATGTCGAAATATTCGATATCCTCCACGAAACACACATATCTCTAAAGCACGGTAGTCGTCTCAGAATGGTACAAGAGGTTAATAAAAAATATAGAAATATTACACAGGAAATAATATCTATTTATCTTAGACTATGTATACCGTGTCAAATGAAGTTAAAAGGTGTGCAAAAAGGTTTGATATTATGTTTGTCCATTTGTACCTATTCTTAACAATATGTATTAACATTACTAACACTTAATTGAGCTTAAAAAATAATTTGTGCATAACTGACCGTTTTGAATAACAATTGCAAGCGTCGAGTTGTCTTTACAAAATGCCGTTGGGGGCAAGAATTTTATTTTTCTTCGATTTAGTTTAATTGTTCTCAGTAAGCGCAACTTGGGGGAAAAGATTTATTCAACTTTCCCAATCATAATTTCATGATCTTGAGGTTTAAAAATTAGTTTTTCGAATATTTTCATTTTTCAAAAGAATTTTTTCTCTTTTATACTTACCCTTAAAGTAAAGCAAATTTTTTTCTTCATTCAAAAATAAAAAAAATATTTCGTTGACGTTAGTGGTGGGCAGAATCGTTTTATTTTAAAACCTGATACAGAAAAAATCACGGAAAACCTAATTTTTGTACGTACCATTAGAACTGGGCAAATCACTGAGTAAAAGGACTGTACTCCATAAGGTTATTTGGTCAGTGACCCACCTAAATTTATTTTCAATGATCCACCTAATAATTTATTTTTTAAAACCAAACTTTTCTTTCAAAAAAGTGCAAGTTCCATGCGAAAACTCTCCAAAAAAGAATCAAGTAGAGCCATGGTCGAAAGATATCCAAGCTTGCTCCGGACTATAGGTCGTATTTTAAATGGGCCTCATAGGTTTATATGGACGATATAAATTCATTACAACTAAGAGAGAAACAGACATACGCGCTTTAGGAAGTTGAAAAGAGACAAAATTTGTCGACGGCCCATCAATAATATCGCGCCACTCCCACTATGGAAATACACTCGAACCGCCCCGTGAAATATACTCTTTCTAAACATTAGGGTTGGACAAAGAAAAACTAATTAGGTACCTAATATGCGCATTGTATTGTATTAATGTATTATTAATTATAGCGGCTAAACATAGAAATACATCTCTCAGCCACGCCGATGTTAGTCATCAAATATAACGGCATCGACACGGGTTTTCTCACATTAGCAGCGTGGTCCAGAGGTAGCGAAGCGATGCAATTTTATATAAATACATATTATATAACTGTATATAATTTAAGTAGCAATAAGATGACATGTAAATATAGTAAGAAATAAAGATTTTGTAAAGTAAAGTGTCAGCGAGTGGACCAAGAGGTCGTGAGCTCGAGGCTGTGCGCGGGTAGACTTTTTTTTTAAATTTTTGTTATTTAAAAAATTAGATCGGCTCTAAAAGGTGTATTGGCAACAAGTTTAGCCCTTGTTCCTCGATGAAAAATTTTTAAAATTATTGGTAATCTCATTACTACAGCTGGCAGCCTGCGCGTGCGTAGACCAAGATCGTATTACTATGTCTAGCCACCAGTATTGTATATTAAAGAAAACGGAGTTTCGGCAGCTTTCCTAATTTTATTTTACGACTAATCATACTTTCAGTACAAGGCGCGACCTCTATTGAGGAGACGCAGACGTATCAAAACGGGAAGCCGCTAACAATCTTAGACTAAAACACATAGAAAAGTAATACTAAAAGTCATAAACTTCTAGAGTAGTAATGTTCAATATACTACAGTACCTATTTTATGATTTTTGCGGTGTTTATTTGTATGTAAATAATTTCTTGGCAACACTAGGCACATTATTAAAAAAACCTTCCTTAATTAAAAAAGTGTATTTTGCTTGTTGCGTTGATATCACTAGTTGACCACAAAATTTTGACCCATCAGCTGTAAAAATACTTACGGGCCGTGCCTGCTGTAATCCCTAAGCGCTTGCAGTTTGCAAGCACTAATTACTTTATTTTGTTAAAGGACTTTAAATTACCAATTAATTTTAAAAGAAGTTCTCCTCCAAGCACCAGACACTTTCAAAAGCAAGCCCTCAAAAATGCTGAAAGTGCTTTGAGCTCTTGAAAACGGCTTCAAGCCCTCACAAAGTGCTTTAACCCCTTAAATAATATCTTAACAGCAGACTCCCTTTGATATTTACTTGTTGATTATTACCGTTAACTATGGCAGATAAAAATTTCTATTTTCCTAATTTCTGGACATAGTTGTTGAGTATTTTGGTAACGCTGCAAAACTAAAACATTACTCATTTTTGATTTACTTGTGGACCACAAGTGAATCAAAAATGAGTAATGTTTTAGTTTTGCAGCGTTACCAAAATACTCAACCACAAGTTGTGGTTCTTTGTCAAAATAAAAAAAATCTAAGAATTACAAGTTCTAAATTATGCAAATGATTGTCCTTGGTCTTGAATGTCGCTGATGCTGTGCGCGGCTCCGTGATTTACTCCCACTGACACTCCTAATAACCGCATACTTTTTCGAGATTGAACTAGATAATAGCGATGGGATATCTCGAATGAAAAATAATCGATCATTCGATTATTCAAATCACTCGAGATATCTCGAGAAGTCAGCGCGATCATTCGAATGATTTAGCCGAGAGATTATAATATAATAATAATCGCCTTTCGCCGCTTCGAATGACGAGACGAAATACGAAATGATGCCGTCGCCGACTCGGCACTCGACGTTGCGTTACGATGCGATTGTCTCGGATGTGTTTTTCATCCGAATGATTATTTATTTCGAATGATCCTTCGATATCGATCGAGCATTATTTCATCTCTCGACAACGCATAGCATGTTTTTAATATTGTCTGGGTCTCGGATGATTTTTTCATTCGAATGATTGTTTATTTCGAATGATCATTCGATATCGATCGAGCATTATTTCATCTCTGGACAACGCATAGTGTTATTGCATGATTTTATGATATATTCAGGGTGTTAGTAAAGTATGTGGCCAAACTTGAGGGTATTATTCCTTACTTAATTTTAAGACAAATCATAGGTCCTAAAAGACTTTGTTTTTAATACACAGGGTGTTGAATTTTTGTAAAAGGTTTTTCCTAAATAACTAGAGGACGCAAATTAGTATAAAGTTCAAATTTGGTGACAATTTTTAATGCATAAAGGGGAGTCATGCTAGTTGCCAAATTTGTTTAAAGAAGTGTTTTTGTTTTCATGGATCTCTTACTTTTTTGTTATTTTTAACAAATTATACTAATAAATAAGGTAATTATTTAGATTAACGTAAACATCGAATTTTTTCATGAAATTTTGCACAGACCCTAATTTTGGGTCGTAGAACAGGAATCCGAAGTCAGTTTTTGGCGGTCTCGTAAAAAAAGTTTTTAAACTTTTAGGTTAGTTTTTCAATGAATTTCTTTAAATTTGTTGGCTGAGCAAAAAGGTGGTCAGGTTTGCTCAGTTTTGATTGATATAGATACCTATATATCTATATCAATCAAAACTGAGCAAACCTGACCACCTTTTGGCCCAGGTTGGGGGAGCAAAAAAAATATTTTTTTTTACGAGACCGCCAAAAACTGACTTCGGATTCGTGTTCTACGACCCAAAATTAGGGTCTGTGCAAAATTTCATGAAAAAATTCGCTGTTTACGTTAATCTAAATAATTACCATAAATGGTGTTATGTATAACTTTACATTTTTTTGTTTTTATCGAAAACGGCCTATCCAAGCAAAAAAAATTTAAGAGATGATTTTTGTGCAGTTTTATTTGCTGTATTTTTTTGATTCGAATGATTATTTCGAATGATCATTCGATTATTAAAATCATTCGAGAGCTAATATTTCGATTATTTAATTCATTCGATTATTCCCAACACTACTAGATAATGCAATGTGCTCGATAATATAAAGAGGTTTCACGCCCCCGAAAAGGCTTGAAAGCGCTTTAAAAGGGCTTGAAATAATTTGAAAAGCTTGAAGCTCTTTGAAAGGGCTTAGAGTACTTTAAAAGCGCTCGTATCATCCCTCTTTTCAATTACCCAGCACTTATATAAGGTAATTAAAATACAAAGCCCCAATAACATATTTCAAAAAGGACTTGCAGCACAGTGCTTGTTAGCACTAAAAGGGCTTGAAGCACCGAAAGGGCCTGCAAGCCTTCAAACTCTTGTTCAGCTATGCATACCTGAAAGATACTTATGATGTGTCGATTGTATTTACGCTGCTAAACATTATGATAAAGCGTTTTTGTTACATTTTCTCCGTTCCAGGTACATTATTGAACAGTTTTGATTATGGAATATTTTCAAAATGGAATTATCATTCGAATTATCACCTACAATGCGTTGCCACTGATAATTCATAGTAGGCGGCGTATTGCGATTACGATTACCGATGTTTCCTCGTCGCTCATTATTCGTATCGGAATATAAGTTAATTATAATTTAAATTTCTGCTGCTGCGAGGAGCGAATCGCGTTGTTGCTTTCACTGTACCTTACCAAAATTTACCCTGTTATTATAATTGCAGTTGGCGAATACAGGCTTGGCAACCTCTTAATTGAGGGTAAAACGAAGCAGGTCTATGACTTACCCTCTCAACCTGGATACTGTGTATTACTTAGCAAAGACCGAATTACCGCTGGAGATGGAGTAAAGGCCCACGACTTGAAAGGAAAGGCTGTCATCTCAAATAAAACAACATGCAAAGTGTTTGAAATTTTAGGTTCAGTCGGTAAGTTTCTATTTCAGATTTTAAAAACAGTCTGTGATACAATCATTTACCATTACCATACGCTTATGAAAGGAATATACAATAAATTATTGCAAAAAGGTAAGACTTTTAATGTTCACGGAATAAGATGTCTTTTGCTGTGTGTCTTTTTGGTTACAACCTAATTTATCATAGGATATCTTCTATTTCTATTTCTATCTATTTCTTCCACTGTGTTATTTAGGGATTAATGAACTTATTTAGTAAGACATTATTGCTGTATACAAAGAAATAATAAAAACACTTTGTACATAGGTAGTTCCGAAAATTGCTGGTGTAGCAACTAGGATGTGCTGATTTTTATCAGTTAATTAAATAGGTACATTTTCTTTTTTGAGTCCATCATGATATTTCCTCAATAAACTCTGAACCATGTCTTCAACGTATGTACATATTTTTTTTTAGGTATTCCAACAGCATTTGTAAAAATGGCGACGGAGACGGCTTTCGTCTCAAGAAAATGTGATATGATACCTATCGAATGGGTAACCAGACGTCTGGCAACTGGCTCGTTTCTAAAAAGACATCCAGGGGTTAAGGAGGGCTATAGATTTGCGCCAGTCAAGCATGAGACATTCTTTAAAGACGATGCGAACCACGACCCTCAATGGTCAGAAGAACAAATTATCAGTGCTGAATTTAAAGTTAACGGGGTGTTAATTGGTAAGTAGTTTTTTGTGATTATTAAAGCTGTGCAAAATGCGATAGCCATCGGTGACAGGATGGATGTATACGTTTTATTGTAATAGTTAATTGTTTGCTCAGGTCTACATTGATAATGTTATCGTTTGCCTTTCTCTCGTTGACCGAAGTATATGTTATATGACCATTCGAAAACTAAACCATTTTCTACACTTACCTATGTCACTTATGTATTTTGGTTTCAAGGTATTGAAAAATAGTATTCTTTTTTTAGGTGAAAAGGAAGTGGACTATATGACTAGAGTTTCGATTTTGGTTTTCGAAGTATTAGAGAAAGTGTGGCAGACTAGAAATTGCGCCCTTATAGATATGAAAATAGAATTTGGTGTAGACAACAGTGGTAAGTTTTTATTATATACCTTTGTATTTACCGTTATAATCAAATCGTTTGTTCATTTATAAAAAATTATGAAAATTTAAAATAGAAAATTCATTTAGTAAATTCGATTAATTATTTCTACTTGTTGGAAACCTAGTAAATGTTTTTCACTAGCCTTTTTCTATTAATCTAGAGTTTTGTTTACAAGGAACAACTCTTTGTTGACAAAAATCGGCTAAGAAGTTTGGAGTATCATATATATATATATATATATATATATATATATATATATATATATATATATATATATATATATATATATATATATATATATATATATATATATATATATATATATATATATATATATATATATATATATATATATATATATATATATATATATATATATTAGACTGTTTCAAAAAAATGGACTATTTTTTTCTCTTAAATATATCGAAAATATTGTTAGAAACGCCGAAAAAGAAATACTGGTAAAGTTTGAGCTCTTAATATTAATTTTAAGGGGTGCCGCATCGCAAATTTCAATTTCCCATTTGATTAACATAGGAAAATTTTGTTTTCAAACTTTGCAATTTTTTAGCTCGTTAACGGCTCGTCATATTTGTGTGCCCATAGCATATCTGTGTAGAGAATTTAATGCTCTACAAAAAAGGTCCTAAGCACTTTTTTGATAAACTCACTCCTACAAAAGTAATTCAAGGTTACACTTGAATTCATAATAATTTTTTACAATTTTTCAATTTTACGACAAAATTATCGACTTTTTCGAAAAATGTTATCATACCTTTTTTGTAGATCTTTTCATTTTCTACAAATTTTCTTTCATAAATTTTCAAAAATTTCGTAAGCTTTGCGAGTTATCTCCAAACTCCAAAAACGGAATAATTTTAATTTTATATTCTAATGACTTACGATTATTTCCGAGAATTTCTATTATATTGGAGATAACTCGCAAAGCTTACGAAATTTTTGAAAATTTGTAAAAGATAATTTTTAGAAAATGAAAAGATCTACAAAAAAGGTATGCTAACATTTTTCGAAAAAGTCGATAGTTTTGTCGTAAAATTGAAGAATTGTACAAAATTATTATGAATTCAACTATAACCTTGAATTACTTTTGTTGGAGTGAGCTTATCGAAAAAGTGCTTAGGACCTTTTTTGTAGAGCATTAAATTCTCTACAGAAATATGTTATGGGCATCCAAATATGACGAGCCGTTAACGAGCTAGAAAGTTCCAAAATTTGAAAACAAAATTTTCCCATGTTAATCAAATGGGAAATTGAAATTGGCGATGCGGCACCCCTTAAAATTAATATTAAGAGCTCAAACTTTACCAGTATTTCTTTTTCGGCGTTTCCAACAATATTTTCGATATATTTAAGAGAAAAAAATTCTCAATTTTTTTGAAACAGTCTAATATATATATATATATATATATATATATATATATATATATATATATATATATATATATATATATATATATATATATATATATATACAGGGTGGTGCAACCAAGATGGGGTGGACGATTGTGAGTAAACGGTGAGGAATTTGGAAAAAAATTTTTTTGGATATTATCGATAGTCAGACACGCTATGTTTTAAAATTATTGCCATAATACAGGGTGGTCCGAAAAACTCGTGGCGAACCAAACTTGTATTTTTTTAAATGGGACACCCGGTATATTATTGTTCCAATTGATTCTCCTATTCGTTACGATCATTTTGATATAGGGTTTATTGGGTCTAAAACTTATAGTAAGGGAATGGGAGGCGGTTAAAGTTGAAAAAATGCTCACAGTTCGGCCATTTTTTAAAGAAATTTGAAACAGGTATGGAAAAACCAAATATTCCATAAAACGTTACATATCCTTGAATACATTAATCACTTGCAATTTGTTTAAAATTATTCACTGTTATACAGGGTGGTCAAGTTTTGCAAATACGCCCTGGACTCATTTTTTTTAAATGGAACACCCTGTATATTTTATTTTCATGTTAAAGATAACATTACTAGCTTTCAAAAAATACCATACATGATGCCTTTCTGACCAACAGTTTTTTAGTAAACTAGCCGTGAAAGCAAAGTTTCTTCATTCTAATACGATTATACTGAATTTACGTTGTTTATTATTAAATATCTAATATTAGGAGGCCATGACACTATTATAAATGAAACAAAATATTGTCAAAGCTACTGCCGCATAATCCATTATT